>CM062296.1:583940644-584540644 GCA_031216915.1 Pictodentalium vernedei
TATACCTCTTAAGGATGCTCCATAACAAATATAAAGTCATTGTACATACTGGTTCATGAGAAGATTTTAAAAACATTTTGGAGCATTTCCCCCCCACTCTCTCCCTATGGGGCTGGGCATGTTGAGTTGAACAAAGATGCAATGCCCTTGGGGCCATCACTCACACAAACTTTCACTTGAATTGGTCCAGTGGTTTTGGAGGAGAAGACCAAAACATGGTGTTGACGGACGGACGGATGGACGGAGAGCGATGAGATTAGCTCAGCTTGACCTGTCAAGATGATCTAAAAAAGCTGCAATTCAAGTAAAAGAAACCAGGTCTGTAAATGCAATTATCAAAAGTTGTATTGATCATGCAAGAACAAAAAGTGATAAAGTATGTGTTAGAAGACAAATTTCAAATTTAAAGAAACTAAATTCGAATACCATTTTGAAAAGTTTAATTTAACGCAAACATTAATTGAAACCACTGTATACATCGTCAGCAGAACTTGCACCAAATGAAAACCAATGACGTTAGTAGGGGAGAATTGCCGGTTGTGGCTCACTTCAATCTTGTGAGCCAGAAATTTAGGTGAGCCAGAAAAGTTGAGTTATTTTTGGAAAAATCCAAATTTTTCTAGTAAAAAAATTGAATTTCTTGGAAAATGTTGGGTTTTTCCCAAGAATAATTCAATTTTTTCCCCCGAAAACCCGAGTTTTTCCCGGAAACTGTTTAAATCCGAGCATTTCTGGCACACTTTTGACGGAATTTGTCGAAAATGTCTAAAAAATTCCCGGTTTGACAATCCTGCTTTTTTTGACAAATTTACCACTGATTTTCCCATTGGGGTGAATTTTTTCAACATGCCCGGAACGGGACTTTGCACAATCGTGACCGGCGGAAACAGTAGCACTAAAATTTCCATTGGGAAATATTCCAAAAAGACAGTGTTTTTTTAAATTTTGAGCTGGAAAAATACGCGAACGTCGATACCCACGGTAAAAGACAGCAGTTCGATCAAGGTGAATTTAAAAATTGGGCCAGAAAAAAAAGTCGATCCAGATATATGATCTAACGTCGATTCCTATGGTAAAAGAGACGAACGGTTCGATCGAGGTTGAATTTGTAGATCGGTCCGGTAAAATACTCGAGTTTATCGTTCGAGATGGAGCGCGTGCTCGCGAGTCCGATTGAAAAAAAACAAAACAAACAACACAACAAAATGTATGTAATATGTTATTAAAAAAAAGCAAAAATGTGTATTGAACACGAACTGAAAAATAAAAATTGTAGGCGCGACCATTACATGCTTGTTTGTTTTTTTCTGTCGAAATTTTATTTTTTTTACATATATATATAAGAAAAAACAAAAACAAAATATTTTTTACAATTAATAATAATTATCATTTAAAAAACACCCATAAAATTTAATATTTTTTATAAAAAAACTTTCCAAACAAAAACTACGACATAAAACAATTTATCAGTCATGAACTCCTCCACACCTAAAAATTCCGCATTAAAACTGAAAAGAGTCGAACGCTATTCCAAGTTTGGCACTACAATTTACGGGTTAGAATCTCACAATCCTATTGAGTTAACAGACGTGGAAAGTAGTGGGTTAACACAGGATTACGGAAAGGGAGTTTTACCTTTAAAACCAAGCAAAACGTCTCTGGGTCTAATCTGCAGATATCACGATGATTTGTCGATGTTTTAGCGGATAAGATTGAAAGGTTTAACCCTGATAGTTTATTTTGGATATACGGGCATAATATTTATCCAAATGTATCGAATGAACTAATCCAGAAATACGGTTTAAAGGGTAATACTTTTTGCCGGTAAAGAGGATGGTATCTGGTATTTATTTATTTATTTATTGGTGTTTAAGGTCACATACTTATGCACAATGGCTAATTGTGACCGTGACAGTTTTACGGGTGGAGGAAGCCGGAGTACCCGGAGAGAACCACCGAGCAACGACGAGCAGCTGTCAACTCTCTAACATCGTAACTCTGCGCCGCGACACAGGCAGAGTTAGATGGTTGAAGACATGCGCACCATCGACGTGCAGTACGCCTTAGTACACAGCGTCATCGTAGATCGGCAATGTAGGCAATCGGCGTTAAGTGCCTTGCCCAATGACACAACGCGGGAGTGCGAATCGGTCGCTGAAATGGTCACCCATCCAACAACTAACCGCACTCGACGTTGCTTAACTTCGGTGATCTGACGAGAACCGGTTACCGCGACGCTACCACGCCCCTTGTGGTATCCGGTAAAAAGGACGGTAAGTGTATAAAAACTACGTTTTAAAATACTAAATGTACCTCTGAATGTGTGAAAAGTGATTATTTAAGGACGCTTACGCGATAATAAATATATAGAAGTAAGATTAAGTATTGTTTGTTTTATTGCAGACTATTTTCAAGACAAAATAGATCATTTCGCCATCGACACTAATCGACACGCCATTTTGTGCACGGAAAACAACGAATTCGTCGTGCGGGGTGAATATTATCATACTTGCTCAAGGGACGTGTAGCTAATTTTAGATGGTTCTGTACACTACGAGGGGATTTAACAGAAAGTTTTTTACCACAGGTATTTCCTTGCTTTTGTTTTTCGTTCAGTTCAAGCTCGTACTTTCCTACTATAGTAAACAGTTTTTGTCCTCCATCTTCGCCTCGGATAATAAAACCATGTCATCGAAAAGGAATAACCCTGGGATTTTTGTCTCTCCAACTTTAACCATCTGTACGCTTGCAGTCAACTCCTTTCCTAAATCTTTTATGCACAATGACAAATTATGTACAATTGAATCGATCTAGAAAATTAACTTAGTTTTTTTTTGTTTTTTTTTTGGGGGGGGGGGGGGCGGGGGGGGGGGGTATGGTTCTGTTGGTAGAGGTTCAGGCTACAAGCCGAGAGGTCCTCGGTTCGAATCTCACCTGCGGCAACCGCGTTGTGGCCTTGGACAAGACACTTCACCTCACGGCGGGGCACGGCGACATTGTGTATTAAGGCGTACTGCACGTCGATGGTGCACCTGTCTTCAACCAATGCCAGCTCTGCTTGTGTGGAGTTAGTATGTTGAGGAGCTGAAGTTGCTCGTCGTTGCTCGGTGGTTCTCTCCGGATACTTCGGCTTCCTCCATCCGTAAAACTGTCGTGGTCATGATTAGCCATTGCGCAGAAATATGTGACCGTAAACACCAATAAATAAATAAATAATCAATATTAACTAAATTTTCACCTAAAAAAAAATGGAGAACAGTTTCCAGCAACACAGGTTTAAGTACTGTAGTCATGGTTTTAAATATCACCCAACTGCAATATAAAAGCCCTGGGGCCACTAGGTTTGAAGAAACCAACTCAAACACAAACTCTCAAAATTCGGATATTGGAGCTGACTGAAACATTAATTGTTACAAATACAGTACATGGAGAGTGTACTATCACTAAATCACCCACAGAGTGGAAATTCTACCCAAGCAATAACTACAAATTTGTTGCAAAGCTTAACAATCACAAGCAAAGTTCCATCCAATGGACCTCCGGGTTAAAACCAAAGGTCCATTGGATGAAACACTGCATGTGTTTTTTTGTCTATATGTACAGAATTTGAAATTGTTGCTTTAGGTGATTATTCCATTCCATGGGTGATTTAGTGGCAATCCACTCTCCACGCACTGTACAAGTTCACACATGCTTTACTGAAAATGGAAAATCGGGCAAAATAAAAGCACATATACTTAGTATAAGGGTTAAGAGTAACTACACTTGCAAAAAAAAAAAACAAACAAAAAAAACATTAATAAACAATATAGATCACCACAATATGCATTAAAGTTTTCTTTGACAAAAGTTCTTAAAACAGAAAATTGTTTATGTTTTCACCTAAAAGAATTTTTTTTAAAAAGTTCCAGAAAATAAGGGTTGGGTTGTGCAGTCATAGTCCTAAATAATGCTATCTGAAAGCCCTGGGGCCACTGGGTTCAAAGGAATTTACTTAAAACACAAAAGCTCACAATATTGGACTTGATGCCGACGCCGTCTGGGTCATGACATTACCTCACCTCTACTTCGTACCAGGTGTGCTGAGGATACTTACTTTGAAACAGTTTTCTTTTCTATAGCCCCACGTCGACAGCAGTTTTTTCGTATTTCCCCGTTCTAATTTGTTTAAGCACTCATCTATGTTAACCCTTTGAACTCCAGAGGCCATTTTTCCGCCCCAGTAACATGTACTTCATAAATTCATTAAGTATGTTGACTTTTGAGTGAAGGTGTGGTGTAGATCAATCAATATTTTCAACGTGCAGCCCCAGGGCTGCACGTTGAAAATATTAATTGGTCTACCCCCAAATAAAGAATATGGACTCTTCCCGTTGCTGCCATTGAACTGATATAGAAGATACCACTAGGGTTAATAATGAAACCCCATAACACTTAAAATACGTTTTAAGTACCTGGACGACAGCAGGGTTTTCGTACTTCTTATTCTAATTTGTATCAGCTATTCTAATTTGTATCAGCACTATTCTTTTCAAAATGATTATACAATCTTATTACACATCTAAACCCTCTCGCGCGGTACATACCCTTCAGCGATGTATATATTTCAGATTTTGAAGAGCATTTTGCGAATTCTTTTTTTCCATTAGCTCTCCAGATCGCGAAACAACAAGAACGGTATTGCACAACCACATATATCTCATATAAAGGAAGAATTAGGCCCCACAAAGTAGATCTTCTGTTTCTCAGGCCATTTGTTGTGAAATTGCATGTGGGCTGGTGGTTTTTTAATTTGTTTTTTTTATTTTTGTAATTATTTCTTTGCCTTCAAAAAGTTCATGTTCTTGGTTTGTTTTATGTTTTAGGCATCATAATGTACAGAATAACATGATTTATGGTGTATTTCGCCCCTTGAGTGCAAGAAAGCTTTTCAATGCTAAAGAATTGCAAAGCCTTGTTGCATTCGAGGGACAAACTTATCAATTTTATTAACTTGATTAAAATATCAGACACAAACCAGAAACTTCTGTAGGTATTAGCCCCAAGAGTTTCGACTCGTTTTTTGAAATGGATGTTACCGAATTTCAACTCTTCGGTCAGTAAAAGGTCCTATTTCTGTGAGGTAATCTTGTCTGTCAGGACTTCTAGTATACAAATCGATTATAGTGGAACGTTTGACTTCTGCCAAGGTGCAAATCACGGCGTGTTTTTAGAAAAACGCCGGCTAATGAATTTCTCAAGAATTCAACCTAGAGCACAAACGCCTGATCACGTTTCCAGAGCTGAAAAAAAACTGATGGGTGATTATATAATAATAATAATTAAACTCCACCGATTCCAAGCCCCAAGCTGACGTGGTAAGTGAAGTTTCAACGCCATCAGCGAAATTAAGCCCACGCTGATACTTCTTCCCGACAGAACGTCTGCGGTCCCCTTTTGGCCGTGGAACGAGTTTTTTTTATTATATCGCCGATTTCTTGGATGCGGTAACTATTTCAGTCGCATTCAGTTGTGGATATAAACCCATTTTTGCTTAAGCCATCATAAACCGTGTCGAAGTGTCTCTAAATCATCAGCCACTTATTACCTATAGTATGCCTCAAACTCTGATACTTTATTGACCAATTTGAGTGGTATAAGCAGGCATAAGCAGTGTTAAATGGAACTCTAGCACCCGTCATGGTGTTCTAGGCCATGCAGAAAGACCTTTACACTATTCTTTTGGAGAATGACGGCAACCCCCTTATTCGCGTGTCGTCGACTCACTTTAGACTTAGCCCTTCCAGAGCGGGGACAAAATTATACCGTGGGACTCCCAGAACAACTTCAATGATTTTTATCGTGGATTTGGGAGTGTTTATGGTAGCAAACTCTGACAATAGCATTAGAATGCCCGTTTTGTTCGCTTCCAGTACCCATCATACATCCATCTACGGAGACTATAACATAAACGGCTATCTTACGAAATGGATTATAAGAGGCTGACACTGTTCTGGAGCTTACGCAGCCTGTGCTTCGACCCAAGTTGGTTGAAGGGTTGAGCGATCTTAAAGTCGAGTTCCATCCACCCACATCTGCGACAGGGTCCCTACAAATAGCCCTCCATCTTTCATTTCTCAATAGGAGTTTATAGTGTTTCCATTTGTCTGCACGCTCTAAATTCAAATCGCCAAGCTCAGTAAATTTAGAGTGAGAGGCCGAAGACGAAACAGCAACAGGAACCTCTTTTCTGTTATAAATCCCACCATAGAGCTGGAATGCGAATACTGCATTCTCTGTTCCTGGCTGAAGAGTCGAGCGCGGCCTCACATCATGTGTACCCGGTCCAGCGCTATCTGCCATTTTCTCGAATACACATGTATGTAATAATTAGTCTATATCTAGTTCATGTCCGTCTATGTGTAAAACTTGGATCGTGAGCTGGGCAATGGGGTCTGATGCGAGTGTTTACCAGAAAAACGCTGCTCAAAGGCGCTCACAAAATAACTGACA
Source organism: Pictodentalium vernedei (assembly GCA_031216915.1). NCBI lineage: Eukaryota > Metazoa > Mollusca > Scaphopoda > Dentaliida > Dentaliidae > Pictodentalium > Pictodentalium vernedei. Next base: position 583,947,137 of record CM062296.1, read on the forward strand.
TTCAAAAGAAAAAAATCAGCAGTCAAAGGCTATCCGAAAGAGGTGGGTCTTTAAAACTTTTTTGAAACTTTCAGTATTGGGAGATTTCCTTGAATACTAAAATTAAGTAAACCCCGAAGTTCTCCCCATTGTTCGTAATTTCACTGTCGCACTGCTTGTCGTGGTTCGCAGACGGCCGGAAGGTTTGTCAAGGCTCAGCTCAGCTCAGACTTTCTGAAATATTCGTCATTCAGCTGACAAATATTATAGTAGTCATCGGGTATTTTTATAATTTCTTCCTTTGGGTCCTTGCAATCGACCCCAGGCTTCAAAACACGAACTGCGTTGTTGCTGAGCGCAGCACTAATAATGGACCACACAGCGTAGTATGTTATACCAGTGAGGGCACACTCAGGCTGGTATTAGAGATGTGCGCATCTTGCACATTCTGCCGGAGCAGGCACCACAGGCATCGATGACGTCATTTTAATAGTTTTAATTTTAAATTTTTTTTTTTTGTTCTTTAAATTTTGTTTATAGTTTTTTATTGTTATTTTAAAGTTTTTTATTTGTTTTTTAATTGATGTTTTGATTGGTTTTTGATTGTTTTAAATTAGCTTTAATCGCTCTTCGAAGAAATCCCAACTCAAGTTCATCTAAGGTCAGAGTTCGGGTCAGGGTAATCAGCCACCTGCTCGATTGTGTTCCGGATTTTGTTTATCAAACCTATCGGGGGCGCGGTGGCTTAGTTGATAGAGGTGCAGACTGCAGGCCGAGAGGTCCTCGGTTCGAATCCCACCTGCGGCAACCGCGTTGTGTCCTTGGGCAAGACACTCAACCCCCATTGCCCACGTGGGGGCACGGTGACGTTGTGTACTAAGGCGTACTGCACGTCGATGGTGCACCTGTCTTCAACCAATACTACCCTGCTTTAGTGGAGTTGGTATGTTGGGAAGCTGACAGTTGCTCGCCGTTGCTCGGTGGTTCTCTTTGGGTACTCCGACTTCCTCCACCCGTAAAACTGTCACGGTCATGGTTAGCAATTGTGCAGAAATATGTGACCTTAAACACCATCCACCCGTAAAACTGTCACGGTCATGGTTAGCAATTGTGCAGAAATATGTGACCTTAAACACCAATAAATAAATAAATAAATAAATAAATAAATTTATCAAATCTATCAATCATCTCCACCTGTGCTTACTTAATGGCCGGTCTGTTTTATATATCTGCCATCACCCATGCTGTGCTCGGACACGTGTTTGCTCAGTACTACCGTCACCCAGATCGTGTGTCCCATCCACGAGTCTCCCTTTCTGCTCACCCAAGGCGCCACTAAAACGAAGGCAGCCATGTCTCCCAATACCTCTGGTGACAATATCGCGATCGTGTCAACCAGGCCCCTGTGTCCCATACAACCTTGTGTCGCATACAACCATGACGTCGTGTCAGTAAAGAACCACTGCGCAGCGACAAGTAACTACCACAGTCTTAAAAAAAGGAAACGATTTGTTGACTTGGTAACATGGGTCCCGTGACAGGGTTAATTTGAGAAAAAACACGTCGATTAAAGAATCCCGAAAAACCCCGTATGAGGATGTCAAAAAATGCATCGGAGTAAGTGAAAAAATAGATTGAGTGATTTAGAATGATACGTGAGGGTTTTGAGTATATTTCTTCATTTCGGGTATATATCGCGCGAAAATGGCACATTATTTTGGCTTGAGATGTAGTCGCGATATAGCCGTGGCTGTTGGAAGTGATACCACCATAGATATAAGGGGTTGGGTCAAGGTGGGTCAAAGTCCGGATGGGGGTTAGGTCGACCACGTGTGAAGTTGGGTGTGTGGGTCTTTGTAGCCGATAGTGGTGATTCCCCATTCAAAGTTCGTATTAGAATTCATGTAGAAACCTGAAAGAACTACTGATAGAAGCAACACAAACAAGACGTGGAGACGAGAGAAATTAGAACATAGTCGCATTTAACAGATCAATGTCGGTATGTGGTTATGTCAAATCACGGAATCCCATTTCACGGAGTCGGCTGAGAATCCCACTTACGAAATCCCTTTTCAGGATATGTCTGTGGTTACAGAAACCGTCGTATGAGGATATAAAAAAATAAAGCTCGAAGTGAACAGGTGGGGTGGGGGGGGGGGGGGGGCGGGTTTGAGATATTTCACAAAAATGTTTTTAAAAGAAAAGAGCAGATTTTGAGCAAAACCAGAGATAAATAAGATAAATACTTCACGTCTGCAATAATTTAATGGTGCCTAATTGTTCCAAATTATAACTTATACAGTTTTAGCATGGGCTATTGAGCGGACAAGATGTAGCTCCCTGTCACAATGTTGTCAATGTGTTTTTTGGCCACTCATGCAACATCCAACAAAATTTAGCGATATTAGGTCATATTCAGAACACTTGGAGTCACCATTAGAATCGAATTTAGATTCTATGGGATCTTGGAGGTGAGTTGAGATGGGTTGATGGGGTAGAAAAAGGCAATAGCCAAGAGGACATACATGTACAATGTATTGATATTATCTTTATAACCCATCAGCACCAACCAGCACAATGATTTTGTAGAGGAATTGACAAACTCTGCCGTATGCCATGACTTGAACCCTAACCAAATATCAAATGCATCGTGAATCATGGGTTTCCAGTACGTCACAACTCTGTTGGCAGCCGATGGACTGCTTAAATTTGTAGGGAAGCGCAATGCAGTTACCGATGTCAGTACCTTTATATAGTGTAGTAGACTGGGGTCCTTTTCACTCACACAACGTGGCCAGCCAATGGGGAAAACGCAAATGTAGTTCAGTGAAAACTTTAATCTGCTATCTCATAGGGCAGTGCTGCGCTCGGTTGTGATCGAGAGATGATCTGAAGCACGTCTAGAAGGAAAAGGGCTGTTATGAGCGTGACTTCCAGGTATATCACTTCAAAATCCAAGAGTCCAGGGTAGAGTAGAATAGATGGGATTAATCGGGGAGGTGGGGATGCTATTATACATGTATGAACCAAGAGCTAGGTCTAATATGGATGGCACCACATTCTGGACCCATTTGTACATGTAGCTCTCATATCTGTAGAGAAACATATTTTTGTATGAAATATGTCGTGAATTTTCTATTCAACTAATTTACTTGACGCATCTTTTCATCTTATTACTTTCCCATTCAGCTTCAGTCAGACTTTCCTATTCTAATTTTCATTTTTCTTTCTGCATTTTCTGTACTCACTACTTTCTCCACACAACCCAGCTGCACCCATTCATTGTACAATACACCTTAACAAAAATCACTTGATTTTATGTTTAGTTTAACTTTCTACTCTTTTAGTTTTTTTGTTTTTTTCCAGTCAAAGGTTTGTGGCATTTGAAAACTGAAAAATACTATGCCGCATATGTACTGACACTATAGAGTTATGAATAAATTCATGATTTCATCCTTCTGTAGTGTTGATGGACCATGACTAACTGGATGTGACCCAAAATACTTCTTTGAACCACTGTCAGGTGAGCGATTAAGGCCCTTGGGGCCTCTTATTTATTTATTTATTTATTTATTTATTTATTTATTTATTTATTGGGATTTAGCGACACTTTCTAAAGGTAGGGTTACCTCGTGTCGGACAGTTTTATTGGTGCAGGAAGCCGGAGTACCCGATAAGAACCGCTGAGCATCGGCGGGCACTGTCAGGCTCCTCAACGTACTAACTCCGCATAAGCAGGGTTAGTATTGGCTGAAGACAAGTGCAGCATCGACGTGCTGTGCATATTAGTAACAGCGTTACCAAACACCCAGATGGGCAATCGGGATTGCGTGACTTGCCCAAGGCCACAAAACAGTTACCCCTGGCAGGAATCCAACCGTCCAGTTCCGTAATCGCGGAGAAACCGCGCTCCCTATTTTACAATCTTCAATAATCAATATTTAAATCTGAGTATCTCAGATGGGGTGGAAATTCGAATCAAGTTCATCGAAAGATGTTACGTTGACAAATGTTTATATCCCAAAATTTTAAATACGTTGGGGTAAGGATGGGGGAGCATCTCTCGAACAGGCCACATTCTTCTCCGGCCAAATCTGATTGGTCCGACTGGAAATGGTTTAAAAAAATAGGTTGAACATGGTTTAAGAAATTTAACCTCGGCGTTAGGAGAGTTAAATAAAGTGAAGGAGGTAACACATTACATTACAATTATTGATTTGCACTTGTCTGGTTTTCTGTCTGCCTGTCTCATCCTATTGAATCCCAACAATAGCTATCCATCCTTTCACTGTTGTGGTCCACATGCTGCTGCATAAATACCCGACAGATAACCTGTTTTCGAATATATTATAAGCCTGTGCATGTTCGCATAATTGTGTAGAGGATCACTATCTGCCCCGAAAGTCCCCAGTTTAATGTGACATTTGCTAAACTTGTTCAGTAAATTGAGTTGGGATCGAGACTTTTGCGAGAAAAAGACCAAATTTCCCTTTAATCTACACCATTAAAGGAGGCTGTATACCAATTTCCAAATCACTGTTGCCAGTAGTTCACGAGAAGATTGTTTTCCCCAATACCAACAATGTTAAATGAAGGTTTCCTACTTTCCAAAGGGGGGTCCATAAAGCCACCGACAGCCATTTTGATAACTCACTTTGAGTGCATTTATTTCTCCACTTTACCAACTTTCAAGCTTCACTAAACAACGAATAACTGTTGTATGTTGTCCTAGAAATATTTATGGAAAAAACTTAAAAGTTCACATCACCCAATAATACTACATACTAAATTTGGTCCACATCAACCAACTGGTTCTGAAAAATGAAATTTGGGGAGGATCCATAGATCCCCCCCCCCCCCCAATTATGAGTTCAAGTATTGACCGATAAATTGTCTTTGAACAAATTTGAACTGCCCGTACTGCATGCAGTAAGAACGGTTTCATGCTAGTACCTCTTTTTGAGTTTCTACATTATAATAAGGGCTGCTTCGCCGCTTTGACATCTGCGACATTGGATTTCAGTCTAATTTGGCTAAAATTAGTGGAGTTGGTGGGGATCATGATGAGTGGATCTACTGTCGTATTATCTTTTTCCGTTTGGTTCTCTTTGTTCTAATTTTGGTTGAGTTTTGTTACAATTCGGCCTATGTTTTGATGAAGGTAGGTGGGCGTACGTCCGTCCGTCTGGGCGGCGATGTCAGCACGATAACCTGAATAAACGTTATCCGATTTTTACCAAATTTGGTCTTTGGGTTCTACTCGAGAATGTCTTGGATGAGTTTGAAAACGAGCCCAGTCAGAGTTTGTTGTCAGGGTTTATACCCCTGAGTTTAAATTTCTGACCTCCGGGTTGTGTCAGCACAAATATCGAAAAAACGTTATTTCTTTTTTTTTGTTATCAAATTTGATATGTGGGTTCGACTCGAGAATGTCTTGGATGAGTTTGGAAACCAGTCCTGCCCAAATTCTTAACAAGATTTATGCCCCGCAGATTGTTTTCTTGTTTGAATTTCGTACTTGCAGGTGTGGTGCGAACACGATAACTTGAACAAACATTATTCGATTTTCACCGAATTTGGTCAGTGTCTTCTCAAGAATGTTTTCAATAAGTTTAAACACCAGTCCTACCCGATTTTGTCAGGAGTTATGCCTCTTGATTTGTTTTTTCTTTGAATTTCCGACTTGCGTGCAGTGTCAGCACGATAACTTCAACAAACGTAGTCATATTTTCACCGAATTTGATATGTGGATTTTACTCTAGAATGTCTTGAATGAATTCAAAAACCAGTTCTGCCCGATTTATTTTTTTGGAGTTAAGTCCTTTAGATTGAACTTCCGACTTGCGGGAAGTGAGAGCACGATAACTTGAACATACTTTATCCAATTTTTACCAAATTTGGTCTGTGAGTTCTACTCGAGAATTTCTTGGATGAGTTTGAAAACCAGACCTGCCCATTTTTTTTCAGGAATTATACCCCTTAGATTTATTTGTTGATGGTAAAGGTCACATACTTATGCACGATGGCTAATCGTGACCGTGACAGTTTTACGGGTGGGGGAAGCCGGAGACCCTGAGAGAACCACCGAGCATCGATGAGCAACTGTCAGCTCCTCAACATTCTCTGTTCAAGCTCGGCTCAAGAAGGGTTACAGCGGCTGAAGACATGTGCACCATCGACGTGCAGTACGCCTTAGTACACGGCGTCATCGTGCCCCAATGTTAGCAACCGGGATAAAGTGCCTTGCCAAAGGACACAACGCGGGTCGTCCCGGACGGGGATCGAACTCGGGACCTCTACCATAGAAGTCCAACAGTCTACCACTGAGCCACCGGGCTCCTTGCCAGATAGTTTTCTTGTTGAGTTTCTTACTTATAGACGGTGTTAGCAAGATAACTTAAACTTCATCCAATTTGATCTGTGAATTCCACTAAAGAATGTCTTGGGTGAGTTCAAAAGCCAGCCCAACTCGAGTTTTTTTCAGGATTTATGCCTCTTAGATCCTTTCAAACAAACATCCAATTCTTACCAAATTTGTCCTTTGCCTTGAAGACAGTTTTAGATTGTTTCCTGGTGTCAGCAGTTTCGGGTTGTAGCACAGATCCCTTTTTAGCCACCAAAACTTGCCTCCCCGACCCCCCCCCCCCCAACATTTATAATGCGAAGATCTTCTTTCTCTCCCCTCACGATCCCTCCCTTTAACCCTCCCCGCTCACCTCGATCCCCCACCCGCCTCTCTCTTCCCCTCCCTCCCTCTCCGTTTCCCTCTGTCTCTCTCTCACTCCCATTCTCTTTCTCTCTTCTCTCTTGCTCTCCCCTCTCCCTCTCTCTCTTCGTCTCTCTCATTCCCTCTCTTTTGTAAATGTTGTAAATGCTGATGTGCTCCAATTCGAATTTGCACTGTTAAATAACAGAAGGGAAATACAATTGTTGTATTTAATTTTACAAACTTGAATGATCGTTATAAGCGAAAGTTGCATACCAAATATCAAAGAATTTGGTCGTTTATGAGAAGCTTTTTACCCCTTTACCTAACGTAACGGCCAAAACCGGCCAGCGCTATTCTCAAAAATCGCCAGTTAATTTTCATTATTTTTTTCATTTTTTGTCTCAAAAACATAGGTTATGACCCCTCGTTGGAACGCGCTCGTCGAGCTCGTTCCAACGAGGGGTCATAACCTATGTTTTTGAGACAAAAAATGAAAAAAAATTAGTTATTCAAGAATTATTTTTGCAAGTGTCGTCTGCTTTTCAGGTTAGGTAAAGGGTTAAGAAAAAAATGGGACTTTTGAGAATTGGCAACCCACCAAATGGATTTGCGACTTCTGTTAAATCAAATACCACCTAAGATAATTTGTGTCAAGTTTCGTGAGATTTGGGTCAGTGATTCTGAAGAGAAATAATAAACGGACGACGTGCGCCAGGTGATGACAATAGTAGTAGGCGAGGGTCTAGACGACCCCTATTTGGGGGACCTAGGCTGGGGGACCTAGGATGTGACGTCATACCGCAGTGTATTATGGGAATCACGTGGTTGTCATGGTAACCCATGTGGGCGGCCATGTTGTGACGTCATTGTCATGGTGATGGGTGATGTGAGTGCGCATGCGCAGCTCGTGTTGTTAGGATGATACGTGTTTCCGTCGTCCATTTTGTATGAAGGGGGCCGCCATCTTTGTTTCTATGGTGGCACGTGGTTGCTATGTGACCCAAAGGCATCTTATAGGGCTAAGAGGTCTGTAACAGGTATGTTCGATTGACTGGGAGTATTTATGGCTCTACATAATTACCCAAATAAACCCGAGAATGGGCGTAAATCACCAAAAACGACTTTATTTTAGTACCGAGGGGGCCCCGGGGTGTGTTCTTTTGTAGAAGAGTATTTTTGGAAGGACTTCCGAAGATAATTACCGAAATAAACCCGAGAAGTTTTACTATTTCGAATTCTTTCAGAATGCTCTGCTTCTATCTACATATGCAACAGGTTTTCGTCTATTTGGCCATGTTCCTTTGTTCTAGAGTAGACTCCAGTAGCGTAGAAGAGCCTATTAGTTGGAACAGCTTTGCTTATTATTACTATATCTAGCTATTCTGGTCTATTCTTATTAGTTCTGACCCTATTCCAAGTACTCTTGTTGTTTCATTTATCTAGATCATTTATATAAATTATGACTAACCAATCAGATTGCTTGATTTCCCATGACCTGTCCTTAATCGTATAGAGTTATCTCCCCTTATTAAAACGAAGTCGTATCCGTTTCTCATCACCTGGACCATATCCCCAGGCACTCCTTTTTTGCAAAACACCTGTGGCTATGGAATTACTTTTTGTCATATGTGCTTATGTGAAAAGGTACAATGTGACACAATGTGCCCTAGCACATAGGCACATGCTTTATGTGCCGATATGTGCTTTTGTGAAAAGGCACAATGTGCCCTAGCACATAGGCACATACGGGTATTTGAGGATATCTATGGCCTGGTATTGTATTATTTGAGGATACCTTTATAGGATACCTTCTGGAAAACTTCTTTTTGTCATATGTGCTTATGTGAAAAGGCACACTGTGACACAATGTGCCCTAACACATAGGCACATACGGGTATTTGAGGATACCTATTGCCTGGTATTGTTTTATTCGAGGATACCTACTAGAGAATCCCTTTTTTGTCATATGTGCTTATGTGAAAAAGCACAATGTGACACAATGTGCCCTAGCACAAACATGCACATACTGGCACATTTTACATGTGCTATTTGCACATACTGGCACATTTTACATGTGCTATTTGCACATACTGGCACATTTTACATGCTATTTGTGTGCAAGTGCACAATGTGCGCACAAAACATGCAGCACATGCGCACATACGAGTATTTGAGGACTAATGGGGACCAGGATTTGGAGACCAAGACTTGATGGACCAGTGTTTGGGGGGCCAGTTGGGGGAATAGTTAACAAATAACAAAAGAATACATGATATCCAATTCATTTTATTTCACTATTCTCAGTTGCATTTTACATACTAGCACATGACAGTTTAAATTGTACAAAGTCAATCCTCCAGGAAACACTGAAAGAATCACTTGAAAAAGTACAAAAGACATGTGCACATCATCCAGCTCTCATTCGATCCCCGGCCTTCAATGAGTAAAGACATGCCTAGTCACTGCTGTAGTTTTTGTGGGAAGCAATTTTCCAGAAGCTTCACACGCAAAAGACACGAAGAAGGTTATTGCCTCGAGAGACACGAAAGGAATGAAGAATTCAAAAATGCAGGGATTGAGAGACTGAAAAGAAACCAAGATATCCTGCGATATCTTGCCCACGCTGACAGAGATGAAGTGAAAACTACGATGCGGACGGCCAGTAATGACTTGATTCGATGTATATGTGATTGTGCCGTCAACCTTTTGGACTATAATGTGCCAATGACTAAATCTGAGAGAGCTTTTCTCATTCCACACAAGTACGAAATAAGGAAAATAGCCAAAAGATTACCTGGACAGAAAGCAAGACGAATCATACAGAACGGTGGATTTTTAGGAAAGTTGCTTCAACCAGTAGTCCGTGGGCTATCAACAATCCTTGCAAACGTTCTATAAAAGGGACGCGCACATGACAATGTGCTCATTTGTGCCCTGGTCGCCGTAGAGTGAAGACACAATGCAATACTGTCGCGCTTCTTCCGAACGTGACCCTCCATCAACAGATGATTCCAGTGAGGAGTCAGAAGATTCAGAAAGCGAAGAAGGAGATACAGAATCTGAAGAAGAATTAATGGAGGTTGACGATTCCACTGATCCGATGGCGTGTATCGTTAGAGGTGCTTATGATGAGTACCAGGAGGATTTCGAGAAACTCCTTAGTTGTTACATAAAAGATGGAATGGATAAAGATGAAGCGGCCGAAGAAGCAGCTGCATGTCTCAGAAGTAGAGTTAGAGAAGCAGTCGGCGCGGGATATCTTGACACACTCGTGTTTATGAAATATTTTCGACGAGATCCCATTTATAAAAAAATCCAGGAAACAGCAAAACAGCTAAGAGTGAATGAAGACTACGACCTTGTTGAATCCCAGAAATATGCTCTGGAAAAGAGAAAGTTTTTGTTCGATCCCATTTTGGATCAATACACATTTGGAATGGAAACAGAATCTGATGACGAGTCGTAAGAAGGAGAGTATATAAGGGAGTGTTTTCCAAGACTTAAATACTACACTTTTGACTTACCATGGGTGAATTTTGCAGTAAAAAATGTACCGACAGGTAGCGCTCGTGTGACAAACATATAAGAGAGTCGATACCGAAAGAAAAATCATTTGTGTTCCAGCCATCGAAGAGTGAAGATGTCTGACAAATTGTGCGCAGTCATATTCAGATATAACAATGACATTCGAATACAAGTTTTCAAGAATTCTGCTGGAATAAAATTCACATCTAAGGATGTAGAACTGTTGCATAAAACAGTGGAAAGGGTTAAACGGAAGACGCTTGGATCAGATGAAGCTGTAGTTGCAACAAAGAGACCAAGACGTAACCAACTAGCCAGTAACGAAAATTCAGCTAAGCAGGCTGACCAGCCAACGAACCAAATTACAAAAGCCCACCAAACCGTGCGAAGCTCATGCTACACGAGATGACAAAGGCTTATGTGCCGGGCAGCTTTCAGACAAAACAAAGAGTGCAACTTCAACTCAAACATTGAACCAAACGAAGACTGAAATTCTGAATCAAGATCAAATGGATAGTGGAGCTCACGAGATGGGTCACGTCGCACCCAACGAAGTCGAATTGCCGGTGTCAAAGGCCAAGCAGCCTGCTGGTAAACATCGAACAAATAAAACTGGAGAGCACACTCGGAAAGAACCTCATTTGGCAGCCAAAGAAAACGGCAAAGTTAAAGAGGTTTCAAAACCACCTAAAACCAAGACACCGCCATTTAGCAGATGGTTATCCACCATTTCGGGAAGAAAGGATCGAAAATCAACGAACTACACACCATTAAAAGATGCCTTTGGCGATAACGATTTCCTGGAGGATTGACTTTGTACAATTTAAACTGTCATGTGCTAGTATGTAAAATGCAACTGAGAATAGTGAAATAAAATGAATTGGATATCATGTATTCTTTTGTTATTTGTTAACTATTCCCCCAACTGGCCCCCCAAACACTGGTCCATCAAGTCTTGGTCTCCAAATCCTGGTTAGTCCTCAAATACTCGTATGTGCGCATGTGCTGCATGTTTTGTGCGCACATTGTGCACTTGCACACAAATAGCATGTAAAATGTGCCAGTATGTGCAAACAGCACATGTAAAATGTGCCAGTATGTGCAAATAGCACATGTAAAATGTGCCAGTATGTGCAAATAGCACATGTAAAATGTGCCAGTATGTGCATGTTTGTGCTAGGGCACATTGTGTCACATTGTGCTTTTTCACATAAGCACATATGACAAAAAAGGGATTCTCTAGTAGGTATCCTCGAATAAAACAATACCAGGCAATAGGTATCCTCAAATACCCGTATGTGCCTATGTGTTAGGGCACATTGTGTCACAGTGTGCCTTTTCACATAAGCACATATGACAAAAAGAGGTTTTCCAGAAGGTATCCTATAAAGGTATCCTCAAATAATACAATACCAGGCCATAGGTATCCTCATATACCCGTATGTGCCTATGTGCTAGGGCACATTGTGCCTTTTCACAAAAGCGCATATCGGCACATAAAGCATGTGCTATGTGCTAGGGCACATTGTGTCACATTGTACCTTTTCACATAAGCAAATATGACAAAAAGTAATTCCATAGCCACAGGTGTTTTGCAAAAAAGGAGTGCCTGGGGATATGGTCCAGGTGATGAGAAACGGATACGACTTCGTTTTAATAAGGGAGATAACTCTATACGATTAAGGACAGGTCATGGGAAATCAAGCAATCTGATTGGTTAGTCATAATTTATATAAATGATCTAGATAAATGAAACAACAAGAGTACTTGGAATAGGGTCAGAACTAATAAGAATAGACCAGAATAGCTAGATATAGTAATAATAAGCAAAGCTGTTCCAACTAATAGGCTCTTCTACGCTACTGGAGTCTATTCTAGAACAAAGGAACATGGCCAAATAGACGAAAACCTGTTGCATATGTAGATAGAAGCAGAGCATTCTGAAAGAATTCGAAATAGTAAAACTTCTCGGGTTTATTTCGGTAATTATCTTCGGAAGTCCTTCCAAAAATACTCTTCTACAAAAGAACACACCCCGGGGCCCCCTCGGTACTATAGCACTACGTGCTACACCGATAAAATAGGGAATCCATATAAAATAAAGTCGTTTTTGGTGATTTAAGCCCATTCTCGGGTTTATTTGGGTAATTATGTAGAGCCATAAATACTCCCAGTCAATCGAACATACCTGTTACAGACCTCTTAGCCCTATAAGATGCCTTTGGGTCACATAGCAACCACGCGCCACCATAGAAACAAAGATGGCGGCCCCTTCATACAAAATGGACGACGGAAACACGTATCACCCTAACAACACGAGCTGCGCATGCGCACTCACATCACCCATCACCATGACAATGACGTCACAACATGACCGCCCATTTGAATGTCATTGTTATATCTGAATATGACGAGGGTCTAGACGACCCCTATTTGGGGGACCTAGGCTGGGGGACCTAGGATGTGACGTCATACCGCAGTGTATTATGGGAATCACGTGGTTGTCATGGTAACCCATGTGGGCGGCCATGTTGTGACGTCATTGTCATGGTGATGGGTGATGTGAGTGCGCATGGGCAGCTCGTGTTGTTAAGGTGATATTTGTTAGACATCTTCACTCTTCGATGGCTGGAACACAAATGATTTTTCTTTCGGTATCGACTCTCTTATATATGTTTTGTCACACGAGCGCTACCTGTCGGTACATTTTTTACTGCAAAATTCACCCATGGTAAGTCAAAAGTGTAGTATTTAAGTCTTGGAAAACACTCCCTTATATACTCTCCTTCTTACGACTCGTCATCAGATTCTGTTTCCATTCCAAATGTGTGTATTGATCCAAAATGGGATCGAACAAAAAGTTTCTCTTTTCCAGAGCATATTTCTGGGATTCAACAAGGTCGTAGTCTTCATTCTCTCTTAGCTGTTTTGCTGTTTCCTGGATTTTTTTATAAATGGGATCTCGTCGGAAATATTTCATAAACACGAGTGTGTCAAGATATCCCGCGCCGACTGCTTCTCTAACTCTACTTCTGAGACATGCTGCTGCTTCTTCGGCCGCTTCATCTTTATCCATTCCATCTTTTATGTAACAACTAAGGAGTTTCTCGAAATCCTCCTGGTACTCATCATAAGCACCTCTAACGATACACGCCATCGGATCAGTGGAATTGTCAACCTCCATTAATTCTTCTTCAGATTCTGTATCTCCTTCTTCGCTTTCTGAATCTTCTGACTCCTCACTGGAATCATCTGTTGATGGAGAGTCACGTTCGGAAGAAGCGCGACAGTATTGCATTGTGTCTTCACTCTACGGCGACCAGGGCACAAATGAGCACATTGTCATGTGCGCGTCCCGTTTATAGAACGTTTGCAAGGAAGGCTGATAGCCCACGGACTACTGGTTGAAGCAACTTTCCTAAATATCCACCGTTCTGTATGATTCGTCTTGCTTTCTGTCCAGGTAATCTTTTGGCTATTTTCCTTATTTCGTACTTGTGTGGAATGAGAAAAGCTCTCTCAGATTTAGTCATTGGCACATTATAGTCCAAAAGGTTGACGGCACAATCACATATACATCGAATCAAGTCATTACTGGCCGTCCGCATCGTAGTTTTCGCTTCATCTCTGTCAGCGTGGGCAAGATATCGCAGGATATCTTGGTTTCTTTTCAGTCTCTCAATCCCTGCGTTTTTGAATTCTTCATTCCTTTCGTGTCTCTCGAGGCAAGAACCATCTTCGTGTCTTTTGCGTGTGAAGCTTCTGGAAAATTGCTTCCCACAAAAACTACAGCAGTGACTAGGCATGTCTTTACTCATTGAAGGCCGGGGATCGAATGAGAGCTGGATGATGTGCACATGTCTTTTGTACTTTTTCAAATGATTCTTTCAGTGTTTCCTGGAGGATTGACTTTGTACAATTTAAACTGTCATGTGCTAGTATGTAAAATGCAACGGAGAATAGTGAAATAAAATGAATTGGATATCATGTATTCTTTTGTTATTTGTTAACTATTTCCCCAACTGGCCCCCCAAACACTGGTCCATCAAGTCTTGGTCTCCAAATCCTGGTCCCCATTAGTCCTCAAATACTCGTATGTGCGCATGTGCTGCATGTTTTGTGCGCACATTGTGCACTTGCACACAAATAGCATGTAAAATGTGCCAGTATGTGCAAATAGCACATGTAAAATGTGCCAGTATGTGCAAATAGCACATGTAAAATGTGCCAGTATGTGCATGTTTGTGCTAGGGCACATTGTGTCACATTGTGCTTTTTCACATAAGCACATATGACAAAAAAGGGATTCTCTAGTAGGTAACCTCGAATAAAACAATACCAGGCAATAGGTATCCTCAAATACCCGTATGTGCCTATGTGTTAGGGCACATTGTGTCACAGTGTGCCTTTTCACATAAGCACATATGACAAAAAGAGGTTTTCCAGAAGGTATCCTATAAATGTTTGTTTGATGGTGGTTAACGTCACATATTTATGCACAATGGCTAATCGTGACACAACATGGCGATGAAGTCAAGGATAGTCAATCGTTGATCAACATGTTGCCCATTTTAGAGGACTTTCACCCCAAGCATTGGTGACTGGGTCCTATTTTACTAGTAAAGCGGAACTGGTTTACCGCAGTAAACAAGTGCTGCTTACTTCCCGGGGTTCCCACGGGGAGGTATCCTATAAAGGTATCCTCATATAATACAATACCAGGCCATAGGTATCCTCAAATACCCGTATGTGCCTATGTGCTAGGGCACATTGTGCCTTTTCACAAAAGCACATATCGGCACATAAAGCATGTGCCTATGTGCTAGGGCACATTGTGTCACATTGTACCTTTTCACATAAGCACATATGACAAAAAGTAATTCCATAGCCACAGGTGTTTTGCAAAAAAGGAGTGCCTGGGGATATGGTCCAGGTGATGAGAAACGGATACGACTTCGTTTTAATAAGGGGAGATAACTCTATACGATTAAGGACAGGTCATGGGAAATCAAGCAATCTGATTGGTTAGTCATAATTTATATAAATGATCTAGATAAATGAAACAACAAGAGTACTTGGAATAGGGTCAGAACTAATAAGAATAGACCAGAATAGCTAGATATAGTAATAATAAGCAAAGCTGTTCCAACTAATAGGCTTTTCTACGCTACTGGAGTCTACTCTAGAACAAAGGAACATGGCCAAATAGACGAAAACCTGTTGCATATGTAGATAGAAGCAGAGCATTCTGAAAGAATTCGAAATAGTAAAACTTCTCGGGTTTATTTCGGTAATTATCTTCGGAAGTCCTTCCAAAAATACTCTTCTACAAAAGAACACACCCCGGGGCCCCCTCGGTACTATAGCACTACGTGCTACACCGATAAAATAGGGAATCCATATAAAATAAAATCGTTTTTGGTGATTTAAGCCCATTCTTGGGTTTATTTGGGTAATTATGTAGAGCCATAAATACTCCCAGTCAATCGAACATACCTGTTACAGACCTCTTAGCCCTATAAGATGCCTTTGGGTCACATAGCAACCACGTGCCACCATAGAAACAAAGATGGCGGCCCCCTTCATACAAAATGGACGACGCAAACACGTATCACCCTAACAACACGAGCTGCGCATGCGCACTCACATCACCCATCACCATGACAATGACGTCACAACATGGCCGCCCACATGGGTTACCATGACAACCACGTGATTCCCATAATACACTGCGGTATGACGTCACATCCTAGGTCCCCCAGCCTAGGTCAACCAAATAGGGGTCGTCTAGACCCTCGCCTACTACTGACAATCTTTCAATCTAACTTTTAGTCAAGTGAAAAATTTACACGACGAGCTGACTTATGAACTCACTTCAGATATTGTCACAGAAAAAACGGCTATTTTTAGTGGTTTATTCAACGGTTCCCTATACAGTGTGATGCGACGCCAAGACTGTAGAACATGGACATTCCAGGGAAAAGTCCCAAAAGATCCAAAAACTGTCAGAAATGACCACGTAAGGCTGACTTGTGAACACCTTCGGGCGATTGTAACAACAAATCTGTGCAGTTAATTGGGAAATGATAGTGTGAACAATTCTCCTTACATAGATATGACAGATTTGACATTCTGAAAACAGAAACAAGAACTCCCCCCCCCCCCCAAAAAAAAAAAATCAAAAAAACGAAAAAAGAAACGAACAATCTCCCCCCCCCCCCCCCCCCCCCCCAATAAAAACAAAAAACAAAAAAAACAAAAACAAGTGCTACGCCCGGTGCATAATACGCCGGATTAGACTGTTTTCATCCAATAAATGGCCTGCATTACCACGCGCCAAATGCTTCAAAATTCATTTTGGAGTGAAGAAAAAAAAATGCCTAACTAACAGGGGGAGGGTTATAGACAAACAGACCGGACCATTTACATAATATTGTCATCAAAACTCTGTATGCAATAATTTGGAAAGCGTATCTGAACGGTGCTCTTTTCAGTTTTATGGCAACTCCCGAGCTACTATTGAAGGTAATTTCACGAAAAAACAAATCGTATCAAATCTGGAACAATCGACCCCGTGCAAACCCTTTTGAGATATTGCCACTAAGATGCTATGTATAAAATTTATAAAGCTTTGTGGAATTTTTTTATTCTAACAGTGAGATGAAAAGTTCTGAAAATCCACTCGCGGCAGTTCGGTGAAAAATTGGGTTTAATGCCGCGAACGGGAATTTTCTGATTCT
Organism: Pictodentalium vernedei; assembly: GCA_031216915.1. NCBI lineage: Eukaryota > Metazoa > Mollusca > Scaphopoda > Dentaliida > Dentaliidae > Pictodentalium > Pictodentalium vernedei. Next base: position 583,964,090 of record CM062296.1, read on the forward strand.
CGTTTTTGAAAGTCAGTCACGATACCGGGAATTTTCTGGTTGTTTCTGAATATCAGCCCCGATACCCTGGAAATTCATAAGACAGAACCGGGAATCAAAGGTTGCGTTCCGCAACCTTTGATTCCCGATTCTAGTCTATGAATTTCCCAGGGATTAGCAATCCTTTTCAGAACCGGTAACCAGGAAATTCCCGTTCGCGAGATTAGACCATACCTCCAACGGAGATACTTGTGTCGGTAGAAATTGATATTCTCCGTAAACCCATAAACTATAGAACGCAATCGTTGATATCGTCGTCTAAAATTTCCCTGGTATTGTGATTGACTTTCAAAACCTGGAGCCACAGAGCTCTGAAACTCCCGTTCTCGGTATTAAGTCTTAGTGAAAAATCCAAGGAAAAAAGAGAGACATAAAAATAAAAATAAAGCTAACAAGAAAACGCAAATCAGATCTGAAACTTTGAATATTGTTCAATATACCTGGACTAAATATATAAAATTCAGTTTAGAATCACAAACTGAACGAGTTTTGCGGGAAAAGCTTCTATATGCAAACAGAGAAAATATTAGTTGCCATTTTGATGGCCCGAAACAACCAATAACTGCAATACAGAAACCTGGGCCCAAGAGGATCAATGAAATCAACTTAAAATACATGATTACCTATTGTTATAAATGGAACAACCCAGATATATACAATTTGAATAAAATTTAGTTTCAACATTTTGTTTGGTACTTTTTTTTGGTTTTTGTTGACATATAATCAAAATACCTTTTAAATATTTTCTGAAAAATAATCAAAACATAAAAATCACACATATATTGTGTTATTACACTGATAACACTGATAACTTCTGGCTTTCTGGCGCAAAATTTAAGATTTAGGTCATGCCCGACCTTACAGAGAAGAATCTGAAGTTGGACAATCTCCTAAATTCATCACTACACTGCAGAAAATATAGGTTCTCTTTAGATTATAAACTGTCTGACAACTGGGGTGTCTGACTAATGGGGGGATACCGACCGCATAACTATGTCTATACTTCTCAAAAGGCCATGCAGGCCAGCTAAAAATAAGGAAATTTTACAAAGTTTTACTGCCATTCTCTTCGAAGGTTCGTTATGAAAGTCTAAGATTTCTGTCACGACCGTGTGCCTAATCCCCGATTTATATGCCGATTCATATGCCTCCTGTTGCGCAACTGATATTTCAATTGTTGCCGAACAGCTACAACGACCACTCAGGTTGAAAAAAACGATGATGCTGTGTGAAATCAGTGTGATCACTATTGGAGTTTTCATCGTCTCTTGGGAGCACTGTGCCTCTGTGTACTGAGGCTTACTGCACGTCGATGGAGCACTTGTCTTCAACCAATGCTAATCCTGCTTGTGCGGAGTCAGTACGTTGGGAGTATGACAGTTGCTCACGGTGGTTCTCTCCGGGTACTCCGGCTTCCTCTACCCGTAGAACAGTCCTATCTTTCTGAATACTTAGTTAAAATAAGAACAGCCAACGACTAACTCCCAAACGAAATTTGAAAATGGAAGAAATATACCGGAAACTTTGGAAACCGCCCCAACTTTAACGTACTGGGCGAGGAGAACCACGTCGTTATAGAATGTATTGATCATAAACAATTATTACAAAAACTCACAAAATCACACACCAAAGTATTATTGGAAATTCCCTACAAAAGATAAGTTCTACGGCCACCTTATTATTTAAAACACCGTCATCCAAAAAAGGTCTGTCCCTCAAAAAGGCACGGGGAAGCACGATGAAGATGAACCGGACAGATGTGGTCGCATATATTTGTTTTTGTCTGGATATAAAAATTGTACAGACGTGTAGATCCGTAGGTACAGGGTCGAGTGAATGTAGATGTGTGAGGATGAGGGCGTAAGTGTGTGTGGGGTGTAAGGGCGTGTCTATATGAGAAAGCGTGCGTGTCCGAGGCCAAGTGCGTAGACGTGGGTACGTGTGATTGTGTAGATGTTTGTACATATAACCTAAACTAACTATGGACATTTACCATTCCTGGAATTCTTCCCTTCCCAGATAGGCGCACTTTATCGTGGGAAGGGAAGTGGTAAGGGAAGGAAACCACCACCTTACCACTCTCGAACGCATTAGTGCCTGAAAAGGTAAGGAAAAACTTCAGATAAATGGAAGTGTCAATCATAACATAAACAGCACTCACTCGTTTTGTGTGCGCATATGAGTAGCCCCGTAAAGGGCTACACGTCTGCGCATCCAAGGCAAGTGAGTATTCTGGATGTGGAAAACTACTTTGTATATCTTCCATGTTACACGTTTGGAAGATGGAGCTTGCAGAAAATGAACATTTCTCTATCACGTGATTCAATAGGAGAATATCTTATTACGGTACGTTATTACGAAAAACCACATTCATTACTAGAATTAAAATTGGACTTAGTATGGTAGAGCTGTTTCTTGGTATAAATTTGACGATACTTGTTGGGGAAATTAGCGGTTTATTTACAATAATTTTTACAGTAAAATGAACATTCCGGTATATTTGGAATGAACTAGCCTTCGAACAATCGTGCACCCGATCAGAACGTTGAACAGTGACTTTCGCGGAGATTCCCAACACAAAGTGTCCTAACACTGTAACAAAATCAAATATATACAAAATTCAGATTATATAACATGTGGCGTGGCATGTTAGAATAATTGACATAATGGTAACAAAATTATCGGCAAAAGAGTTTATGAATGGCGGAAAAAATCATTAATCAGTCAAAGGTGATTTCTGGCGTATTATGAATTTAGTATTATTGTTTCTTAAACAAAGCCTTTGTTAACGATGGATATGTTAAAAGCGCCTGAAAAGCTGATTACGGTCTAATTGAGCGATTCAGTTAATCTTGTTGTGAAAAGGCACTCGGGTCGTTGTCAAATCGTCCAACTAAATGTCACCTGTTAAAAGTCGCTGCCACATCAGTCCAACGTGGGCGAGTGGAGGTGTAGACCACCCGGGTGATTAAGAACGGTATTGTACACAACAGTCAGCAAAAAACCCAGTCGATTAGACCTTTGATGGCAGCAGATTGTTCCTGCCCATAACCGCATCATTATTGTAATGGCAGTGATCAACAAATGAGCCACCACAGCTTGATCTTCTTCCACATTATCGCTCCAGGCATTAACGTTCATGTATTAAGCTTCCTTTGTAGAAGTGTTTTGTATATATACACCTGGAACATAATTAAGCACCCCCTGAAATGTTTCTTGACAGTGAAGTTGCTGTTCGTGATTATTATTATGATTGCTATGTCTTGCAGTACATTTCGACCAGTGAAACATAATGTTTCTGGTTGATAGCGTACCCCCAGCACATCCCCTCGTCCACGTGAAGCATGCTTTCCACGAATGTTACAAAAACACTATCATCCACATACAAAAAATGGGTATAAAACAAGAAAATTTTTCACTTCTTTCATCAATGAATGTTGACATGGCAAGAAGGAGACTGTCAGAGGCAGAAAGATGGTAAATCGTTGGCATGCATGCAACAGGCATGTCATTCAAAGCTGTTGGAAGGTTACTTGGCTAGAGTCATTCTGTCACCAGCAGACGTGTCCGAAACATCAACAAACCATCGGTGTTAAGGACCGACCAAGGCCTGGACAACCCCAAAATACCTATCCTCGGGAAGATCGGAGTCTGGCACGCCTCGTTAGGCGTGAACCCTTTGCTTGAAGTGGGATTTTGAAACGCCTTTGGCCCCCCAACAAGCCTTTTTGCAACAAAACTGCCCGAAACCGTCTTATGGGGGTATGAGGTCCAGAAGGGTCGTCAAGCGTTCAGCGCTGGATGTCCGATCAGCATCAAAGACGACGTTTGGAGTGATGTATGGCACGGCAACATTGGAGTCTCAGGACGTGGAGGTAGGTCCATTGGTCAGGCAAGAGTGGGTTCCTGCTTCATGTCACAGATGGTCACATGAGAGTGTGGGGAGCATAGAAATCTAAATTTTATAGTAAATTTCCTTTCTTATTATACCTACCACAATTGTTTACTACAGGCTTGCACTACAGTGGAAGTCCCTAACTCGGATAAAATACTCTCTATTTTTGTCTTTCCCAAGCAAGTTGGGAAAGAAAAGTGGTGCAAAAGCACCAATAAAAATAAGCCAAAACTGGGTCGAGTGCAACCGGCGCAGACCCAGTACGGGACGCTCTCTCCCAAGTACAACTCCACGACTTCCGTTGCCAGTGCGCATACCGTCTCTAAAGACTCATTCTTTTTGAATCCGTAAACGTTAGAGTTATGTGATCAGCGGGGAGGAAAGATTCTTTACCCGTAAAGAAGACGGGAGGGCCTCCATGTAAACAATTGTGGTAGGTATAATAAGAAAGGAAATTTACTATAAAATTTAGATTTCTTATCAACCTACTCACAATTGTTTACTACAGGCTGAATAGACAAAAGGCTGGAGGGAATCGCATAACCAACCCCCACATAACCCTAGTGCACTGGAACCGTGAAGCAGAAGGAAGAGGTCCCGAGGCTTATCAACCATAATGTCGCAATCATTGGTAAAGGACAATGAAAAGAGACATATGAGCCTGTGTGACACACAGACAGAAAAAAGGGGCAGTAACAGCACAAGGCTGAAACTGACCTTCAAGAAGCCTAATGGCTATGGCAGACAACAGCCTGAGCAGAAGAAAGAGGACCCAAGGCAAAAAGGTCCTCCGACTGCTCCTGCAACTGGCGTAAATAAAAGGTGGAGAAAGTAGAAGCATTTCTCCAGTAGGCTGCCTGCATAACATCCGACAACTTGACGGAGTTAGAATAAGCCCAAGAGGTAGACAGTGCCCGCACCTCGTGGGCAGAAATACGATTGGTAATACAATCGCCAGCTGCTAAACGACTATAAGCCGTACGAATAGCAAGACAAATCCATCGAGAAATGGATTGAGGAGAGATCTTCTGTCGACCCGGAATGAGAGACAGAAAAAACCGTTTTCTGCCCTTCCGTATGAAGCGTGTCCGATCAAGATAAATGCGAATAGCACGGACCGGACAGAGCAAAGGGCGAGTACCCTCAACAGAGGGAAGAGCCCTGATACAGATAGGAGGAGGAGTAGTATCTGGTAACTGATTCTTAGCCAAAAAGGAGCAATCAGTGGTAAAAGTAACACTGTTGGGAGAACTCCTAAAAAAGGCCGGGTCAACCGAGAGGGCGTGAAGCTCACTAACCCGTCTGGCCGAAGCAAATGCCATCAGAAAAGCCGTCTTGTATGTGAGAAATTGCATATCCACCTGGGATAAAGGTTCGAACGGCGCCCCCCCCCCCCCCCCCCCCCCCCAAGCAAAGCAGCACCCACGAAAGATTCCATCGTGGAGTAAGCTGCAAAGTCCGAGGCCTTTTCAAAGAAAAGTGCCGAACAAGCTTGGAGAGGTAAGGATTAGTGCCGATACGACGCTTCCCCACATAAGAAAAAGTCTCTGAAAGCATAGACCTGTAACCCTTGATGGTAACAGGCTGGAGACCCCGAGAATCAAACAGATATACCAGAAACTCCGCAATCTGTGAAATCGAAGGATTGGCATAATCAACAGAGTGATCAGCACACCATCGACAGAAGACCTTCCATTTAGCTGCATAAGCTAAACCAGTGGAGTGCCTCCTTGAAGAAGAAATGCACTCCACTGCTCGTCTCGAAAAACCTCTACGGAGGAGACAGGACCTGACAAAAGATATGCGTGAAGGCACAATGAAGTCGGGTCGACGTGAAACCTCCTCGGGCGACCTTGACAAAGAAGGTCGCGACGTAGCGGGAGACGTGCCGGAACCGCCGCCATCAGCGAGCGGAGCTGATTGATCTACACCCGCTGAGGCGACAGGAGAGCGATCAGAATGATTCGACAACTGCAGGTTCGAATTTTGGCGAGAACCTGAGGAAGAATCGGAACCGGCGGGAAGGCGTAGCCGACTAGACCGTTCCAATCGAGTGACAGAGCGTCCACGGCAAAAGCCAGAGGATCTGGACACGGGGACACGAAAGTGTCCACCTGATGGTTCCAACGAGTCGCAAAGAGATCGATGTGGGGACGTCCCCAGAGATCGCAAAGCGACTGGAACACTGCCCTGTGAAGCATCCACTCGGTGGAAATAACCCTGCCCTGTCGGGACAGGGAGTCGGCTAGGACGTTCAGACGACCGGGAATGTGACGAACAACCACCCCGGCGTGAACCTCCTGAGCGAGCAGTAAAAGATCCCGAGCTAACTCGTACATCGGAAGCGAGTGCGTGCCGCCCTGGTTCCGAATGTAAGCAACCACTGTCGAATTGTCGGATAGTAGAAGGACCGGGCGATTCGACAAGTGAGGGATCCACTGCCTGAAACTCAGAAGAAGAGCAAGAAGCTCCTTCTGGTTGATGTGTAGAGCTGCTTGATCCTGGTCCCACATCCCGTGTAGGGAAAGACCGAGAGGATCCAACGTCGCACCCCATCCGAGATCGCTGGCATCTGCCGTCAGGACGCGATCGGACGTGGGTAAGTCCAGCGGAACACCCTGCGTAATCCACTGAACATCTGTCCAGGGAAGAAGGTGAGGATACAGAGAGTCCGGAAACGGAAGCACCTGATCCAGAGAATCTACATTCGGTCTCCAACGACTGAGCAGAAAGTGTTGGAGAGGTCTGACACGCAGCCGACCTAGAGGAATGAGATCCGTCACCGAACCGCAGAGACCGATCAGCCGGAGAAAACTCCGAGCGGTCGCGGACCTGGACTGGGACAGAGTCAGAGCAAAAGCTGAGAGAATCACAGCCTTGGCCTGGGGAACAGCCACCAAATTGAATTTGGTTTGGAAAGACATCCCCAGATGACAAAACGACTGAGAAGGGACCAGGTCCGACTTCTCCTCGTTGACTCTGAATCCTAGCGACGTGAGCAAGCTCAACAGAGTGGCGACATCCGATTCCAGTAAGGCAGCATTGGAATGCCTCTGGAGGATATCGTCCAGATATGCCGAAGTAGTCACCCTGGACTGTGTGCGATGGAACGCTATCACATGCGACATCAGTCTGGTGAACGCCCAAGGAGCCAGGTTGAGGCCGAAAGGCATGGCCTTGAACTGGTAAACTCGCCCCAGAAAAGCGAACCTGAGATACTTCCGTGACGCCCGATGCATCGGAACGTGGAAGTAAGCGTCTCGCAGGTCGATGCTGGCGGCGAAATCTCCCTGGTGAATTGAATGGCGGACCGACCTGAAAGTCTCCATGCTGAACTTGGGAGCAATGATAGACTGGTTCAGGATGCTCAGATCGATAACCGGTCGGAGTCGGCCGTCCTTCTTCGGCACCAAGAACAGGCGGGAATAGAAACCCACTGACTGAACGTTCTTGACGACCTCGATCGCCCCCTTTGCCAGGAGATTGGCAATCTCCGTGGACAAAAGTTCCCGACGTAAAACGTCTGAAGGAACTGTGGTTGGAAGAGGCACCCTTGACAGAGTGGGGTGCCGTCGGAAGGATATGCGCAGCCCGGACCGAACAACATCTAACACCCATGGATCGGATGTGATGGTGGTCCAATGGTCTGCAAACTCTGCTATCCTTCCTCCAACCTGGGACGAGTCGAGGTGAGGACCTTCATTTCGAGCCCCGACGAGGCCCGCGAGAGGAGAAACCACCTCCTCTGCTAAATGAAGAATCCTGAGACTTCCCTCGATTCTGCCGACCCCTACCTTTACCCCGTGAGTAAGAAGCAGAGGAGGCGGCAGAAGGACCAGCCTTTTGCTTCACAGAGGAAGCAGAAGGGTACTTGTTAGGCTTGGAACGGCCCTTGCCTCCCCGAGAAGGCTGATCAAGCTGACGAAACAGCAGCCGATCTTTGGAATGACGTAGGACGTCATCCCGGACCGTCGACACGGAGCCATGGAAAAGTTGCGGACCTGCCAAAGAAGCAGATCGAAGAGTAGCACGCTGCTCCTCGGGAAGGGATCGTCCTGTGTCCAGCACAGCGTCCCTTCGAACTAATTCCAAATTGGCCGTGTTACAGGCATGCGTGTGAGTAAGGTGCATAAGCGCCTTGGACAGCACACGCAAAGGAGCCTGTACCTCGTCAAACTTATCTGGAGGCAGATAAGCAGCCAAAGCTGAGACGACGTGATCTGAGAGAGAAAGCATGCCAAGCATCTCTCTAGATAAGCCCAACGTGGACTCCAGAGTCGTCATTGGAATGACGGCAGACTTGGGCTTGGAAAGCCCGAGGGAAGTGGAGTCCTGATCCAGAACCGTCAAAGTCTGGCAGACTGACGGATTGGCGGAATCGTAGGAACGATAACGCACAGGAGGCAAAAAGGTGTCAACCCTGGTGAAGAACGAAGTCTTCAAAGCCTTGGAATTCAGCTTGGCATCCAATGCTGAAAAAGCTTCAACCACCTGTACCGACTGGCACGGTCGAAGGCGCCCAGAAGCAGGTTGCTCCATAGGCTGTTGGCGCGCGACCGAAGATCGCGGCCAGGCTGACACTGTCGGCTGGTTAGCAGGTTTGAGCTCAGGCAGAAACCCAAACACAAAGTCAAGAGCCGCCCCCAAGTCCGAAGACTGCTGGCCCTCGACCTCAAGCATGTCGGACTCCTCCCCAGAGTCGGAAGACACATAGCCCATCGTGGGCAAACCAGCCGACGCCTCCCATGGTGTCGGGACACCAGAGGAATCGGAAACCGGCCTGTTTCCAATCCCGGGAGGCGGCGCCATAGGAGGCGCCTGGAAACCACCCATAGCCTCGCTGGAAGCAACAGGAAGGCTCTTTGAGAGAACCTGAGTGAGTAAGGAGAGGGCCTCCCTAAGCTCACTGCCTGTACCGACCGGTTCGACAGGGGAGCGAACCGGCAAAGTGGCTTCACCTCTGACCCTCTTAACCAGCGAAGGGTCACGATCCTCCAAAACACCCGACGCGGGACGACGGGCGGCAGCCGAAACATCTGAAGGCAGACGTGTATAGGGGTACGATGCACCCCGAGGATCAATATGGCGAGAACTCATGAGAGTCACCGCGGACCTCTGCGGGGCAGAAGGTCCAGGCTGCACAAAAGGCGTTGGTCCCCCAAAACTGGCCGTGTGACCAGAGTGAGCGGACGGAAACGCCCCGGAGTTCATAGTGTTTCCACTATGAACATCCGAATCCAAAGACACAACTGTGGTACTCGACGGCGACGAGACCACAGCGATGGGCTCGGCCGGCAGCCCCTTCCGACTTCGCCAAGTTGAAGTCAGGGAAGGCTGGGGCCGATATCCCACGTCTACAGTATCGGACAGTTCTGCAGTCCCCTGCAGCGAAAAGCCGAGGCCGGCTGAAACAGACAACGAAGCAGACGGACCAGCAGCAGTAGTAGATACGTCGAGAGTCGTTGAGGCTGGTGAAATAATGGAGAGAGCACACCGGCTCGGCTCCGAAGGAGGAGTCACAACCCTAGTGACAGCCTCAGATGTCGACTGGAGGGGGACCGTAGTCCCGGAACCAGGCATCTCTACACCAGAACACTCAACGGCTCCCGCAGTATCCACCACAGGAAAAGACTGCACATCCCCCACGGAGGAGGAATAACTCTCACCAGACAGAGTCGGTTCGGGAGGCCCCGAACGACCACGTTCTCCTTTCCCGCGGGAGCGGGAGGCACGGCCACGAGAACGAACGACACGATTTACAGACGCCCAAAAGGTGGAAGACCATGTTCCACAGACACCACACGGCCGCTCGGCCGAACACCCATTACAGGAGGAACACGACGAATGTACATCGTCCACATGCTTAGGCAGCAGACACTGCCCACAAGGAATTGTCCTAGGCATGAAAGAGGTGAGAGGAGCAGAGAAGGTGAGATCAGAAAACAGAACACCCCCAAAGAGAGAAAGGTGACAGAAACAAAGACCCCAGACGGCCGACCGGGAACCACCCAACAGGAAGACTACTCTCAACAGAAAGAAGAAACACTGTAGGAGTGGTACCCCGCTGACACCTAACTCTAACACAATTAAAAAATTTTGCAAAAAAAGCATTAACAATAATTGTGAAATAATCTAAGTCCGAACCGCGTGGCCCGCGAAATTCGCGCGCGACTCGAGAGAGAGCAAATAAATATACATGATGGACATATAAGAGAAAAAAGAGAATATAAAACACTGTTCCTGAGAATACAAAGGATACACTGCGGTATAATGAATCAGGAAACATCAAACATCGAGTTGGTGGAACACTGATAAGCGTGCAAAAAACATCTCGACACGAAGCGGATTTTAAAAAGAATGAGTCTTTAGAGACGGTATGCGCACTGGCAACGGAAGTCGTGGAGTTGTACTTGGGAGAGAGCGTCCCGTACTGGGTCTGCGCCGGTTGCACTCGACCCAGTTTTGGCTTATTTTTATTGGTGCTTTTGCACCACTTTTCTTTCCCAACTTGCTTGGGAAAGACAAAAATAGAGAGTATTTTATCCGAGTTAGGGACTTCCACTGTAGTGCAAGCCTGTAGTAAACAATTGTGAGTAGGTTGATAAGAAATACTGCTTACGTGTCCAGGAACATCAGGCCTACTTGTTCCTTATGGTGGAGGATCAGTAATGATCCGGTGATGACTCTCTCATGATTGTAAATTGACCTCATGACTGTACGTGGGAATTTCAATGCTCATCAGTACATTCGGGACATTCTCAGTCCGGTTGTCGTGTCTCATTTTGACAACCACCAGTTGGCTACTCGCCCTGTATCCATGGACGACAATGCAAGGCCACATCGTTCCGATGCTGTGAGAGCATTCCTTCAGAACAAAGCTATTACAACACTACCTTGGCCTGCAATGGGCCCGGATTTGAATCCCTTAGAACACATCGGGGTTTCTTGGACGCCGTGTGCAAGCAAGGGGCCCGCCTGTACAGAATTTGGCCAATTGGGAAGCTGCATTGCATGAGGAGTGGTAGCAGTTGCCCGTGGACCGTATCAGAAGACTCACTGGTAGCATTAGAAGGAGGGTTCAGGCTGCCATCCGGGCACGTGGTGGATACACTCGCTACTCATGTCAGACACTGCTGTTGTGTTCAGGAGATCACATATTAACATTTTTTGTCAGTAATTACCGGCATTGTTCCGTTCCAGCACCATACATGCCGAGAGAACATTTTTCCATCAAAACATTAGTGATAAATATGTGTAATTAGCGCCATTAAATTACTGCATATCTTCATCAGTGTGTTGTCTTTCATTTGTCAATAGACCATTCTTTCCGCAAACAATCACTTTTGGCCATCTGAAAGATAGCATGAAAGTAATGACAGCTTCTATTAACAGCAGTGTGAAAAACAGGGGGTGCGTAGTTAGGTTCCAGGTGTATATTTGGAGTCTGTGACACCGCATATCATTATGGTACAACGGAAATGAAGTCATTTCATATCAAAATCCATTCCGGTCATTACGATTATCAACTCTCCCCGTTTAATTCAGCAGTGACATCAGAATCAGATAGTCAGACCGGACCAAAATTCTTGAATTGTTTATTTTGAAGTTGACGTTTACTCAACATTAGAGTGTCGGGCTGGGTGGTCGCTGAGTTAAATGAGATAAGTTTGACAAAGAGTACAGGAGGAATAATAGCAAGGAGGCTTAACACAAAAAACGTTACTTGGCGAATAGAAACAACAAATTTGGCATGTGGGCTCGTTTCGTGGTTTCAATTAATATTAGCTGAGGAGCCACCTTCATTTTTTTATATCTTCAATGTGGCCGTCAAAAATCGAAGATGGCCGCCATGGAGATGAAATTGCTACTTAAATCGTGGTTCTCAATTAATATTAGCCCCTGGAGCCATCCTATATTCTTTCGAACAAAGACCGTTTCCAATTGTAAATGTTTTAATTCCTACACACCTTATGGGCATTTTGTAACTTGAATGATCTATTTGTGCATTAAGATCATTTGCAAATTTTGGAATTAAATCTAATGCTGGTATTTTAAAAATAGCTTTTTGAATTTAATTTGTCCCATGTTCACCACCAATCAGGCACAATTTAGATGGAGTATGATGCAATTTAATTCCCATCTGAACTCCATTTGGTAAATATTTTTCTTGCACAAATAGATGTAAGTGTAATTTTCTTTTTAACTGTACAGACTTACTACCATCAATCAATTTTGCACATTCAGTCAAAACTTTGTTAGATGAGCTTTTTGTACTTTCAGTATATCCACTAGGAGTATCTGAATACCACATTTCACTTGCAGCCAATTGTGTTTTTTTTACATCTTTTGAATAACTAAGAAAATTCTCCAAAAATCCTCTATAAGAATAAAGATCTGTATTGGTGGTGATAAGATTGCCATTCAATGTAACATCAGTTTTGCTAAACATACTATGAAAAAAATATTAATGGGTGCAATTTGTGTATCTTGAGCCAAAATACTCCCATCTTGTTTTGTAATTTTAAATTGAACTCCAAGTGTAGATGCTGCAAGATCTAACCACTTGGTTGCTTGTCTTGAAATTAAAAATTCTGTTGGTGAAGAATTGTTTAAAGATGCTATTGGAAATTGTTCAATTTCACCAATATTTTCCAAACCACTTGATGTTGGTGAAACATTATCTGTATCAAAACTACTTCTAAACTGCTCGCATGATCCGTGTAACATCATGCTTTTAATCAAATATATCAGGTGGTCTTGAATTTCGTTTTAAGGAGCTTTATATGTCTTTCGTCTTTGAGAAGTTTTCTTAGAATTACTTACTGCTTTTCGTTTTCATCTTTTTATACATAAAGAAGTTGTTCACATTGATTTCAAAAGATCTTTTCCATGAGTGAATAAAATGTCTTTAGGTGCTTTACATTTTCCTAAAAGTTCTTTTGCCATCTGTATACCATGTTTCAAACTTTCACATTTTGATGTTTGAAATGCATTTTTTTGCTATTGGTTTTAGAAATGGTACAGCTGTTCTCAATGCTGTACGAAAAACAGAACATAATCCATACTCATATTAACGTGGTATACCTTGATACACAGGCAACATTTTTATAAATGTAATTTGTTCTGCTCTCTAAAATGCAACTTTACTAGTCTTACCACTGACAAACTGAATATGTTTACCAGTGTTTCCATTTATATTTATACTAATCTGTTCAAAATAAGATTTGGATACAGGTACGTAATGTACATTATCAAATTCTTTGTGAATGTGTTGACATTTTTTTGTGATTCAAAGGGAATCACTCATCAAATAGATGCTTCAGTATCACCTAAAAGTGTATAATCTGCAATATCCGAATAAATAAAAAGTTGATTGAAATCAATATTTAAATCTACATTATACTTAAATGCACCTCATCCCATGTTAGGAAAATTGACAGGAAAAATATTTTTACATCCCAGTTTTTTGTAATAAACTTTCTAACATTTCAATACCCACTTTCCCAATACTATTTCCTACTATTTTTCCACAGCCTTGGAGAAGTGAATATCCACCATGAAATGATTCATCAGATGTTTCAAATATATCTCCAAGTTTTTCTTGAAGTTTTGTTTGCACTGTATCTATGACATGACTGCCATTTGCATAAGCACCCGGTAAAACATTTAATTCGACAACAGCAATACCTTTCGAATTGTATGTTTCAGAGATGTTTTATTGATACAACTTGATATTTTGCTATCTGACACAATGATTTTAAAAAATAGATTCTTCATCTGTAATATTTTTTGGCCTCTGAAGTTAAAATTACTTCAACTAAACCTACTTCCCATCATTCTTTATCAAGATGAATGGGTTTAGGTAATTGTGATTGAAAACAACATTGTGTATTATTTGGAAACATATTCATAGGACTATCACTCAAAAAAGTTACATAAAACAAATTCATTTTTCTTATCTTGCAGTTGCTTCAAATAATTTAAACCTGGACTTGGAAGAATATGGCTTAAATGACTACTTAATAACACTAACCACAATTTGTAAACTCCAATGTGCAATGGTGGTGATTATAATACCATAAATGATAATAATCTGTGTGAAATAAGTGACTTGATTTTTTGCAACACGATTCCCGCTAATTTTAAATTGTTGACTGTGCTGACTTTGTACTTCAACACTTTTGCTTTCATTACGAAATGAAATTTCATATGATGACATTTTTGTTTTTTTTACCAAATCAGTTTCGGGAATCCAACTATCAAACTTCTTTAGATATCCTTCCCAATGTACTTTAAGTTCTTTAATAATTTTCTTCCCCACACGTCTTGAACTTCTGTTAAGAACTGATTCGATAATATATTTTTTATCATCTTTTTTATGTTGAATTTCCTGAGGATAAATTGTCCTCTGGATTTTTTTCTCCACCTTTATCTTCAAGTTTGTAGGTAGGTGGTATTGTTCGTTTTACGTATGTAATTTTAAATAATTCTTTTGTCCAGTTTGGTAAATACCCTTTTTCAAATGTATATTTGGTTTTATTAATACACACTAAATCACCAATTTGAAAATGTACTTTTTCTTTTGAGTTTTTTGTCCATTCAAATGTTGAGAAAATTCTACTTTATTTTCTATAGATACAGAAGCAGGAGTTCTTTGAATACTCTGACGGAAACTATGATTATAACTATCCACTAAGTTTTGTAACACATCAATATATTTTAATGTTTGCTTATGTGTGAAATATGTCCACATACATGTTTTCAATGTACCTTGAAATCGTTCTACAATACTTGCTTTTGTTTCAGGATTTTTCTGTTGTGAAAAAATGAATATTTTCTCTTTTCAGAAATTTCTGACCCACCTTAATTTTAAATTCAGAACCTTTATCAGATTGTAATGATAGTGGCTTACGACCAGAATTTTTCAAAATAGTTTAAAATGTTTTTGTAAATGTCTCTCCAGATTTATTACGGATAGGTAATACCCATGCATATTTTGAAAATACATCAATAACACAAACTAAATAACAAAATTGATTATTGTAAGATTGTACACTTTGTAAATCTGTTAATTCAGTTTGCCATTGATGATCAGTACCACCTATTACAGTTTTACATCTTGAACATTTTCTCGGAATTTTCTTATGTAAAATATATGTTCTTTCTCCCTTTAACCAATCTTTTACTTGATCGCCATAACCAGCGGGGTGTTTTGTATTGTAATACAATTCACTTAATAAATCATTCAATAAGCTTCGCATTTGTCAGAAATTTTACGTTTACATAATTCACGTTTTAATAAATGTGTCTTCACTCCACCGTTTTTTCTTACTATTACGTATTGATAAAGGAGACTCTGGCCAACTATCTTCAGGGAAACTCTGATATTTACTGCTAGCTTTATGAGTGTGTTGTGTATGCATCCATAGCCAACATTCTCGATTTCCTACAAAATCTTGTGGTATATTTATATCTTTTAATTCATGACTGAATATTTCCCATCCTCTTGGTTTGAAACCTTTCGATGTCTAAGAACATCATTAACCCTTTACCCAACGTAACAGCCAAAACTGGCCAGTGCTATTCACAAAAATCGCCAATTAATTTTCATTATCTTTTTCATTTTTTGTCTCAAAACATAGGTTATGACCCTCTTTGGAATGAGCTCGTCGAGCTCGTTCTACAAAGGGGTCATAACCTATGTTTTTGAGACAAAAAATGAACAAAATTAGTTATTCAAAAATTTTGTTTGCAAGTGTTGTCTGCTTTTCATGTTAGGTAAAGGGTTAACTAAATCAATAATGTTTGAATCTTGTATGGCTTCTCCATCATCACTTAATATACCCTGATCATCCCAGCTCATGTTTGGGTGAGATGATTAAGCAGATAATAATGACATTGCTTTAAGTCTCATTGTAACAGGGGCACTTTCTATAATTCGATCTTGTAAAGATAAGGATTTTTTTGTTCTGAATCAGGTATGACCAGTGAAGGTTGTATTGCTTTCTTATGTGACATTTGAATTTTTGCAATGTTTCCCCATACTTAAGTTCTTTCACACTTTCTGATAAATCTGAATTGTCTAACACTGATGATAAATTATTCTGAAGTTTTCAGTATTTGTAACTTGTGGGTTAGGTGGTAATCTATGAAATTGAGCTTTTTCATTTCTAAACCGTTGCATATCTTCTAATAGTTGATAAGGTACAATAGCCATTTTCTTCATATTTTACTGGCTAATTTCCTTCCAAGATTTGTTGCAAGTCAAACCACTGGAGCAAGTAATCCAACTGATGGTAAAAAAAAACACCTTTCTGATTTAATATTTGTGTTTTCTTTTTTAACAGGAACTGATTTACTAGCAAGTGTTCTTAGTTCTCTATGCTTCGGATACAGTTTCTGTTTCTGACCAGGTGTAAGATGTATATTGTTTTTTAAAAGATTATTACAACATTCTGACAAACAATTAATTAATTCTTTAGGTGCATTTCGTATTATTTCTTTTTGAAATGCTGGGGGAGTTTGGCTCATTGCTAATAACACACTACCATATTTTTTCAATAACGGAATTTTTTGTTTCTTATTTTGTCTCACTAACCTTCTCTATCGGTACCTTTGGATGAAAGGAAACAAATAAAAATGTATTGCTATTTATATATGTGTGAAGAGTGCACTTTATTTATTAAAAAAAACATTTTCACTTAAAGTAAGATCTTATTCCACGAGTAGGTTTTGGAGAATTTAAAGCTGTAAAACCTGTCATTGTGGGGATCTTTTCTTTTAATGGTACATACTCTGTATTTTGTACAGAATGCATTGGTTCATGATTTATAGTTTTTACACCATCTTTTGTTATTTACACTACACACGTTAATTTAAGTGGTGATAGTTTCTTTGTTTTTGAAGGTTTTTCACAAGTAATGCTTTTGTTTTTGTATGCATGTTAGTTGGAGAATTATGAGTTGCAATTTTGAAATTCGTGTACATGTATTTAGGTCCTACCTTTCGTTGATTTTTAGCTCATCTGAGCGAAGCTCAAGGGGAGCTTTACTAATCACTTTCTGTCCGTCGTCCGTCCGTCGTCCATGCATCCAGCATTAACTTTACATTATCGACTTCTCACAAACTACTCAACCAAACTGAACCAAATTGAACCAAATCTGGTGTGCAAGTTCCCTATCATATGTCAATTCAAGTTTGTTCAAATCAAGTTGACCCGCCCCTTGGTAGGGCCACGCCCAAAAAGTGAGAATAAATCTTAAAAAATCTTCTTCTCATGAACCAGCAGTAGCAGAGACTTGATATTTTGAGGTGTAGACTCAGATTTGTTCAAGAGAAGGGCTATATTTGCCATCGTTATGGGAGAGGCAAGAATTTTTGCCCCGCCCAAAATTTCTATTTTCCAAACCGAGGAGCTGATATGAACCAAATTTGATATGAGGTTTTATTGGGACATAAGTAGTTAATTTATGCCAAAAAAAATTTCCCGTCGCCCCATGGGAACCGCAGGAGCTAAAAATAGAAAAAAATTAAAACGCCCATATCTCCAAAACTGCACTGCACTGAGAATTTTTATTTGGTGTGAAGCTTCCTTAGTACAAACAGAATGGAATGGTTAAAAAAAATGCTATCGGTTTTATCACAGGGTACCTTTTCGGGACTTTGGAAAAGTGCTGAGTCAGCATATTTAACACTGTGGGTAATGGGGAAAACATTAACGAATCTTCTTCTCCCAAACCACTCGTCCAAAGGCTTTCATATTTCACATATAACATCATTGGAAGATTGATTCACATATTTGTTGAAATCGATTCCCTGGGTCCATATTTGGGCTCTCTATGGGCGCCCAAATGTTCAAATTAGTGCAATATGAGGAATATTCTTTAAAAATCTTCTTCAGATCCACCAATCAGTATCTTTTGATATTTGGTGTGTAGCATCCTTGGGGGGGGGGGGGGGGGGGTTGAGATTCAAGATTGTTCAAGTCAAGTCCCTGGGTTCATATTTGGGCTCACTGTGAAAGCTCGAATTATAACTTAGTTCACTATGAGGAATTTTCTTTAAAAATCTTCTTCAGATTCAGCAGTCAGAATTTTTTTATATTTGGTATGCATCATCCTTAGGGCGGTGAGATTCAAGATTGTTTAACCCAAGTCCCTGGGTTTATATTTGGGCTCCCTGTGGGAGTCCGAATTATAACTTAGTTCAATATGAGGAATATTCTTCAAAAATCTTCTTCTTCACATCCACAGTTAGAATCTTTTGATATTTGGTATACAGTATCCTTAGGGAGGTGAGTTATAAGTTTTGTTAAAGCCAAGTCCCTGGGTTCATATTTGGGCTTCCTGTGGGAGCCCGAAATGTACCAAAATTTCTATTTTCCAAACTAAGAGGCCAATATGAACCAAATTTGATATGAGGGCTTATTGGGTCATAAGTGCCTAATTTATGCCAAAAACATTTTTCCCGTCATCCCATTGGTACTGCAGGAGCTAAAGATAGGAAAAAATTAAAACGCCCATATCTCCAAAACTACACGGCACTGAGAATTTTTATTTTGTGTAAAGCTTCCCTAGGAACAGCAGAAAGGAATGGTCCAAAACAAAAATTGTCATCGTTTTTTTTCTTAGGGTACTTTTCCAGGACTTTTGAAAAAATGCTGAGTCATCATTTTTCAACACTGTGATTAATGGGAAAAACATTAAAGAATCTTCTTCTCCCATACCACTGCTACACAGGCTTTTATATTTCACATATAACATCTTTGGGAGATTCATTCATGCGTTTGTTGAAATCAAATCTCTGGGTCCACATTTGGGCTCTCTATGGAGCCCAAATGTTCAGATTAGTGCAATATGAGGAATATTCTTTAAAAATCTTCTTCTTCCAATCCACCAATCAGAAGCTTTTGATATTTGGTATGCAGCATCCATAAGGGGGTGAGATTCAAATAAAATTTGCCTTTCATGACTTCATTCCTTTGTAGTGTTGATGAACCATGTCTAACTGAATGTGATCTCAAATACTTCTTTGAACCACTTTGGCAGGTGAGGGATTAAGGCCACTTGGGGCCTCTTGTTTTATCTCTCTTTAACTTGATGAATTATTTGATGTTTTTTAGGAGACTTTCTTTTCTTGTGTGTTTTTTTCTTCTTAAATGCTTATTGAAAGTTTCTTGTTGTTTTATAACCATCCAATCGGATTAAATTACAAATAATAACACCACAAAAAACCTCACCACCACCAGGTTTTAAAATAATGTTTCGTTTTGTTGCAAGATCTACTCTCGGCTTTGCAAGGTGTTCAAGATCGTGTTTATCTTTATACATATAGGTTAAAGTTTGTTTTGGCAATTTAATTTTTTTATTAAGTATGATTCTACTTGCTAATGTAAACCATTTAAAAGTTTTGTTAAATCCTTTAGCAGCAGGGGGGGGGGGGGCGAATGCACCAACCCCCTCACCATCAGGTGGTGGCAGGCAGGCAGGGGGAGGGGGCGAATGCACCAACTTAGGGCCCCTGGGACGGCCCACCAGCCTCGCCGGCCCGGGAGGCCATCATTCCACTTTATAGGCCAGCCAGAGGATCCCAGCGTAGATTCACTTTCTACCCCAACATCAAACAGGCCTTAATGTAGTCACAAAAATATAACGATACCAATCAGGCGTAGAAACAGCCGGGGGGGGGGGGGGGGGGTGGGGGGATTAGCGAAATGAATCCCTTTCGTACAGTAAGAGACAGTAACAACACAATGTTTCCAACTGATGCCGATTTCGACAAAGTGGAGAATAAGCCAGCTATCAAATGGGCTGACCTACCACAGGGTATCTATAGCATCGAAGGGGAAAATGAGCGAAAAACCCAGTGTGGCTATGCACTGATTTTAATACTAAACACAAGCACTGGTGAAGAAATTGAGGTGTGGGCTGTTGACAGGGTGATAAAGCAATTAGCCAACCAACCCAACGCTAAGTATTTGGGCTATAATGGGCTCAAAGTCAGCTAGAAAAACAAGGCACGTAAGTACCACAGCTTTGAATTACTGTAAGAAATCACATTATTTATAAAAAAGGCGGTTTCGCCCTACCTCATCAGACTGGCATACACAGTTACGACCTAGAATCACTGGCCTAGCTACGCCCAACGTTTTTTTACTTCGGAATTAACACATTTTGCTAACGTAGACACAAAAATATACCGATAACAAACAGGCGGTCACGCAGACGGACGGCCCACACCCTCGCCGGCACAGGCCTCTCATATACGTAAACCTCCTTCCGGTAGTGAAGCCTACTAGACATATCCGTGATAATGGGTATACCCGATCAGGTGCACAATGCGGATAGGTAAAACACATGCCAGTAGCTTACTTTGAGCTCTACAGAACTCTGTGGCCGGCGCTGTATGGGGGAGTACTGTGAGGTACATCTGGTCAAACTGCGAAATGGATCGTGTACAAAACCTTGCCGTGTTTGTGGCAAGGGGGTAACGAACCAATTATCGCTCTGCCTGATGTGTGGTTATAAGAACGAACATATGAAATTACTGCACCGAGAGCAGAGGGCCACGGCAAAGGAATTTTCCCGGCTGGCGGCCATCGAAATTTCCATTTAGAGATGTGGTGGCAACAGGCATAGTGATTCAGCATTGCAAGTATGGACAAATACACCAATCAGCTGTTGGCTGAAATGCAAACACCGGAGCCTCTCCAAGATGTTGTCCAGAACATCCTGGATGAACCCATTCCAGAAGCAATAAAGATGCGATTGGTGAGGCCTCTACTTCCAGATGCTGCACGACCTCCCTATCCACCTCGAAAGGCGCGTGAGAGAAAAAGGAAGGCAATTGTTGAGGAGTTTGACCCAGCCAAACAAAGGCGACAATTCGACTTGGATATCGAAGTCCCTCACCCGGTGAGGGTGCCAGATGATGAACCATGGGTCGATCTTGTGAACGACGCAAAAGACGAGTTTGAAGTTGATGGCGCCGCCGCAGTCTTCTCTACATGGATGGGAGAGGTAGAGGAGCCCCTTGGCATCGGCGACGTTGAGATCGCTGATGGTATGCATGCGAGGGCCGGCCGACTGGCCATGGATGCCCGCATGACGGACGAGAGGGCTGCACGACTGCAAGCAGCCATTCCAGAGGGCGCGTTCACCCTGAAAATCAAGTTCCTGCGCGAGCATGACGAAGGAGACTGGGTCGTCGAAGATAGGTTCGACCCTGTCCGTGCCGAGAGGAAGAAGGGGCATCGATGAGATCTCTAAAGAAACTAAGCCGGGCGCGCTGACCGGGATCGACCAGGTGTTCTACCAGAATGCTTACCCTGTTACTGCGGTCGTTTACGGGCTCTACCCTCTCAGAGACCCAGACCCAGCAAACCTAGCACCAATGAAAGAAGGTGAGATCAACTGTGTCGCGCAGAGTGTGGTGGAGCACTCATAGGGTGCTCTCAGGGGACAGGGCCTAACCCCCACCAGGCGACAGAAAATCGAGGAGTGGGAGAAGAGAGTCCATGGCGCTGGTGCAACGGTCGACGATGTAGCCGAGCTCGAGAAGATCTTCAAGCGGGCCATCATCGTGAAAGATATAGCTGGTGAGGATATCTACAACAGTGGCAAATATCAGTTTGGAGGAAATGGTATGAGGGAAAGTAGAGCTCATCTGCCATAATGGCCACGCCTGGTCCAAAGACCTGCACTTCCCCCAGTCCAGACAGGTCCACATATTCGAGGGTGACGCCTGGGAAGCCATCAGATAGGCCACCCAAAATCAGCCAATCGCTGTCTCGCTATTCGGAGGTGTCCAGGATAGACATCTCAGCGACGACCAGTTCGTCCTACACGACGGCCGTGCCTTTAGGATACAAGAGGCCCACCAAACCCTCCAGAAGGCCTGCACCAAGCTAGGAGATGAATCTCTTGTCGACAGGGCCTTCGGATTGAACCACGCAAACAGCATCGTCTCAAAGGAAAGGAATGACTGGAAGCCGTCCCGAGCATCTTTCCTGGATGACATCCAAAAGGCTTGTGTCGAACATGGCCACGGTGGCCTCTGGGACGCAGAACGGTACCACGTTATAACATTATAAGCACTGATATGGAGGCATGCTATCCCTCAAGCTTCCAAGGTCTGGGTTAGGCTCAGCCCTACTTCGAACGTTTCGGTCATCCAAACGCCAACATGACCCGTGTAGCAATCAATGGTGCTTTGTCCAAAGACACTGGTACCGGTTTCGCTAAAATACGCAAGTGGGCTTTCGACCCAAGTGTCCACCCTGTCATCCCTGCATGGTTCGGGAGGCATTTAGAGGAGCAGGGCTGGGCCCTGACGGTCATCCTCTCATATCTCATGGATTCCGGCATCCTAACCGGATTAGAGGTAGGAGAAGCCATCATCGCTTTTGGAAAGAAGAATGTAGTATGGCTCCCCGAAGATAGAGATCAGGGCAGCAGCATCATCGGGAAGTTCACTCAGGGCGCAAAAGCCGATGGTAAACGATTGACTCGCCGCCTGGTCACGGATCATGGTGAACAAGATTATCTTGTGAGAGATACTCGCCAAAGTGGCACTCCAGGTCATGTGCTAACTTACTATGATGGTAACCAGCCCCAGTACGCCCACCTAAGGGCGTCTATGTTAGCATACGCCCATATTAACCTTCTCAGTATGTTACAGCGTTTCGACAAAGAAGAGGCGGTTCGGGTGGCAACAGACAGCAAAAACTCAAGAAAACAATACTCTACAAACACAACGGTATCCAAGCCCATGTACCACCAGAAGTCCACCCAGAGGGCTATTGTACAAGGTGCTGCCGCTATCATGACGAACCCACCCTACAGCCTCCCTAAAAGTGTAATGTCCTGCCAGCTCAGTGGCGTGACAAGGGTGAGCAGCTATACATGCCACAGGAAAACGCCGACTACCTCCCCAAGCCAGAGTATTGTAGCGCCACGAAAAACCTCCCTCCCAGCACTGCTCCGAGGTATAATGACCCACTAACCCACCATCGGCTGAGTTACCTCAACGTTGGAGGTGGTAGCGGCAAGACAACGAGAGCGATGGAGCTCTTCAGGGTGCGAGACCCACTTGTCTTTACCCCAATTCACCGACATGCCAAAGAGATGCGAGGTAGGGGGTCAAGGCCCAGTCCTACCATAGCTTCTTCCGGTGGAGAGGCCAGAACGACTTGACGCCAGAACGCATGGGCCAGAAGTTCATCGCCTGTGTCATTATCTGGGATGAGGTCTGCACTGTGCCCCGGACTATCCTAGAAATGTTCTTGGACTGGCTGGACCAGCGTGGGGGTCCAGGTTATCTGATGTGATGATCAAGGTCAGCCACCACCAATCGCAGGTGAGATACCCCATGACTCGTTACGTCAAGCTGTGGGTTATTACGAAGAGGTCAAGGCAGACCACCGGGCAAAAGAAGATGCGCTCAAGGCCCTGAAAAGGCACATCCGCCTCCAGGCTGACAAGGTCCAGTGTCAGGAGATGCTGAAGGCTCTCCCAGCTGTCTCGGATGGGAGCGCTTCATGGGGCAATGGAGGCCAGGTGGCCTGATCCTCACTAGCCGGCAGAAGGTTCGCGACCGGGCACAAGAGCTGTTGCTCCAAAGACACAAGTAGTACTTTCCAGACACCCCGGTTCCGCTGCTATACCACCCCAAGGACAGCCGAAAACAGAACATTATGGTTCCCTCAATGGCATCGTTGAAGTCACCACTGAGGCCACCGAACAGGCTATTAAGATCGATGATTGGCGCCTCGGGTATGCCCTCACAGTCCACTCAAGCCAGGGTCTCACTATCCACGACCCACAAAAGGTTTGAATCATAGACGACACCCTACAATGGTCCAACCTCGCCTACCTCGCCGTTTGCAGCAGCTCGAACGGATGACCTGTCCACCAGATGAGGGTACTGAGGTCAGGTATCCACAGAGCAGCAGCTCCGCAAAAACATCGCGAGGAAACTTGTCGCCCACCAGCGCCAGGACCAGGTCAAAAGACTCTCGGGGTTCAATCTCAAGGTCGACTACATCCTGCGGCTCAAGGAGGACCAACAGAACCACTGTGCGACATGCAACATCGAGATGCTGTGGGCCTACCAGACTAAAGATACACAGCAGTTCAGTGTCGATCGGCTGGACAACAGCAGGGGCACTGCCGTGGGTACGTGCGATTGACCTGTTTAGAGTGTAACCGAAGAAGAGGGATTGCAGTAGTGCCAGAGGCACATCCGCCTCCGGACTGACCTAGCGTCTCGTCCGAAGGACTACCCGTTACTTCGGAACATCGGGAGGCAGCTGGGTGTCGGGAGCCACTACAAGCAGCTCTTCCCGGACGAAGACACGGGCTGGTCCATCCAACAAATAGTAGAGGACAGGTTCGCCGGGCTTGGTGACCGAGCGTCCAAGCCGGTACACTTGGAGGGACCACACAGGATCAGTTGCGCGACGGCGACCCTCCTCCAGCTCGCCTGCCTGGTAGAGATAGCGAACACCCACGTTGGAGGGGAGCTTCTGCTCCTGGAGGCCAACAGGGCGGCCAGAAATCATTTTTCTGTCACAACCTTGACCTTGACGACGTCAGATGGCCTTTTTGGTTAAGCGAGTCACCTCACCATTCAGCGACGCAACAGCGGCCGGCAGCCGATCGACCCAATCACTTGACCTCTCACCTGACGGTAACCTCATCTCCTGGGCGTATTGGTGCCCGAACAGTCGCTCTGCCAGGGTTCGGTTGTATCGTTCCACAAGTCCCTGGTCCCGGTGGACGTCCACACGTCCACGCCGGTCTTCTGTCCCGTGTTTCGCCATCAGCTGATTCACCGCGCCCATGAACTCGCGCCCGGGATCGACCTGAAGGAACTTGGGCCACCGCAGTGGTCCACGCTTGTATATCTTTTCTAGGGCGGCCGCGACCTCTTTGGCCTCTTTTGTGGCCAGGGGCTCTGCCTCTTTATAGCGGGAGGCTACATCAACGACTGTGAGCGTATACTTGTAGGTTTTGCGGGCCACAAGGTCGAGTGACAGAAAGAGCAGGTCGGCCTGGTGGGCCTCATTCGGCGTCCGCACATCAAACTTGGGTCGTGGTATGTGTGTGCTTCGCACAGCTGGAAGGTATATCTGCCAGATAACCTGCTTCTTAAGCCATGCCAAAGTCAAATCTTTAGAGACCTTGGCCGTGGAAGCAAGGTTTTTGATGACCGTGAGTCCCTTCCAGTACCTCCTAGGGCTGTAGTAGATTGAAGCCAACTTTGTTGCAAGCTTGCTGCCCATTCTTGGGTATTCCAGCTTCTCTCCATGAGGGATTTGGACATCTAAAAGCCATATTAGAGGAGTTTTATAATGATTATATACAACTATGTACGTGACACTATCTGACGTTCAAACCGGGGATCAACCAAGGACGCTCCCTGTCGGAGAGCAATTTGAGTGTGTGCCCTTTCTGAAGTAACCTACTGCCCTCTTTGGTACAACATTAGCTCGAGGCTAGGCAACAATTATATTCGCGTCATGGATGAGAAAAGTGACTCAGTTGAGCGGAAGATAAAGATGCCAGATGGCTATTACAATGTATGCGAGCTCAATGATGAGGTGTTTAGTCAGGTTGGGGCTATACTGGATCTTCACAAACCTTCGGGTCGTCTGCGACTCAAGACAGATATGTCTCTGAGACTGGGAGGGTTAGCACGCACTTTGGGATTTACAACAAACAAAATCGATCGGAGAGGGAAGCAGTTGATGGGGGATGAGTTACCTGAACTTGCGACCCACCGTGAGCTCTACGTTCATCTGTCAGAAGTCTGCACCAGGGACAATGTTTACAACATCCTACCCAGCACACTACTCAGAACAGTACCTGTAGCAAATGAAAAATGTGCCAGTGGCAGAACAGTAGCGTTCTCTCATTTGGAATACAAAAGGCTTGTCCCAGGCCCTATAGGCAAGGTTACAGTCCGCGTTTTAGATAGCATGGGTGGCCCTATTGAATTGCACCACCTATCCATCACATTACATATTCGAAATATACCTGTTCCTACGGAACAACAGCAACAACTGCAACAATTGTAAAGACATGGTGAATAGCTTAGGACCAGGAGCACACGATGCATTGCCTTGCACGACCCTTCAGCTGGCTGATCTCGGGGACACGCAGGGCTTTGGAGAACCAGGGATGACGGACAAATTGTATGTATTTCAGCTCTCCGAGGGGCTATACAAGAGAAAAGAGCTGCCCGTTGTTGCTCCTTCGGAACGGGAACAACCGCAACAAGCTACATTTACCGAGCTGCGTGGTTTGAACTCGGAAGGCTCAGCCCCGCAGAGGAGCTACGAACTTATCCAGAATGACTCCAGTCAGTGGTCTCTGTATAGGCACCCTGTTCACGGTGGGTGGGAACTTGATTTCAGGGTCATCCAACCTCACATCCAACTGGGCTGCGGCCACAGGCCTCGTAAACTCCAGAACAGTGGCCGTGTGTTGGCTTCTTAGACCCCGAAAGGTGTTATTTATGTTCACGAAAGCAATGCCGTGTATGTGTTGGGTGGGATAAAAGGAGGTGCGCACTGATGATGAAGCTCTTTTTGGGAGTTTGATCGTCTTACTCCTGGCAAGGGTACCACCAGATAGTCCTGGGTATACCATCCAACGACTTCATACAGCGCTACATGGGCTTGACCTAAAATGGGGTCGGTGGCATAATGGCAAAGAACATCATTATCCGTGGCAAAGATGTGTTGCTCTCGTTAAGTGGAGTCGAGTACAAGGTCACATATGCTAGGTTTCCAACCGACACATTCACTACCCTATATCTTGGCTGAGCTAAGCTCAAGCGCCTGCGGTTTACCAGATACTGGCGGACGACGATTTAAAAGTATTAGAACATGGTCTATAATACCAAAAAGAACGGGCTTGTATCCAGAACTCAGTATTAGCAACGCGAATACTTTCCGCATTCAGGAGATTGGTGATGTAAGAGCCTGTTTCATAACCGAACGAGATCGCAGGAGTTCTCTCAGTAAGAAATACCAGCGAGGGGTCAATATCGCCGATGGCATCGAAACATTTCTATCCACGACCGCTGTAGGTATCGGCGTTGGTGGAATCGGATTATTGCCAAACGTAGCCGCAATTCCTGTGGTTATAGCTCTAGAAGCTGCGGCGTGGTGCTGTGGTTTAGCAGGTGTTTTCGGGAAGTTTGTAAGCCGAAGGCGCACAAAGAAGGCAAAAAAGCACAACACCATCGCCACCTTAGCGGAGGCCAAGCTTTCGAGCATCGCAGATCTGTATGCAAAGGCTGTTGCCGATGGCCAGATATCCGAGGAGGAATTCAGTCGTGTACTCGCGGAGGAAGAGAAATTCAATCAACTCCGGTTTGATATCCGCAAGCCATCTCGCCGAGAGAGCCCACAGCAGGGCACAAAAACGAGATGTTGCTGCTGATACTCCAAGAGCTCGCCAGGCAGAGACAGGGACCCCCTGCGCCCGCTGTTGTTCCTGTTCCGAAGGAACAACGGGAACAATGGAAACAACGGGAACGGATGAGACCAGAGCCCACCGCACCCGCCTATCCGTAGTTGCTGTGCAACTCTCATGGGCTTTTAAGATTACTTTACAGCATAGCTAGGCGGCCTTCCGTTCCGAAGGAACAGACCAACTTCCGTCACCCCCCCCCCCCCCCAAAAAAAAAAAACCCAAAAAACAACAACTTATTTTTACACGCGTAGAGAATCACTGGACGAGTTTGTAGCTAACAGGCCCGATCACACCCAACCCTAGTATGATGAAGGCGATCTCACGGCTCTTCTGCCCGGCTGATAGTATGTAAAAGTCTTCTAGTTGTGGTTCTGGGCTAAGACTGTTTAAAACTGTTCCCAGTTACCTGGGCATACTCGCGAATCGCAGCATCGACACCCTGGAATGTGCGCAAGGCATGCCCCCGGCGACGTAGTTCTTCGCTGATCCAATCGAGGCGTTCTGTTCGCTTACGGAACCATACTGCCTGGGCGGCCTGAATCTTTTCTACGGCTTTGCCATGTCGCACACGTTCCGCACCAGCATCGTTATCCCGAAACTTGGAGAAGAGGTAGTTGCTGCCAGAGAAGGCCACTGCGTGAACAAGAGCGCCCCCAACTAGCATTGCGAACTGCTACACGTTTCTCACGGCTTCCAATCACATCATTCTCTCGTAGGCAGTCCTCGAAGCTGTCTATGTCCTTACAGTGGAACAGGCAAGCCCAGCGGGTCTGCTCGCGGAGATCCTTTAAGACAGAGTTATACTTGTGAGTCAAAACCCAAATGCTCTGCTGCAAATGACGAACTGAGAAGGCTAACTCAGACAGCATGTCTTTCTTTTGTGTCAAAGCTTTCATAGCCAAGCAATCATCGATAATGTACAAGCTTGGCTTCCCCTGAAACGCCTGATAGGAGGCTCGTAAATCCCGGTAGAGGCGTTCGCTAGGATTTACTATGTACACATCGGGGTCATCCCGAATCCATGGATGGTCGTGGCATGTTTTGTTGTATTTGATTGTGGGACAGAGCACCACAATGTTCCAAAACACGCCCCGGAAAGGGCCCTCCAGCAGGTCCAGAGCGAAAACTGCCACAGCCTATTTGACCGCAAATAATGGCTGAGTGTGGCTGCGTTAGGAAAAGGTCATTAATAGACTGTCGATGAACAGGCCATTTTCAATGTTAAGCTGCGCATCCATGAGAACGTACAGATATATGTTCAACGCACCAGTCGCCTCTGCTGTCTTTGTGATCTGGATAGTGATACCTTCACTGGCATTTTCTGTACGCTGGCCACTGCCATGCAGTTCGTCACCATCCGTGAACCGCAGGTCAAGCCATAGTGCATACTTGTTGGTCAAGACCTCTCCCAATGTGACAACAGCCAGAGATAGCCCCTTTGCGACTAGAGCCATCCCAGGATCTCTTTTGCTGCTGGGGCAAGCTCCAAAGTGCCGAGTGGCTTCGTTCCATTTCTGGCATGCATGCAATCCCTGGGATAGCTGGTTGGGCACCCCTTCGAGGATAACCTCAACTTTGGTGATCTTGGGGTTATAAAAGACCTTGGGTTTCCTACCGAAAGCTGCACCAGCCGTAGTGGGGTCCTCGAACAGAAGCAGGAGTCCTTTCATGCTCTTTGCGGCAACGTTGAGGTTGCTGTTCCACAGAGAGTCGCTCTTGTCTTTGGTCATTTTGCGGAGGCGAAGGACGCGATCGTATAGGATGGCGAGACGACAAGCATACTGGTTGCGGACCATGCGGGAAAGTTCAGATTGGGTGACCATTTCATATTCCAGGCTGATATTATCGATGGTGTAACTGTCAGTGGCATCGCCTGTGTCCAGGACCACACGACTGTAATCACTGAATGTCAGCTCGCACTCGAGCCGATCCCCAAGCGCACTCTAGTAGAAAGGCATATTAGCCTCGAGGAGTTCGAAGTCCAGCGGGATACAGAACCGATTGCCATAGGCATCAGCGATATCCTTGTCTACAGCAACAGTGTCACCTTGTCTTCTGCGCCGACCCGCAGCTTAGTAGCATTTCTTTTCACCGAGGTATCAATGCCCTGGTAGTGCGCATTTTTGCGACCGACATCGCCTCATTCCCGCTGATCTTGATTGCCATTTTCTTGACGATGGCACGGCCAAGATTCTGAACGACTGATCTGTTATCATCTGTTGAGTTCAGGGTGACTGCAAAGGCTAGGCGCACTCTACCCAGTATGATAAGGTCGTGGGACCCGAGGTGTGGGAACCGGATATTTAGCTGTTGATTCGGGCCAATCGTACTAGGGTTGTGTGTGATCACAACCGACTGCCGAACTCCCTTTACCCCAAGAGGCTCTCGTAGTCTGCGGTATGGGTCAAGGTTGCATCCATATTGGTTTGAAGACATGTTGAATATAATGAACATATATCGGATCTATCTTCAATACAATGGCAGACTTTGAGCTCGACGAGTTCCGAAGACGACAGGACGATGATGATTCAACGGTGTTGCAAAGATGAAACTATCTTTACCCGGGCCCCTTCGGAACGAGAACAAGAAACGGGCGTTAAAATACCTTCATTGCAGTATGAGCTCTTTGAGGAGGCTGTCAATGGCGACTACCAGAATCTGTCTGAGAAAGGGATGGTGCCCGATCTACGAGACTATTCCAAGTTTGAACTCCGCAAAAATGGGCAACTGAGGCTGAAGGCCCATCCAAATATCGACACTGTTAGTAAATCGGGAGCACCTCATGCTCTCTCAACAATTGCTGGAAAGCGTGGCGGTGGTGAGATCATCCAGAATGAGCTGGGGTTTACGGACTGAACTCGAGGGGGAAAGGCGCTTAAGCGAAGGCGCTTGAAACACTGCGGGTCAATGACATTGAGTTGGGTGAGGCAGCTGCTAGGATCGGATCGGATCGGATCGGATACAGAACTGCGGGACTTGGGACAGGTGGCTAATGCTGCGTCAAATTCCACTCAAAACGTGGTGGAAAGTCTTACCGAGGAGGAAGAAACTGCACTTAAAACCTTACATGACCCTCCACTTGATACCGTGGGATTGGGAGTACAGCATCAGAGAGCTCCGCGGACTCGACAGGGCAATGCAGACCACCCGAGGTGAGTTAACGAACAACCTGGCCAGACTGTCCGGGCTAGATGAGCACATCGCTTTTGAAAAGAGAAAGCTCGATGAAGCTCAAGATGATCAGTTTAGTAGGCGCCGGATAGCAGAACGCTTGCGCAACATGGAAGATGAACGAGCATCCCACCTGGAGGCGGCCGCAACGAATAGAGAGGCTCTCCGATCTCAAATCAACCGAATCAGAGAGACGATCAATTGGATCCTCAATGAGGACACGACGCTCGGTGAGCGCATTCGCACCCTCGCGGGGATTACGATTGCATCTATCCCTACAACGATTGAGATGACAATCTCGACCCTAGTACTTGCTCTGACCGGCGGGGTGGAAGTACCCCCACTCCGCTCCACCACCATCTGATAAGGGTGGCCTCAAAGAGTGGATGAAGAAGCACTTACAGGCTCTTGGGCGCATCCTGGCCAAGCTAGCTGGGAAGGCGGTGGCTGAGCCACCTGGAATTATAGGCTCCATTGTTTCGTAGCTAGCTGTTCAAGCTACTCACAAAACCTGTAGGCTGGCTGGCCGCAAACTTGTGGGTCGTGGTCCTTGCTGTCTGGGTTTTGCTTCTTGTGACGGCTCGTCGGTGGCTATCATCGAAGAAACCAAAGCGCGAGTAAGCCAACTGTAACCCCACCCACAATAACGGCAGTTTTCTTGTCATCATGCTGGCGTGCTGCCGCAATTCCCGATGCCGCCAACTCGGCATCAGAGGCACCTCCGCTACGGACTCCCACTTCCACAGTAGGCGCATCAATAGCCTTCGGCGGCTTGACCAGTCCCATCTCCCCCGTAGACACGACGGGTGGGATTGGTGCAGTGTTTATGTTTGTGTTTAGTCCCAGGGTCTGGGCGGTTGTGGCAATAACGATCTCGTTGTTATACCCCACGAGGCCGTGTGAAAGGCCACCTAGTTCCATATCAGAAGGCGCCATGTAGAGGCCTCGACCGAATACATAATCTGTTTTTGACTTGGCGCGAGATAACACGCCTTGATAGCGTTTAATTCTACTCTCCAGGGCCACTGGGCGGGCAATGGCATCTTCCACATTCGCCTCAAACTGCTTTTGGACGTCGAACGCTGTACCCGTTCCGAGGATCGATGAACGGGTCTGGGACCCCATTATTGCTCAGACGTATGTTCTAATGGACTCATTGATTCTTTCGATCCCTGCCCTTGTAAACCCGTTTGCCTCGTCAACTATAAACGTAGTAAAATCTGCATGTCCTTATCTGATAAAGTCTGCATGAGTATGCCATGCCCTGAGCGTTCGGTGAATGTGACCGTATGGTCGTATCTTCGACTCGGCGGGTGTAATGTCAGGGGATAACTGTAGTATGCGACGACTTGGTATAAAGTGCTCAACCCGTCATTATAATCCCCCCTTTCTCTCCAGTCTGCATCGGGCGACACACCGAATTCATTTGATAGTCTTTCAAAAGCACGTCTGTCATATGAGTTATTGTATCTAGACCATGCATGGTACTGGGGTAAGGCAACATTCATTTCGGCTAAAATCCGCCGTGCCTGGTGATAGAAATGGAATAGCCAGAAACCTCTAGTGAACAAGTCTGTGGTTTGGTTCAGGTGGTCAGTAACAGAGTCCTCGCACCCTGACATCGCACGCCATACAGCGAAGTTCACCTGGTTTTGCCTGAAGGCCATGGGCGAACACCGCTATTGCTTGATGACTGCTCCAGAATTTATATCTGGGTGTTTATACTTTGAGATGATGTCCAAGTGATTGGTTTTAAAACTCTTGGTCTCTAAGCTAAGTGGAGGGGGTTAAAGCCACATGAATTTCGTTGATATCACTTAGCTGTTTGTGCTTGTAGAATCCGCCAGCCTTATATCTGGCACCGGCATCATAACAGAAGGCTTTTGGGTGATCAGCCATCAAAAGGAACAACCGTGTGTACGGTGTTAAGTCTGACACTAGCGAAAGTATTTGCTCTTAATAGAATGTTATACTTTACTGAGTGAGTATGTCTAATACATATAACTAAGCCAGTGTGTGTGAATTATTATCAATCGTGCTGTATGCTGTTAAGAAATGGGTCACACTATTTTTTAGTCCATGTTTAAACAAGCTGACAAGAAACAGTTATCGCTTGAACACCACTAGAGTGCTGAATAGATTTTAGCGTTCTATATAAGAACAAATTGTTTTGTATAACTGTGACAGTGGTATTTATTACATATAAATATATACATATATACATAACATTTAACTATTTAATTAGTAACTAATATAACATTGCATGGATACTAATTTGCACTGGTGCTAATATTCTTTTGGTGAGATTGACCTGTCGCTGTCAATATTCTATTCACGTGACTCTCTATTGATCTTTTGCTTCACGGTCCTTGATTTCCCGCCGTTTCTATTGTTACTTGACTTGGAGTTGTTTCCCTTCAATAGACAGATCAATATTTTGTTTTCGTAGTGTCGGATTTGATCAGAGATTTCATCTATCGATTATTCATTCATCTATATAAAATATGTAGGGACCGAAATCGTTTTGACTTGGTAAGATATTATTATAGATGTCATATAATTTATTCGATGTAATTTTGTATATGTTTGTCCATTTTAACTAGATCCTTTATTCAGCCCATTTCGTTTGTCGTCATGAATTTCATTCATGACTGTACACTGTTCATTTTGGCATTAAATTCGTCTTATTTCAAATCTGGTAATTCTTCTATTATTCCCACGTAAATATTGTATGATGGTTCACATGCGATCAATTGGCCGTTGTTATGCAAACCAATTGCTGTGCGAACCATAATATTATATATTGTCTATCAGGATTCTTTATCCTATCCTGGGAAGGGCCTCACCTTTTTCCTAGTGCCGTTATTTATGTCCTTTGTAATTCTTTATTACAGGGTCTACTATTTTCATGTATTCACATCATTCTGTGAAGATCGACAATATATATATGTGAAGTCCAGATGTGTAAATAAATATAATACAGAACTTTAAGCATGTATTGAACTTTTTATACTTTTTTCCAAAGATGTGAATTATTATTGAAACATCGTGCTCTACATAAAGCCCCGTTTCAATTGGCGCCCAACGTGGGGCTCGATTATGTGAACTTTGATGTGAATTCAATCTACTGCGTGTCTGCAGATAGGCACTGACTGAAGTGTGACGTCACCACTGTCTGATTCGCAGTGTTTGTGTACCATGTGTTGTCTTCCGTATTCTGTTTTGTGATGTTGAGCTATTTTGTTTTGTGATGTCAACTTTCTTCAGTGTGACAACTACGACACATATATTTTTTCATGTTCATGGAACTGTAAGTATGGCTACGGAATAAAACTTCTTCACGTATTGCTAGCAATAACATTTCATCTCGTTTAATCAACGTTTGTGTCTTCGACTGGACATCGTGATACTGATATAACAGATTTTGACATTCAGTTTCCATCCATTCGTGCTGATGACTTTCGCGAGGCCTGACTGTTGTTTTGACTGACATTTGACCAGTATTTATCACAACAAGACTTGTTTGGAACTGTTTGTGTGCAACGTGCTTGACATTGACTGATAATCCGGTAAAATAAGACATTTAGTGTGACTTTTTGTGGTAAAATTTTCATTGTTTACATATACACTATTTGACTTGTGTTAAAATTGCCTCCCTTGGTGTGCTTTGAGGAAAACCTCTGGTGATTTCTCATGTGACGTCATAACTATAAATATGTTTTCTTCCAGTGTATAACCGGAAGTAAACAGATTTATCTCCCATCATAAACTTCATTTGGAATTTCCATTCATTTGTAGTTTGGCAACTTTGGGAAGTTTGCTTTCATTTCGCAGTCACCAGTAAGTTTATTTCACACCATCACACCACCGGTAATATATTTCAATGCATAATGTTTATATTTTGTGCCATTTGTTGGTTATTGTAATTCGTTGATAAATATTATTGCAATGTAAACTGTACTGCCCTCAGGCTCAGTTAAAATTTAACCCTTGAGAGAGGCTTGACTTGTTTAGAATTAGAGGAAATATGACTTCTGTTAACCCTTGGCTTTTGTGAAATGCTAGTTTAGTTTTTCTGCTAGATCTGACTTGACTCTTTGCCTCCTGTTTGGTCGACTCTTGTTTTTTTGGTTAGGTAAGGGCTTCAATTTTCCTAGCACTCAACTCAGCATGCTTGGTTTGTTTAATTAACCCAGTTAACCAATTCCAAATACTTTAACCTTATTTAGGCCAAATATTTTCAGGTTTATTGCCACTTTATCCATTGTCGGTGATCATGACTAGCTGATTGATTTCTTATTTTATTTTATTTTTTT
This sequence comes from Pictodentalium vernedei, assembly GCA_031216915.1. Taxonomy (NCBI): domain Eukaryota; kingdom Metazoa; phylum Mollusca; class Scaphopoda; order Dentaliida; family Dentaliidae; genus Pictodentalium; species Pictodentalium vernedei. The sequence continues at coordinate 583,998,994 of CM062296.1, forward strand.
CTTGATAAACTTGTAGGATGTCATATATCAATTTAATATTTACTTAGGTTTACTTAGGTTCTTGGTGGACACTGGGTATTTACTAATAAATTGTTGATTATCAATTTATTTAAATTTATTATTAATTTTTGTTTGATTATTTAGCTAAATATGGCAACAAGTAAAGATTTTTCAGATGATGAATTGAGTAACATGTTGCAGGCTTTTAAAAAAATGGGGGTTAAGCCAAAGGCAGATACACCAGAGGATTTTGAAAGATGGTTTAAAGGAACAATTAAGACAGAACCTGAAGTAGAGACAAAACCACCAGATCATGCAGATGGTTATGAGGTCGAATCTAAATCTGTTGTGGTAAAAAATCCAATTAAACTACCTAATTTTTCAGGTGATGCAAAATCTGAGGCTGACTATGACATATGGAAGTATGAAATTAATTGTTTAATTTCAGGTAAACACTCAAATAATGAAATTTTATATTCCATTAGGAAATCTTTAAGAGGCGAGGCAGCTCGGATTTTAATGAGACTTGGAGAAAAGGCGACAGTTAAAGAAATTCTATCCAAATTTGATGCTGTTTATGGTTTGATAGAAACCCAAGAAAATATTTTGGGACGCTTTTTCAGTGCTCGGCAAGAAGAAAATGAGTCAGTTGTCAGTTGGGGTTGCCGGATTGAAGACCTAATGTCAAAAGCTATTTCGCTGAAGCAAATTTTACCCACTGCTGCTAATGATATGTTGAAAACAAGATTTTTTGAAGGTTTGCACCAGGAATTGAAGGATGTCAGCGCATATAAATTTAAAGATTGTCCAAAATATGATGATTTATTAACAGCTCTAAGATTGATTGAACAGGACCACAAAAAACCTGATGTTAAATCCATTTCTAAAGTAGCTCAACCAACACAGTCTCAATATGAAACATTGCTTAAAAAAATTACAGATTTATCAGTAGATGTTGCAGAATTAAAGAAGAATCGCCAGTATCCAGAACAATCTAGGTTCCATTCTAATTCTAATTTTCAGCAAAAACGTAAAAATTATCGAGGCAGATATAATAACAGGAGAGACACTAATTTCAATTCTAATGATTCATCAGGCAATTCTTTTTCAGATAATTCAAGAATTTTTTCAAATTCAAATAACAACCCTAATTATAACACAAATGACTCTAATATTTTAGGATCAAATATTCGTTGCAGAAATTGCAGACAGTACGGCCATATACAGATAGGTTGTCGAAATAGGCCGGTTGGCAGGTATGGACGACGCCAAAATTTAAAGTAGCTCACGTCTATAGTGATGGGTCGCCTGTAGGCGTTGATTTGAATGACCAATATAAGTTAATCACACAGGAGCCAGTAGGTTTACATGGAGAACCTACTGAATCTAATGTTGTTATTTCAGGCATTAATGTGAATTGTTTATTAGACACAGGATCCACCATTTCGACAATTGGTCAGAACTTTTATTTTTCAAAGCTTCAACATTTACCGTTGAATAATATTGATAAAATCTTGAATATTGAATGTGCCGATGGTAAGAAGCTACCATATTTAGGTTACATAGAGGCAGAGATAGCAGTTCCAAGCATTGATGGATGTAAACAGACTCCATGTGTATTTTTAATTGTCCCTGACAGTAATTATAATTTAAACACACCTGTTTTACTAGGGACAAATATACTTAATATTTTCATGAATCAATGTAGACATATTAATGGTGAAAAGTTTTTACAGGTAGCAAAATTGACAACACCATGGTACATGTCTTTTAGATGTATTTCATTAAGAGAAAGACAACTTGCTAAAAACAATTTTAGCCTTGGTACTGTAAAAAGTGCAGAAAATTGTAATATTATTTTACATCCAAATAAAACAAGAATTATTGCTGGTACAGTGGATCATAAGCTTCCTTACCACCCGACTTGTGCTATTTTGCAGTCCATTCCGGGAAATTCAAAATTTGATTGTGTTGAAATTGCCCCGTATGTTTTTAAATATGATTTTAATAACAAGGGAACAATTGATGTACATATCAGCAATCTTTCTTCTAGGACTTTGAATATTGAGCCCAAATCTGTATTGTGTGAAATACAGCCTGTTTCAGTGGAACGAGAGATTGAAGTGCCAAAAGATAAAATTTTATCTAATAATGATTCCTTTATTGAACAACTTAATATATATTCATCTAGGTTATCCACAGATGAACTGAAAGAAGGGATTAATTTGATTAGTTATTTTTCAGATATTTTTTCACAGAACGAACTTGATGTAGGTTTATATAGTGACATTAAACATCGAATTGACTTGACGGATGACAAACCATTTAAGCAGCGACCGAGACATATTGCACCAGGATTACTTGATGAAGTTCGTGATCATTTGCAGCAATTACTTGCAGCAGGAGTAATTCGTCATTCTTTCAGTCCATACTCTTCCAACATGGTTTTATGTCGACGAAAGAATGGTAAATTGCGAGTATGTATTGACTACAGAGATTTAAATAAAAAGACTATTAATGATTCATATGCTTTACCTCGTATTGATAACATTTTAGGTTATTTATCAGGTTCAAAATTTTTCAGCTCATTGGATCTCAAATCAGGATATTTCCAGTTAGAGGTATTAGAGGAACACAAGGAGCGTACTGCATTTACTGCAGGCCCTCTAGGATTTTATGAATTTAATAGAATGCCTTTCGGATTAAAAACCGCTCCGGCCAGTTTTCAACGCATGATGGAGCACTGCCTTGAAGGCCTAAACCTCAAAATTTGTTTGGTTTATATGGATGACGTAATCATTTTTTCAGATTCCTATGAACAGCACTTGGAAAGACTACAGTTGGTATTTCAGAGACTCCGTGAATGTGGTTTGAAGCTGTCACCAGATAAATGCTCATTTTTTAATGATAAAATCAAATATTTAGGTTATATTGTTTCAGCCGATGGTGTTGAGACGGATCCTGTCAAGATTGACAAAATTATTAATTGGCCAACACCGAAAAATTCTGATGAAGTCCGTAAATTTTTAGGTTTTTGTAGCTATTATCGAAAATATTGTAAAAATTTTTCTCAGGTAGCAAAACCTCTCACAGATTTACTTCCACCAACAAATACTGCAAAGCAGAAAAGTAAAAAGAAGTCAAATTTTTCAGAGAAATGGATTTGGGAAATAGATCAAGAAAATTCTTTTTCTAGGTTGAAAGAATGTCTATCAACCCCACCAATACTTGGATATCCTAATTTTTCAGATCCTTTTGAATTACATGTAGATGCCATCAGCCATGGTCTCGGTGCAGTTCTTTATCAGATGCAGAATGGTATAAAGCGAGTTATTTCTTATGCAAGCCGTGCAGTGACTATGGCCGAAAAGAATTATCCAGCACATAAATTAGAGTTCCTGGCATTAAAGTGGGCAGTAACAGAAAAGTTTTTTGATTACCTCTATGGTCATAAGTTTGTAGTTTATACTGACAACAATCCATTAACTTATATTTTATCTTCAGCAAAGCTTGACGCTACTTCCCATCGATGGCTTTCAGCTTTAGGTGCTTTTGATTTTGAAATTTTGTATCGACCTGGAAAATCAAATGCAGATGCTGATAGCTTATCCAGGCTGCCACAGTATTCATCAAATAATACAGAGAAAATTACTCGTGACACTATTAAAGTGGTATGTAACTCTTTACAGGAACAACAACCATATATTGATACTCTATGTTTCTCAACAGATGTGATAAAATCTTTAGATGATGGTATTAGTACTGATATGGATGAGATGTCTCCAAAGGATTGGCGTCGAAAGCAAGAACAAGATTCTATTTTAGGTCCTTGGATGAAAGCAGTTCGACAAGGCATACGACCACACCGAAGTTCTTTGCCAATGAGAAAAGAACACTCAGCATTTTTTAGACATTTCAGTTCCTTGAAACTCAAGCGTGGTGTATTGTATCGAGAAACAACCTTTAATTCAACCACTCAATTACAGCTTGTCCTTCCGATGTCTCATGTTAAACTTGTTTTGTCTTCATTGCATGATGATATAGGCCACCCAGGAAGAGAACGGACCATCTCATTGATCAAACAAAGATTTTATTGGCCTGGAATTGATAGCATGGTTGAAAATTACATAAAAAATTGTCCACGTTGTTTAAGACGGAAGTCTCCTACAGATGCTAGAGCCAAACTTGTATCTATTCATACTTCACAGCCTTTGGAACTTGTTTGTATTGATTATCTAACACTTGATACTTCTAAAGGTGGTTTTCAATATGTACTAGTTATAACTGATCATTTTACTAAATTTTCACAGGCTTTTCCAACAAAGAACATGACGGCAAAAACAACTGCTGATATTTTATTTAATAATTTCTTTATTTATTATGGTTATCCACAGCGCATCCACAGTGATCAAGGAGCAAACTTTGAATCTAATTTAATTAAAGAACTTTGTAATTTATGTGGCATTAAAAAGTCTAGAACTACACCGTATCATCCTATGGGAAATGGAGTATGTGAAAGGTTTAATCGAACTCTTATAGGTATGCTTGGTACACTGGAAGCTGATAAGAAGAAAGATTGGAAGAATTACATTGGACCATTAGTTCATGCTTATAATTGCACCCGCCATGAAAGTACAGGCTATGCACCCTTTGAATTAATGTTTGGCAGGCAACCAAGACTCCCTATTGATGTATTATTTGGTTTGGATAAATTTAAAAATGAAACTAATGATGACAATTCTATTTCAGATTATGTTTCAGATCTTAAACAGAGACTTTCATTTTCTTATAAGCTTGCATCATCTGCAGCGACAGCATCTCAGCAACGGCAGAAGAAAAATTTTGATCATAAGGCCCGAGGTGCTACTATCCATGTTGGTGATACAGTTTTAGTTAAAAGCTTAGCTTTTGAAGGCAGGCATAAATTAGCTGATAAATTTGATTCTGAGATTTATTTTGTTACAGATCAGCCTAATAGTGATATTCCTGTTTATATTGTTACCAGTGAAGATGGAGAAAAAGTAAAAACTTTACACCGTAACCATTTATTACCAATCAGTTCATTACCTTTAGATATTCCAGAACAGGTTGTAAGCACTACTCCACCTGATATAACACAGCCTGTAGTTAATAGACCAATTCCAACAAAGAGAAAAAGTATATGTAAAATTAAACCTGTTGATCTTGATTTGAGTTCGGAGGAGGAAAATGAGTTTTTTGTAAGTCTTCCATGGACCCCTGCAGTTAGACCAATTGCTAGTGATGTGGAGACTGGTGTTCCACCCCGACAGAGTGACGACTTGGTGCCGGAGGTGGAAACAACATTTATTTCTTCAAGTGGTGACGACCAGTCTTCTCCAGGGGAGAAGTCGAGAAATAATGTTGAAATTACTAATGCTCCTGATATTTCAGCACAATCCAGTATTGAAGTGGACCAGGAGACAGTGGAATCGGATAATGTCAATAATTTTGATGTTTCACAGCGTGTACCGGTACCATCTACTTCAGATTCCGATAGAGTATTAGATTTACCTTCTAATAATGATATTTCTTCCAGTATTCCTCCAATACCTCAACCACGCAGATCAAACAGACCAAGGAAGCCACCACCCTGGATGGAGAAAGGAGATTATGTTGTAAATAGTTTACAGGGTCATCCAGGATTTGTCAGCAAAGCAGAATTAATGAAAAAACTGACTGACAAACAAATTTTAACAACTATGTCACCAGATGTCATTCATACAATATTTTCTTCAATTCTTGACTGACATCTACCATTTTTAATTATAAGTACAGATAATCTAATTAATTAATTACAGATATGATATGATAATTTATTTATTAACAGAAATATATTTTTCAGCTGATGAAATTTTTGATGCATACTGGTATCAAAACAGTTAAACTATTATTTGTTCAGTTTATTGTACTTTCAGCTGATAGATAATTAAATTTGTACATATAATTTCAGCTGATTTGATTATTTATAAAATTGCATAATTTCAGCTGATCTGATTATTTATAACATTGCATAATTTCAGCTGATTTGATTATTTATAAAATAGCATAATTTCAGCTTCATGATTGAAACAAATATATACTTGTGATAAATTGAGAAAAGAAAATACAAATAACAAAACCAGTCAGTGTGGGTTTTTCCACGCTATACTGGTTATATATACAAGCATCTCATGTCATTTTAAACTTCAATCAGGCACCTTTCAATACTCTTATTATTTGTGTTAAAATTTTGAATGTATTCTGCTGAACTTGAAATTTAATAGTTTAATCAGTGAAAATCTTATGTGCCATTACAAATATGCCTTATAACAGATAAATAGTCAAAATTATTTTAATCATTTCTTTTCTTGGAAATTAAGGTATGTTTGTGTGTTTTATTTACCACTAGAAAGGTTAGGAATTGCATGCTAACGATTATTTTTTGATAGTGAATCGCAGGTTTGTGATTGATGGATGAATATTTATTGATATTCAACTTTTACTTACAGGTTAAAAATAATCTAACTTGTAACTTATTATTGTAGCATGGATTGGTATGGTGTAGTTAAATTGATACAAGACTGTGATATACTTAATTATAATATTTAGGTTAGAAAAGGTACAGTGTGAGAATGACAAGGATGCCATTTTTTTTATGAGGGGGGAGAATGTGACAGTGGTATTTATTACATATAAATATATACATATATACATAACATTTAACTATTTAATTAGTAACTAATATAACATTGCATGGATACTAATTTGCACTGGTGCTAATATTCTTTTGGTGAGATTGACCTGTCGCTGTCAATATTCTATTCACGTGACTCTCTATTGATCTTTTGCTTCACGGTCCTTGATTTCCCGCCGTTTCTATTGTTACTTGACTTGGAGTTGTTTCCCTTCAATAGACAGATCAATATTTTGTTTTCGTAGTGTCGGATTTGATCAGAGATTTCATCTATCGATTATTCATTCATCTATATAAAATATGTAGGGACCGAAATCGTTTTGACTTGGTAAGATATTATTATAGATGTCATATAATTTATTCGATGTAATTTTGTATATGTTTGTCCATTTTAACTAGATCCTTTATTCAGCCCATTTCGTTTGTCGTCATGAATTTCATTCATGACTGTACACTGTTCATTTTGGCATTAAATTCGTCTTATTTCAAATCTGGTAATTCTTCTATTATTCCCACGTAAATATTGTATGATGGTTCACATGCGATCAATTGGCCGTTGTTATGCAAACCAATTGCTGTGCGAACCATAATATTATATATTGTCTATCAGGATTCTTTATCCTATCCTGGGAAGGGCCTCACCTTTTTCCTAGTGCCGTTATTTATGTCCTTTGTAATTCTTTATTACAGGGTCTACTATTTTCATGTATTCACATCATTCTGTGAAGATCGACAATATATATATGTGAAGTCCAGATGTGTAAATAAATATAATACAGAACTTTAAGTATGTATTGAACTTTTTATACTTTTTTCCAAAGATGTGAATTATTATTGAAACATCGTGCTCTACATAAAGCCCCGTTTCATAACTAGTACAGGGTACAGCGGGTTCCCTGTGTATCTGCTGCTAACAGGATTGGCCATTCCATGGTTGTTTTATGTTAAATCCATCAGGTGTGGTGTGGGTCAACCCATCAGCTTCCCAGTGCGCAGTTGTGGACCGTACTAGCTCAGAACTAGGGCACCAAAACCGATGAGCCACATGCTTCAACCCACTGCCTGGAGTCAGCGGATACTGCTAGAGTGTATCAGCCGATGCTTGCTATAATGTACCAGCTCTCACATTTATAAGTGACACTCCATGGATGTGTGAGTCAGACAGGCTGCCGGAGCTACACATCCAGCCACCGGCCCATAAGCATGTGGAAGGTTTTCCTCTTTTGCTCTAATTGTCTTTGAGATTACACTTTATTGCCGCACACCAGTGCTTGGGAATATGAAACCCGAGGGTGTGGGGCCGTCCCTTATGGCTCTCTGGGGTGGATTTACTTTTATCTATGCAAGAGCCCGTTTGGTGTTGTGGTAGAAAGTGTATCTATGCTGGTGCCCCCAAAGTGCCTGCCACCACCTGGTGCTGAGGAGTTCCCCCTGCCTGCCTGCCACCACCTGGTGGTGAGGGGGTTGGTGCATTCGCCATCCGCCTGCTGCTCCTTTAAGTAATTTTTCTCTTTCAAATGGATGATCTGATGACTAAGTTTTCCAAAGAATGTATCAAAGATACCATGAAGATGTGTACTCAACAGAATTTTAAACACCCGACACAAATATCATAACACTATGCTTTTTTTATAGTTTTGTACAAATGATAGGCCCACGTCCATCCTGTGTTACCCATGAATGAAAAATATCAATTCTTAATCTCAATGACTCAGGAGTCCTTGGATGAAAGTCAATTAATAAATAACCATAATTGACACTCTTTGCATCTCGATAAGCTGAATTTAAATGTGGTAATTTAACTTACTTTGCCAGTACATTAATTTGTCCTTTATCTTTTGTATTTTGAAATAAAATCATATAATGTGCATTTAAACTTATGGTACAGCTAGATATAGATTGTTGAAACATATTTTGTGTTATGTAAATAACACTTGCATTTCGATGATGTCCTTTAGTTAACCATAATTTGATTTTTTCTTCATCTTTATCTCCAAACATATCATTGAAAACTACAAGATGTGGTATGCTGACACCAATGGAAATGTCAAATTCATTGTCAGGAATACCTTCAATGAATTTGATGTCTTCACTTTCTTTACGCAAAGTATAAGTCTTTTGCCATTCTTTATAACACAAAGTGATTTTTGAGGTACAATTTGAAGTAAATCCGGTTTCATATCAATCAGTTTTTTAACAAATTCTGTTTTCCCTGAACCGAAATGAAAATATTACAGAGATGTTTAAACAATAAACATCCACTTGATGCCATAATTGTTTTCATCAGAAAAATTGTATCACTAACTTATATACTACTTTCTTTCATGGTTTCCTTGTACTGCTTTGAGGGAATTTTCTGTAAAGGTGCTTTTAACTCAAATATGGTTTCTGAAGAATCTATTCTTTGTTGAATTTGTGGTACATATTGTTTATATAAATAATCTAGGATTTGTTCATCATAAATAATAAAATCCCACATAACTCTTGTCCAAATATTTTGTAAATTGTCTTTGTTAAAAGCATTCATCATGATAAGTGCATTATAAAATTCAATATACGTTTTTGTTTTTTCTAAATTTCCCAAAACCTCTTTGTAAAATATCTACATCTCACCGACAGTACATTTCCATTTCTTTTTTTAAAGTTAAATGTGGCATTGGTGGTGAGTTTTTGATTATGCCATTTTATGAATTCTTCCCTATCTGATAGAGACACAGAATCAGACATGTACAATTTTCACATCTAAAAAAGGACCAATATAATTTTGATAGGATTGTGGATTTGCCAAATGAGGGAAATAACCTTTTGCTAATTCAGTCAAACCAAATGCTTTAGGGAATTGTGCCTGTCTCAGTGAAAGAAAACTTAATGAATCAATTAGTCTCACACCATAAGCTTGAAGTAGAATAATTTTGTTCCAGTCATAATAATTTCTGGAGTTGTACTATCATTTACAAGAAGATGTCTTAATACAAATAGTCCATCAAATCCTCTTAAATTATGAGCAATAGCTGCTGTCCCTTTACGTTTACTGAAAAGCAATTTACAAAAAAAAAATCTGCTAAAGTAGACTCTCCTTTAAATATTGTTTATCTTTGTCTAAACTGATTACTTGAAGTACTTTGATTATCTATAGCTTTACAGATACAATCAGCACAAACACGATGAGCAATACAAAAATTTGGAATGTGAACTCCTGAGTCTTGAGTGGTTTCAAAATAAATTAAAAAAATACAAATGGAATTTTGGGTATTGTGTCATTATCAGGTGATGTGTATTTTGGAATGAAACATTTACTTTCAAAATTTACCTTTTGCTGACAATATTAACATTTTTGAAACTCCTACAAATGTGTTTTTCTTTCTTGGGATAAATCAACATGTTACATTTTGTACATTTTTGGACTAGTTGACAAATGGTTTTTTGTTCTTTCCCTGTTGTAGTGATATGATTTTGATAACATGATGAACGTACAGACTGTCTATTGCAAGTGTAACAGGTAATAGATTGTTCAGGAATACATTTTGATGGAGAATAACAAACACAGCCAAATTTACACATGTGTTGTTCCTTAAATTGCTAGCCTTGATTGCAAAGTTCAGAATAATAGTCATACTGTAAAAATCCTGTTATGTTGGTAATGGTGTCAAAGGTCTGGTGATGGTGGTATTTATGTATAAATTTACTATCTTATGTAGTTTTTGGTGGTTCAAATAAGAAATCAGTTTTATACTGGGTATGAATTTTGATGACATAGTCTGGAGAAAGCAGATCTTCTATTTTATAATACTCATCATATCCACAAGGAGTATTATAATCAAGCCCTGCTTTGCACATCAATGCCTTAGCTACAAATTCTTGAATTTTCATTTTTTGATTTTCAAATTTGTGCCATTGCTTTTGCCAAAATTCGGACCCATCTTTATCAACATGACACTTTCCTACCATAATGACCCGTGCGAGAACAGAGACTCAACATTTTTAATTTCAACAATGCTTCTTTTATTACTGACCATTTTACCAGCAGATTCAAAGTTTGCTTTATATCGTCTGGGCCCTTGTGGTAAGGAAGTGTGTTTTGCTTCTAAAGATAATTTTCCATCATGGATAGTAAAGTTATCATTGGATTGTACAACTTTTTCAATTTCATCTAACACTGTATTACCAGTGATAGAAGATGCTTTGTTAAATGGAATAAATATACCTATATCCAAGCCAGAGTGATTCAAGGATACTCTCCTGTGGTCATTTTCTTCTATCATACATTCATCTTTAATCTCTGCTAACATACTCTCAAATACTTTGGATAGGTTTTCAAATGAATTCTTCTCATTAAATTCTTTAAATGTTATTCTATATACATGGGATTTTGAATGGAATTTTCTTGATGTTCTTAGTGACTGAGGATATATTCTATATATTTCTTTTTCTATCTCTAATCTTCGTCTCTTGATCTCTCTACTAACGTCCTCTGTTTCACACTGTCTCACTGTAATTTTCAAAGCTTCTCTTCATCTTCTGTATTCTCTTGTATAAATCAGTCTTGTCTTCTTAGCATCCAAAAAAGCAAGTGTGATGAAAACTGAGAATCACCCCCTTTTTATACCCTTTATTTTCTTCAAAATAAATGTTCACAACTCCCAAATTCTACTCCCATTTTGTCTTCATCTTGAGGTAATGTACTTTGTAAATCTGGGTAATCATTTTCTACACCATCTATGAACATGTTGTTTAACTTAGCTTTGAATTTATTTGCAAGTGCAGTTTTTCTTGCAATCACATCACTAAATGATATATTTACATTATTTAATAACATGAGAGAATGCAGAAAATTAGAATCTGGAATATTGTCTAGATATTTTTTCATAGTTGCAAATATTTGTTTTAGCCTGTATCCACAATCTATTACTGATAATATTCTATCTGGAGGTGTTTGCATACTTGATGGTGGATTGTAAAATTGACAATTTCTTTTCAATTGAATGTAAGAACAGTTTGGTGACCACTTAACATGTTCTTGTAAAGGAATATCTTTCGGTTCCCAATTCATTAAACCTTGACCACAAACGAAACATCTTATTTGACTATCTCCACATAGAAAAACACAGCTTTAGCTAATTCTTCTTTCTTGTATTGTAAAATAGGATTCATAGTCACACTAAACCTCGAGAGTCTTGAAAGCTCTGATAGGTTTTTAGGATATGTAGGATTAAATGTAGAGACATGTTGACTGTTCAATGTTTTATTTTGACATTTCTGTAAAAACTAAAAGTTGTCTTCTTTATACCCATGAGATTCATGTGTTGGATGGAATGTTTCATGTAATTATTGAAATAAATCGTGTGCTTTTGTCACATTACACTGTAAATAAAATGTATTTGCAATTCAAAACATTGACATCAAAACATCAAAACAGTGCACACAGCTTATTTCAATAATTACATGAAACATTTCCTATTTGGAGAGTATAAAAGCTTTTTTCACACTTGCTTTTAGACAACCAAGAGGTCTCCACTGAATTTCATACTGCTCCAAAGATGTACACAGTGAGAGATCCAAGATTAGAAAAAGTAAGTGACCTGAACAGTATTTACTATAAATGAAAGCTTGAGGGATAGCGAAGTCCAAGGAAATAGAGAAAACAAGTAATCCAAACAGTATTTATTACAATGAAGTGATATTTCTTGTAGAAAACTTTATGAGATAATACTTGATACATAGTATGAAGCAAAAACTCTTATCAATAATCAGCTTTACAAACTCATGAAGCACTGTGATATTTGTAAGGAGAGTGGTCATCTGGCTTAAACCTGTCCAAATAAAGGAGCATGTTATTATTGCAAACGGAAAGGAAATTGGATTAATGAAGGTGCATTGGAAAAATTATCTAAATAATCAAAGTGAGGGGGGGGGGGGGCGCCAGCTGTTCAAACACCTACTACGGGGGCTTGACATTCATCCAGAGCAGATAGAATGAAAGGTTCCACCACTGGATATCACAATACCTAATACCTCACCAAAACAGCCTGATGATGTGTTACAGATTTTAATGAGGAATAAGACACTTCGTTATGTAATATGAACATACCAAGTGAAACAAAAACAGATGATGAATTAGAAACATTATTTCCAGAGAAAGAGGCACCGCCACTGAAAGTTTCATGAAAACGTAAAGCTAAGTACAGTAAACCAAAAGTGTCGAAACTGCCCAAGAAACTGTAATGAACATTTGAAAAGTGACATTCAAATAGTGACATTCAGAAAGTGAAACATAACTGTGTTGTATCACAAAATATTCATGGAATAAAATTCGGAAAAGGGAATGATCTTATATTTTCTGTTCAAATATTTCTCAGTCAGGAACTTGTTTTTTATATTTGCCTGACAATTAATTTTTAAGAAAAGTAATTGTCAGGCAAGTACAAAAAATTCACTAAACTAAAAAACTCAAAAATTATTTTCTGCTTGCAAGTTAGTTTTCTGAAAAAAAGTTTTCTGTTTCACAAAAGTAATTTGCAAACAGATAAATAATTCCATAGAAATAAAAAATACAAAAATTGTTTTTCTGTTTGCAAATTAGTTATTTAAAACTATTTTAGAAAACTAATTTGCAAACAGGAAAATAATTTCATAGAAATAAAAAATCCAAAAAATATTTTTCTGTTTGCAATTTAGTTTTCTGTTTTCAGAAAACTAAATTGCAAACAGAAAAACATTTTTTTCTGAAAACTTAATTTGCGTACAAGTAAAAATAATTTTATGTTAAAATATTTTTAGGTACAGTGCAAAACGAGCTTGTGTTACACATAAGTTTTTTTGTTTTTCTGAATTTGAGCAATGCACAAATTCTAAAACTTATGTGTAACACAAACACATTTTGCATTACACAATTTGTAAAATCATCAAGTATGTCACCGTAATGAAATAACTTAAATTGTCAAAACTTGGGAACTATGAGGTTTATACCTCTTGAATTGAATAAAGTCTTGACACCAAGACTCAAGTGAGGAAACTGCCAAGTGTGTGTATCAAGAGTTTTCTCTGTTTACATATGTGGTGGCCCTGAAAAGGGCCTTTGTTTTGTTTCTCCTTATTTTAATCGCTAACCCATCATATTTATTCCATTCTTCTTACATCCTTTGTTAACGTCACCTTTAGTAACAATGGTTTGTTCACCTCCTCTTAATCTTTCCTATTGGATGGTATCCCTGATGACATTCTATAGAAATTGTTGTAAATCTTGTTGAATTTCGTCAAATACTGATGGTGAAATTCTCTCGACTCCAGCACTTCTTGCAAGTCTTCATAAATTATTTCATGGAATAATAATGGTTGATTCCCGCTTCATTCCACCTTTTCCAACTCCCTTTTTTCCCTTCGACATTTTCATCTCTATGAATAGCTGTATTCTCATGATTGGTTCAGTACCAAGTATAACTGGGCTCGAGTTGACAGTGTTATACTTTCTCCAACGACGAGATAGTAAATGCCGTAAAGGTTTGATTTTCTACTGCCTTATAAACAAAGTAGCATGTGAGCGTTCTTTGGAGAGTTTGATCCAAATGACAACTAGCTTTGCCAATAAATACCTGGTCACAATAACAAATGATGATTGTATTTGTTCAGTCAAGAAAGTATGGCAGAGCTCAATTTTCTATCAGGCTTTTACGATTTAATAAGCATTAATCCTGCAATACTAGTATCAGAAGATGGGAAAGGGAAGTCTTTAGCGAGTGAATCAGAATCAGCCACCACTTCAACAGATCGTAATGAAGGTTTACTGAAGGATATTTTAAAAGTTATACCAGAAATGAAATCTTGTCACAACTAAGTAGTCCTACCAGCAGAGAAACTAATAGTACCGGTGGAATTCAAGATGGTAGAAGAGAATCCAATACAAATTCCACAATGGCAAAAACCTGGACGAAAACCTGGACGAAGACCATGTAAACAACTTAATACTACTGATACACAAACTGAGGTTTTTGAAGAGGAGAAAATGGAATAGATAAAAAAAAACACCCACTCCACTACCCAACATAAAACTTGTACATTTCAATGCAATTGGAATATATTCGAAGAGATTGGATCACTAAATACATTGACAGAATTTTAAAAAAACCCTTAACTTTATTTGCAAAAGACATTATAATACATGTTTATAACATAATTGCCCAAGAAACAACAAATAGTATTAATAATATATCACATCTAGGATTTATGAAGCTACATATTTGTCTTCTGCAGGGAGGTGACATAGCCATCTGGCTGTATTACTGTCACCCACCTCAGGGAAAGGGAAAATGTAGAGCATAGAAAGACAAAAAAGTGGGAGATAAAAAAGCAACGAATGAGGGAAAAAAAAGTGAAGAGAGAGAGAGAGAGAAAGAGGGAGAGAGAGGGAGAGAGAGAGAGAGAGAGAGAGAGAGAGAGAAGAATCAGCTGCAACTGAAAATAACATGTAGAGTAGAAAAAATAAAGTAAAATATATATATGTAAGGAATGAACTCTGCAGTCCTGGTGATAAGTGGAATTTGGTTTCATTCTTGCACTGAGAAGGGGAGCATACATCGGAATGTGATATTTTGCCCAGAGCCAGCTGAGAGATTTGAGTTCCTCGTTGGCAGTTTGTGTTCTGGAGTTTTCAGGAATCAACCCAAATTAATAAGGACTTTTCGGACTTATTCAGTGTGTATGTAGTGTCGCGGGAGTCGGTACTTCCCGACATTCGTGGCATGATCTGTTACTACATTTGACAGAGGCTTCATACGAGCCTAGAAACGTGTTGGTCATCTTTTTTTTTAAACTGTGCTCGTGGTAAATTTCGAACCAGTGGGTCAATGTCATTCCACTTTTTTGGAAATGTATGTAAGGGGAGATTTGCCGTGAACTGTGTTCGGGGTTTGAGTTGTTTAATCTCACCTCTGTGTCTGGTAATCCTGTCGGTTTCATTCTTATTAAGATTATATAGACTATATAACGATAGTGGTAAGTTGTTGTGGGTCCAGGGTTACTTGAATGATTAAAAAGAGAGACTCACACGTTCACAAAAAACAAGTCTCATAGAGACATAGACCCTTTTCAATACTTTATTTCATCCTTATGTTCAACCAAGTGGGAGGAAGAGGTCAGTTGTATATTTTTTGTTTGATAAAAAAATCGCACACTTCACTTTCACAGGGAAATACATTTTTTAATTCTTGCTTTTATGTTCAAGCAATGTGGGGTTGGTGAGCTCACTTAGATATTGTTTTTGTTTGATAAAAATCACACACTTAACTTTCCCACTTTTGGGGGGAAAGGAGCAATGTATCATGTGAAGAAGGTACTCTTTTTAAAAATGTGTGGGCCCTGAGGGGCGCCAGTGTGAAGCCAATTTGGTGGTGAGGTTCAGCCTGCTGAGGAACGGCGTTGAGGCGATCTGATCTCCCCTTCAGTGAAGAATTCGTTTTCCCAATCTTCTTCTCTTTTGCCAAACATGATGGCCTCGTAGGCGGCCATTGGGTAATCGCAGGGATGTGTTGGTCTGTTATGAAACTGGATCTCTCCAAACAGTCATCTCACCGCCCCCATCTCCGGAACCTTTTCCATCATTTCTCTAAATTCGTTTTTTGGCAGGGCTGAACTACACCACTGGTACAAAGCTAACAGGAGAACTTCATTTGTCCTCTGTCTTTCAAAACTCTTTGTGCAGAAAAAAAAAGTAGCGAAATATCAGCTGGTGGAACTTTTTCCACATCATTTCATACAGTTATCATGTGTTCGGTACAGTATTTGAGGAGTCCAGAAATGAGCTGTGCTTACATTAGAAGCAAAGGTCAACAATAACACATCATCACAAGAAAGGTCCATTTCAAAGACCTTTGGTCTTCCCATGGAAACATGTGTCGGGCTATATACCATCCCATTCTCGCCTGATGATGCTTGATCATTCACAGTAGCAGTTAGTTTCTCACTTTTATAATTTGAACAGGGTTGTAGTCACTTTTGTACATACTAGCCTTATTTTTCTATTACTTGTGGAGTAATGTTGAGTGATAACCATGCTTATAACATAGGTATTTCATTTTTTCCTGAACAGTGTTGTTATTTTTCTTAAATGCACCAATTTGTGCATTGCACGATAGATAATAGAGGCCTTCTAATAATAATAATAACAATAACAACTAGAGGCTCTACAGAGCCTGTAATCGCTCACCTGGAACTACATATAAAAATGTGATTTCCCATTGGCTTTCCATGGTAACTATGAGCTGCAATTGTGGCCATGTTTGCAACATTAACATTACATGAGGATCATTGGTAGAAGGTGTCCCAGTCTTCAATCACGTGAAGTTTCAAAACATTTGAATCCATCACACAGAATCATAGAATGTCTCTGGTGGCCATATTTTCCAACCAATGGGAACAAAAAGAGGATCGTTTGTAGAGGGCCTCCTATAGACCATTCTTGCCAAGTTTTGGTTCACGTCAGCTCAGTAGTTCCAGACAGAATATGAAAATGTGATTTCCCATAGGGTTTTTCTATAGTAACTATAAACCGCAATTGTGGCCATGCTTGCAATACGACCAACATTAAATGAGGAACGTTGGTGGAGGGTGTCGCAGTTATCAACCATGCACAGTTTCAAAACATTTGGCCCTGTGGTTTCAGGTGAGAAGAGTTTTCAAAATTGACCAATCAGAATCAAAGAATGCTTCTGGCGGCCACGTTTTTCACCCAACAGGAATAAAACGAGTAACAGTTGTAGAGAACCTCTCATAGACAATGCCTGCCAAGTGTAGTTCACATTGGCTCAGTACTTCCAATGAAGATGATGAAAATGTGATTTCCTATAGAGTTTCTATAGTAACTATAAGCCACAATTGCAGCCATAATGGCAACCCGATGAAGATTAAATGAGGAGCATTGGTAGAGGGGGTTACAGTCACCAGTCACACTAAGTTTTCAAACCATTTGGCCTTGTAGTTTCAATGAAGATTTTCTTGAAAATGCACACATTTATGAATTCTGTTTCAACAAAATGAAAGTGTCTATGACACTGTAGCTTAACCTGTCTGTGTGTTGTGTTTGATGAAAAGGATAATGTTCAATGCTTATGAAAGGATTATGAAATAAGACAAGAATTGTGATAATTGGGAATATGTTAATTTCCGTTCCCTGTATGCTATGTTTTTAATAAAAATAATATGAGGTGTATTCTGTATTAAAGGGCGGAGGGGTGGGTTAATATGACCTCACAGTTAATGTATGTGGCCCTCACAGTTAGCGTATGTCAACGAAAGTCACCAAGTTACAGTGAAATTATTCCAAAAGGAGTCATCCTATCAAGTTACATTGAAATCCCTTCATAAATATGTCCTGTAGACTGTGCTAAAGGTTTTTGGGCTTCAGGCCTGTGTAGCCACGGCGGTTGACCGATTGCGACTAAAAGGGGACGTCCTCATCTCGACATTATACTGAGTCATTCTACTAAGTTACAATGAAATCCCTTCACAAATACAACCTGTAGTCTGTACTAAAGTTTTTCGGGTTTTGGGCTCGGGAAGCCATCAAGATTGAATGATCGCAACCAAAAGGGGACGTTGTCATCTGGGCATCATCTGGAGTTATCCTACGAAGTTACCATGAAATCCCTTCATAAATATGACCTGTAGGCTGTGCTCAAGGTTTTCGGGCTTCGGGCACCCGAAGCCGTCACAGTTGACCAATCACGACCATCATCTAGGCATTATATGGAGTCAACCTAATAAGTTACAATAAAATCCTTACATAAATACGACCTATAGACTATGATAAATGTGTTTGGGTTTTGGGCTCGGGCAGCCATCAAGGCTGCATGATGGCGACCAAAAGGGGATGTTCTCATCTAGACATTATTTGGAGTCATCCTACCAAGTTACAATGAAATCCCTTCATAAATATGACCTGTAGACTGTGCTAAAGGTTTTCGGGCTATGGGCTTCGGCAGACATCATTGTTGAATGATCGCAACCAAAAGGGGACATTCTTATCTGTGCATCTTCTGGAGTGATCCCACGAAGCTACAACGAAATCCCTTCATAAATATGACCTGTACACTGTGCTCAAGGTTTTCGGGCTTCGGCCCCCTGTAGCCGTCACAGTTGCTCTATCACGTCCAAATTGGGACGTTCTCATCTAGGCATTATATCGAGTCAACCTAACAAGTTACAATGAAATCCTTACATAAATACGACCTACAGGCTATGCTAAAGGTTTTTGGGCTCGGGAAGCCATCAAAGCTGAATAATCACGACCAAAAGGGGACGTTTTCATCTAGACATTATTTGGAGTTATCCTACCAAGATACAATGAAATTCCTTCATAAATATGACCTGTAGACTGTGCTAAAGGTTTTCGGGCTTCGGGCCCCTGTAGCCGTCACAGTTGGCCAATTGTGTCCAAAAGGGGACGTTCTCATCTAGACATCATATGAAGTCAACCTACCAAGTTACAATGAAATCCCTTCATAAATATGATCTGTAGACTGTGCTAAACGTTTTCGGGCCCTGGGCTCAGGTAGCCATCATGGCTGAATGATCGCAACCAAAAGGGAATTCTCATCTGGAGTGATCCCACGAAGTTACAATGAAATCCCTTCATAAATATGACCTGTAGACTGTGCTAAAGGTTTTCGGACTTCGGGCCCCTGTAGCCGTCATAGTTGCACAATCGTGTCCAAAAGGGGACGTTCTCATCTAGACATTATATGAAGGCAACCAAACAAGTTACAATGAAATCCCTTCATAAATATGACCTGTAGACCGTGCTAAAGGTTTTCGGGCACTTGTAGCCGTCACAGTTGACCAATCATGACCAAAAGGGGATGTGGCCATCTAGGCATTATATGGAGTCAACCTAACAAGTTACAATGAAACCCTTCAATAAATACGACCTATAGACTATGCGAAAGGTTTTTGAGCCCGGGCAGCCATCAAGGCTGAATGACCGTGACCAAAAGGGGACGTTCTCATCTAGACATTATTTGGAATCATCCTACCAAGATACAATGAAATCCCTTCATAAATATGACCTGTAGACTGTGCTAAAGGTTTTCGGGTTTCGGGCCCCTGTAGCCGTCACAGTTGCCCAATCACGTCCAAAATGGGACGTTTTCATCTATACATTATATGAAGTCAACCTACCAGGTTACAATGAAATCCCTTCATAA
This sequence comes from Pictodentalium vernedei, assembly GCA_031216915.1. Lineage (NCBI taxonomy): Eukaryota > Metazoa > Mollusca > Scaphopoda > Dentaliida > Dentaliidae > Pictodentalium > Pictodentalium vernedei. The sequence continues at coordinate 584,018,881 of CM062296.1, forward strand.
ATATGACCTGTAGACTGTGCTAACGTTTTTCGGGCTTCGGGCCCCTGTAGCCGTCACAGTTGCCCAATCGTGTCCAAAAGGAGACGTTCTCATCTAGACATTATTTGGAGTCGTCCTATCAAGCTACAATGAAATCCCTTCATAAATATGACCTGTAGACTGTGCTAAAGGTTTTTGGGCTTCGGGCCCCTGTAGCCGTCACAGTTGACCAATCACGACTAAAAGGGGATGCCATCATCTAGGCATTATATGGAGTGAACCTAACAAGTTACAATGAGATTCTTCCATATATACGACCTATAGACTATGCTACATGTTTTTGGGCTCGGGCAGCCATAAAGGTTGAATGATCGTGACCAAAAGGGGACGCTCTCATCTAGACATTATTTGGAGTCATCCTACCAAGTTACAATGAAATCCCTTCATAAATATCACCTGTAGACTGTGCTAAATTTTTTCGGGCTTCGGGCTCGGGCAGCTATCGTGGTTGAATGATCGCAACCAAAAGGGGAATTCTCATCTGGGCATCATCTGGAGTGACCCTACGAGGTTACAATGAAATCCCTTCATAAATATAACCTGTAGACTGTGCTCAAGGTTTTCGGGCTTCGGGCACCTGTAGCCGCCACAGTTGACCAGTCACGACCAAAAGGAGATGTCATCATCTAGGCATTATATGGAGTCAAACTAACAAGTTACAATGAAATGCTTACATAAATAAGACCTACAAACTATGCCACACGTTTTTGGGCTCGGGCACCCATCAAGGCTGAATGATCGCGACCAAAAGGGGACGTTTTCATCTAGACATTATTTGGAGTCATCCTGCCAAATTACAATGAAATCCCTTCATAAATATGACCTGTACACTGTGCTAAATGTTTTCGGGCTTCGGGACCTTGTAGCCATCGCGGTTGCCCAATCACGTCCAAAAGGGGGCGTTCTCATCTAGACATTATATGGAGTCAACCTACCAAGTTACAATGAAATCCCTCCATAAATATGGCCTGTAGACTGTGCTAAAGGTTTTCGGGTTTTGGGCATGGGCAGTCGTCACGGTTGACAGATTGCAACCAAATGGGGAAGTTCTCATCTAGACATCATCCGGAGTCATCCTACCAAGTTACAATGAAATCCCTCCATATTGAATATGACCTGCAGACTGTGCTAAAAGGTTTTGGGTTTCGGGCTTGGACAGCCATCACGGTTGACAGATCATGACCAAAAGGGGACGTTCTTATCTAGGCATTATACAGAGGCATCCTACCAAGTTATAATAAAATTCCTTTATAAATACGACCTGTAGACTGTGCGAATGGTTTTCGGGTTCTGGGCTCGGGCAGCTATACCGGTTGACCGATCGCGACCAAAAGGGAACGTTCTCATCTAGACATGACCCCAAACCTGCATATGAAATTTCGTGACGATCAGATAAGAACTACGGGGTGTAGCCTGTGCTAAATGAAAATGTGAACAGACTCAGACTCACAGACTAACAGACTCACAGACTAACAAACTTCCGCATGCGTGATGTCAAAAGCTTATCGTGACTTTGTCAAGTTAAGCTAAAAATCAGTAAAAGAAGGTTAAATATTTTGAAAATTACAATTTTTTCAGACAGTATTCTCTTTCAAAATAGCTTTGGATAGGTAAGTGGTTACAGGAAACACATTTTACTCCAATTTTGTCAAACCTTAAAAGATATACAATAATTACTGTCATCTAAGTTGACATGATGGGAAGAGAATATAAACAATACTTTCATGGTTTTCCAAACACCTGTCATCAATCAGTATTTTCTGATAAGTAACTTGACACTAATAATACATGGAGCAACATACAGTTGCACTTGTTTACAGTACAAGTCAAAATAAGTTGTCGGATAATCTTATAAACTGTGTATCTTTCTCTCCCTACACTGATAAGACCAGAAACTGACATCGTTTTCTAGAAAACTCTCACTGATAGCTTTCCAGAAAATGTCAGATTCTGATCTTGTCAGTGCAGGAGCAGTAGTTTACTTAGTTTATTGCAGTTATGCTACAGCTTATTTTGACTTGTACTGTATACACAATATTTTGGTTTCTTTCCCCGGTTCTCAGTGGAGAAAACTGGAACCAACCCTTACCAGATTTTCCAAAAACAAGTATTTTGCTGGCAGTACCGATCTTCCTGCAGACAGGAGAGGCAATAGGTTAAGCATTAGAATATAGCCTCTGGCGGCCACATATTTCCATCCTCCCATAGACCATTCCTGCGAAGTTCACATCGGCTCAGTCGTTCCAGAGAAGATGAAAATGTGATTTCCCATAGGGTTTCTATAGTAACTATAAGCCGCAATTATGGCAATGTTTACAGCCCGATCAACATTAAATGAGGATCGTTGGTAGAGGGGGCCCCAGGCATCATTTATGTGAAGTATCAAAAAATTTGGCCTGGCAGTTTCAGAGGAGAATATTTTTGAAAATCCACCAACCAGAATCAAAGAATACCTCTGGCGGCCATATTTTTCGACCCACGGGAACAAAATGAGGATCGTTTGTAGAGAACCTCCCATAGACCATTCCTGCCAGGTTTGGTTCATGTCAGCTCAGTAGTTCCGGAGAAGATGAAAATGTGATTTCCCATAGGATTTCTATAGTAACTATAAGCCGCAATTGAAGCCATGTTTGCACCCCGATCAACATTAAATGAGGATCGTTGGTAGAGGTGGTCCCAGTCATCCACCAAACAAAGTTTCAAAACATTTGGCCCTGTGGTTTCAGAGGAGAAGATTTTTCAAAATCCACCAATCAGAATCAAAGAATGCCTTTGGCGGCCATGTTTTCAAACCCATGGGATCAAAATGAGGATCATTTGTAGTGGACCTTCCATAGACTATCCCTGCCAGGTTTGGTTCATGTCAGCTCAGTAGTTCCAGAGAAGATGATGATAATGTATTTCTCATAGGGTTTCTACAGTAACTATAAGCCGCAATTGTGGCCACGTTTGTGACCCAATCGACATTAAATGAGGTTCGCTGGTGGAGGGGGTGACAGTCCTCATTTATGTGAAGTTTTAAAACATTTGGCCAGGCAGTTTCAGAGGAGAAGATTTTTGAAAATCCACCAACCAGAATCAAAGAATGCCTCTGGAAGCCATGTTTTTGATCCGACGGGAAAAAATGAGGATCGTTTATAAAGGACCTCCCATAGACCATTCCTGCCAAGTTTGGTTCACACCGGCCCAGCGGTTACAGAGAAGAAGATGAAAATGTGAAAAGTTTACAGATGCTGTTTGTTCAAACCTTTGGAACCCACATTTGCACCCTTGAGAGGCTTAAATTAAAGACATGCATACAAGAATCAGATAAATGGTTCCAGCATTGAAAGGGTTCATTCAACATGAAATAAAATTTTTGGAAAACAAACTGAAGTCACAAATGTTAACAATTTTCTGATAAAATAAGATTACAATGTTCATAACAGCAATTTTATTATTTTAAGAACAATATGTCAATGAAGGTTCTCAGTGAATGGAAATTTTCCTCCAGGATAAACTACTGCAAAAATTTAAATTTTATAGTAAATTTCCTTTCTTATTATACCTACCACAATTGTTTACTGCAGGCTTGCACTACAGTGGAAGTCCCTAACTCGGAAAATCTGCTCTCTATTTTGATCTTTCCCAAGTAATTTGGGAAAGAAAAATGGTGCAAAAAAAATAAGCCAAAACTGGGTCGAGTGCAACCGGCGCACACCCAGTAGGGGACGCTCTTCTCCTAGTACAGATCCACGGCTTCCGGTACCAGTGCGCAGTCGTGTAACTAATGACTCATTCTTTTGAATCCGCCAACATTGGAGTTATGTGATTAGCGGGAAGGAAGGATTCTTATCCGAATAAGAAGACGTGGGGGGGGGGGGGGGGGGGGGGGGGCTTCCATGTAAACAATTGTGGTAGGTATAATAAGAAAGGAAATTTACTATAAAATTTAAATTTCTTATCAACCTACCCTACAATTGTTTACTACAGGCTGAATAGACAATAGGAGAAGGGAATCACATAACCAACCCCCACATAAACCGACTGCACTGGAGCCGTGGACAGAAGAGTTCCCCAGGCCTATCAAACAATAGCACCACAAACATTAGTAAAAGACAATGAGAGATGAGGAGTATGGCACTGCGTGACGCACAGGGCTGGAACTGACCTTGAAGAAGCCTAATGGCTACGGTAGACAACAGCCTGAGTAGAAGAAAGAGGGCCCAAAGAAAAAAGGTTCTCAGACTGCTCCTGCAACTGATGCAGATAGAAGGTGGAGAAAGTAGAAGCATTTCTCCAGTAGGCTGCCTGCATAACATCCGACAACTTGAAGTTAGCATAAGCCCAGGAGGTAGACAAGGCATGCACCTCGTGAGCAGAAATACGATTGGTAATACAATCGTCAGTCGCTAGACAAATCCACCGAGAAATGGATTAAGGACAGATCTTCTGTCGACCAGGAATAAGAGACAGAAAAAATCGTTTCCTGCCTTTCCTAATGAACTGCGTTCGGTTGAGATAAATGCGAAGTGCACGAACCGAACAGAGCAAAGGGCGATTACCCTCAGCAGAAGGAAGAGCCCTGATACAGATAGGAGGTGGAGTTGTTTCTGGTATCTGATATTCTTGGCCAGAAAGGAGCAATCAGTAGTAAAAGTAACACTGTTGGCGGAGCTCCTGAAAAAAGACCGGATCAACCGAGAGGGCGTGAAGGTCACTAGCTCGTCTGGCGGAGGCAAAAGCCATCAGAAAATCCGTCTTGTATGTGATAAAACGCATATCCACATGGGATAAAGGTTCGAACGATACCCCTCCCCCCTCACCACGCCCCCCCACCCCGGAGGATTTGGACATGGGGACACGACCCCAGAGGTCGCCTGGATCACTGCCCTGTGAAGCATCCGCTCGGTGGAAATGACCTTGCCCCATCGGGACAAGGAGTCGGCTTGAACGTTCAGACGACCGGGAATGTGACGAACAACCGCTCCGGTGTTGACATCTTGAGCTAGAAGTAGAAGATCCCGAGCTAATTTGTACATGGGAACCGAGTGCGTGACGCCCTGGTTCCGAATGTAAGCCACCACTGTCGAATTGTCGGACAACAGCAGGACTTGACGATTCGAAAGGTGACGGAAACTCGGAAGAAGAGCAAGAAGCTCCTTCTGGTTGATGTGAAGAGCTGCTTGATCCTGGCCCCATACACCGTGAAGGGAAAGACCTAGAGGATCCAAGATCGCTGGCATCTGTCGTCAGAACACGATCGGACGTGGGCAAGTCCAACAAAACTCCCTGCATAACCCACTGAACATCCGTCCAGGGGAGAAGATGACGATGAAGAGTCTGGTAACTGAAACACCAGATCCAGAGGATCGACATTCGGCTTCCAACGACTGAGCAGAAAGTGTTGGAGAGGTCTGGCATGCAGTCAACAGAGAGGAGTGAGACCCGTCACCGAACCACAGAGACCGAGCAGCCGGAGAATACTCCGAGCTGTCGCGGACGTGGACTGGGACAGAGCGAAAGCTGAGAGAATCACAGCCCTTGTCCGGGGAACCGCCACCGTATTCAGCTGAGTACGAAAGTCCATCCCCAGATGACAAAACGACTGAGAAGGGACCAGGTCCGACTTCTCCTCGTTGACTCTGAACCCTAGCGACGTGAGCAAGCTCAACAGTGTATCGACATTTGACTCCAGAACAGCAGCATTGGAGTGCCTCTGGGGGATATCGTCCAGATATGCCGAAGTAGTGACCCTGGACTGTGTGCGATGGAAGGCTATCACATGCGACATCAGTAGGGCGAAGGCCCAAGGAGCCAGGCTGAGGCCGAAAGGTATGGCCTTGAACTGGTAAACTCGCCCCAGAAAAGCGAACCTGAGATACTTTCGCGATGTCCGATGAATCGGAACGTGAAAGTAAGCATCTCGCAGGTCGATGCTGGAAGCGAAATCTCCCTGGTGAATGGAGCGGCGAACCGACCTGAAAGTCTCCATACTGTACTTGGGAGCAATGATAGACTGGTTCAGGATACTCATATCGATAACCGGTTGGAGTCGGCCGTCCTTCTTCGGCACCAAGAATAGGCGGGAATAAAATCCCACTGAAAGAATGTTCTTGACGACCTTGATCGCCCCCTTTGACAGGAGATTGTCAAAAGTTCCCGACGTGAAACGTCCGAAGGAACTTGTGTTGGAAGAGGCACATTCGACAGAGTGGGGTGCCCCCGGAAGGATATTCGCAGCCCGGGCCGAACAACATCTAACATCCAAGGATCGGATGTGATTGTGGCCCAATGGTCTGCGAACCCTGATATCCTTCCTCTAACCTGGGACGAATCGAGGTGAGGAACTTCATCGCGAGCCCCGGCGAGGCCCGCGAGAGGAGAAACCACCTCCTCTACTAGATGAATGATCCTGAGTCCTCCCTCTGGTCTGCCGAAGCTTACCCTTACCAAGTGAGTAAGAAGTAGAAGCGGCGGCAGGAGGATCAACCTTGGCTTCGCAGAGGAAGTAGAAGGGCGATTGTTAGCTTAGAACGCCCCCTGCCTCCAACAGAAAGCTGATCAAGCTGGCGAAGCAGCAGCTGATGTTTGGAATGACGCAGGACGATAGATATCGAGAAATATTTCCCAGTAGCTTCCCAAATGACGTCACGCTACGCCGCATCACGTCTCGCCTTGAAGGAACGATCAGGTGATCTTTGTTATGGTTTTGACGGTACGCATTTGGGATCAAATTGGGCTGAATATTGTGCAATAAAATGTCTCATAGCATATAATAAAAAGAAAATCTACTCTATTTTAGTCAGTATCTGCAATTATCTCATGAGTGTGGACCTGAAAGTTTTATTTTTCACGCGCGCTTGAGCGAGTGAAAAATAATACTTTTAGGTCTACACGGTGAATTTTTTCAGTAAGTTCCTAAATGACGTTACGCTTCGGCGCATGACGTCGCCTTGAACGTCGTCCTGAAACATAACTGTTCGCAGTGAAATTGGGCTAAATATTGCACAGTAAAATGTCAAGCAGCATATAATAAAAAGAAAATCTACACTATTTTAGTGAATAGCATAGATATCCTCTATTCTTTCAACTTTTAATACCACTGCCTGTATCAAGTCTCCCTCTTTCAAACTTTGATTATCCCATCACCAACAAAAACCATATCTAAAATGTGACACCGTCCTGGGAAATTCTCAAGGAGTCTGGCCGATTTTTCCGGCCACCATACTCACACTAAAGTCACAAAATATTAAATTTCGTCCGATTTTTAATTAAATTTTAGTATGTTATAGAGCTCAAAACATAAAAATACACGTGTTTTTGGATTTTTCAATTAACCTAATTTTCAACGTTTTAACGCCATTTCTAGTTTTGATCCCGCCCCCCCCCCCCCTCTGGTGATAGTCCTACGCCCCAAACTACATAACGTAGCACTTCAAAAATATCACAGATTGGAAAAAGAATTGTTTGACTCGTGCATTTTGCAGTTCCATCAAAATTGTCGGACAATTGTTTATTTGCTATTGGTGATAGAGGTCCGAAAGTGTCAAAACTAAATTTCAGTGCATAAAGATGAAATCAAGTGAACTTTTGGTACTCATGTTCCCCAATAACAAGTTGAAAAAATCCTACGTCAGATACCAGAGATATTAGATCAATACCAACAGGTGTTACCCCCTCCCATCTAATGACACCCCTACCCCCCAAAACTACATAACACAGCAATATGATAATAAGCTATAGCTTTATTGGCTATCGGATATAAAACAATGTCAATATTACATTTCACTGCATAAAGTTTAAATCAAGGGAACTTGTCGCATTCATTGTCCACTTACAAGTTGAATAAATTTTGAAAATCCAACGTCAAATACGGAGATGTGACGTCAATACCGACAGGCGTTACCCCTCACCCATCTGGTGACAGCTTTACCTCCAAAACTACATAACATGGCATATATAACAAGAGGCCCAAGGGGGCCTGAGGGCGCTCACCTGACATGGTAGCCTAAATTTCAACCCAGGAATTGATTTGAACAAGTTGCATTTGCCCCTCCTAAGAAAAGCTTATACCAAATATCCAAAGATTCTGACCGATGGATCTGAAAAAAAGCTTTTTAAAGAATATTCCTCATATAGAACTAAGTTATAATTCAGGCTCCCACAGGGAGCCCAAATATGAACCCAGGGACTTGGCTTGAACAAACTTGAATCTCACCCCTAAGGATGCTGCATACCAAATATTAGATGATTCTGATTGGTGGATCTGAAGAAGAAGATTTTTAAAGAATATTCCTCATATTGCACTAATCTGAATATTTGGGCTCCCATAGAGAGCCCAAATATGGACCCAGGGATTTGATTTCAACAAAAATGTGAATAAATCTTCCAAAGATGTTATATGCGAAATATGAAACCCTTTGGAGCAGTGGTATGGGAGAAGACGATTCTTTAATGTTTTTCCCATTACTCACCGTGTTAAAAAATGATGACTCATCATTTGTTCAAAGTCCTGGAAAAGTACCCTATGATAAAACCGATGGCATTTTTTTGGACCGTTTCTTTCTGCTGTTCCTCGGGAAGCTTCACACTAAATACAAATTCTCAGTGCCATGTAGTTTTGGAGATACGTGCGTTTTAATTTTTTTTTTATTTTTAGCTCCTGTGGTTCCCATGGGGCTACGGTAAAATATTTTTCTGCGTAAACTAGGTACTTATGACCCAATAAGCCCTCATATTAAATTTGGTTCAAATCGGTCTCTCCGTTCGGAAAATAAAAATGTTGGTACAATTCGGGCTCCCACAGGAAGGAGGCCCAAATATGAATCCAGGGACTTGGCTTTAACAAACGTATATCTCCCTGAGGATACTGTATCCCAAATATCAAAAGATTCTGAGTGGTGGATGTGAAGAAGGAAGATTTTGGAAGAATATTTCTCATATTTAACTAAGTTATAATTCTGGCTCCAACAGGGAGCCCAAATATGAACCCAGGGACATGGCTTGAACAAACTTGGAGGAAGCCCAAATATGAATCCAGGAACTTGGCTTTAACAAACTTATATCTCCCTAAGGATACTGTATACCAAATATCAAAAGATTCTGACTGGGGGATGTGAAGAAGGAAGATTTTGGAAGAATATTCCTCATATTTAACCAAGTTATAATTCTGGCTCCAACAGGGAGCCCAAATATGAACCCAGGGACATAGCTTGAACAAACTTGAATCTCACCCCCCAAAGGATGCTGAATACCAAATATCAAAACATTCCGACTGCTGGATCTGAAGAAAAAGATTTTTAAAGAAAATTCCTCATTTTGAACTAAGTTATAATTCTTCTTACAATCTTCCAAAGATGTTATATGTGAAATTTGAAAACTTCTGAGGAGGTGGTTTGGGAGAAGAAGAGTCTTAAATATTTTCCCCATTACCAACAGTGATAAAAAATGCCGACTCAGTGTTTTTTCAAAGTCCCGAAAAAGTACCCCATGATAAAGCCAATAGAAATTTTTGTGGACCATTCCATTCTGTTGGTCCTAAGGAAGCTCCACACCAAATGAGAATTCTCAGTGCAGTGTAGTTTTGGAGATATGGGAGTTTTAATTTTTTTCTAGTTTTAGCTCCTGCGGTTCCTATGGGGCGACGGGAATATTTGTTTTTGCATAAATTAAGTACTATTGACCCAATAAGCCCCCATATCAAATTTGGTTCAAATCAGCCTCTCAGTTTGAAAAATGAAAATTTTGGGCAGGCCAAAACGACGTCAAATATAGCTCCACGAACTTCTCTCGAACAAATCTGAGTCTACACCTCAAAAGGAAGTTGCACATCAAATATCACGTCTCTGCTACTACTGGTTCATGAGAAGAATATTTTTTAAGATTTAGGCACACTTTTTGGGCGTGGCCCTATTGAGGGGCGGGGCAACATGATTTGAACAAAATCAAAATGCGCTGTCATAACAAACAATCATCTCAAATTTCACCTAACCCTTTGAAACTTTAATTATTCTGACGTTCAAACGTCACTGGGGATTCAGTTTCTTCAACGTTTTTTTTAAAATGCGTCAAAAAGTACAAATAAGAAGATATTTTTAACATTAGTGATTATCTGGTTGAGGGGTAAATTATTTTTGGTGGTTTGAATTTGTTATTCAAAACTTGTATTATTACTAATTATTGTAATAAAACAAATTGATATAAACAAATTATTATTTGTGTTTGACTGAATATGAAATATAAGCAAAGGGAGTGTTGGCTTTTGCTCTGGTATCCTTATTTTTTGAAAGCCCTGATAGTGGCTTCTTGCACTTAACCAGTTAAGAATTCTTTACAGCAGGATTATATTAGTATTTTAAGCTACGATAACATTTGGCTCAACGGATGTAATTGAGCACTATTCGGGAGAACACACACACACACACCTATGCGATTTATCTAGCCTACCACCCACATATAACATCTTGCCGTTCAGTTCAAGTCGCCATTTATCCCCGTATTTTCCTACAATGGTTAACAGTTTTTGTAGTGCCCCTTTACTCTCGGCTAATATAATCATGTCATCTGCAAAGAATAGCCCTGGGATTTTTGTCTCTCCAACTTTGACCCCCTCTACACTGGCACTCAACTCGTCTTCTAAATTTATGTACAATGCAAACATGATCGGTGGCAGGATGCACCCTTGTTTAAGGTATATCTCAACTGGAAACCCTTTTATTGTGATCTTTCCCAGTTTTTGTACACTCTGCACATCTTGATACAGTGCTTTCGTGATTCCGAAAACACCTCCTCGGAATACAGGGCCCTCAAATTTCTGACACATTCCCTCCCTTCATACTCTTGCGTGTGCTTTTTTGCAACAAGGAAAGCCACAAACATCTTTCTCTTATCTAAGTCATTCTGGATCTCCCCAGGAATCCTCTTTCTTCAACAATTTCCGCATACCTTCCACAGAGAACCTTGGAGATACCATTTACAAAATTGCTGCTAACAGATATCCCTCTGTAACTATCTAAAACTTCCCCATCTCCATTTTTGTGTATGAATGTTACCCTGCTTTCCTTTCATTCTATCGGGACCTCTTGCTTTGTGCTATCTACATTAAATAGCGCTGTAGGATCCTCATATAATGGATCCCCTTCTCTTTAAATGAAAGTGTCAATGACACTGTAGCTCAACTTGACAAACTTGAACTTGGTAAGTTATAAATGAAATGGCAAAATTGAAGTCATTGGGACCAATGTCAGTTTTTTTGCCAGTGGCAACATTTTTGGACAGAAACCGAAGAAAATCGATAGCTCCCATCTAGAGGCCTCCCCAAACAAGCATGCCAGGTTTCAAAGCAATCCGATCATAAATGTACCCTGTAGTGTGTACAAAAGGGAAATATTGTGGTCTGACTAGACTAAATTCTAAGAACGTTGGCCGTGGCAATATTTTTTGACGGAAATGGAAGAAAATCGATAGCTCCCATCTAGAGGTCACCGTAAATAAGTATACCAGGTTTCAAAGCAATCTAATCATAAATGAGCCCTGTAGGGTGAGCCAAAGGGAAATATTGTGGTCTGACTAAACTAAGTTCTAAGAATGTTGGCTGCGGCAACATTTTTTGATGGAAATTGAAGAAAATCGATAGCTCCCATCTAGAGGTCACCCCAAACAAGCATGAAAGGTTTCAAAGCAATCCGATCATAAATGTGCCCTGTAGGGTGTGCCAAAGGGAAATATCGAGTCTTCTGACTAAACCAAGTTCTAAGAACATTGGCCGCGGCAACATTTTTTGCCGGAAATTGAAGAAAATCGATAGCTCCCATCTAGAGGTCACCCTAAATAAGCATACCAGGTTTCAAAGCAATCAAATCATAAATGTGCCCTGTAGGGTGTGCCAAAGGGAAATATTGTGGTTTGACTAAACTAAGTTCTAAGAACGTTGGCCGCGGCAACATGTTTTGACAGAAATTGAAGAAAATCGATAGCTCCCATCTAGAGGTCGCCCCAAACAAGCATGCCAGATTTCAAAGCAATCCGATCATAAATGTACCCTGTAGGGTGTGCCAAAGGGAAATATTGAGTCTTCTGACTAAACTAAGTTCTAAGAACGTTGGCCGCAGAAACATTTTTTGACAGAAATTGAAGAAAATCGATAGCTCCCATCTAGAGGTCTCCCCAAACAAGCATACCAGGTTTCAAAGCAATCTGATCGTAAATGTACCCTGTAGGGTGTGCCAAAGGGAAATATTGAGGTCTGACTAAACTAAGTTCTACGAACGTTGGCCGTGGCAACATTTTTTGCCGGAAATTGAAGAAAATCGATAGCTCCCATCTAGAGGTCACCCTAAATAAGCGTATCAGGTTTCAAAGCAATCAAATCATAAATGTGCCCTGTAGGGTGTGCCAAAGGGAAATATTGTGGTTTGACTAAACTAAGTTCTAAGAACGTTGGCCGCGGCAACATTGTTTGACGGAAATTGAAGAAAATCGATAGCTCCCATCTAGAGGTCACCCCAAACAAGCATAAGAAGTTTCAAAGTAATCTGATCATAAATGCGACCTGTGAGGTGTGCCAAAGGAAATTGTGGACGTACGTACTAACGTACTAACATACTAACGTACTAACGTACGTACGTACGTTCGTTAGTACGTTAGTACGTACGTACGCCGACGGACGAGAAGTGATGGCAATAGCTCAGCCTGACTTTGTCAAGTTGAGCTAAAAATCGTTGGGAATTTCATCAGTACCTTCTTTAACTTGGTTACTGCATTTCGAACTTCCCCACCTCAATTTCCTTGCATACTAAGTCAAATAAATTTTCTGAGCTGTCCAAAGTACATTGGGGAGGGATACCTTCCCTCCCATCTTCTATCATTTTCCAATACTTGGCCACTGCTACTGTTAGACAGTCCCGATCATCAGTGTTTTTGCCATCCACCTTAATACCATTGCAGTATTGTCTTTGTTAGTTTTATTTATTCATTTACAGAATATGTTGGAACTTGACTCCACCACCCTGTTTTTCTTGTTGCTTTTATGAAATTCCAATTCCACCCTTTCCCTATTTTTGTCTTTGATTATATAACCCTTGTTCTTGCCTTCTCATCTTCTCATATACTGCTTTGTCACTTTTAATGTCAGTTACATTTACCTCCTTTAAGTTTTCTGCTCCTTCTAAATGCAGCACATTTTCTTTTTCTCTCTTTTTTGCGTGTTTGAGCTCATTATTTACAGTATATCTTAATTCATTTGACGTTACTGTAATTAGTTTAAACAATATTTTATTTCTCGGTAACATTGAAGATAGCATATTACAAGAGTAATTAAACAATGTATACAAACAAGTTTTAGAAAAAAGGATTTAACAGAAAGCCAAGGGCTTATGAGAAGCATCTCCAATGCCAGTTTAAAATTTCCAAAATACATGGCAGTTTCACAAAACTGAAGCATATGCAGAAAAGATACTTAACATTTTTTAGTCACCCGGAGGAGTGAAAGTATCTTGTGTTGAGTGGCATAAATAATTTGTGTCGGAAACAAACTGAAAAAGTTGTAGAAAAAGAAAGAAAAAGAAAGAAAAAGAAAAGCTGAGAAATAGAAGTAGAGCATAAGAACGTGCTATAAACAAACAAAGAAGAAATATGAAATGGAAATATGGGGCCTTAATGTTGGGGAGATGTGATGGGAGATATGGGTTAGAGGGGCGCTGACTTGGGACAGATGAAAAGGCATAGATAGCAGAGGTAATACTTTATGTTGACCCAGATTGTTCAAAGAAACTCCAAGAAGGTTCCAGGACGTGCATCGATCTGTACATTGTATATATTACCGTAACTCTCACGAGAAACAACACATTAAGCATATATACCGGTGAACCATTTAAAAAAGTATCCTGTTGATTTCTGTGCTGCAGCGCTCAGACCCGTGCGGTAAAATATCCCATTTAATGTGATTCTCGATCAACGCAATGGTTTGCTCTTGGATCAGCGTGTGAAAAGAGTATTGCAGAAGAAAATGTTCAGCTGTCTCAGGGTCTCCACATTTGCACGAGGGGAGTTCGGAGAGGAAATTATTGAACAGGTCAAGATTAAAGTTACAACAGTTCAGGCGTAATCAATCGACAGTGGAATAATTGATTCACACATGTCTTTTGGTGGTAAAAATAGCTGAGCGAGAATAATCTTTCTCTGTTCAAATACGTTTTGAAATTATCCAGAGGTCTGCTGTCCCTAATATTGATGGGAATATATCATTCCAAAGTCCCATTGCGGGCGGAAGAAATGATGCAAGGCGTAGCTCAGAACTGCATAACGGAGCGGTAAGATTCCTGCCACTTCGAAGGTCATGACACTGTGTTTCCGAGCTAGAAGGAGGTATACAAATGCTGGCATGAGCCGGAACAAGACTGTGATACATTTCTTAGTATTGGGGTACGTTGTATTTTTATCGTCTGGTTTCGAGTGTATCCCAACCTGTCTATGCGTATAAACGGAGCTTTCTAGAGCTTTTTGTCGCCCGATGACAGGTCGCGCGGTCTCAGTTTGATTTGTTTTCAGTTCTTTAGCTTCTTTGGCTGTGCAGTTATCGGATTATCCCACACTGTATCAACATATTCCTTTATTGGGCGGACGAACGCAAACTAAATTTTCTCAAGTGTTTTGGTGTAAAGTCAGAACTTGAAACGCTGCAGTAAGTTGCGGCACCATGCCTTTTGTGTTATGTCGACAATATTTGTCGACCATGTCCCTCGATTGTCAAATGTGAGGCCAAGATGTTTGGTGCTGGTGACATTTTGTATATCGGTTGTAAACATTTTGAGTGGCGGGTGGTGTACGTTGGTAGCTTTACGACAAATCAGCATAGTTTCAGTTTTGTTAGGGTTGAATTTCACAAGACATCGTTCAGACCAAGCCTCGAGTTTTGTTTTTGATATCGTTATTGATAATGTCTGCACTCAAAGCGGGATTTGCAACAATTAGGTAAAGTGATGTGTCGTCAGCGAATAAGCGTATGTTTCCTGTGATGTCATCGACTATATCGTTGATGTATACCAAACAGAGCAAAGTGGCGATGATTGAGCCTCGAGGCACCCCAGCGCGTACAGTGGTCCATGAGGAATGAATGAATGAATTTATTTGCAGAAAAAACGTTATAGTACAACTTTTATACATGATAGATAATATTAAATATAAATATATTAAGTTATTGACACTGACTTGAGTTCAACACTTTCAATTTGTTTTCTTCAAGGAGGTGACGTAGCCAGATGGCTGTGTTAGTGTCACCCACCTTAGGGTAAAAAAAGAGAAGAAGAAGAAAAGAAAAAAAAAGAAAACAGAAAAAGAGGTTGAAAGTATGGGGAAATGAGGCGGTGTTAGAGTTGGATAGCACAGGGGTGAGTCAAGGGGGGTGTAACAGAGGAGAGAGGAGCTAAGGGCGAAGAAGCTCACGTTCCTGTATTAAATTGCCTTTGAATTAAATTTTGAAACATTGAACTAGATGCAAAACTACTCAAACAGAATTATTTATCATTATTATTATTTATTGGTGTTTAAGGTCACATATTTTTGCACAATGGCTAATCGTGACCACAACATGTGTATCAACTCAAGACCAGGGGGTGAGCGTTAATAAGCCATGGTGCCCATTTTAGAGAGGGTTTGCACCTCCCAAGCATTGGTGACTGGGTCCTATTTTACCAGTAAAACAGAGCCTGTTTACCGCAGTGAACAGGCACTGCTTCACTTCCCGGGGTTCTCGCGGGGACAAAACAGAATTCTTGCACTAAGAGATATATATCAATATACCAGATCGAGTGGTAATAGATATGCCCAGAGCCAGCTCAACGCAGAGAAGAACACAACAGTGGATGAGTAAATTGCTATGATCACATCTCCTATGTTGTATGCAACTATACATACTTGTGCCTGTGTTGAGGCTTTGCCATCAATAATAAGACACGGACCCACTGAATAGGATATGCAGAGAACTATGAAAGGAGAGAAAAAAAACGATACTAAGAGTGGCGTTACTCTGTAAGAGGCCAGAAATCTTCACTTCAGTTGGTAGGAGAATTTGTTTCCTGTTGCAAGCAGCCATCGAGGGTTTCTTTTCATTTACAACAAGCTCTGTTGGTGGAAGTGACACTTGCGTCATATGAGTCTAGGAAACTTTGAGTAACTTTCTTTTTGAATAAGTTTGTCGGGTAATTTTGGGTCTCGGAGTCAACATCGTTCCAAATTTTCGGAAATGTATGAAGGTGTAGATTTGCCGAAAATTGGGTTTGTGGTTTGAGCCTATGTATCATATCAGTTTGCCTAGTAAATCTTTCTCGATCGTTTGGGTTGAGAGTGTAGAGACTATCTAATGCTTGCGGAAATGACACAGTCATGCATACGCAGAAGGACATTTAGTTTGTACAGGTCTCTGAGCTGAAGTATTTTATTCCTCTTAAAAAGCGGCTCAGTGTGAGAGTTATACTTTTTATTGTTAATTGCTCGGATGACCCGTTTTTGTAAGGTATACAGCTTGTTGGTTGCGGGTGAATGTCCCCATACTTGTATTGCATACATTAAATGACTTTGGACCAATGTATAGTGTCTTTAGTGTATTTAATTGGAAGATCTTTTTGACTCTGTTTATGACCCAAATAGACTTGGCTACTTTCAAGCCTACCTTGGAGATGTGATTTTTAAAGGTTAGGTTTTCATCAATCTCAACACCTAAGAATTTCACCGCTTTCGTTTCATGGAACTTTCCAACCTGGATTACATTTCTATTACTTAGAGTAAAGGGGTTTTCACCCAACTTCCATGTGTCATTCGTTGTATGTAACAACATACATTTGGTTTTTGAGGCATTGAGTGATAATTTGTTGGCAGAGCACCAATCTGCTATTTTGTCCATTTCGTTTTACATTGTTTCGATCAGGGTCTCTAGGTTATGATGCACAGTATATGTTGTAGTGTCGTCGGTAAAGGACAATCGATATAGTGCTGTTGAATTACTGGTGCCGTTTACATACAGTAGGATAAGAATAGGTCCTAGTCCAGAACCTTGAGGAACACCACGTTATGTTTTCGAAAGCAAATGAGCAGTCTTTGTACTGGACATATTGCTTCCTCCCAGAAAGATAACTACTAAACCACAAATTAGGCATCCCTCTTATTCCATAATATTCTAATGTTTTTAAAAGTATACAATGGTATATTGTGTCAATAGCGTTGGAGAAATCAAGGAAGGCAGACATCGTCCGCTCCTTGGGAGGTTTGTCATTGTGTAGGGCTACATTATGGGTAAGTTGTAATATTGGGTGTAGTGTGGAGTGTTTTTTCCTGAATTCGAATTGGAACTTATACAAAATATCATGTTGTGATAAAAATTGTGAGAGGCGGTTATACATACTTTTTTCGAGAACTTTTGAGAAGGCCAGGAAAATGCTATAGGAATAACCTTAGCTATCTTTAGTTCATCAGATATAACACCGGATGAGAAGGATGTGTTTATGATATGTGTTAAGGGTTCAGCTATTTCATTGATAATTTCTTTGAGTAATCTAATTGATATATTAGTATAGTCTTTACTACGTTTACCATGGGAACTCTTTACTATGAGAGTTACTTCCTGCCCGAGGGCTGTTAATCATTTCTGTAGAGCCGTTAGCAAACCATAACGCCTGACAAAAATCATGTTATTTCTACTATTATCACCAACCGGTTTGTGCTTGGGTTTGTGGTTTCCAGATTTAAAATAGAGCTTACATCTAGCTGAGAACATGTTGTTAGAGTTTATGAATTCTTTGTCTTTTACAATATTCATAGGCCTGCTGAACGGTGCAGAGGTAATGTGTCTATGAATTGCAGCACGGAGAGATGTCATACTACTTGGTGTCAAACTTGTGCCCTGTTTGTTGCATTTAACCTCCGCATAGAATTTTCTAAGCATTGCATTTTGATCCTCTGCAGAAATAGTAAAAAAGTCACAGGTTTTATTTCTTTTGACCAACCATTCCATAAATTTCTTAACTCCATATTGAGCGGCATGAGAAGTATTGTGTGGCCCAGAGATCTTCTCCATAGCATCTAATTGTGCTTCGTCTAATTCGCTGCATTGAGACATGTTTCTATTACTAGATCTATCATCAGAACGCGTGCCGTCTGCTTATCAACACAGCCGATGTCACATGATTATGCAGCTGACAAATAATAATTAAATACCTCGAAAATGGGACACGAATTTCCCAAGGACAGCTGACAATTATTACTGGCAATTTTGAATATAATACCTATATATATACTTACTCTACAGATAACTATCAATCCCTGGAATTAGGTAATCGTTTGGAAAAATAGTCATAATTAGCGATACTCGGATCAGTTTCATGTGCGATCAGTAAAAATATTCCGGAGCGATCGAAACAATGGAGGCAACCGGATGCCCTGTACAATAACAAGAAGTGCGGGCTGCGGGTCATAATAAAACGACCTGCTCCTTATGGCCCGCGGCTCGGCACTGAGTGGAAATACGTAAACTGGTTAGCCCTGAATAGTAGAAATATTCACCAGAGAGTGCCCTATAAAATGATAATAATATGTTATTATTATTTTTATTATTATTATTATTATTATTATTATTGGTAGTAGTAGTAGGATGAATAGTTTTCTTTAAAAAATCGATAAAGTTTTTAGAAGAGTTAGGTATTCCGTCGCATGTGACTCTACAAATATTGGCGAAGAATGAGTTGAATTTGTCTGCAATCGACTTATTTTCATTCAGCTGTGTATTGCCGTCTATGAATGACGATGGGGGGCTGACGGCGCGATTTAATTTATTGATGGCGTTTTTAATGATGTCCCAGGCTTTTTTAGTGTTATATATGTTCTGTGTTAGAATCGAATTATAGTAATTGTCTTTGCATGCGCGTTTTACTTTATTAAATTCTCGACAATAGGTTTTATACGTTTGAATATTTGAATCTGTCGGAGACCTTAGTTTTTTCAAGTAGAGTTTGTGTTTTTGGAGTGAAGATGCAAGAAGACCTGCCGTCATCCATACTTCTTTCTTAATCATTTTCTTTGGGGGAAGAGGTTATTCTCAGAGGAAATGCGTCTTCAAACGCTTCATGGAAAATATTATAGAAGTTGGAGTAGGGCTACATTCGACGATGTTGCATTCCAAACGTTTGTGAAGTCGGACGTTAAAAGTAACCGTTTGAAATAATTGATGTTATCCGTTTTAAAGGACCGCGTGGGGATGTGAGGCGTGTGTGACTGGATTCTGTTACTTTCTTCTATTAGGAAAGTTGAAAAGTGATCACTTATATCTGTTATTACAATACCTGATTGCAGTAAGTTCCCAGAGTGATTACACAGAAAATGGTCAATTAACGTTGCCGAATAGTCAGAGACTCTAGTCGGTTTTGTAATAACCGGGAGGAATCCTGCACTAAACACGCTGTTTACGTATTGACTTGTTTTAGAATGATTATTAAAGTTAAGCAAGTGGAGATTAAAATCTCCCATAAGAGAGGCTGATTTATGTTCATTGTTGATCTTGTCGTGTAATTGGGACAATTTATTTAAAAAAGAGTCTAGGTCTGCTTTAGGGGCCGTATTTGGTCGATATATTATTGCGACTAGGTAGTTTCTGTTCAGATTCAATTCTATGACGAGAGATTCAAACACGTAAGGGATGAAGATTGTTAGATCATAACGGATGCGAAATGGTAAGGTGTCTTTAATAAATATACCTACGTCACTCCTTCCATCGTCGTCCTTGGGCCGTGTTTGCAATAGTAAGAGGTGATAATCATCTAGTCGGTATGTAATATTTTCCTTGATTGTGAATGTTTCCATTAGTCCTACTACGATAAATTGAAAGAAGTCCTTTTGTAAATTGTACAAGAGGTCTTTGAAGTTCTCCCAGTTCGCATTTAAACTCCGTCAGTTTAAATTAAAGTCAGAAAAAGATTTTTGCTGTCGTGGAGCCATCTCCATAAAGTCCAGAGGAGTATAGTATTTACAATTATTTCCATTGATGGCAAACGGTGAGTCGGAGTCAGTCTCCGGATCACCACTATACATTTTCTCAAAGTTATGCATACCCTGGCTCTGGGTCGCGTCAAGTGTTATTTTGTTAGACATAAGTAGTGGTAGTTTGTTCTAGCACATCGTGCAAGATCCCAGTTTCGATGAGTATCAATATTTTTATAAGTAAAGGGCGTGAGGATTGAGTTCAGGGCAATAGGAGTTCTTCGTTGAAATAGGGTAAAAGACAGCAAAGTGGTAAGGTGAGAAGATGACTTTTAGTGAGTAGGCATTTGAGAGATTGTCTTGAAATGCTGTGAGAGGGTAACGGGATTTTCCAAATGACAATAACGCTTGATTCGAAAACAACCCCCTTAAGTTAAGTGATTACCAGGTCAACATTTTTCAAGTACAGGGTTACATGGACATAAGTTTATGGAGTCGGGGGATGGAGCCTTCCATCATATCCCACTGTGGCTGTATAAAAGCAGCCACAATCGGATACCATGAGGAGTCTCGCCTTTAAGCTACAAAGTATACATCAGAAAGATGGAATTCTCTACCGTGTTCCATTTTGGCTAAATGGAAGCAACCACAGTCGTCAGATACATTACTTGGATGTGAAGCGGAATCCATGTAAGACAATTATGATCCCCAATGAGTCTGGAGGTGGGATGGGGAAATCTCACCCTCGGGGCAAGATATTTGAACCAGACCCGAGGCTTGCCGAGGGTCTGGTTCAAATATCTTGCCCCGAGGGTGAGATTTCTCCATTCCCACCTTCAGACTCATCGAGGATGATTTTTCTCCCCCCCCCCCCCCCCCACCATGCAGCGATTACGTTAGCCAGAGGTAATCGGGAGTCATGTGCTGATTCAATCAACTCATTTTGTATTCGTTGTTTTGAAAAAAACTGATGACACCATCGGAAAGAGCATGCACAAGTTATGTATATACCAAAGGTATATACCACGAAATCGATTAGGAACGGTGGCAGCTTGAGGGCTGAATAGTTTTAGAGCATCAAACTTTGATCACACTGCATTCCGATGACGTCAGTATGAATTAGTTGGTAGCAAGAAACTGATACGATATGCATAACGTCATAATAACGTTATGAATGTATAACATCACGTGGGGTGGGTGGGATTATTATGATCCCCGATGAGTCTGGAGGTGGAGGAATGGGGAAATCTCACCCGAGGGGCAAGATATGTGAACCGGACCAGAGGCTTGCCGAGGGTCTGGTTCAAATATCTTGCCCAGAGGGTGAGATTTCCCCATTCCCATCTTCAGACTCATCGAGGATGATTTTTCTCCCCCCACCGTGCAGCGATAACGTTAGCCAGGGACCATTTTGTATTCGTTGTTTTGAAAAAACTGATGACACCATCGGAATGAGCATGCACAAGTTATGTATATACCTTTCACGAAATCGATTAGGAACGGTGGCAGCTTGAGGGTTGAAGAGTTTTAGAGCATCAAACTTTGATCACACTGCATTCCGATGACGTCAGTATGAATTAGTTGGTAGCAAGAAACTGATACGATATGCATAACGTCATAATAACGTTATAAATGTATAGCGTTATGTAGGGTGGGTGGGATAGAAAGATCCCACCCTGCTGTCTCACCCGGGACACGCGTATCTTTCACGTAATGTGGGGGGAGAATATTATAATCCCTGGTGGGTGCGGGTGTGGGATGGGAAAATCTCACCCGATGGCAAGATATTTGGACCAGACACGAGGCTTGCCGAGTGTCTAGACCAAATATCTTGTCCCTAAGCCTCGTGTCTGGCCCAATCTTGCCCTCGGGTGAGATTTTCCCATCCCACACCCGTACCCATCAGGGATTATTTTTCTCCCCCCCCCCCCACCATACAGCGGTAACGTTAGCCAGAGGTAATCGGCGGTCACGTGCTGATATAATCAACTCATTTGGTATTCGTTGTTTTGAAAAACTAATGACACCATCGGAAAGTGCATGCAAAAGTTACGTATATACCAAAGGTATATACCACGAAATAAATTAGGAACGGTGGCATCTTGGGGTTTAAAGAGTTTTAGAGCATCAAACTTTGATCATACGGCATTCTGATGACGTCAATATGAATTAGTTGGTAGCAAAAACCTGATACGATATGCATAACGTCATAATAACGTTATAAATGTATAACGTCACGTGGGTGGGGTGGGATACATCTGACTCTCCTTGCTATCTCACCCTGGACAGACGTATGTTACACATGCAGTGGGGGAGAAATAGATATTATCATAACAGTGTGTTGATCCGTGTCGTCGTATCACGTCGAGTTGAGGTGGCCAGATTTTCGGATCACACGAGCTGCCGCATTTCGGATCACACGAGCTGCCTGCGGCAGCTCGTGTGATCCGAAAATCTGGCCACCTCAACTCGACGTGATGCGACGACACGGATCAACACACTGTTATGATGATATGTTTATCATATGACATTGTTTCGATGTCAAATTCACCCAAATTTGCCATTTTAATTAATATGCGGTGAAAAGCCGGTTTCAAAATAGCAGACGAAACAACAACGACTTCCCTAGTTACGAAAACTATTCACGGAAACTCTCGGATATTTCCGTGGGAGTGTGATATGGATTTTTGATTTCCGTAAGAGTGTGATATGGATTTTTGATCCGGAAAAATCTCACCCGGTGTGATACAACAGTTTGGAAAACATCGTCAAACAGTAGTGATATTTAGGGTAAAAATGTCATAGTCATATGATAAAGAAGTATCCAACCCTACTGTCTCATCCGGGACACCCGTGTCTTTTACGTATAGTGGGGGAGAAAAAGATACTCTTCCGGGAAACGAGGGTTTAAAGGATTAAACATTTATATTTTCAAGGAAGCAGGAATAATGAGGAGAAAGGGGAAAATAGAGAATACTCTTCATCATATCCCACCTTGACTTCGTGGGAGAGGAGATAGTTGGATGTGATAAAGAGTCTCATTTTAGAACCAAGATAAATCATAACAGAGACTTTCTACCTGATTATCACAGTTTAAGCGATACAGGGATAAAACTTTCCACAATATCTGATCATGCCGGCGTTGAAGCAGTAGCTATAGAAAATTATATGATTTAGATAACACCGAGAATGTGACCCAAATATTGAATCTTGAACAAAACAAAAATAGATTCAAGTTATCATTGCTCAACATGTTTTAGAGTTGCTGCCACAATCACCACGATTGTGCCTGCAACCATAAAATACGGATAGTATGGAGAATCAAATCGTCGGGGCAAATTATAATTAATTATTTTTAGGTATTACATTATTAATATTGTTTTCCATTTTGTCCCACTATGACTGTGCGGAGGCAGTCATACGCAGAGATCATAGTTATACCATACCATGATACAAGCCTTCACTGTATTCGACCATGGCTGCATAGAAGCAGCCGTGGACGGATACTATGGAGAGTCAGATCATGGATACAGATTATATTCATTCCCAGAGGCAATAATCGTCTAATACGGTGCAGAAGCACTACATCTGGATCATAATTGTGCCATACCATGATACCACTGCCCACCGTATCCGATCATGGCGATACTTTTCATGGGAAAAGAGGGTTCAAAGGGTTAAACATTTATAGTTTCAAGGAAGAAGGAATGGGAAAGAGAAAAAGGAAAAAGGAGGGTAGTTTTCATCATATTCCATCTTGGCTGTGTTGGGGCGGAGATGGTAGGATATGGCAAAGAGTCACATTTTAGAACCAAAATCAATACATTGCAGAGATCTACCTGCGAAGCACAGAATAAGCAATAGAGAGATAAAACTTTTCGCAATATCTGATTATGGCTGCGAAGAAGCAGTCGCCATAGAAAATTATATGAGTTAGATAACACCGAGAATGTGAACCAAATATTGAATCTTGTACAAAATTCATGTTATCATTGCTCAACATATTTTATAGTTGCAGTCACAATTATCACAATTATGGCTGGAACTATAAAATACGGATAGTATGGACAATCAAATCATGGGGGCTAATTATAATTATTTCTAGGTATTACATTATTTTTTCCCAGCCAGATGGTGAAGCCTTGGTTGGGTACCATACTCATTTACACATTTGGCTCATAGTAGTGCAGAACCATAATACATTCAATCCTGGCTGCATAGAAGCAGTCATGTACGGACTCTGTGATGAGTGAGATTTGTAGTATGGAGTAAAAAAAAAAAAAAAAAAAAAAAAAAAAAAAAAAAAAAAAAAAAAAAAATTAAGGAGAGTCGGGAAAAAATAAGGAGTACTTTTCAAATAAATACGTAACTTTATGGTTCACAGAATCTTGTTGGAAACATTTGTAATTTTATGGAGTAAAAAGAAAAAAGTTTGGGCATATACTAGGGGGAGTCAGGGGGGAAACGGAGAGTACTTTTTTCTAATAAATGCATTATAGATTTTCTACCTGAGAAAGAGTAAGAGTAAGCAATATGGAGATAAAACTTTCCACCAAATCTGATCATGGCTTTTTTATGTACCACCACGACTGTGTGAGGCAAGTCAAAGGCAGAGATCATAGTTGTACCATACCATGATACAAGCCTTCATCGTATCCGATCATCGCTGCATAGAAGCAGCCGTGGATGGATACAATGGATAGTCAGATCATGGAGACATATTATATTCATTTACAGAGGCAATAATCGTCTAATACCGAGCAGAAGCACTCACATCTAGATCATAGTTGTGCCATACCATGATACCACTGCCCACCGTATCCGATCATGGCGATACTCTTCTCTGGAATAGAGGGTTCAAAGGGTTAAACATTTATAATCTTAAGGAAGAAGGAATGAAAAAGAGAAAGGCAGAAAATGGAGAGTACTTTTCATCATATCCCATTTTGGCTGCATAGGAGCGAACATAGTCGGATATGACAAAGAGTCACATTTTAGAACCAAAATAAATACATTACAAAGATTTTCTACCTGTGAAGCACAGAGTTAACAAACAGAGATAAACCTTTCCACAATATCTGATTATGGCTGCATAGAAGTGGCGATAGTAAATTATATGAGTTTGATAACACCGAGAATGTGACCCAAATGTTGAATCTTGTACAAAACAAAAATAGATTCAAGTTATCTGTGCCTGCAACCATAAAATACGTGTGGTGTGGAGAATCAAATCATGGGGGCAAATTATAAATATTTCTAGGTATTACATTATTTTTCCCCAGCCATAAGGTGCAGCCATGGTCGGGTACCATGCTCAGTCACACAGTTGGCTTATAGTAGTAGTACAGAACCGTAATAGTTCTCAGTGGCATCCGATCTCGGCTGCATAGGAGCAGTCATGTACGGACTCTGTGACGAGTGAAATTTGTAATTTTATGGAGTAAAAAAAAAAAAAAAAAAAAGACAAAAAAAAGTTTGGACAAATACTCAGGAGAGTCAGGGGGGGGGGGGGGGGAGGAGTACTTTTCAAATAAATATGTAACTTTATAGTTAACAAAATCTTGTTGGATCCATACGTGATTTTATGGGGTAAAAAAGAAAGAAGTTTGGGCTGTAATACAGTTCTCATTAGCATTCGATCTTGGCTGCACAGGAGCAGTCACGTATGGACTCTGTGATAAGTGAAATGTGTAATTTTATGGAGTAAAAAATAAAAAAGTTCGGACGAATACTAAGGAGAGTCGGGGGTGGGGGGGGGGGGGGATGGGGAGTACTTTACAAATAAGTATATAACTATATGGTTAGAAGCTGTAATGATAGAAAATTATATGAGTTGGATAACACCGAGAATGTGACCCAAATATTGAATCTCATACAAAACAAAAATAGATTCAAGTTATCATTGCTCAACATATTTCATAGCTGCAGTCACAATCACCACAATTGTGGCTGCAACTATAAAATACGGATAGTATGGAGAGTCAAATCATGGGGGCAAATTATAATTATTTCATCGCCTTTATATGTGTAGGATAATAACCGAACATTTATTTTATTTATTTTTTTTTAAATTTAACATCATATGCGATGAAATTATTCATCAGTTCACAACATTGGTCACCGCGGAGCCCCTAAATAAAATTCCAACATTATATGTATAGCAGTATCCGTAACATTAGTCGACTGGGTAGGTGTGGCATGGAAACAGCCAACGTTGGGCATCGCAAGGCATGAATACGTTGGTCAATATGACCTATTATCTTTGTACCAGATAACATATTACCTGAATTATACAGCAGATTCCAGTAGAAGATATTAGATTTTAAGAACACTGTCAGTGAAGTTTGAAGTTTTCATCACACACTATGATTATTAAATAGGGGCGAGTTTTGGAGAATACGACCCCTTCAACTGGTATTCAACATTGGTTTCAGTTCAGGTGCAAAGGCAACGAGGTGAAAAAGTTCGAAATGTGAGGTTTAGGATCAGTAAAATGTGCCATCACCGAGCTGCGACGAATCATGAGGAGGGGGTCCTTGGATAATTTTAACTAATTTATCTTCAGTTCTAAACCGGATTATGCGGTATGATACTGAGTTAAGGATAACACGTTGGTGCCTTCGCTTTGATACGACGCAAGTCACCGGAGGAGCACAAAACCAACTCCTATTCTCTACAACACGTGGAGCAGGCCTTTTTGCCACACTTTGTAAAATGCTTGCCCACATCGGAAAAATGTCCTTTTCTTGTTTAAACAATATTTTATTCAAGGAATATGCTGTGGGATTAAGAAATGAATACCAGAAAAAGTAACAGTGCAAGGCACAGCAACTCGCAATATAACATATGTTTAACAATAAACAAATTGCTAAGTAATGGAGGAATTTGACAGAAAGCTTGCAGCTTATTAAGTCATCTCCCTGAATCATGCATACATTTTCTGAGAAAGGTGGTATAAAGAAATACATGGACTCGTATATCGCCGTCTGGATCTCGCCGACCAGTAAGTTGATCAGCAATCCACTGCCAAGCTGCGGCACTGCATCTAAACACATACAGCAAGGGCTGGCTAGAGATCCTAAGAATATAGACCTGAGAGCAACTGAAGGAGAGATCATTCACATATAAACTTAATAACATCATACTCAACACACGCAGGTAATCGCGTGTGCAATGATACGACATCCCAACCCGGCACAAAACTGGGGACAATGCTGGTGGTACCTCTAATCATAGAAAGCTGAGCATGGGGAGTCAGACCGCCAGACGACGATACATGATATTGTTTAAACCTTGCATGTGAAGAAAAGTAAAAGTTGTTGAATAGCACTAAGATTGAAAGTGGCTCACAATGGACGATTTTTATTCTTTAAGAAGAAACGGACTTAAAGATTGGGACCAGATGCCTTAGATACCTTTATCGACTTCGTTGCTTCATATACTTCACTACAATCTAGTGTAATGCTGCCAATGTGAAGAATGGGATGCTGAGTGAAGTAGGACAGCTTTCGAATTGTGAACTGTTGACATAGAACGTTGAACACTTTTGCTTTCTCAACGCCTGAGGAATAAGCCTTATTTGAATGGATGGATACTAGTAGGAATTCTACTGCTTTACTGCTACCGATGAACGTTTTTAGTGTCTTCCACCACAGTGAAACGAGGGGTTCGTTGCTACTCAAGGTGATCTGAACTTTAGATGGACATGACGCGTTGGCCTTCCTAATAGCCGATACAATTTCTTTCCATTTGCGTTTATATTTGGCCCAAGCGTTTGGAGAACCAGTGCGTTTGGTCACGCGACCGTTTTTCCTGTGTTATAAGTAGTCAAATTTTGTTGTGGATCCATTATTTCGGATGATCTGATCGTGAAGTAATAATTTTGTTCGGAATATGTTTAGAGTAATTTGTCGGTGAAGTTTGAAATGGTAGTATCAAGGCATAAATTATCAAAGAAAGAGTTCCAGTCAACGTTCGAGAGGGCCTCAATTTAGTGCCTCATTTTTGCTCCGAGGATACAGTCATATCCTTCTCTCAAAGGAAAGAGGATGTGGTTTTGAAAATTCGAAATCAATTGATATTGGGCCGTAGCAGCGCATCATGTCCAGGATGAATGATTCTATAATCCTGCAGTCTTTCACTCACAGCAAAAAGATCTATTGGAGAGGCCGACGGCTCAGTAAAACAGGTTGGCTCACTCACAAGCTGCCTTAGTTTGAAAACATTACTGATTTCAGTAAAACCACCTCTCGAGGGAACCAGGTGGTTGTCATTAAAATCGGCAGTAATAAACATGTCGACAATTGGCGTATCTCTGGATTTTTCGATGGATGCCTATATGGCATCCCATGTCTCCGGAGGACTGATGGGTGGGCGGTAGACTTACTGTGTTTGGTAAATATTTCAGCCCATAGGCACTCTCTATTCAGCAAATCGAGGTCGGGATACTGTCGAAGCGAGATATTATCTTTAATGTAGATGGCAATCCCACCTTCCCTTGTAGTTCGATCATATCGCAATTGCAATGGTTCATAAAACCTATGGATTGGAACATCGGGTGCGGGATCATTGCTCTGCAGCCATGTCTGAGTTAAAGTCAATAATTCATTGCATGAGGGGGATTCACATTCAACAGTAACTAATTTAGGTTCAAGCTTTGAATGTTAAGATGCAAAAATTTCAAATTATGTTATTGTGTGAGTTGATAGAGCTTGCACCAGGGTAGGGTTCAATGACAATCTCCTTTCCTTCGTCTAAGGCAGAGCTGATGGATTTGTATTGCAGAACTGTAGAATCTCATGGAATGAAACCAGACTGGGGAGAGTAGGCAGAGAGTTGTCTCTTATGAAGGACAATTATCTGAAAAACACATTTTTCAAAGACTTTGCTGTTGAGTACATAGTCGATTGTTGTCTTTCTGTCGTTCCTTTCTTGCATCCATTTACTCTTACATTTTGCATCCATATTCAAAATCTTTAGGATCAGATCATGTGTAAACTTCCTTCAATTAACGCTGATTTTCTTGTCCCCATCCACTATGCCCTCCACAATGTATCCATGAAAATTTCCCACTAATACAACATGAAACCCTCAATTTTTCCAGTTCTGTAACACTGGATCTGAGTGTCGTATATTTTCCATCATTTCACCCTGGCTTTCTCCCTTCAACTACCAAATATACACCCCCAACTGCGACATTTCTGTTTTTCATCTTGGTTTTTGTCCATATTTTTTCGCTTTCAACTTGATTTGTTGTATTTACTCTTGATAATGATGATTCTCACTACAGGGATTAACTCCCCCTTGATATACAAACCTACACCCCCTCCCCTTGTTTCCCCCTTTGATCGACCTACTCCAATCTATGCATACCCTTGATCTGTTCAGTCTTTTCATCCTGTCTAATCCACTAATATATAGTTCATACTAGTATAGTATAGTATATAGTATAGTATAGTATAGTATAGTATAGTATAGTATAGTATAGTATAGTATAGTATAGTGTAGTGTAGTGTAGTGTAGTGTAGTGTAGTGTAGTGTAGTGTAGTGTAGTATAGAAAACAAGGTGGTCAGAGCGAGGAGATCAGGTAAATCTCCCAATTTTTCTTAATTTCACATTTTTATATTACTAAAACCTTTGGCTTTGCATTGTACCCGAAATTAGCCCCGAATTTATAGCCTATGACACCGTGACATCATCATCATCATCATCATCATCATCATCATCATCATCATCATCATCATCCACGTCTCACTGAGGTCTTTCAAATCAAGGTTTTCGTCATTTGCCAAGGTCGTAATTTTGCTTACTTTCCTTTGGAGACCCCGAATGTTGCTGTATCCCGTTTAAAAAACGCTCAGCTCTCTGGGGTGTGACTCTCATATCTTTGTGGGGCACAGTTCTTTTCAAACTTTTTTACATTTGCCCTCCCCCAAATTGCGTTTATATCCAAACATTTCCCACCCAAACTGCCTAATGCCTAAAAAGTTCCAGTAACTGCAACTTCTGAGAAAAGAAGACAAATGCCAGTTGTTCAAATAATATCACTTTGCCTGGGTGACCAAAGTATTACTGATATTACAGTGCAGTTGCTTAATGTTAAGAAAAACAGTCGCGTGGAGTAAAAAGTACTCATGGCGAGGTGTCTTGATTGTCGTTGATGACAAGGCCAAGTATTGGGGGTAGGGGTCCATATTTTCTTTGACGGTTTGTCCAGACTTTGGGACCGAGAGTCCAGACCTATTTTACTTGTCCGTAAGAGAGTTGTCTGAGGATGATTTGTCTACCATTCGATTTTATATACAGTGTGTTTACGGGAATGCCTTTTTAAATTGTCATTTTTATTTTGCAAATATTTAAAAATAACATTATCATTCGTCACTAATGTCATGAGCCAAAACAGACTAAATATGATTCTGTGTTCACTCATAGACCAGTTCACCGAGAGAAAAATACGAGGTATAACTAATTCAATATTTACACCTCCAAGTTCCAGATGGTATCATCCAGTACTTTTCTACCAGAGTACTAGAAGGTTAAATACACATTATGGATATTCATGAATAGAATCTTAATACCTTTTAGCTACATAACAATGTAGGTAGAGGAAGACTCGTCGCCACTGGTGCATGTCTGCAAACAATGCTTGAAATTTATTTGAAAAGAGAAAAATTACAACCTCCCACTTTAGTCGAAATAGTTACTTTAGTACGATCTGCTAAAAATATTAACCACAGAACAGAACATTTTGTAACATGAGGTACATGTAAATGACATACCTCATTTCAATATCTGGACGAAATCTGTACATGTATATGTGACCAAACTCTGTCAATTCTTCTGCAAATTCTGGTGCCAGAGTTTCATGTGTTTCAGGAGGAAAGTATCGTAAGGCATTCTGAAGGGCTAACTATAATACAAATAAAATGAAATACAAAACTTAGATTTTAATGTCATAATCTTTAAAAAGTGGCAAAGAGGAAATCTGTAACAAGGTCATAAAGAGAGAAAACAACCAGTATAGTATAGTATAGTACAGTGTAGTGTAGTGTAGTGTAGTGTAGTGTAGTGTAGTGGGCAACCTTTTCGAAGTCACCAAATAATAACAGTGGTATACTTCACTCCTAAACAATCTGTATTTCACCTGCAAGCAGTGTGGTTGTGAAATTCGCCAAAGTAATGATTATAGAGTTCATAGAAAAAAACACTGAAATATAAATGTTATAGTAAATTTCCTTTCTTATTATACTTACCGAAATTGTTTACTACAGGCTTGCACTACAGTGGAAGAACCTAACTCGGATAAAATACTCTCTATTTTAATCTTTCGCAAGATTTGGGAAAGAAAAGTGGTGTAAAAACACCACGAAAAAATAAGCCAAAACTGGGTCGAGCGCCATCGGCGCACACCCAGTATGGGACGCTCTTCCATAGTACAAATCCACGACTACAGTAAAACAGTGCGCATGCGTCAATTCGTCATTCTTTTGATTCCGAACAACACAGGAGTTATGTGATCAGCGGGAAGGAAGGATTCTTACCCGAATGAGAAGACGGGAGGGCCTCCATGTAAACAATTGCGGTAGGTATAATAAGAAAGGAAATTTACTATAAAATTTAAATTTCTTATCAACCTACCTCAATTGATTACTACAGACTGAATAGACAAAAGGATGGAGGGAATCACATAACCAACCCACACATAACTCAATAGCACTGCAACCGTGGACAGAGGAAGAGATCCCTAGGCCTATCAAACCATAGCATCACAAACATTAGAAAAGACATTGAAAGATGAGGCGTATGGTGAAGTGCGACGTACAGACGGAAAGGGCAGTAACAGCACAGATCTGGAACTGACCCCTAAAAAAGCTGAAAGGCTGGGATAGACAACAGCCTGAGCCGAAGAAAGAGGGCCCCAAGGACTAAGGTCCTCTATCGGCTCCTGCAACTGTCGCAGATAAAAGGAGAATGTAGCATTTCTCCAGTAGGCTGCCAGTGTAACATCCGTCATTCGACAACATGACAGAGTTATTAAAAGAGGAAGACAATGCACGCACCTCGTGGCAGAAAAAACAATTGGTAATACAATCACCAGTAGCTAGACGAGCGGAAGCTGCACGAATAGCAAGACAAATCCATCGAGAAATGGATGCAGGAGAGATCTGGCATGTGAGAAAACGCATAGTCATCCAGGATAAAGGTGCGAACGCCCCCCACCCCCAAGCAGAGCAGCGCCCAAGAAAGCGACCATCTTGGAGTAAACTGCAAAGTCCTGGGCTTTTTCAAGGAAAAGAGCTGAACAAGCTTGGAGAGGCAAGGATGAGTGTCGAAACAATGCGGTACCACATATGAAAAAGGTCTCCGAAGCATGGACTTGTACCCATTGCTGGAGACCCCGAGAAACAAACATAAACCAGAAACTCTGCAAGTGGTGTGATCGAAGGAGTGACAGAAGCAACAGAGTGATCGCACACCATCGACAGAAGAACCTTCCACTTAGCCACAGAGGCTAAACCAGTGGAGTGAGTGCCTCCTTGAAGAAGAAAAGCAACTCCACTGCGTGTCTCGAAAAACCACTACGGAGGAGACAGAACCCGATAAAAGACCTGTGCCAAGGCACAATGAAGTCGGGTTAACTTGAAACCTCCTCGGGCGACTTTGGCAAAGAAAGTCGCGATGTAGAGAGAGACATGCCGAAACCACCGCTAAGAGAGAGCGGAGCAGATTGACCCACACTCACCGAGGAGACGGGTGTGATCGAAAGGATTGGACGACTGCAGGTTCATATCTGGGAGAGAATCTGAGGCGGAATCGGAACCGGCAGGAAGGCGTAGCCGACAAGACCGTCCCAAAGGAGGGCCAGAGCGTCCACGGCGAAAGCCATATCAGCTGGACACGGGGACACGAAAGTGTCCACTTGATGTTTCCAACGAGCCGCAAAGCGATCGATGGAACCCGCCATGTGGAGCATCCATTCGGTGGAAAAGAACCTGCCCTGTCGGGACAGGGAGTCGGCTAGGACGTACAGACGACCGGAAATGTGACGAACAACCACACCGGCGTTGACATCCTGAGCGAGCAGTAGAAGATCCCGAGCCAATTCGCACATTGGAACCGAGCGCGTACCGCCCTGGTCCCGAATGTAAGCAGCCACTGTCGAATAGTCGAACAACAGAAGGACCTGACGATTCGACAGGTGGGGGATCCACTGCCCGAAACTCAGAAGAAGAGCAGGAAGCTCTGCTGGCTGATGTGTAGAGATGCCCGATCCTGGTCCCACATCCTGTGAAGGGACAGACCTAGAGGATCCAACGTCGCACCCCATCCGAGATCGCTGACATCTGCCGTCAGAACGCGATCGGACGTGGGTAAGTCCAACAGGACACCCTGCGTGATCCACTGAACATTCGTCCAGTGGAGAAGGTGAGGATAAGAGAATCTGATAACTGAAGCACCAGATCCAGAGAATCGACATTCGGCCTCCAACGACTGATCAGAAATTGTTGGATAGGTCTGACACGCAGCCGACCTAGAGGAATGAGATCCGTCACCGAACCGCAGAGACCGATCAACCGGAGAATACTCCGTGCCGTCGCGGATCTGGACTGGGACAGAGTCAGAGCAAAAGCTGAGAGAACCACAGCCTTGGCATGGGGAACCGCCACCAAATTGAACTGGGTGCGGAAAGCCATCCCCAGATGACAAAACGACTGAGAATGGACCAGTTCGTTGACTCTGAGCAAGCTCAACAGAGTGGCGACATCCGACTCCAGTAAGGCAGTATTGGAATGCATCTGGAGGATATCGACCAGATATGCCGAAGTAGTCACCCTGGACTGTGTGCGATGGAAAGCTATCACATGCGACATCACTCAGGTGAAGGCCCAAGGAGCCAGGTTGAGGCCGAAAGGCATGGCCTTGAACTGGTAAACTCGCCCCAGAAAAGCGAATCTGAGATACTTCCGTGACGCCCGATGAATCGGAACGTGAAAGTAAGCGTCCCGCAGGTCGAAGCTGGAAGCGAAATCCCCCTGGTGAATTGAACGGCGGACCGACCTGAAAGTCCCATGCTGAACTTGGGAGCAATGATAGACTGGTTCAGGATACTCAGATCGATAACCGATCGGAGTCTGCCGTCCTTCTTCGGCACCAAGAACAGGCGGGAATAGAACCCCATTGACTGAATGTTCTTGACGACCTCGATCGCCCACTTTGTCAGAAGATTGTCTATCTCCGTGAACAAAAGTTCCCGACGTAAAACGTCTGAAGGAACTGTGGTTGGAAGAGGCACCCTGGTCAGAGTGGGGTGCCGTCGGAAGGATATTCGCAGCCCGGACCGAACAACATCTAACACCCAAGGATCGGATGTGATGGTGGCCCAACGGTCTGCGAGCTCTGCTATCCTTCCTCCAACCTGGGACGAGTCGAGGTGAGGACCTTCATTTCGAGCCCCGTCTGGCCCGCGAAAGGAGAAACCACCTCCTCAACTGAATGAACAATCCTGCTACTTCCCTCTAGTCTGCCGACGCTTACCCTTACCCCTGGAGTAAGAAGTAGAAGCGGTGGCAGAAGGATCAGCCTTTTGCTTCGCAGAGGAAGCAGAAGGGTACTTGTTAGGCTTGGAACGGTCCCTGCCTACCCTAGAAGGCTGATCAAGTTGAAGAAACAGCAGCTGATCTTTTGAATGACGTAGGACGTCATCCCGGACCGTCGACACGGAATCATGGAAAAGTTGCGGACCTGCCAAAGAAGCAGATCGAAGAGTAGCGCGCTGCTCCTCAGGAAGGGATCGGCCTGTGTCCAGCACAGAGTCCCTCCGAACTAATTCCAGATTAGCCGTGTTACTGACATGCGTGTGAGTAAGATGCATGAGCGCATTGGACAGCCCACACAAAGGAGCCTGTACCTCGTCAAACTTATCTGGAGGCAGATAAGCAGCTAAAGCCGAGACGACGTGATCTGAGAGAGAAAGCATTCCAAGCATCTCTCTCTATAAGCCAAACATGGACTCCAGAGTCGTCATCGGAATGACGGCAGACTTGGGCTTGGAAAGCCCGAGGGAATTGGAGTCCTGATCTAAAACCGTCAGAGTCTGGCAGACTGACGGATTGGCTAAATCGTAGTAACGATAACGCACCGGAGGCAAAAAGGTGTCAACCCTGGTGAAGAACGGAGCCTTCATAGCCTTGGAACTTAGCTTAGAGTCCAAGGCTGAAAATTCTTCAACCAACTGTACCGACAGGCTGTTGGCGCGCGACCGATAATCGCGGCCTGGCTGACACTGTCGGCTGGTTTGATGGTTTGAGATCCGGAAGGAACCCAAACACAAAATCAAGAGCTGCCCCCAAGTCCGAAGACTGCTGGCTCTCGACATCAAGCATGTCTGACTCTTCCCCTGAGTCGGAAGACACATAGCCCATCGTGGGCAAACCAGCCGATGCCTCCATGGTGTCGGAACACCAGGGGGATCAGAAAGCGACCTGTTTCCAATCCCGGGAGGCGGCGCCATAGGGGGCGCCTGAAAACCACCCGCTGCCTCGCTGGAAGCAACGGGGAGGCTCTTTGACAGAACCTGAGTGAGTAAGGAGAGGGCCTTCCTAAGCTCACTGCCGGTACTGGCCGGTTCGACAGGGGAACGAACCGGCAAAGTGGCTTCACCTCTGAAGGGTCACAATCCTCCAAAACACCCGACGCGGGACGACGAGCGGCAGCCGAAACGTCTGAAGGCAGACGTTCATAGAAGTACGACACACCCCGAGGATCAACATAGCGGGAACTCATGAGAGTCACCGCGGACCTCTGCGTGGCAGAAGGTCCAGGCTGCACAAAAAACATTGGTCCCCAAAACTGGTCGCGTGGCCAGAATGAGTGGACGGAAACGCCACGGAGTTCATATTGTCCCTACTAAGAACATCCGAATCCAATAACACAACTGTGGTGCTCGACGGCGCAGAGACCACAGTAGAGGGTCCGGTCGGCAGACACTTCCAACTTCGCCGAGTTAAAGTCAGGGAAGGCTGAGGCCGATACCCCCACGTCTACACTCCCAGACACCGCAGCAGACCACTGCAGGTATAAAGCTACTGTGCTGAACGGCTGAGAGGACACAGTAGGGGGTTCAGTCGGCAACCCCTTCCGACTTCGCCGAGTTGAAGTCGGGGAAGGCTGAGGCCGATACCCCACAACCACACTACAGACATCCCTGCAGACGGTGCCCAATTACGTTGTAGACGGAACAGCAGTAGCAGCAGATACGACGGGAGCTGCCGGAACTGGCGGAAAAGCGGAGAGAGCCACCAAGCTCGGCCTCCAAAGAAGGAGTCACAACCCTAGTGACAGCCTCAGATGTCGACTGGAAAGGGCGCATAGTCCCGGAACCAGGCATCTCTTCACCAGAAATCCAACAGCTCCCGCAGTATCCACCACGGTAAAAAACTGCACATTCCCCACGGAAGGAGAATAACTCTCACCAGACATGGTCGAGTCGGGAAGCCCCGAAACGACAGCGTTCCCCACCCCCCGCTTGTGCGGGAGGAGCTGCACATCCCCCACGGAGGGGAAGCAATTCTCACCAGACGTGGTCGAATCGGGCGACCCCGAAACGACAGCGTTCCCCACCCCCCGCGGGAGCGGGCGGAGTTGCACATCCCCCACGGAGGGGGTCAAACTCACACCAGAAGTGGTCGAGTCGGGGGGCCCCGAAATGACAGTGTCCCCTTCCCCCCGCGGGGGCGGGAGGAGCTGCACATCCCCCACGGAGGGGGTAAACTCACACCAGACGTGGTCGAGTCGGGAGGCTCCCGAAACGACAGCGTTCCACACCACCCGCAGGTGCGGAAGAAACGACCAGGCCACGAGAACGCACCAAGGCGAGGGCAAAAGGAATTGCCCTAAAGGAACCGAACTGGAAATAACAGAGGTGAGAGCAGTAGAAGAAGAAAGGTGAACTCAACAGAAACAGAGAGTAGAAGAACACCCTCAACTACGAGAGAAGGTGGCAGAAAAAAACCGGTGGGTACACAACAGAACCCAGACGGTCGACAGGGACCGAAAAAACAGAAATTCAGCCCTCAACAGAGTGAAGAAATCCTGTCCAGACAGTCCCTGATTGACACCTAACTCCAAAAACAATTAATTCATCAACCGAAAAAATTGTCAAATCGCGTGATGTCGAAAACAAAACATTCGCGAAAACGGAATAGTAAATAACATACAATGAGAATGTGGTTGAAAATATAAACGAGAATATATAAAACACAGTCCTGTTATTATACGATCTTCAGATCCATAATTCCAGTCACAGAAATCCATTATCGACTTGTTAAAATATCACTGTTACTGAGCAAGATGGCACACATCCACCACGTGTGCGGATAATCAAGAAATGGCGAATTGACGCACTGCGCACTGTTTTACGGTAGTCGTGGATTTATACTATGGAAGAGTGTCCCATACTGGGTGTGCGCCGATGGCGCTCGACCCAGTTTTGGCTTATTTTTTCGTGGTGTTTTTACACCACTTTTCTTTCCCAAATCTTGGGAAAGATTAAAATAGAGAGTATTTTATCCGAGTTAGGTTCTTCCACTGTAGTGCAAGCCTGTAGTAAACAATTGAGGTAGGTTGATAAGAAATGTGGAGGAGCTACCACAGTTTACTGTCAACGGCTAGTTCTGTAATTCTGCGGTAAGACATGCACTGCTTTGAAGCAGCAGATAGCGACTGTAGGCACACATTGTTATGATTTTCGTTTGGGAATTCAGGTTCAATACCAGTTGAAGGTCTTTATGACTCAGTGCTTGCGAAGCTGTCCTTGGCTTCTACTCTATCGCTAGTGGCAGGACATTTCTGTGAACCGCGTTTGTGATGGCACGACCCATTTCTACCTTCTCTTCGTCTGATATTCTGCAATAGATTGACAGCGAGCCGATAGATTTATGTCCAGTAAGTGATATTTTGTTTGTGTAAATCTGTGACAATCCTCACAACTTGCGCAGTTTTTTCATGAATTTTGAGTGTCTTTTCCAACTGCACGTTTTGAGTACCACACACCGTCAGAATCGAGAAAACACTTAAGTGGTCTTTGCCACAAACGATTCAATTTTGGATAAAGTTTTGAAATATATATCTCAAAGGATCTTACAGGGCAATATGTTTTCCGAAGTTGGATCTTCTGGCATTATGGCTGTGTAGCTTTCTTTTTTATTCTCTCACGATTTTTTGTAAGCTCATCTTTTGTTTGTAACATATTTAAGTCCAGTTTTGGAATTGTTATGCATGGAGAATGTATTTTTATCCACTTCTGCAATATTATCTGAACCTCTGCAACAGAAATTAAGCCTAATGTCAAAATTCACTTTATGTTACAAACCAGCCAGTGTGTCAGAACTTGTACGAATATTATTATACAATTTGTTCAAGCCACTTTCTGAAATATTGGGAAAAAGTTCAACATCACCTTTGCCACGTGCTTTTAACTAACTCATAGCTGTTTTAAAGAACTGATTTTCATTGGCAAACTCACTGTCTTTTATCACGACAATAGTTCTACCAAGGGGTGTATTTGAAAGTAATGGTTCAACTGTGTCTAAAGTTCTCTAAAAAAAAGATGTTTTGTACATCTCTCCATCTTTCTTATGGCGTCAAGATAAAAATGACCAAGAACTTCCGCCAATCTACATCCACCAATCGTTTCAAAGTCTGTTGATTGCTTTTTCTCTTCCAAATAACTTCTAAGTGTATTGTCTGTTTTTTTATTTGTCTTTTGTGTATTGTCAGGAAACAGATTTAGCATGTTTTATTAATATCTCTTTGTCAGAATGACAAGCAAAAGCATTTAAGAGACATTTTGACAAGCAGACGAAATAATTTTATTTCATTTGGATTTATTTCCCATTGATTAAACTCAAACAAATAGGAGACTTCAATTCAAGGACATTGGAAAATGATGCATAGTTATTCGTGTGGGAAACAAGTTGCCTTTATTAGTGTTTTATTCGATACAGTGGTGCATTGTGCGTCTTGGGGAATCGGAAACACTATATTCAAACTTGTACAAGTACTTTAATAGGTTTCACGGACGAGACAATTCATATAACGCGATTGCATGTTTTTTCCAACCCACAACGATTTGTAGTGTAGAAACACCACAACAGAAACCCTCTTCTCGGCAGTTAAAACGGACGTTGATGGTATGTGCACATGTTTTCTTTCAAGTTTTCGGAATATTGTCATGAAACAATATTGTTCTCATTTTGTTTGTGAATCTGAATGTTTATTATTACTGACGAAAATGTTTGAAGCGATGGGTGAAAGGGAAATCGGCAGAGTGTACCATAGAATTTCTGTAAACCCCTTTAACTGTCACGTGATATTCTCATACACCCAGTTGAACATCGTACTCCTCATTGTAGTTAAAGGTAATGCACTGGATGCTTTGATTACTGACCAATCAGGAAGCTTGTATAATTTTAAAAGGGTAATAAAGTAACATAGTGTGGCACTGGCTGCCTGTTCTATATACTTGTATTAGGCAGCTTCCTATGGCATTGAACTGCTGACGTTCCTGATCGACTAATCGAGTGACTCCCGCATTCTGACAGATACGATTCATTCACTGACAGATTTTGATGAATAGCAGATGTACCATTACTAAGTATCGATAATAACAATTATCGGTGAATCGTCAGCTCTTACAGATCTTTGCTGAAGGTACAGTACTGTTACTGTTCAAAGTAGCAAACTCGGCTGCATTGGCAATGAGATGTTTAAAACCCACGCGTAATTATTACTTTGAATTGTCGGTACTAAATTCGAAGTAACTTCATTTCAATATAGAGTTTCTTCACCTACGTCATAGAAATCTTTTTCTTTCCCTTTCCCTCTCGATGAATTGGAGAATCGTTGAATCTAAATGAAAAATCTGGATCGAGGGTTCATATTTTTCTGTTACTTTCTATTGACAAAATGTTAAATTTTCTGTTTGACATTTTTTCCTGCCGTTTCTATTATAAACAATAAACATGGAAAGACAGCTGCACCCTTGGTACTACTATTATGCCATTGTGAACAAAATTAAAATGTCTTTTCTACGTAAGGCTTCATAACTGAATGTCATACTCCTATCAATTGCTGGCTGGGTTATTTAAACTTTAGTCAGTTTAACCCTGTTTTATGTTGTTCAGTTTATCATATTTTTTTTATATTTTTGGCTGAACTGTTTTCACTGTGATGAATTTCCAAAATAAATGCAGCGGCTTTCCTCATTAATGCATGGATACTTAAATAATATTCACAATTAATAGTGATGTTTTGGGATTAAGTTTTCATTTATAGCATCAATTTTCTGAAAATACAATAATCGCGGTCAAACCCATATTCATTCAAAAAGCTTCAGCAGAAGAGTTTAGGAAATAACAAAATATAGGTCTGTCTAAGTATGAAAAACTGGTAAAATGCCACAAACTTAAAGGTCGTGTAGATTTGACTGCCATACAAACAGAAATTGTAATTGGCATTTAAGTTTGGGCTGAATGTCTTGCAAAAGGTATCATCGCCATGACAGAAACAGAAATAAATATAGAAAAGCAAGATAAAATGCAAACACAATTAGACAGACTGGAGCAATTATTGACTACTAAGGAGCATGACTGGAATCTCAGATTACAAGCTGTAACAGCACAAAATGAGGTTCTGCAAACGAGACTACAAAAAAACTAAAAACTTAGAGATATTAAAATATACGGCCGCAAGAGATACAAAGGTCAAGTTACATGAAATTTCCGGTGATTTTGATGTACAATGTAAAGACATAAAATTGGCCCAGGCAGAAGCGAAATCTTTGATGTCATCCCGCAGTTTAAATCACTCCTCTAATGAAAAATCTGAAAGATCAATACATAAAGAACCTCTATTAAGTAGGATTCTTGAAGTACTTCTGATGGTCATTATAAAGGTTTGTCAGTATGCAAATCAAAAGCTTTTTCTTTATCAAAAGCAAAAGGCAATGACACTAATACCTCAGAAAATACTAGAAAATATAAACTCCAAAAATACGTTCTTTCTCTAAAAAATATCACAAGCAGAGGTATTCAACTTCCAGTAGAGACAGCACTAGTAGATATTCTTCCTCTAACTCATCATCCTCTTCAGATGAATACCATTGCAGGCACAAACATCACAAAGTAAAAGTCCTCAACGTCCCAAGATGTAAGTTTTCTCTGGAAACGATTTTCTCACGTGGGAGCCCTTCACACTGACATTTGAGAGAATAGCTGACAGAAGAAACTGGGATAAAAAAAAAAATGAAAGTGTCAATGACACTGTAGCTTATCTTGACCTTATGGTATATTTTGGGGATTAATGTCATAATTACTCAACTTTTATGTTACATTCAAGTAAATTG
Source organism: Pictodentalium vernedei (assembly GCA_031216915.1). Classification (NCBI taxonomy): domain Eukaryota; kingdom Metazoa; phylum Mollusca; class Scaphopoda; order Dentaliida; family Dentaliidae; genus Pictodentalium; species Pictodentalium vernedei. Next base: position 584,060,268 of record CM062296.1, read on the forward strand.
TGCCATAATTATTGACTTTTTGTTGTCTATCAGAAACTACAGATTTTTTGGCTTTAAAATGTGTTTTGGATATTTTCAGTGATTTTATGCCTCCAAAAAATCCACTCCATGGACCCTTCCTTCCTTCCTTCCTTCCTCCCTCCCATACCCCCCCCCCCCTTATGGGGGGGGGGGGTGAACTGGGTGCATTTGTTTTGCATGAAATCACTCAAAATCCTCCAAAACACATTTTAAAGCAAAGAAAAAAATGCATCCCAGCCCCACCCCAATGGGGTTTATTGGGAGAAGTTTTTTGTTCTTTCATAAAACCACTTAATATTCTTCAAAACTCATTCCAAAGAAAAAAAAAAAAATTCACCCTACAGACCTCAACCCCCTCTTCCCAGCCCCATTGCATGAGGTGAAATTTCTTTCTTTTTTTACCAGAGAGTCTACCCAAGTTATTCAATGTGACTGGTTCCATAAGGTGAATATTTTTTTTACTTTAAAAAGCATTTTGGAGGATTTTGAGTAATTTAATGCAAAAAACAATTCACGACTGCCTGCCCGGGGCATCTTATATGGCCAACTGCATGAATTTGGAGGGGTTTATTGCATCAAATCACTTTCATCCACTGGGACCCCACACCCACCCCATGCGGTGAACAAGGAAAAATATTGCACCTAATTGTGTTTTTGGGGATTTTGAGAGATTTTATTCAAAAAATTTCACCCCACGCCCAACTGTATGGGGCCCGTCAATTGGGTGATTTTTTTTTTCATGAAATCACTCAAAATCCCCCAAAACACATTTTAAAATAAAGGTAAAAAAAGAAAAAATCCCCCCGGACCCCACCCCGTGTGGTGAACTGGGTGAACATTTTTTTTCCTTGGTCTTAAAATGTGTTTTGAGGCATTTTTAGTGATTTCATGCAGAAAACAAAATGAATTGCTCCGTGGCTGAAATTTTTTTGTAATGAAATTAGTCAAAAAAAAATCCCCCAAAATAAACTCTAAAGCAAAAAAAAATTCACCCATGGGACCCCAACCCTAGCAATCCCCCCACCCCCACCCCCAGTGACAGTGTCCAACATGCCTGAGATATCATATTGCATTCACACAAAGACAATTTTATTCAGTGCTTTATTGGGTTTTTCACTCAATGTAGTAGAAGAGAAAACAAGCCAAAACAATTTCACCCCTCAATTCCCACACCACAGGGGCAGCCACCATGACCAAAATAGGAAGGTTTCATCTACTCATCAGTCTAAGACAACCTACCACATTTCAAGAAAATTGGTTAAGATAATAAAAAATAAAATCACCCCACACTGCTGCTGCTGCAGCAGCCACTGTGTGCAGCCAACTGTGACCAAAATAGGACGTTCTCATCTAGACATCAACCCGAACATGCATATGAAATTTGGTGATGATTAGATGAAAACTACGGCCTGTAGCCTGCGCCATTCAAAATTCATGATGGCTGCTCCAGCAGCCAATGTAAGCAGCCGACCATGACCAAAATAGGATGTTCTCATTTAGACACCAACCTGAACATGCATATGAAATTTGGTGATAATCGGATAAGAACTACGGCCTTAAGCCTGCACCATACAAATTGTTGACAGACAGACTCACAAACTTACAGACTCACAGCCTTCCGCATGCCCCATGACAATAGCTTAGCTTGACTTTGTCAAAATAAGCTAAAAAACAAGAACATGTTTTATTGCCTGTCTGGGCCAGCATTGGAATATGAGTAGTAAATAGGTACCCCAATAACCCCCTTTTGCCAAAAGAGGAATGAGATGAATCGATGACGTCATTTTAATATTTTTTTAAATTTTTAAATTTTTTTAAATGGGTTTTTTAAGTTTTTTATTTGTTTTTTAATTGGTTTTTGTGTTTTAATTAGATTTATAGAAAATACCACAGACATATTGTGATGCCATTCCCCTGGTAATATGATGCATGTGTGGATCCTCACATGATCAAACCAGTTTCAATTTAAATTTCAAATTAAAGGCTTTTTCTATTGTATTTCGCACCCTCTGATCGAGGGGTACTTACTGCCTTTTTTGCATAGCTTGAAATCTCAAACCCTGAAAAAGCTCGAAAGTCCAGCAGAAATGACTGATTTCAAACCACTGGAAACTGAACACAACAGACCATTGCAGAATTGTAGTTGCATGGCATTGAATTGCAAAATGCCTCAATGTAGATTGCATACTTTTATGCCTGACCAGAAAGAGGAATTTTCCTCTGAACAAATGAAAAATCATTATCAGATCCGTAACCCTCTCCATTGTGATTCACTGAATATTATTTACCTTATCACTTGTAAACACTGTTGGGAACAGTATGTTGGTCAAAGTCAAAATCCTTTCTGAGAATGTGCTACTAGACACAAACATTATATAAACAAGAGGCCCCAGGGGGCCTTAGGCGCTCACTGAATGTTCCATACTGTTAAGACACAAATTTTATCAAAAGCTCTTCTTAAGGTTCTACAGAGTAAATCTATACTCTCTGTGGAGCTAAAGCATCAACAGGACTGAATGGGACAATGCTGCTGATCAAATATCAAAAGATTCTGCATGATGGTTCTGAAGAAAATTTTTAAAGAATTTTCCTTGAATTGCACAAAGTAAACAATCACGCCTTCATAGTGAGCCCCAATATGGATCAAAAGACTCAATTTGAACAAACATGAATCCAACCCATACCAAGATGCTGCATACCAAATGTCTAAAGATTCTCCCCACTGGTTCTGGTGAAGAAGATTGTTAAAGATTTTTTCTTAAATTGCACTGAGTAAAAATTCACACCCCCATAGTGATCCCCAATATTGAACGGGGGATTCAATTTGAATAAACATGAATCAGACCCATACCAAGATGCTGTATACCAAATATCAAAAGATTCCGACCATTGGTTCTGGAAAAAAAGATTTTTAAAGAAATTTTCTTAAATTGCACTAAGCAAAAATTCACACCCCAATATTGATCGAGGGACTCAATTTGAACAAACTTCAATCAGACCCATACCAAGATGCTGTATACCAAATATCAAAAGATTCTGCCCACTGGTTCTGGAGAAGATGATTTTTCCTTAAATTGCACTAAGGAAAAATTCATGCCCCTATAGGGAGCCCTAATATTGATCAAGGGACTCGATTTGAACAAACTTGAATCAGACCCATACCAAGATGCTGCATACCAAGTATCAAAAGATTCTGCCCATTGGTTCTGGAGAAGAAGATTTTTAAAGAATTTTTCTTAAATTGCACTAAGTAAAAATTCACGCCCCCATAGTGAGCCCCAATATTGGTTGAGGGACTCGATTTGAACAAACTTGAATCAGACCCATACCAAGATGCTGCATACCAAGTATCAAAAGATTCTGCCCACTGGTTCTGGAGAAGAAGATTTTTTAATAATTTTTCTATAATTGAATCTCATGCTGCATACCCAATATCAAAAGATTCTGCCTGCTGGATCTTGAGAAGAAGATTTTTTAAGAAATTTGCCTGAAATGCACTAAGTTCGAATTCGGGCTTCTATACTGAACCCAAATATGAATCCAGGGTGCCGATGTGAACAAACTTGAATCAGATCCACCCCACAATGTTGCATACCAAATATCAAAAGATTCTGCCTGCTGGATCTGGAGAAGAAGATTTTTTAAGAAATTTGCCTGAAATGAACTAAGTTCGAATTTGGGATTCTATACTGAACCCAAATGTGAATCCAGGGGGCCGATTTGAACAAACGTGAATCAGATCCACTCCACAATGTTGCATACCAAATATCAAAAGATTCTGCCTGCTGGATCTGGAGAAGATTTTTGAATAAATTTGCCTGAAATGCACTAAGTTCGAATTTGGGCTTCTATAGTGAGCCCAGATATGAATCCAGGGGCCGATTTGAACAAACTTGAATCAGACCCATACCAAGATGCTGCATACCAAGTATCAAAGGATTCTGCCCACTGGTTCTGGAGAAGAAGATTTTTTAATAATTTTTCTAGAATTCATACGGTGTTATCAGAGTTACGCCCCAAACAGCGCCCGCAAGGGACGTGGCCATTTCATTTGAACAAACCTGAATTGCCATATAGTAATGAACATCCACATGAAGTTTCGTGAAAATCGGACCACTGGTTTCAGAGAAGTTGTTTGAAAAATGTTCACGACGACGGACGATGGACGGCGATGGACGACAGACGACGGACGATGGACGGCAAGTGATAAGTTAAGTTCCCTTCGGTGAGCTAAAAACAATGCTGATGCCCCAGTAATACAACATTTCAACCTTCCAGGCCATTCTTTGGATGGTTTCAAAATCCATCCTATTGAACAACCACCAATTAAAGACACATTAGAAGAAAAGGAAAAAAACAAAGCTTGCATAACATCCCTGTAAGGACTAAATTAGAGCCCATGAATGAATAACATCAATAATTGCAAGTCAGTGTAACCGGTTCCTGGGCTCATCACTAAGTTTAAATCAATTTTGTGTATCTCGTATCATGTTTGAAACCCATGAAGGTTCAGTAAATGTATATTTTCATGAAAAAAATATTTTGGCAGCATATTACAAAAAAAGGTTTCAGCAGGAAATGTCTGTGCCAGTGTCAATCTTTAACCTCAAAAACACACACGCAGGCATGAAGAATGCATGCACATATACATGCACACACACATGCATGCATGCATGCACACACATATGGATACATATACGTATGTACAAATAAGTAGTAAACCAAATGCAAAGTAAGTGCCCATCCCTACCTTCCAAGAATAAGTCAGATTTGTGAGGATTCAAAAAATCTTTCAGGTATCTGTCATGATACCTACAGTACAAATGCATATAAAGGGAGGGGTGGTTCTACAGTGTGACAGAAAGCTCAAAGTTCTGTGTTGTAGTACTCAAATTCTATGTTGCATTTTTTCATAGCACTCACCCCATCACCTGGCTCTTGCTTCTGGGGGCTTATTTATTTATTGGTGTTTAAGGCCACATATTTCTGCACAATGGCTAATCATGACTATGACAATTTTATGGGTTTAGGAAGCTGGTGTACCCAGAGAGAACCACTGAGCAATGCTGAACAACTGTCAGCTCCCCAAGATACTAACACCACACAGGCAGGGTAAACATGGGTTCAAGACAGGTGCACCATCGACGTGCAGTGTGCCTTAGTACACCATGCCACCATGCCTCCAGTTGGGCAATGGAGGTGATGTGTCTTATCCAAGAACACAACATGGTTTCCACATCTGGGATTCCAACCAAGGACCTCTCAGCTTGCAGCCTGCACCTCTACCTACTGAGCCACTGTGCCTCCCTTCTTGGGGGTTAATACTGTGGCTGAACCAGAAGCATCAGCTGATGTCAAATTAATTGTGTTAGATTCAACAGATAGGGACAATTTTAAAGGGCTTGGTGATAGAAGTGTAGATCATGACTCCCTTGATGTTGTAAAGAAAAATCTTCCTGAGCACTTAAGCAGTTTGTTTATCAGGTCGAGTTTTGATCTAAAGGATAGTCAAGAGGCTAAATTAGGAAGATTGCTCATAGATTATCAATATATATTTGCAAAGCATGATCTTGATTTGAGCAGTTTTTCTGGGATTGCAAATAACATAGACACAGAAACAGCACCTCCAGTTAAACATAAAATAAGAACTCACCTGGGCTTTCAGGATCAAGAAAATGAACACCTGGAGAAACTGCTTTCAGCCAGTGTGATTAGATCCTCTACCTCTAATTGGGTTTCAGCCCCAGTGTTAGCCCATAAAAAGGATGGCATAGTTAATAATAATAAATAATAATAATGCAATGTTAACATCTAGAATCCACCGCAGTGCTCTCTTGACTTACATTATTACCCCGTGTCACAGGTGTTCAAACCCTTTGTTCATTCTATGACATTCAATGGTGTATCGACTATAGGGATTTAAGCAATTGTACTGTGAAAGCCTGCTTTCCATTGCCAAATATAGAGGGCTGTCTTGTTACTCTGTATGGTACTGAATTTTTTAGCACTTTGGGCATGGTATCAGGATATTATCAGTTACCACTATCAGATGATGCTGTGAAAAACTGCCGTCTTTACTCAGTATGGTTTATTTGAACATACCAGAATGGGTTTGGTTTGTGAAATGCTCCAGCCTCCTTTCTAAGAGATATGGAGCTTTTTCTGTGAGGTCTAACCTGGCAGAAAGTTTTGTTTTACCTTGATGATGTTATTGTGTTAGGTAAAAATTTCATGGATGCTTTCAGTAACTTAAAACTTGTGTTTTCCAGATTTCGAAAACATAACTTGAAGCTTAAGCCCCCAAAATGTGAGCTTTTTAGGATAAAAGTAGAGTTTCTTGGTAAAACGATCAATAGTGAAGGAGTTTCAGCTGCACCCAGTGAAATAGAAGCAGTCTTAAAATGGCCTGCCCCTATAAATCAAAATCAGCTATTGTCATGTGTAGGGTTTGGGAACTACCACTGGGAGTACATTGCAAATTTTGAGGAAATTACTAGTAATTTGTATGAATTGGTTCATACAAAAGGTTTGTTTCAGTAGAAAGAAGAGCATCAGGCAGCTTTTTCAGAATTTGAAAAAATGTTGGCTTCCCTCCAGTTCTATCTTATCCTTCTCCTGAAGGAGTGTTTATTCTGGATACTGATGCATCTGATAAAGTCATAAGTACAGAGTTGTCTCAGGTTCAAAACAATACAGTGAAAGTAATTAGTTATGCTAGTAACTATTTGTTGAAATTTCAGGGGAAGTATTGTAAAACTCAGAAAGAATTGTCTTCGTGGACAACCTTTTATTTTAAGAATTGATCACAGTAGTCTTGTTTGGCTGTTGAGATTTCACCATATTGAGGGTCAACTGGATAGATTGATGGAGGAATTGTCACAGTTTGACAAGTGGATCGTTCACAGAGATGTAAGAAACATATTAATGCAAACTGATTATCCAGAATTCCCTCATTATGTGATTGCTTTTCTGCAGATGCAACACTAGATAGCCTCCCCTATAAAGGGTGTCATTATTGTCGACGAGTTCATTTTCAGTGGTCTTGATTCATTGATGATGTAGATGATGTGATTTCCTTAGCTGTTCGCTCTGTGGGCATTAATGGCAATTTAAAATCTAGTTCTTGTGATCAAACTTCGAATTGTGCTGATGTTGAAGGTTGTTGGTTTGATTCATACTCTCCTCAGTTAAAAGATCTTCAGTTGAGTGATCCTGTTATTGGCAAAATAAGAAATTAGTTCGAGAACAAGGTTTGGCCTTCAAAATCAGAAATGCATCTATCTGGGCCAGCAGTGAGATCTCTCTAGCTCTCTTGGCACGAGTTAGTCAGGATGAATGATGTTCTGTATTATAGCCGCAAACTAGAAAATTAGTGCCATCCTGTTCTTGTTGTACCTTCCTTATAGAAAAATAATACCTTTACATGCACCATGATGCAAAATCATGTGGACATATGGGGCGGGTCAAAACATTAGACAAAATGAAAAGAAACACCTACTGGTACAATATGACTAGGGATTGTGAAGATTATATCCACTCATGTAGCATTTGCAATGTTAACAAAAAAGCAACAGTTAACCCTAAGGCTGATCTTTGCTCCTTCCGTGTTGGATATCCCATGGAAATAGTGCATTTGGATAAACTGGGGCCTTTTCAAAGCAGTGTTAGGGGAAATAAATATGTTCTCCTAATGGTTGATCAATTCACCAAGTGGGTTGAAATAGCAGCTCTGTCCGAACAAACAGCATTAAGTGTAGCCCAGAAATTTATTGTATGTGTTATTTCTACCTTTGGTTGTCCTCTTGCAATTATGGCAGATCAGGTTAGTAACTTCCAAAGCAACTTATTTGAGTCATTGTGCAATCTGTTAGAGATCACAAAGAAAAGAACAACTCCTTATCACCCCTTATCCAACAGACAAGTTGAAAGATATAACAGAGAGCCACTTCAAATGATCAGATGTTATATCAAACATAAGAACAATAAATGGGATCGTGGTTTACCCTTATTGGCAATGGCATTACATGCTACTGTGAATCACAGTACTGGATATACTCCAAATCGGCTACTGTTTGGTAGGAAGTTAGTTTAACCTATAGACCTCATGTTTAGAGTGATTAATGAACAGTTCTCACTGAACGGTGGGTCAAGAAACCTGAAAGTTCTATATCGAAGTTTCATGAATAGTCCTGAAAGAACATCAGCAATACACAATTTCGGTAAAAGAGAGATTATTATCTTCGACTCGTAGAGAACACTTACAAACCAGGTGATCTGGTGTACAAAAGCGATTTTCAACTAAAATTGGTCAGAGCTCGGAGCTTCGCCTACCTTGGACTGGGGCTTTTTTGGTTGTAGAGAGCCATGCACCCTTATATACAGTGAGAGACCGAAGAGGAATTTACACACTTCATCGTGATCGACTAAAGATGTGCAACTACAGGGCTATGCCATTATGGATGCGACGATTGCATCATAAACTTGACATCGACAGAACAGATTCAGGTACAACTCCTGGAAACACACTGAATACTGCTTCCTTTCAAAATGTCTCACCAGAGTCAATAAATCTTGCTTGCTCGGGGGTGGGGGGCAAAGTGAAGTAGATGTTACAGATGTGTCCAAAAGAAATACAGCCAAACCACAGACAGACACGACTACCGGCCAATTTAAAAGATGGAAACCCTCTCGTGCTGGTGAACAAAATTCTGACTCTGTTGTAAAGCTCTCGGAGTCAGTTTTCACTGCTGGCACTAGGGCAAAACCTGGAACGAACATTTGCAGTTTCCTGTCAGAAGGAGATCTTCTTGCTTTATATAGACAAGATCCTGTTTCATCTACTGGGATACGCATCAAACCTCCCTTCAAATACCATGATTACTGTCTTGGGTGAAGGTGGCATGTAACAGTACCCTTGCACAGCTTCTTATAGTGCGGGGTACATATTGCTGAAATGCTAATATAACTTCCATCTGACATTTCTTTTAGATGGAATGGCTAGATGAGGGGTCAATGTTTCAGCCAAACTATGACACGACTGGATTAGATGATGGACAACATGACCCTTCCAGTGCCAGTTTTATTCAAACTGAAGTGGAACCAGAGACAACGGGTAATAGGATTGTACATCCTGCTACAGAATCGGTTGGTACACCCAGAGTTCAGCTTCTGGACATGTTCTGGCAGCTACAGAAAATTTAAAGCAACTTGACTTAACAAAAAAAAAACAAGAATTACAATAAGAAATGTCCTCTATGTACTGGCTCATCTAACCACACCGAGTGTCAGGTGGTTAGGAGTCACATACCCTGCTTCATTAGGGAAATTACTGCCTGTTGGCATATGCGTCCTTTGTGTGAAAGGTCTGGTGAAAGAAGAAATGTATCACAATTGGATATTGACACCTGGTGTTATTTTGTAAATGGGATGTTCTATTTCCTTCGCCACATGCTGGGATTGCCAAATATTATTGACCTGTTGCAGCATGTGATAAAGGAAAATCCCAACCCCACTTCTCATTGTTTTGATATTCAGTGAGGATTAGAGGCATATCATGCCTTATAATGAGAACAATCATGGGTGTCTAAGGTATGTGAATGGTAACGAATTTTCACTTTTACCCCAACTTTATTAGCTGTATGATACATTTGCGCCTTTTGAGCAACATTCTCAACAGCCTGGAACACAAATATTCTAGTATAAAGGATGATTTCAAAAAATTTGAATTTGTCTGCTTCGGGTCTAGTCTTACAGGATACAAATTTGTTTTCTGAGCAATATTCCTTTGTTGATGCTCATTTTCATCTAAATTTACTATTGAAGCGCCCAGGATGTAACAATTTTAGAGCTTTAGAGGAATTGTTATTAGCAAACACAAATTTTCAATTGCTTCATGGTATAACAAATTATTTATTTCCTTGTTCTAGGGAATTTCACAATTTATTGATTTATTTACTGGTGTTTAATGTCACATACTTATGTGCAATGGCTAATCGTGACTGACAGTTTTTTGGGTGGAGGAAGCCGGAACACCCTGACAGAACCACGCAGCATTAACGAGCAACTGTCAGCTCCTCAACAATCTAACTCTGTTCAAGCTCCACTCAAGCAGAGTGACAACGGTTGAAGACATGTGCACTATCGACGTGCAGTACGCCTTAGTACACGGCGTCATCATGCCCCCATGTTGGCAACCAGGCACTTGCCTTGCCCAAGGACACAGCGCGGGTCGTCCCGGGCGGGGATCGAACGCAGGACTACCACTGAGCCACCGCGCTCCCGGGAAGTTCACAAACAAATTGTGAATGATTCAAGAATCCACATGTCATTTGGCATTCATCCACAGCTAGTAATGTCACATTTAATTTTACTACAATTTACCAAACAACTCCAAGAACAAATCACAAACAATCCTTGTGTTGCTATCGGTGAGACAGGTATGGACCTCACTACCTCTTGTAAAATTCATCAAAGACCCTCGGGCAAAAAAGTACTTTCTAAAATTAATCCAGACAAGATGTTAATTGAATCCGGTGGTCCATACCTATCAGCCATTCCATATGCAAAATGTCACTTTCCTTGGGAGATATTAAGGTTTATTAAACCTTTGACAGATATAAAAAAGAAACTAACAGTCCCTAGTTTATTAGAGATTACTGCCAAGAATACTGCTACTATATATCGTCTGTAAAGTCTTCTCAAAGATAACTGTATTTATGTACATAGTAGATTTCCAGTGTGGTGATAACCTCTTAAGGGTAAAGTAAATACCAATTCATTGTTTTCTCCAATCTACAAAGCTAGCTTAATTTTCTTTTCAAAATGTCATATTCTTCTACAAATTTTGTCTATAAATTTAAGATACATGTCATAAAAATATTCTTGTGAATCATTCTCATATGCATCTTTCTGAAGTTCCTTAATCATGCATATTAAAAAATTAAAATATATATATATAATAATAATAATTCTAAACTGGCAGGGGAAGAGTGTGGTACTGGTTTCCAGTTCATATACTTGTATTAGGCATATTCCAATAGGCGTTGAACAGGTGACGTTCCGGATTGACTAACTGGGTGACACCTGCATTCTGACAGATACGATTCATTCACTGACAGATTTTGATGAAGAGCAGATGTACTATTACGAAGTCTCGATGATAACAATCATCGGTGAACCATCAACTCTTACAGATCTTTGCTGAAAATACAGCATTGTTACTGTTCAAAGTAGCAACTCGCCTACAATACACGAACTGCGAGGCAGCAAGCGAATAATATTTCACGTACACCTAAATAAATCATTCATGTACTGCTTTGCTTTCACCAACTCCTATTAAAGCATAGCTTTACATTTGAAACATGTTGCATTACAGTCCTTGACAACAAAAAACCCATTTACATTAATTTAACATTACAATTGCAGCAGATTGACAAAGCCTTCTCCAACGCATGGCCATTATTATCAAAGATTGACCTTTATTGGATATGAAAATAACAGTAGAATTTCATAACTCACAGATTATTAATAATGGACAGTCAAAATGTGCTCTCCAACCCGCAAAGATCGAAACTGCTTTTTATGTATGTTTTATTTTTCTTAAATAATCCTTGTGGATAGAATACCAAGTTGTTGTAATCTGGAATAAATTCAGAATATGTGCTTTTAGATTACATAGGATAGGCGTTCAAAGTCATTGTACATTTGGTGTGAAATTTAATTGAAACTTTGTATTTAATGTAAATAAAACAAAAATACACCTACTTTACAGTTTCCATTCTAACACGTAGGTCAAAACTGATACAGTCCCATGAAACCTTCAATACAGGGATGTAACCATGGGATGGCCTGGTGGAGACATGACCACCCAACCCCACAAAAAAAAAAAAAATCTGTAATTCTTCCAAGTTTCGTGGGACATCAAATAATGAAATTACATATGACATATCAGGCTTGACGTTCTTTAAAGGCATGCCATTTGGGGCATATGTTCCAAAATGTCATCGGCCGAGGCCCAGTCTTGTGCCCCATTGGAGATTTTAAAAAACCCACCCTCTTCCCAAACCAACGAACGTGAGGCAGACATCACCTTGACACCTTTCCATTGCAAAAGACTTTGATCTTCGTGATATGTCTAAGACACAAAAATGCTTGGTCTCCACAATAGATCCACAGGTTCCACCTAATATATATTCCATAAATAAATTCAATCAAATATTGATGTCATGGAGTGGCAGATGTGTAGTGGTAGTGAGACATTCGTGTAGCCGGGCAGTGTGTGGGCACTTGCAACCATCTACCTATCTTCACATAACTAAACGTACTCCTACCTTTCAATGATCCAGAAATTTATAAGAATCCCATTACAAACAGCCAGTTCATAATCACGTGCAATTCCAAAAATTTCATATATCAAGTTTAAGCACAGACGAAATTATAGTTTGAATTTCTGTCTGCCATAAGTTCACCATCCTCACAATCTAATAGTTTTTCAGACATTTTGTTGTTAGACTATATAAATAATTAAATATCACCTCCACCAAACGCGAGACAAGCTACGTGCATATACATATATTGATGACCATGTATCTACCAGAGCATTCCATTAACAGGTGAGCACACACTTTCATGGTTTACATCAGGAAGCAAAATAAATTGTCCATGACATTTGTCAAATGTGTTTTTAGCTCTTCAGAGGCATTCCAAAGATGATGAATAGAGGTAGGGGTGCAGCTAATTTGTCCAAACTGTCATTATTCAAGTCTCGACTGATAAAATATTATTCCAATTACATCATCAAGGCATGCCTTCTTCCAAGGCATTTGAAGGCAAGCATTGATACATACATGTAATTGTCACGTCACAAGCTCTTATTCACAACTTCTTAATTAGCATGTACTGGACACAAAACTGTTCGTGCTAGAGAATGTATCAGCCACTACATTTACATGAGCACCCCCCCCCCCCCCCATGACCCTTCGCCAGATACATGCATTCATGCCTTCATCAAAGGAATTTTGAAAGCATTTCAAAGGCATCCCTTGATAAATATGTATTAAAGTCATCATTCAGGGCTTCCCAACTTCTTGTTTAGACCTAAGTAGCATGTACCAGACTCAAAATTGGTCATGCTGGGAACGAATCGGCCACAGATATCCATTTTCCTGAGACCACCACCACTCTTGCCTGCCTTCGCCGAAGGGTGACCAAAAACACAGACACTCTTTTTGAATAAAATTTTGCTACACCTACATCACCCAAGGCATGGTATAAATATTATATAAATTACATAACTATGCAACTTCACATGCCATTGTCAAGTTTTTGAAATTGTCCATCCTCCATTTTGGATTTAAAATATCGGCTACCAATGCCAGTGATGCCAAATTTGCATCTTTTTCTTGGCCTTTAGGTTCAACCTCACTTTGAGTCACTTCTTTTCGAAATTCTGGAAATATTATCTCAAAACAATATTCATTTCTAAAATTGTCGTGTTGTCCTGAACAATTTCCAACAGTTACATTTGAGGTGAGGCAACCTCATAGGGGCCATATGTTCAAAAATTAAAATACATTGAGAGATCCAAAAATTAGAAGATAGCTGTATTTTTGTGTTTTGGTTTATCACCATATTAAGGTTTTATGTCAAGACAAAGTTTGGGCTATTTTGTGGTCATTTGAAATTGTTAACCTCCATTTTAGAATTAAAATTCTGATACACCGATGACAGAGATGGCAATTTTATGTTTCTGTGTTTATCTTCCTTTTCCTTTCATTTAAAATTTCCCTTTTAAATTTTAAAAATACAATCACAATCAGACTTTGTCACCCAACAGCGTTAGCAGCAAAATGGCTTTAGCCATGATTTATTTAATGACTTATGGAAATTTGCTTTACACTTTTTCCTACAGCGAACCACAGTCACAATTCTAAAGCTACAGTCACCAAATAGGGCACATGTGTAAATGCAAATCCAACAATTAACATTCAAATGATAGATTTTTTGTTTTCAACCTTTATACAAAACAAGGTCACTTCTAATTTTTTTTACCTACCTTTTATTATCTATGCCATGATGAAGCCTCCATCTTTCAAGTTTTATACAAAGCATCACCAATAAACATGTCTAAAAATATGGGAGACGACCTGGGAAATTTGGAGTGTTCTGTCTGAATTTTTGGGTGATGTTATTGGCATCAAAGTTCCAAAAAATTAAATGTTGGTCGATTTAAAAAAAAATTTACAAGATAGCTGTTTTTTGATTTCGCAATGTTTGACGTTTTTATAACATTTCAATTATTTCACAATTTTCAATAAAAACCCTTACAAACACACTTGTGTGATTCCATTTGCGATGTATTTGTAAGTGATATAGTTATGAAACACATATTAAGGTTATTTGGAGTTGTGCACATTGATTTTTCCATTTCAAATTGAGACACCCGATGCCACCATTGCCAACCTTATATTTGTTATATACCTTTTATTTTCAACCTCATTTTGAGCCTTTGCCTCTCAAAGTTTTGTGAATATAATCTCCACAAACAACAATATCTAAAAATATTGTGCTGTCCTAGAAATTTCCTAACCATTATGGTCGAACTCGAGGATGACCTCATAGGAGTTCATAGACTTGAAAATTGAAATGCATCAGATTTTCTATAAATTTCAGTGTGTTGTGAAGCTCGAAAACTTAGGCCACAGCCGTTTTTTTGTTTGTTTTACGGTTTAGCGCCATTTTGACGTTTTGATGTCACTTTGACATTCAGCATATTTTCTACATTCTTAATTAAAAGCCCTGCGTTCATGAGCCCTAGTTATACGGGATACAGTTACAGTTATGAAACTTCACACACATATTTATGGTTATTTGAAGTTGTGCAACTCTATTTTTCAATTTCAATTTGAAACACCTGATTTCCCATTTTGTTTCTGTACCTTTTACTTTCAACCTCATTTTGAGCCTCAGCCTTTCAAAAGTTTAGAGATATAATCTCCACAAAAAAAACATATCTACTGAAAGTATCAATGACACTGTAACTCAGCTTGACAAACTTGAACTTGTAACTTATAAGAGAAATGGCAAAATTGAAGATCATTGGCCCAAATGTTATTCAGTGAACTTCAACATAACAACATTCTGTGTGGACAGCGTAAGAGCAATGCATGCATTTTAAATGTAAACTGTAGGGCTGACTAAAGGATGAATGTTAATACATGAATGCAGTACGTTTAAAGTATGATGAATTGGTCTATGCTAAGCTCTGGAAGCTTGTTAAATCAATCTCTCATAGCATTTCTTACTAATGTACTGGTATCTCGATTTATATAGTTGAAAATACTATGGCAGTAAAACATTATATCAGTAGACATAAGTTCTTTGTGCTTCCAGATATAATATAACATTCCAATGCACTTGGATTATTCTGCAGTTCTCTATTACACCTGGAAATTGTTTCATAAAACTCCCTAAATTGTCAAACAAGAACAGTGCATTAGTGAGTGGAGGTGGGTCAGCAGTAGTTTAATTACAGTCTAACATACATAAAGCTGCCCACCTTTTCCTATAGTACCTTAAATTAGATCCCCAGATTTCAACTAATACAAACAGTGTTAAAGTAAAAAGATGATGCAATCATACTTCAAAAATTGTATGCAAGCAGTATTCAGTTCCCAATTCAGTGAATAGTTCTGCCAGGTCTAACCTCTAATAGATCAGCCAGGTCTAAACTCTTTTTGCAAATTAACTTACAGCTCTAGTTGCTTAAGCTCTTGAAGGCTGGTATTAACAATACTTTAGGGTGCTCATTTTGAGCTCAGTAAATTTTATTTATATTACGGTATAACTCTGCCCAGGCTAAAGTATTGTTTGTGTAAGAGTTAGTTGGTGTAAGATTTAAAATTATTTATTAGTGGAGTTGAGCTCTTCTGGAGAGCTCAAGCTGATTGAATGCCTACCTTGTACCTCGAGTCTGAGTTCTGAATCCTATTTTAATGAGATAAATTTTGAGGTTATATTCTTGAATTGGTTTTTACAAACTTTAAAGTGTTTTTGAGAGTTTTGTTCATGAATTGAGTTTAATTTTAACAAATTGCATTTGAACAAAACCATATTATGTAACTGTACCATTGCTTGGTGTTCATTTATTTCAAAATCTTTTAGAAATCTCCAAGAATATCCTTTAACCCATCTATGCGAAAATCAACTACACAAACTTGGGTGTTTTAACACTTGTCCTGTTAGACATCTCCTTAGTAGCTGACATTAAAACAAAAAAGTACACAACGGTGTGTCTGCCCACAGATAATCACCAGAACCCTAGGTTAACCCTTTGCCACAGGAACGGATGGTTCTAGAGACTCTGGGTGCTTTGGGACATAAGGGTTAATTGGTGCCATGACCAGGAGGATAGTTTCTTAAGTCTTTGTTGTTTCTTCTTAAGAAACAATCTAGAACTTAAGAAAGTTTTGGAGAAATCTTAATTCATTTTTGAAGAAAATGTTTACACTAAGCAAAAAGAAATCCAGTTATAGGAGCTAATAGTATTTGTATTTATACAGCTTACTAAATTTACTAAGGCATCTAAGTATTTTTGTTCCAGACTTTGAAGATGACTAACATATTAGATATGCTGCTTAGGTGGCAACCATGGAAAATCGTATTGCTAGTCAGAAACCAGAGGCTCAAGTGAGCCTGAAACGCTCACCTGGCTCAAATTGTCAAAAGAGATGAGTGTATCAGTAAGTGAACAGAAGCAAGAGCAATTTTTTGATTTGTTATGACGCAACCAGAGGCAACTTTTTTGACCATTCATTTCTGTTGGTCCTAGGAAAGGTTCCTAGCAAGCTCTGTTCAGTGAAGTATTAACAAACAATAACTGAACAAAATTTTTGTTTTGTTTTCAACTACTGTGGTTCCCTCTAGCACCCCCCCCCCCTTAAAAAAACGATTCTCACTGGTGGACCTGAAGAAGAAGACTTTTCAAGAAATTTTCTCATATTTGACAAAGTTAAACTTTGGGCTTCAATAAAAAGCCCAAATATTAACCCAGGGACCTGATTTGAACAACCTTCAATCTAACCCTCCCCGAGGTGTGTTGTACACCAAATATCAAAAGAATCTGACTGCTGGATCTGGAGAAGAAGATTTTTAAAGAATATTCCTCATATTGAACAAAGTTACAATTTGGGCTCCCATAGGGAGCCCAAATATGAACCAAGGTACTTGGTTTGAACAAACCGGAATCTCCCTTTCCCTGAGGATGCTGTATACCAAATATCAAAATATTCTGACTGTTGGATCGGAGATTTTTAAAGAATATCCCTCATATTGCACTAATTTGAACATTTGGGCTCATGTAGAGTGCCCAAATATATGGACCCAGAGGTTAAATTTCAACAACCATGTGAATCAATCTTCCATAGATGTTATATGTGAAATATGAAAGCTTTGGAGCAGTGGTTGGGGAGAAAAAGATTATTTTATATTTTTCCCATTACCTTTAGTGTAAAATAATGCTGACTCAGCATTTTTTCAAAGTCCCGAAACTGTACCTTAGGACAAAACCGATAGCGATTTTTTTTGACTTTCACCATTCCTTTCTATTGGTCCTAAGGAAGCTTCACACCAAATAAAAAGTTTCAGTGCCGTGCAGTTTTGGAGATATGGGCATTTGAATTTTTTTCTATTTTTAGCTCCTGAGGTTCCCACGGGGCAGCGGGAATTTTTTTTGGCATGAATCAAGTACTTAGGACCCAATAATACCTCATAGTAAATTTGGTTCAAATCGACCTCTCGGTTTGGAAAATTGAAATTTTGGGCGGGGCACAACCTAGGGATCCTTCTGTAGTGATCCCAAATATTGACAGAGAAAATTTCTTTGAACAAATTTGAATCTTCAGTACCAAAGGAGCTTACATATCAAATATCACAGCATTCTGACTGGTGGTTCATAAGAAGAAGATTTCAGGAGAAATTGATGCTTTGGGGCATCACTCACACCCCAGTGGGGGCACCAAGTTCATTTTAACAAATTGAAAAGAGGATACCTCCAATATACTGTATGTCAAATTTGTTTGGGTTTGGGCTAGTGGTTTTGAAGAAGACCGAGTTGCAAAAGTTAACGAACAAAGGACGACAGACGATGGATGACAGACGGCGGATGCCAAGTGATGGCAAAAGCTCACACCGACTTTCAGTCAGGTGAACTAATAAAGCAATACAATTGCTGCACAAATGCTGCTGCAGCTATGTCTCAATCTTTGGCTAGTGCAGTGTCACAATTTGATGGTTATGCTAAAAATTATAAGAATTGGATTAAGTTCTTAAAAACATTTGCCAAATTAACAGGTCAAATACGTGATAAAGCTAAGAAAACTATAGCAGCCCAAACATTAAAGCCCATTGTAGCTGACTTTATATTAAGGCCAATACATTACAAACCTGGAAACAGCTAAAAGAGAGAATGAAGTTCTTTATCCATTTATTTATTTATTGGCGTTTAAGGTCACATATTTATGCACAATGGCTACTCATGACCATGACAGTTTTACAGGTGGAGTAAGATGGAGTAGCCGGAGTACCCAGAGAGAAGCACCATGCATTGATGAGCAACTGTCAACTCCTCAACATTCTAACTTTGTTCAAGCTCCGCTCAAGCAGGGTTATGGTGGTTGAAGACATGTGCACCATCGACGTGCAGTATGCCTTAGTACATGGCATCATCATGCCTCCATGTTGACAACCAGGATAAAGTGCTTTACCCAAGGACAAAATGCAGGTCGTTCTGGACAGGGGTCGAACTCGGGACCTCTAGCATAGAGGTCCAGCAGTCTACCACTGAGCCACCATGCCCCCGAGAATGACTTTGAGATATGCCAAAATAACTGACCATGCAATAACCACTGCCCACCTAAGAAAGATAAAGCAACATAAAATGTTTCCTAGATTTGGCAACTTATGCCTATAGTGAGGGGAACATAAAGGATAATTCCACACAGAGGCAGCTAGTAGACATATTTTGTTGATGGTCTCTTGAAGGCTCAGATTTAAGTCATGACCATGCTAAAAGACCCCCCCACCCCACCCACACACACACACATGAGGTGAGGCCTATATTTTGGCTATGGGCAAGGAAAATGTGCAACATAGGTATATGGTACAACACAGTTCAGAGGAAAATTAAAAATTCATGAGTCATGAGGACCCCATGTTGAACTGAGCTATGAAATTGGAGGAGCCAGTGGAAATGGACTCAAATCATAGGAACATGGTGAGGCAAGTCAATACTTACACAGGTAGCCAACACATGAGGATAGCGACTGTTAGCAATGAAATTGGAGGCTGGAGATGTGCTAAGAAAGGTCACAAAGACAAAATTGTAGGGTCAATTCAAACTCCAAAGTTAGAAGGAGTCACAACTGGAGATAAGTCTAAATGTAACAAGACTCCACAGAATTCTGTAAAACATCCATGTTTTTGATGTGGTAGAAGAAACTGAAAACATATGTGTTGACTAACAGGCAATCTTTGAATAATACATGCAAATGTAAGTCTAACAGTCACTCTACCCCACTGCAAATAAGAGGTGTGCATCAGTCCACACCACTGATGTTTTCAATGTGGTAGTTTTGATCATTCAATAAAAGCATGAAAGAAGAAATCAAAAACATTTGCATTGACTAATGGGCAATATTTGAATAATACATGCAAATGTATGTCTAACAGCCACTCTACTCAAGTGCAAATAAGAGGCGAGACTCAGTATAAAATGAGATGTCAAAAGGTTAAGTCAAATAGGATGGTAAAAATAAATCTAGGCCATGTATAGAAAAGCCCAGTGAGAATTGTAAAAATTCTAGAAAATCTGCTAATGTTGTCAACAGGTGGTGCTAAGATTCAGAAATGGGAAAGCAAAAGGTCTGTTGCCTCTCCAAAATTAACTATATCTCCAGCTGGTGCATCCCTGAGTAGCATTTTGATCCAAAATGTTAAGCCAAAGCTTAGAACTTTAGTAGATACTGGTGCTCAAATATCTTGTATAAGCACAAAATTTTGGAAAATTTTGAAAAATAAACCTGCTTTACGGGGCGATCCAAATATGATAGACAATTTACTAAGTGTGACCAGAGATGAGTTAAAGGTCAGAGGTCTAGTCAAATTGTCCTTTAAGATAAAAAGTGTTTCTTTAAAACAAATTTTATGTGTTAGATAACACGCATAGGTGTATGATCTTTACATACTCCAACCATTACCTGGATAACAAAAGACGTATTATTGAGAAATTATTGAAGAACAATTCGTTATTTTGCAAAAATTGATAAAGATTTGTGTTGTACGAAATCTGCTAAGATAAAAATTGATACAGGTGATACCAAATCCCTTAAGATGAAAGGTTATAGAGTAGCTTTGCTTAAAAAGCAGATTATGGAAAAGGCTATTGAGGAAATATTGGAAGCTGGAATCATCAGAAAGTCTAGGTCTTCCTGGAGTTTCCGTTGTCTTCTTGTAGATAAAAAGATGGCTTTAAATAGATCTGTATAGATTTTAGGAAGTGGAATCAGGTTTTGCAGACAGAAAGCTTCCCTTTACTTTTGATCGATGAAATTTTAACCCTGCTAAATGGGCCAAACATTTCACTAATTGGGATCTCAAGTCCGACTATTGGCAAGTCCTCATGGACAAAAAAGATAGGGGAAAAAACTGCCTTTACCTGTCATAAAAGGCTCCATGAGTTCAATATTATGTATGCCATTTCGATTCATAAATGCGCCCTCACAGGTTCAAGAATTGATGGCAGTTGGGACTGGAAGATTTTTTCTTTGGCATATCTGGACGATATCCTTATTTTCAGGAAAAATGAGGATATGCATCGAAAGCATATCAACTGAGTTTTCAAACATCTCAGAGAGTATGAATTAAAGCTAAAATTGAAAAAAATGTTCCTTTTACCAGCAGGAAACAGAATATTTGAGCTTTGTTATAAACAAAGATATGATTAGACCTCATATGGAAAAAAGTCATGGTCATAAGGCAATAGGCACCTCCAACCACAGTTTAAGTGGTTTGTAGCTTTATGGGGATGATGCCAATACATTTATGGGGATGGTTTCATACTATTGCCAGTACGTTCCCAACTTTAGAAAAATTACTGAGCCTATACTTGAACTTGAACTGACAAGAAAATATGCAAGATTTTCTTGGACCCAAGTGTACCAAGAGGCATTCGAATATCCAAAAGAGGTTTTAACATCAGTCTCACATTTGGCATATCCAGATATCAACAAAGGGTATATCTTGTATACAGATGCAAGTGATACCTGCACAGATGCATGCCTGACACAGCCATGCCCTAAAGGAGAAAGTTCAATTCCTGGCATTCCATATGAAAAACCCATCTATACTGCGTCAAAAAAGAAAAGTATAATAGAAACAAATGTGAAAAAATAGCATAAAGGATGAAATATAATAGTTCTTATGTTGCATGTTTGTGGACAAGAATTCATGCAAAGAGTTTAATGGCATGTTGTTGTTGTCCATCCAACTTTATACAATTTTGCTGCGGATTTCAAAATAGCAAATACCCGAGAATGCCAAACTGAATGGGTGATCAACGATTTTCTTTGTGTTATGTTGTGCTAGAGCCTGGGTTATTGAGAAAACAAGCTAGTTTTTGTCTTCCAACATTTTAACAAGAGGCTCCATGGGGCCTGAAGCGCTCACCTTGAACAGAACACGATATAAACAGAGTCCAAGAATGAGTCTACATTATAAAATCCACCTCAATATGATACATTGTCAATCCTTGAGCCCCCCAGGAGAGACAAAAATAGCCTGAGCATCATGCCTTTTCTCTGTTGATCATAATATAAAACGTGGAGCTCCCCTATGAAGACCCCTGATACAACCTATGTGGATTAATCCTAGTTACACACCTCTAGAAGGTACTGAATACAAAATTTCTAATTCTTCAGCTACATGGCCAATCTCAGCTCCCATAGAGAGCTGAAATATTAACTCAGGCTCTCAATTTGAACAAAGTTAAATCTGACCTAGAGATGTTGTATACCAAATTTGAAAGCATTTTGACTGTTGGAGCTGAAGAAGAAAACTTTAAAAGAATTTTTTTCATATTGCATTAAGTTAAAATTTGGGCTAAAAGCGAGCCTGGGCCTGATTTGAACAGATGGGCCTGATTTGAACAGATTTGAATCTGACCCACCTACAGATGTTTTATACCAAATATGAAAGCATTCTGACTAATGGATCTGAAGAAGGAGATTTTTAAAGAAATTTCCTCATATTGCATTAAGTTAAAATTCGGGCTATCATAGGGAGCCCAAATATTAACCCAGGGAACGAATTTAAACATACTTGAACTTGACTCCCCTAGAGATGTTGTAAACCAAAATATGAAAGGATTCTGATAGGTGAATCTGAAGAAAAAAGATTTTTGAAGGAATTCTCTCATATTGTACTAAGTTAAATTTCAGGTTCCCATATGGAGCCCAAATATTAGCCTAGGCACTCAAAATGAACAATCTTGAATCTGACCCCCCAAGAGATGTTGTATACTAAATATGAAAGCATTCCAACTGGTGGATCTGAAGAAGATTTTTTTAAGAAATTTCCTCATATTGAACTATGTTAAAATTTGGGGTTCCCATGGAAGCCCAAATATTGACCTAGGGACTTGGTTTGAACAAACTTGAATCTGACTTTCATAAGAGTGATGTATACCAGACATCAAAAGATTCTGACTGGTGATTCTGAAGATGAAGATTTTTAAAGAATATTCCCCATATTGCCCTTAGTTAAAAATTCGGGCTCCTGTATTGATTCCAAGTATGAACAATAGGCTTTATTTTAACAAACTTGTATCTGACGCCCCCCCCCCCCAGCCCACCCTATGGATGATGTATACCAAATACCAAAATATTCTGACCATTAGCTCTGGAGAAAAGATTTTAATTTTTGCAAATATGCTGACTCAGCATTTTTTGATGACCTCCACAGAACACCCTAACATTACCGATGGTAATTATTTTACCATGCAATTCTACTGGTCCAAAGGATGCGTCATACCAAATACCAGTTCTCTGTTCCGTATGGTTTGGGAAATATGGGCGTTTGAAAATATTTCTATTTTTAGCTCCTGGGGGTCCCGTGGGGATGCGGAAATATTTTTTGGCACGAGTCAAGTATTTATGACCCAGTAATACCACATACCAAATTTGGTTCAAATTGGACCATAAGTGCAGAAAATAGAAATTTGGGGTGAGGCCAAAAATCTTACCCCTCCCATAACAAAGCCAAATATTGTTTCACGAACTTCGTTTGAACAAATTTGAATCTACACCTCAAAAGAAAGCTCTGTAACAAATATGAAGTCATTGTACTAACTGGATCATGAGAAGAAGATTTAAAAAATATTTTGGTGTATTTTCCTCCAGCCCCTCCCTATGGGGCTGGAAATGTTGAGTTGAAAAAAACTGCAATGCCCCTTCAGGACCATCACTCACATAAACTTTCACTTGAATTGGCCCAGTGGTTTTGGAGAAGAAGACCAAAACATGGTGTTGATGGATGACAGATGATGGACGGACTACGGATGATGGATGGACAGATGGACAGAGTGTGGTGGGATTAGCTCAGCTTGACTTTGTCAAGGTGAGCTAAAAAATGCCAAGGTTAACTGAAAATCAGAGGTTGCGTGCCATTGGTATGCATGAGGCTGGGATACCTCCAGATGAGCTAGCTGCTGAGTTTGAAATCACTGTGGCCACTATTTACCATCTCATTGAAAGGTACAGAACCACTGGATCTACTGCCGACTGACCGCGTTCAGGTCGACCAAGAGTTACGACCCCTGCACAAGGCCGACACATCAGGATGTCTAACTTGTGGGATCGCTTTCTTCTAGTGACGAGGACAGCAGCAATTACTCCTGGTAGAACTAACAATAGAATAAGTGCAAAAAACTGCAACAGGCTCGCTAAACATGGCATTCGAAGTAGGCGTCCATGCCATGGACCAATCCTTACCCAATGTCATCGTATCGTCAGAATGGAATGAGTTCGTCGGCATATTCGCTCGACTCGGCAGCATTGGAGCACAGTTCTTTTTAGTGATGAATCACGATTTTGTCTACGGCGCGCTGATGGTAGGAAAAGAGGAGAACGGTTTTCTGACGCTTGCGTGCGGGAGTGCGACCGTTTCAGCGGGCGTAGTGTAATGGTTTGGGCAGGAATTTCCTTGCACCATCGAACGCAGTTGATCTTCATCGATGGTTATCTGAATGGACAGCGATACAGGGACGAAATTCTTAACGCTGTTGTTGTCCCATTGTTCAACACTAACGTCGGATTGCACTTATTCTAGCATGAAAATGACCGATGTCATGTGGTCCATATCTGTTGTGACTTTCTTGAGGAGCAGAACATTGAACTTCTTCCCTGGCCCCCACTTTCGTCAGATTTGTCGCCAATCGAGCATCTTTGGGATCAATTGGACCGACGGGTACGAGTTCATGATCTTCATACGTTAGGCGATTAATGTAATGTTCTAAGGCAGGAGTGGAACGCAATACCACAGGGTGACATCCAGAGACTTATCAGGTCCATGCGTCGTCGATGTCTTGCCATCCAAGAGGCAAACGGTGGACATACACGCTATTGACTGCATGTGTGAACTTTTCATTTCACCCCATGTCTGAATTGCGACTTCCTGACGTGATGCTGGCAACAGTAAGAACATAACAATATGCAAATTCATACAGCTACGCTCGAAATATGAATTTACAATAATCTGTTTGGGATTAAAGTCGATAATACTAAATAAGTAGCTCCTCAAAGTTTATTATACTTTCTTTTTTGACTCAGTTTATTTCTATCACATAAATTAGGTACAACATAGTCAAAATTGTGAGTGATATAAAAGGAGGCATATGCAATAAATTATTCTCTCGAGAAGTTAAACCATTTTCTTCAAGGGACTCAGTTTGTTATTAGAACTGATCATCATCCCTTATAGTACATTCTAGATGTGCCAATGATAAACAAGAAAATTCAGGGGTGGACCCTAAATATTTTGGGCTACAATTGTAAAATCGAATATCTTCCTGGCTCAAGTAATACTTGTGCAGATTTACTGTGTAGATTACAACAGCCTGATTTTGCAACTGATAAATCACAATGAGGAGGATGTGGAGCCTCATATTACAGACAAAACTTTCCAGGTTGATGTTATCAACAGTAATAAAATTGATCCTAAAAAGTTTGTAAATTGTATACCAGAACCACCATCAGAAATTGAGGAGATTGATCTCCCAAAATTAGGTGTGGTTCAAGAACCGGGAGAGGATCCAACTATTGTTGAAATTATTAAGAAATATAAAGGAGCGAGAACGCCACCTGAAATTAGTAGTAAATATCTTCTTATTAATGAGGTTTTGTGTTTTATAAGTGACATGAATGGAGAACCAAGAACATGCCTCTGTATACCCGGGCATTTGAAACAAAAAGTTGTATGCCAATTGCATGATGATTTAGGGCACTTGGGTGTTGATAAAGTATATTGGAATATAAGTCAAAGATATTTTTGGAAGAATCTGTGAAAGGAAGTATATGCTTATATTGATAAATGTGTAGACTGCAAGGCGAGAAATTTTAAAAACGTTAACCATGCCAATACAGGAGATAGGGTCGCCATCATATCCATTTGCTAAAATAGCGTTGCTTGTGAGCAGACCATATCAGGCCATATATGAAACTTTATCAGGAAATACCTATATCATTGCCTTTATTGATTCATATTCTGGCTGGCCAGAGGTCTTTGCCACAAAAGATAAGAAAGCTGATACAGTCATCAATTTACTTCATGATCAG
The DNA here is from genome assembly GCA_031216915.1 of Pictodentalium vernedei. Taxonomy (NCBI): domain Eukaryota; kingdom Metazoa; phylum Mollusca; class Scaphopoda; order Dentaliida; family Dentaliidae; genus Pictodentalium; species Pictodentalium vernedei. The sequence continues at coordinate 584,086,172 of CM062296.1, forward strand.
ATTTTTCCAAAATTTGGCTACCCTTTGGAACTGCTTACTGATGATGGCTCTGATAATGTTAATCAAATGATGAAAGAGGTGCTAGAGAAACAACATCATTTTATCATATGCAGTCTAACGCAAGGTGGAGTGTTTCACCATACACTGATGGTGTAATCTCCAACTTGTCAAAGAATGACTGGAAATGTGGGACTTGAATCTCAACCAGGCTCTTGCCGCCACAAGATTTAATGGCTATGAGTCAACGGGGTTTTCTCCATATTACTTGTTATATACCAGAGACCCAGTTTTGCCATTAGATAACACTCTTTCGACCTCATCGTAATATTTATGGGAAGAGCCACACCGAAGTGCTTTGGAAAATATGCATAAAGCCTTTAGGGCTTAAAGACCATAGAGCCTTTAAGGTCAAAGCAAAACAAAAATATCTTTATGAGAAGAAGGGCCACAAAATATTGACTATTAGCTTGGGGATCCTGTCTTTTACAAAGATGGGAGGTCAAAGGGTATGTTCGCGAAAAGATTGGGCTACCCTTTCCGAGAGACAGGGCTGATCAGTTATGTTATTAGAAATCAATTAACCATAAGGTCAATTAAGGCCCATTCTGAAAATAACAATTTAGTGCCACAAAAGTGGGAAATTCCCAAAGGTGACCAAATGTGTAATTTGAGTCAACAGAAATTGGCAATACCTGGCAGTGAAAATTCTGAAACTTCTGAACACAGTACTTTTTCTTCTAAGGATAATGAACCATGACAAAAATTGGTAGAAAGAAAATGACAAGAAAGGTAAAATTCATCTCCAGTGGAGACTACACGTTTAATGGAATTACAAAGAGATTAAAAGTTGCTAATGAAAAAGATGATTATGTCCAGAATCTGGTTCAGGAGACTGAACCAGACGATTTTGTTTCCTGTCAATAGTTCCTTATAAGGGATCTGGCTGGCTGATGTTGTCGTGTTCATGTCTTATAGTCGTTCTTAGTAATCACTTAAACCCAGTTCATATAGTAAAGTATTTAGTGTGTGGCTGAAACACTGTTTAGGTTCACAATTCAAGATCGGTGACCCCCATATTTTTATCAATCGCCAATAGGCATCAACGCCATGCCTGATGCAGACATGCTACTAAATTCTCATCACAATGCTGTGATGCATAACACCGTAGCGTACTTATATCCCACAAATGATCTATTCAACAGATAATTTATACTCTGCAGTGCGTCCCGGGATAGTTTGTCAATTTAGTTCGAGCAAGATAACTTTAGCCCCCCCCCCCCCCCCCCCCAATAGTACTCACCCGGCTATTCACTAACTTTCTGCTCTGCGAAGCGTCCAAAACCGACCAACGCTATTCACAAATCACCACCGAATCTTAATGATATTTTCCTTCTTTTTGTCCTGGAGATATGGCTTATGGCCCCTCATTGGGACGAGCTCGTTGATCTCCACTGGTGGGGCTCGTGGTCTGTGTCTTCAAAACGAGGGATGGAAACAAATTAGTTGTTCATGAATTTTGTTTGCAAGTGTCATCTGTCATTCGTGTAGGACTGATGCGTGGAATAATTGTTAGTAATCACAGTGTACATTCCATGACATAATTAAATAATATTATGTAAAATCATTCAATTTTCAGTGGTAGACTGTTGGACTTTTATGCTAGAGATCCCGAGTTCGATCCCATCCGGAACGACTCACATTGTGGCCTTTGGCAAGGCACTTTATCCCGGTTGCCTACATGGGGGCACGATGACGCCGTGCACTAAGGCATACTGCACGTCGATGGTGCACATGTCTTCAATCGCTGTAACCCTGCTTGAGCAGAGCTTGAACAGAGTTAGAATGTTGAGGAGGTGACAGTTGCTCGTCGATGCTTGGTGGTTCTCTCCGGGTGCTCTGGCTTCATCCAACCGTAAAACTGTCACGGTCACGATTAGCCATTGTGCATAAGTATGTGACCTTAAACACCAATAAATAAACAAATAACATCATTCAATAACAAAATTAATTATTTAACAGTCAATTTATACCGTGCAATGCTTCCAGTGCAAGTTCGTCGATTTAGTACCTTCACTATTATTTTTTTTCTTTCTCGAAAGGCGACTTATGACCCCTCATCGAAATGAGCCTGTTCCAGTGGGGTCGTAGGTGGTGTATCTCGACACAAGGGATGAAGAAAATAGTTACACTATAACTTGTTTACCTGTGTCATATAATAGCCGTGTTGGGTTAAGGGTTATCTCATTCATTCATTCATTCATTCATTCATTCATTCATTCATTCATTCATTCATTCACTATGGGTGGACGGATGGATGTGTTGGTACTTGACTGGGTGAGTGTATGACTAACTTGCTGTTTATGGTAACAAATTAAAGTACCACCCCATTTATTTTTGATCAAGCGTAATTCAACAATTCATCAGATAACTTATACCCGCTGCCTCCGGCGCTAGTTCGTCAATTTAGCACCAGTAAGATAATTTAAGATCCCCCTCTTTATTCCTTTTAGGTTAGTCACTAACCCTTTTCCTTATGTAGCGCCAAAAAAGGGCAGCGCTATTCACCAACCCATTATTTACAATTACAATTCATGATTTCCTTGTTTTGCACCGGAAATGTATCTTGTGACCCCTCACTGGAACGAGCTCTTAACGCTCGTGCCGGTGAGGGTCATAAGCTGTGTTTCCGACTCAAGGGATGTAAGACAAATTAGTCTCTCAACAATTTTGTTATGAGTGTCGTCTGTCGTTCGTGTTGGAATAAGGGCTGTAATGATGGTTAATTGTCATTAAAGTGTACATTCCATGATGTAATTAGGTAATATTATTCATTAACAAATCAACTTTTAAACAGTCAAATTATACCCTGCGCTGTGTTTTCGACACGGGGGATGGAAGAAATTAGTTATTCAAGAATTTGTTTACTAGTGTTCTTCCTTTCTTCCTCCCTTCACTATGGGTGGACGAGCGGACAGATGGATGGGTGTGTGGGTGCTTGACTGGGTGTGTGACTAATTTTCTGTTTAGAGTAACAAATTAAAAGTAGTCCCACCCTGTTTATTTTTGATCAAGCGCAATTCAACAATTCATCAGATAATTTATACCCTGCAGTGCCCCCAGCGCTAGTTCGTACATTTAGCACCAGGACGATAATTTAAGATCCCCCCTCTTTATTCCTTTTAGGTTTGCATTTGTTCATTTTTTGTCACGCAAATATTGCTTATGACCACTCATTGTAATGAGCTTGTTCCGGAGTGGGTCGTGGGCTGTTTTCGACACGGGAGATGGAATAAATTAGTTACTCAAGAATTTATTTACTCGTGTCATATTTCATTACTTATATCCCACAAATGATATAGTCATCATCAGATAATTTATACTCTGCAGTGCCTCCCGCGCTAGTTCGTCAAGTTAGTTCGAGCAAGATAACTTTAGCCCCCAATAGTTCTCTCACGGCTATTCACTAACCCTCTGCTCCGTGTAGCGTCTAGAACCGACAGACTCGATTCACAAATCACCACCGAATCTTCATGATTTCTTTCTTCTTTTTTTTCTTGGAGATATGGCTTATGATCCCCCATTAGAACGAGCTCGTTGATCTCACACCGGTGGGGCTCGTGGGCTGTGTCTTTAACAGAAGGGTTGAAAACAAATTAGTTGTTCATGATTTTTGTTTGCAAGTGTCGTCTGTCGTTCGTGTAGGACTAAGAGCTGCAATAATTTTTTTGTAATCACAGTGTACATTCCATGACATAATTAAATAACATTGTGTAACATCATTATTTTTTTTTATTGTCTCGAAAATGTGGCTTATGACTCCTCATTAAAACGAGTGGGGATCGTGGGCGGTGTATCTCAACACAACGGATGGATGAAAATAGTTAGCCTAGAACTTGTTTACTTCACTCACTCGCTCTCTCTGGATGGATGGATGTATCTCAGCACAACAGATGGAAGAAAATAGTTAGCCTAGAACTTGTTTACTAGTGTCATATGACATCCGTGCTGGATTGAGGGTCATTCATTCATTCATTCATTCATTCATTCATTCATTCATTCATTCATTCATTCATTCATTCATTCATTTATTGGGTGTATCTCAACACAATGGATGTAAGAAAAAAGCCTAGAACTTGTTTACTTGTGTCATATGACATCCGTGCTGGATTAAGGGCCATTCATTCATTCATTCATTCATTCATTCATTCATTCATTCATTCATTCATTCATTCATTCATTCATTCATTCATTTGTTCGTTCGTTCGTTCGTTCATTCATTCATTCATTCTGGGCGGATAGATGGATGGATCGATGGATGGATGAATGGATGCGTGACTGATCGAGTGTGTGGGTGGGTGGGTAGGCGGGTGGGTGGGTGTGTGATTGACTTGCTGTTTTGGGTAACAAATCAAAGTACCCCCACCCCATTTATTTTTTGCCACGCGCAATTTAACAATTCATCAGATAATTTATACCCTGCAGTGCCTCCTGTTCTAGTTCGTCAATTCAGCATCAGTAGTATGTCAGGGGCTTTTCAGGAGTTAGTTGGATGACCCCGGTGGATGACCCCGGAAGTGACGTCATGTCACGTGACCTAGTGGCGCCATGTTGTATTGTCATGGTAACCCGCGTGAGCGGCCATGTTGTGAAGCCATCCCTATAGTGATACGTGGTGTGAGTGCGCATGCGCAGCGCGTGTTGTTAGGGTGTTACGTGTTTCCGTCGTCCATTTTGTATACTGGAGGCCGCCATCTTGGTTTCTATGGTAGCACATACGGGTATTTGAGGATACCTATAGCCTAGTGTTGTATTATTTGAGGATACATGTCTAGGATACCTTCTGGAGAATCCCTTTTTGTCATATGTGCTTATGTGAAAAAGCACAATGTGACACAATGTGACCTAGCACATAAGCACATGCTTTATGTGCCGATATGTGCTTATGTGAAAAGGCACAATGTGACACAATGTGCCCTATCACATAGGCACATACGACCAAAATGGGATTCTATAGCCACAGGTGTTTTCCAAAAGGGATTCTTTAAAAGGGATTCCATCAAATGGAATTCCTATCCGACTCCGTAAAATGGGATTCCGTGTTTTATCATCGACACTCGAGGGTATGGAAAGGGACTAATAAAGCCTAATTCATCAACTACAACAAGGTCGAAGGGAACACAACATAAATTTTGACTTAATCTTAACACCCAATATATACAATAAAATTTTTAATCTGAATGGACTGTAACCCCTAAATACTACATGCAACAACCTAACTAAACAGACGCAACATGAACGAAGATCGAACTAGTTGGAAACAACTGAACAGAGACAACCAACCACTACAAAACAAAACCACTACAGAACGAAGCTCCAACACAACCAAGATCGAAGTGAACAGAACAAATTGAAGAAAATCGAACTGATCTGATCGAATAAAAGCAAACTCGAAGTGAATTGACCATAAAAATGAACAAAGATCCAACACAGCCAAGATCGAAGTGAACAGAACAAATGAACGAAGATCGAACTGATCTGATTGAACTACAACCCCTAAATATAACCCAATGTTAACCCTCTTGAACTGTTTGAAATGAACTTTATGTAATTAAAACCCTCTTGAACCGTTGAATGAACTATAACCCCTAAATATATCCCAATGTTAACACCCTTAAACTTTTTGAATGAACTTTTTATATCTAATATAAATAAACACCCTTTGAACTGAACGACATTTAACTGAATAAATTTAAACTTAATGAACTACAACCCATTGAACTGAATTCTTCTAATAGGGAAGGGGAACACCCTCGAGTGTCGATGATAAAACACGGAATCCCATTTTACGGAGTCGGATAGGAATTCCATTTGATGGAATCCCTTTTAAAGAATCCCTTTTGGAAAACACCTGTGGCTATGGAATCCCATTTTGGTCGTATGTGCCTATGTGATAGGGCACATTGTGTCACATTGTGCCTTTTCCCATAAGCACATATCGGCACATAAAGCATGTGCTTATGTGCTAGGTCACATTGTGTCACATTGTGCTTTTTCACATAAGCACATATGACAAAAAGGGATTCTCCAGAAGGTATCCTAGACAGGGATCCTCAAATAATACAACACTAGGCTATAGGTATCCTCAAATACCCGTATGTGACTATGTGATAGGGCACATTGTGTCACATTGTGCCTTTTCTCATAAGCACACATCGGCACATAAAGCATGTGTCTTTGTGCTAGGACACATTGTGTCACATTGTGCTTTTTCACATAAGCACATATGACAAAAAAGGGATTCTCTAGTAGGTATCCTCGAATAATACAATACCAGGCAATAGGTATCCTCAAATACCCGTATGTGACTATGTTATAGGACACATTGTGTCACATTGTGCCTTTTCACATAAGCACATATCGGCACATAAATCATGTGCCTATGTGCTAGGGCACATTGTGTCACATTGTGCTTTTTCACATAAGCACATATGGCAAAAAAGGGGTGCCGAAGGTCATATGTTTTTCAAAAAAGGGGTGCCGAAATTGGGGTGCCTGGGGATATTGCCATTGGATATAGGCTTTTATTATACACAGGGGAGATAACTCTATACGATTAAGTACAGGTTATGGGAAATCAAGCAATCTGATTGGTTGGTTATATAAATGATCTAGATAAATGAAACAACAAGAGTACTTGGAATAGGGTCAGAACTAACAAGAATAGACCAGAAATTGCTAAATATAGTAATAATAAGCAAAGCTGTTCCAACTAATAGGCTCTTCTACGTTACTGGAGTATACTCTAGAACAAAGTAACATGGCCAGATAGACGAAAACTATTGCATATATAGATAGAAGCAGAGAATTCTGGGTAATGACCAAAGGAACGTGTCTTTTAATGGGAAAAACGTCATGGGATAGGGATCCAAAAAAGGGATTCTGGGAGAATTCTAAGCCAGAACATTACTCCTGTTCAATCGAACGCACCCCGGTACCCCCTTAGTACTATAGCACTACGTGCTAAGCCGATAAATTGGGGAAATAAAATCAATTTCGGGGATTTTGAGTGGATTTTGGTGATTTGGAGGGATTGTCGGGTTGTTTGAGGTAATCAGATTTACTCTTCTACAAAGAAACACACCCCCAAACATACCCCTGTCTTGTTAGAAGTCATTGGTAACATAGCAATCATGTGCTACCATAGAAATCAAGATGGCGGCCTCCAGTATACAAAATGGACGACGAAAACACGTAACACCTTAACAACACGCGCTGCGCATGCGCACTCACATCACGTATCACTATAGGGATGGCGTCACAACATGGCCGCTCACGCGGGTTACCATGACAATACAACATGGCGCCACTAGGTCACGTGACATGACGTCACATCCGGAGTCATCCACCGGGGTCATCCAACTAACCCCTGAAAAGCCCCGACATACTACTAGCATCAGTAAGATAATTTAAGATCCCACTCTTTATTCTACTCAGGTTAGTCACTGGCCCTTGACCTTATGTAGCACCAAAACCAGGCAGCGCTATTCACCAACCCGCTATTTACAATTCAGGATTTCCTTATTCTTTGGCCCGGAAATATGGCCTGTGACCCCTCATCGGAACGAACACTTGAAGCTCCTGTCGGTGGGGGTCGTAAGACAAATTAGTTTCTCAAGAATTTGCTCACAAGCGTCATCTGTCGTTCGTGTTGGAATAAGGGCTGTAATGATTGTTAATTGTCAGTTATCAAAGTGTAAATTCCATGACGCAATTACATAACATTATTCATTAACAAATCAACTTTTCAACAGTCAACTTATACCATCGGTAGTTCCTCAATTTAGTACCAGTAAAAAAACTTTAATCCCTAATTCTCACCCGTTCAGTCATTGACCATCTGCCCAATGTAACGTCAAAACCGTCAGCGCCATTGACCACTATCCAGTTTCCACGATTTGTATATTTTTATGTGTCGGAAATATGGCTTATGACCCCTCATTGTAATGAGCTTGTTCCAGTGGCGGTCGCGGGCTGTGTTCTTGTCACGGTGATGGAAGAAATTAGTTATTCAAGAATTTGTTTTCAAGTGACATATACGATTCATGTTGGATTAAGGATTCATTCATTCGTTCGTTCGTTCGTTTGTCCATCCGCACATCCATCCGACCATCCGCTCGTCCGTCCATCCATCCGCCCATCCACCCGACCGTCCGTCCATCCATGCATCCATCTATGATGGATGGATGGACGGAAGGAGGGGTGTGTGTGTGCACCCCAACCGGACCGAAAATTTTCAGTGTAAATAAAAAAAAAAATTTTTTCGTCTCAAAATTGAACAAAACGCATAAAAACCGGAAATAAAATTTCGCGAATTTTTTTCGTCGCCATTTTGGATTAACGAAAAATCGAAACGAAATTTTTTCGATTTTTCTCTCAATGCGGTATTACAGCCTTCAATTTGGATCCCTTTTAGAGGACTCATTGTATTTAAATCTCGATATTTCAATCAAAAATGGCCGATTTTCGAGATAATTTTACGTTTTGAGAAAAATTTTTGCAGAAAACGAAAAAAAAAATGAAAAAAATGCCGATTATATTTGTTTTAGACAAGAGAAATTCTGACAAGTCTGTAAAAAAAATTAAGTCGATAGCTTTTTCCGTTCATGAGGTATTGGCCTACCAAGCTTTGGGCGTTTTTGCCCAGCAAGAAACATTTTCCCTAAAATACAAATGCTTTTATTGATTAGAACTCATGGCCCTCATTGATCCTACAAAGTTTTAAAAACATCCACAAGCCCGTTTTTGAGAAAAATCATTTCCCGTTCTGTTGTAAAAAAAAGAACTAGATGAAATGATTGTGCCCGCACAATACACAGGATTTTCCTCCTATTTTCAGTTCCTGGGCCTTTTCGTCTCAAAATTGAGAAGAACGCAGAAAAACGGATTTTTGATGAGCCTATTAACACATTGACGGTAGACGATATAATGGCAAGATTTTTTTTTACAGAGACCCTGTTTGATGTAAGTCACTGTGGTCTTCTCGTTTGTCCAGCAGCTATTGATCAGGAGAGAAGTGGGATAACTACTGTGATATTTGGAAGGTTGTTGTCGGGTTTCGGGGTTAGGACAGAGAAATTTGCTGAGGGGTAATGGCCAGAGGGTCCTAGACTCCTAGTAAGAACAAAGCCTCCCCGATAATATTTTGCAAAGTTCAGTACTCTTAAGATTCAGTCTGAGCAGTTGTAGCAAGTGCTGCCCTATATTCCAAGGCCAAGGCTCCATACATTGGAACAACCATAGCCATTCCAAACTGCGCATTGCTACTGTGTCGACCTCATTAAATGTCAACGAGTGGACGACATTTGCCAGTAAATCCATGTCAGTTGAAATTCCCATACAGAAGTCCAAAACAACTGCTGCCATAAGTGTTTCAATGAACATTACTTTCGAAGATTTCCAAACGCTTTGGCATCCGATTCTTATGCGTGGAGGCGGAAACACTACATGATTGGCAGTGATGTCGTGGTCCCCCACGATTGCAGAAGAAATATCTAGAATTCAGAAATCAAAAACGAGCGCGTAATTGGGTGGGAAGGGGGGGGGGGGGGTCGGGCGTTGGTTCGGGTGGGAGCTGACGAATCATTATGAGCAGGAGTGTTAGATTATGTCATTTCTTAATAAATTCTACTTCAACTTCAATAAACCTGACGGATTTGATTTGTACGACCACAACAAGTACATGCCTAAAGTCAAGATTAACCAATCATGTATACTGTTGTCCACTTTTGAGGAATTCCACCAGGCATTGGTCATATTGCCCCAACCCTTCCTGTTGCTTCTTATCTACATGTACGTCGCAGGATCTTCGGGTAGATGAATAATCCTCAGTTATTTATCTATGCCGTGAGCTTTTATGGTGAAAGCCTGAAATTGAAACGCGGTAGCAGAAGGCAACTTCTCAGGCCCGAAGTAAGCAGTATTTAAAAATTCGACATGTGTGTGGGGAGACGGGGGTGGGTGGGTGGGTGGGTGAGCTTGGGGGCTTTTGTATACCTAAGGCTAATTCAAACTTGGACCCAAAGTCCAGTCCGTAATATATTAGGTATACCCAAAGTGCACAGCCCCGAGGTGGGGGAGGGTATTAGAGGGGGGTCCCCCCTTCCCGATTTTTTTTTTTAAATAAGAGGCTCTGAGAACAATTCTTGAGCCTCCTAATGCCTCATTTGAGGCTTGCCATGGCTTTGCGTTTAGTCAATGGTTGACAATGGTGTGTGACATTTCTAAATCTCGCACTTTGCGGTTTCGGTTCTGGTCTGGTATTGGGAAATATCTCTGCCGATTTGAATAATGAGTTCTCTGACAATCATGATATGCTAACTGTTATGAAGGAGGTCATCGGAAATTTGTTAGCTGCTTTCGGCTGCTGACTCTAAGTCTATGCCTCATTGGTCAGAAATTATTTTCCGACAGAATGTAGAAAATTTCGACAGAGATCTTCATTGGGGGCGGGGGGGGGGGGGGGTTCGCCAACGTCTCACACCCACCTGCCTCGGGTCTGCAACTTCCACAGCTATTAGAAGCCAAATGAATTTAGGGGGTCCCCAATCTGGATACAGTAACTAACTCCAGGCCCTCGTGGTGCTGTATTACTTTTGGCTTCCATGTCAGAATGTTAGGAAGAAAATGGGTAGTTGCAGGTAGGTAATTGTCGGAATGTTTCCTGTAATTAGACACCCAAAAGTTTCAACGATTTTTTCTCTCAAAATGTAAAGTGACATTAAGCGCCTACCCTATAAAATCTAAAAGCGAATATTTTTCTGAATATATTACAAATTACAACAAATCATTAGGCTTTTCCCTCTGGAAAAGACTATTGTTTTTCTACGGATTATTATTTTTTTTTTTTTTTTTTTTTTTTTTAGGCTTTTCCCTCTGGAAAAGACTATTGTTTTTCTACGGATTATTATTTTATTTTTTGGGTTTTTTTTTTTTTTTTTTTTTTTTCCACACATTTTTGTCCGTACGATTCAGAAGCCATTTTCGAACCGATTTTCACACAATTTGGCACACGCATAGAGTGGCAAAAAATCTAAAAATGTACCGAAGCGGAATTTTCGATTTAACCCTTATTTCGCCAGAACTGGCAAAAAACTGCCAAAATTGGGGTTTATCGGCACTTTCTCGAAACACGTCTTTAGGATTTTTTTTAAATATTCATAATTACTAGACCTGCCTATGACACAACATTTGATACACACGACATATTAGGCGATGCATATGGTAACCCTCCACAGGCTGCCAAACATCGAAATTTTGATGAAATGGGCCGGTTTCAGACCCCCACAGCACCCAAACGATACCCGAGAGGTAAACATAACTTCCTTTATTGGAAGTGGAATTCACCTAGGATAGTTTTTGTAAGTAATAAGGGTGTTCAGAAAACCAAGTGTTAACCCGTTTTGGGCTGGTTAAACAGCAATACCCCAAAAAAGCTCAAAACTTCATGTTTTCCGTGGATTTCTCTAAACGAGTCTTGTAGATTTTCAAGAAAAATTGGTCACTCTCAGGTCTTGGTGTGACATTACAAGTTGCATGAATAAAATATTCCGGTCAGCATTAGTTAACCCTCCCCGAACTGCTAAACGTAAAAATTGTGATAAAATGGGCTGTTTTTAAACACCAACAGCACCCAAACGATATACCACTGAGAAAGGGGCCTTCATTTATCGGACGCAAAATTGATCGGAAAATATTTTTGAAAGTGGTAAGGGTATTCAAAATTTGACGTCTTAACCCATTTTGGGCTGGTTAAAGAGAGATACCCATTAAAATCTTAAAATCCCCGTTTTCTGTGGATTTCTCTAACAACATCTTGTAGGTTTAAAAGAAAAATCGGCTATTTGCAGGTCTTGGTGTGACATTACAAGTCGCATGAACAAAATATTTCGGTCAGCATTAGTTAACCCTCCCCGGGCTGCTGAAGGTCAAAACTGCGATAAAATGGGCTGTTTTTGCACACCAACAGCACCCAAAGGGTACACCACAAAGAAAAGTGCCTTCTTTTATCGCGCGTACAATTTATACAGAAACATTTTTGTAAGTAGTAAGGGTATTCAAAAGTCGACGTCTTAACCCATTTTGGGCAGGCTAAAGAGAGATATCCCTTGAAAGCTTTAAATTCCCATTTTCTGTGAATTTCCCTAACGGTAACTTGTAGGGTTTCAAGACAAATTGACTATTCGTAGGTCTTTATGTGACATTACAAGTTGCATGGACAAAATACTCCGGTGAGCGTTTTTTAACCATCTACAAGCTGCCAAGCATCGTAATGTTGTTAACATGGGACTGTTTTCAGACACGCACAGCACCTAATGTATACATGAGAGATAAACATAATCTCCTTTGTTTGAAGTGGAATTCACAGAGGACCATTTTTGTAAGTAATAAAGGTATTCAGAAAGCCAAGAGTTAACCCCCTGTTGGGGAGGTTAACAGGGATACCCATCAAAAGCTTAAAAAATCGTTTTCCCTGGATTTCTACAAACATTTTGTGGGGGTTTCAAGAGAAAATGGCCGTTGATAGGTCTTGGTGTCATATGACCAGTTGCATGGATCAATTATTCTGGTAGGCATTTGTTAACCCTTCATGGGCTGCTAAATGTAAAAAAATTGAGAAAATAGTCTGTTTTTGGACACCAACAACATCAAATGGAAATGCCACAGAGAAACGTAACTTCTTTTACCGGACGCAAAACTGATAGGGAAACATTGATATTGATATTAACCCATTCTACCATTAATGATGGGTTTTACCTAAACATTTTTTTATCAAACCCAAACCGAGTCATTTGAGACTTCTATACTCACCTTTCTCATAACATCAATGAAGGAACTTTAGTGAGACAGTTAAAAACAATTCATCAGACACTGTGGGGTCAAGAAAAATCATGGAATCTAATCGGGAAAAGCCATGATTCTCCAGAATCAGAAAGTCTAGTTTGAATTGGTTTTCCATCCACAAGGACTGATTATGTAATATTAAATATTTAAAAGAAACACGAATTTCAATGTCTGCGGGTTTTACTGCAAATTTTGAATTCAAATAATCACAAACTTGTGAGTTATTATCATATCCTTCTGCCAGTTTTATACCAAGTAAAGGTCAGTCTTCGATATACAATCGGTTTCAAGAACTGTTCTCTGTCATAAATGCATATATTTAGATCCGAGTTCCAGCATGTCGCAACGTGACGACACAAATTCTGTCATAACACTGTGTTGTGCAGTGTACAGCCTTCTACAAGTAACCACGTTAAGTGAATGGCAATGCGTTTTAGCGATGTGAAGTTAGTTACTTATTCCTTATTTGACATTTTGACATTTTTTAATCCATCAAAACAGGAAAAATGGCACCTGCTGTAGGGTGGCACAAATGAAGACGAGTTGATTGACATGTTGCCCTTCCGCATAAGGCCTTTCTTTATGGGGCAACCAAGGCCCTAAAAGAGACAACCTCCCAGAAAACCTTCTAGATAGGCAAATCTGATCAAATAAAAGGTGCTGTGGGGTGGCACAAATGACGACGAGTTGATTTACATGTTGCCCTTCCGCATAAGGCCTTTCTTTATGGGGCAACCAAGGCCCTAAAACTGACAACCTCCCAGAAAACCTTCTACATGGGCAAATCTGATCAAATAAAAGGTGCTGTAGGGTGGCACAAATGAAGACGAGTTGACTGACATGTTGCCCGTCTGCATAAGGTCTCTCTTTATGGGACAACCAAGGCCCTAAAAGTGACAACCTCCCAGAAAACCTTCTAGATGGGCAAATCTGACCAAACAAAAGGGGCTGTAGGGTGGCACAAATGAAGACGAGTTGACTGACAAGTTGCCCGTCCGCATAAGGCCTCGCTTAATGGGGTAACCAAGGCCCTAAAAGTGACAACCTCCCAGAAAACTTACTAGATGGGCAAATCTGATCAAATAAAAGGTGCTGTAGGGTGGCACAAATGAAGAAGAGTTGAATGACATGTTGCCCGTCCGCATAAGGCCTTTCTTTATGGGGCAAAGAAGGCCCTAAAAGTGACAACCTCCCAGAAAGCCTTCTAGATGGGCAAATCTGATCAAATAAAAGGTGGTGTAGGGTGGCACAAATGAAGACGAGTTGATTGATATGTTGCCCGTCTGCATAAGGCCTCTCTTTATGGGGCAACCAAGGCCCTAAAAGTGACAACCTCCCAGAACACCTTCTAGATGGGCAAATCTAATCAAATAAAAGGTGCTGCAGAGCGGCACAAATGAAGACGAGTTGATTGACATGTTGCACGTCCGCATAAGGCCTTTCTTTATGGGGCAACCAAGGCCCTAAAAGTGACAGCCTCCCAGAAAACTTTCTAGATGGGCAAATCTAATCAAATAAAAGGTGCTGCAGGGTGGCACAAACGAAGGAGAGGTGATTGACATGTTGCCCGTCCGCATAAGGCCTCTCGTTATGGGGCAACCAAGGCCCTCAAAGTGACAACCTCCCAGAAAACCTTCTAGATGGGCAAATCTGATCAAATAAAAGGTGCTGTAGGGTGGAACAAATGAAGACAAGTTGATTTACATGTTGCCCGTCCGCATAAGGCCTCTTTTTATGGGGCAACCAAAGCCCTAAAAGTGACAACCTCCCAGAAAACCTTCTAGATGGGCATGGCAAATCTGATCAAATAAAAGAAGCTGTAGGGTGGTAGAAATGAAGACGAGTTGATTGACATGTTGCCCGTCTACATAAGGCTTCTCTTTATGGGGTAGCCAAGGCCCTAAAAGTGACAACCTCCCAGAAAACCTTCTAGATGGGCAAATCTGCTCAAATAAAATGTGCTGTAGGGTGGCACAAATGAAGACGAGTTGATTGACATGTTGCCAGTCCGCATAAGGCCTCTCTTTATGTGGCAACCAAGGCCCTAAAAGTGACAACCTCCCAGAAAACCTTCCAGATAGGCAAATCTGGTCAAATAAAAGGTGCTGTAGGGTGGCACAAATGAAGACGAGTTGATTGACATGTTGCTCGTCTACATAAGGACTTTCTTTATGGGGCAACCAAGGCCCTAAAAGTGACAACCTCCCAGAAAACCTTCTAGATGTCCAGATGGGCAAATCTGATCAAATAAAAGGTGCTATAGGGTGGCACAAATGAAGATGAGTTGATTGACATGTTGCCCGTCTGCATAAGGCCTTTCTTTATGTGGCAACCAAGATCCTAAAAGTGACAACCTCACAGAAAACTTTCTAGATGGGCGAATCTGATCAAATTAAAGGTTCTGTAGGGTGGCGCAAATGAAGAAGAGTTGATTGACATGTTGCCCGTCTGCATAAGGCCTCTCTTTATGGGGCAACCAAGGCCCTAAAAGTGACAACCTCCCAGAAAACATTCTAGATGGGCAAATCTGATCAAATGAAAGGTTCTGTAGGGTGGCACAAATGAAGACGAGTTGATTGACATGTTGCCCGTCGCATAAGGCCTTTCTTTATGGGACAACCAAGGCCCTAAATGTGACAACCTCCCAGAAAACCTTCTAGATGGGCAAATCTGATCAAATAAAAGGTGCTGTAGGCGGCACAAATGGAGACGAGTTGATTGACATGTTGCCCGTCCGAATAAGGCCTCTCCTTATTTGTGCGACCAAGGCGCTTGACGGATGTTCATCCGCGAGTTATAGCGAGTTTATCCCCGAGGTTAACGCGAGTTTTATGCGAGTTTAACGCGAGTTAATCCTTGAGATTGACGTGTGTTTATCGGCAGGTCAGCGCGAATTTATGCCCGACGTTAACCCGAGCTTTTCCGCCCGTTTAACGCGAGTTTTTCCGCGATATTAATGCGAGTTTGTGCACAAGGTTATCGCGAGTTTATCCGCGTTATTAGCGAGGGTTTAACTTGAATTTATCCACGAGGTTCACGCGGGTTTGGCGCGAGTTTATTCGCGAGATTAACACGAGTTTATCGGTGAGTTTAACTCGAGTTTGTCGCAAGTTTATCCGCGATTATAACGCGAGTTTATGCGCGACATTAACGCGAGTTTATCCGCGAGGTTAAATCGAGTACATCTCGAGTTTATCGGCGATGTTAACACGAGTTTATGCGCCAGGTTATCGCAAGGTTATCCGCTAGTTAATCCGCGAGGTTAACGCGAATTTAACGCGTGTCTGTCCGCGAGTTTAGCACGAGTTTATCCCCGAGGTTATCGCGAGATTAACGAGTATCCGTGAGATTAGCGCAAGTTTATGCGCGACGCTAACCCGAGTTTATCCGCGAACTTAACGCGAGTCTAACCACTGGGTGCATGTTTAACGCGAAGTTAACTCGAGTTTAACACGCGTTTATCCGCGAGGTTCACTCGAGTTTAATGCGAGTTTATCCACGTTGCTGGAGCGAGTTTAACGCGAAGGTAACGCGAGTTTATCCGTGAGGTTACCACGTGTTTAACGCAAGCAAGATTAACGCGAGTTTAACACGAATTTATCCACGAGGGTAACGCAAATTTAACGCGAGGTTAACGCGAGATTATGCGCGAGGTTAACGCGAGTTTGTCCGCGAGTTTAACGCGAGTTAAACGTGAGTTTATCGGTGATGTTGACGCGAGGTTAACGCGAGTTTGTCCGCGAGTTTAACGCGATTTAAACGAGAGTTTATCGGTGATGTTGACGCGAGTTTATGCGCGAGGTTATCGTGAGTTTATCCGCGTTGTTAGCGCGAGTTGAACGTGAGCTTAGCACGAATTTATCCCCGGGCTTATTGCAAGTTTATCGGCGAGTTAATATGCGAGGGTAACGCGAATTTAATGCGTGTTTGCCCGCGATTTTAACACTAGTTTATCCCCGAGGTTAAAGCGGGATTAATCTGAGGTAATCCGCGAGGTTTACTCGTGTTTATTCGCATGGTTAGCCGGCGTTTGGTGTGAGAATATCCGCGAGTTTAACGCGAGTTAATCCGGGAGGTTAACGCATGTCAACTGCTAGGTTAACGCGAGTTATCCGCGAGGTTAACGCGAATGTAATGCAAGTTTAATGCAAGTAAATCCACGATGTTAACGTGTGTTTACCCACGAGTGTAACGCGAATTTATCGCCGAGGTTAAGGCGAGGTTAACGCGCGTTTAACACTAGTTAATCCGTGAGGTTAATGCGAGATTAACCCGAGTTAATTCGCGAGGTTAACGCGTGTTTATTCACGAGATTAGCGCGAGTTGATGCGCGATATTAACGCGAGTTTATCTGCGAGACTTAACGCGAATCTATCTGCTAGATTAACGCAAGTTTAAAGCGAGGTTAACTCAAGTTTAACGCGTATTCATCCGCGAGGTTAACTCGAGTTTAACGCGCGTTTATCGTCGATGTTGACGCGAGGTTATTCTCGAGGTTATCGCAAGTTTATCCACGTTGTTAGCGTGAGTTAGACACAAGGTTAACGCGAGTTTAAAGCGAATTTATCCACGAGGTTATGGCGAGTTTATCCCCGTTTAGTCAAGTTGAACGCGAGATGATGCGCAAAGTTAACCCGAGTTTAACGCGTGTTTTTCCGCGAGGTTAACACGCGTTTGGCGCGAGTTTATCCGCGAGGTTAACGCGCGTTTATCCACCACGAGGTTAACTTGAGTTTTTCGCGAGTTTATCGGCGATGTTAACGCAAGTTTATGCGCGAGGTTATCGCGAGTTTTTCCGCGTTGTTAGCGCGAGTACAACGCGAGGTTAACTCGAGTTTAACGTAATTTTGTCCGCGAAGTTATCGCGAGTTTAGCTGCGTTGTTAGCGAGAGTTAACCCACAAGGTTAACGCGAGTTTATCCGTGAGGTTAACGCGAGTTTAACACGTGTTTATCCAGGATATTAATGCGAATTTATGCACAAGGTTATTGCGAGTTTATCCGCGATATTATCAGGAGTTTGACGCGAGGTTAACATGAGTTTATCCGCGAGGTTACCGCGAGTTTGGCGCGAGTTTTTCCCGAGGTTAACACGAGGTTATCCCCGAGGTTAACTCCAGTTCAACGCGAGTTTATGTAATAACTTTATTTGCAAAAGACATTATAATACATGTTTATAACATAATTGCCCAAGACACAACAAATAGTAATAATAATATATCACATCTAGGATTTATGAAGCTACATATTTGTCTTCTGCAGGGAGGTGACATAGCCAGCTGGCTGTATTACTGTCACCCACCTCAGGGAAAGGGAAAATGTAGAGTATGAGAAGACAAAAAAGTGGGAGATAAAAAAGCAACGAATGAGGGAAAAAAATGAAGAGAGAGAGAGAGAGAGAGAGAGAGAGAGAGAGAGAGAGAGAGAGAGAGAGAGGAGGAGGAGGAGAATCGGCTGCAACTGAAAATAACATGTGCAGTAGAAAAAATGAAGTAAAATATATATATGTATGGAATGAACTCTGCAGTCCTGGTGATAAGTGGAATTTGGTTTCATTCTTGCACTGAGAAGGGGGGCATACATGGGAATGTGATATTTTGCCCAGAGCCAGCTGAGAGATTTGAGTTCCTCGTTGGCTGTTTGTGTTCTGTTTATATGTTTGTCCGCTAGTTTAACAGGAGTTGATTCCCGAGGTTAACGCAAAATAAACGCGAGTTAATCCGCGGGACTAGCGCGAGTTTATGCGCGAAGCTAACGCGAGCTTAACGCAACTTTATCCGCGAGACCAACGCGAGTCTAACCGCTAGGTTAACGCGAGTTTAACGCGAGGTTAACCCGAGTTTAACACGAGTTCATCCGTGAGATAAACTCGAGTTTAACAAGAGTTTATCCGCATTGCTAGCGCGAGTTTGACGAGAAATTATCCGTGAGGTCAGCGCGTGTTTAACGCGAGTTTATCCGTAAGGTTAACGCGAGATTAACACGAGTTTATCCGCGAGGTTAACTTGAGTTTAACGCGAGTTTATCGACGATGTTAACGCGAGTTTATTTGCAAGGTTATCGCCAGTTTATCCACGTTGTTAGTGCGAATTAAACGCAAGATTAACGCGAGTTTAAAGCGAATTTATCAACGAAGTTATTACGTGTTTATAGAGACAGTGTTGTTAGGGACAGTTAATCCGCGAGGTTAACGCGTGTTTAACTCTAGTTTATCCGCAAGGTTAACGCGAGTTTAACACGAGTTTATCCACGAGGTTAACTCGAGTTTAACGCGAGTTTATCGGCAATGTTAGCGCGAGTTTACGGCGAGGTTACCGCGAATTTACCCGGTTTGTCAGCGCGAGTTAAACGAGATGTTAACGCGAGTATGAGGCGAGGTTAACCGCAAGGTTATCGCGAGATTGGCGCGAGTATATCCGCGATATCAACGCGAGATTAACGTGAGTTTATTCGCGAGGTTACTACAAATTTATCCGCGGGGTTAACTCCAGTTTAGCGGGCGTTTACGCGCGAAGCTAACGCAATTTGGCGCGTGTTTATCCACGAGTTAATCCGCGAGGTTAACTTGTGTTTTTCGCGCGGTCAGCGCGAGTTTATGCGCGACGTTAACGCGAGTTTTTCCGCCAGATTAACGCGACTTTATCCGCGCTATTAATGCGAGTTTTTGCGAAAGATTATCGCGAGTTTATTCGCGTTATTAGCGCGAGTTTAACGTGCGTTTATTCACGAGGTTAATGCGAGTTTGGCGCGAATTTATGCGCGACGTTAACGCGAGTTTATCCGCGAGGTTAACTCGAGTTTAACGCGAGTTTATCGGCAATGTTAACACGAATTTATTCACGAGGTTATCGTGAGTTTACATGCGTTGTTATCGCGAGTTTATCCTCGAGTTAGTCGTCGAGGTTAGCGCGAAGTTAACGTGTATTTGTTCGCGAGTTTTACACGAGTTTATCACCGCGGTTAACGCGAGATTAACTCGAGTTAATTCGCGTGGTTAACGAGGTGAGCACGGGTTTATGCGCGATCCTAACGCGAGCTTAACGCGAGTTTATCCGCGAGATTAACGGGAGTCTAACCGCTAGGCTCAACTGAATGCAAATCAAGGTTAACTCGAGTTCAAGGGGAATTAATCTGGGAGGTTAACGCATGTTTATCTGTGAGGTTAACGCGAGTTTATCCGCGTGGTTAACGTGAGTGTAACGCAACTTAATATGAGTTAATCCGCGATGTTAACGTGTGTTTACCCGCGAGTTTAACGCGAATTTATTCCCGATGTTAAGGCGAGATTAACGCAAGTTTAACGCTACTTAATCCGCGAGGTTAACGCGCGTTTATCCCCGGGGTTAATACAAGATTAATGCGAGTTAAATCGCGTGGTTTGCTCGTGTTCGTCCGCGGGATTAGCGCGGGTTTATGTGAGACTCTAACGCGAGTTAAATCGCGAGATTAACGCGAGTTTATCCGCTAGGTTTACGCGAGTTTAAAGTGAGGTTAACTCGAGGTTAACGCGAGTTCATCCGGGAAATGAAATCGAGTTTAACGGGAGTTTATCCGCATTCTTAGTGCGAGGTTGACGCGAGGTTAATGCGAGAGTATCCGTGAGGCTAGCACGTGTTTAACGCGAGTTTATCCACAAGGTTAACGCGAGATTAACACGAGCGTTAATCTCGTGTCAACCTTGTGGATCAACTTGCGTAAAATGCACGTTAAACTCGCGTTAACCTCGCGTATAAACTCGCGTTTACTTTGCGGATCAACTCGCGTCAATATCGCGGAAAAACTCGCGATATCCTAGCGGATAAACTCCTGTCAAACTCGTGTTAACCTTGCGTTAAACACGCGTACAACGCGCGTTAAACTCGTGAGTAAACTAGTGTTAATCTCGCGTCAACCTCGGGGATAAACTCCTGTCGAACTCGCGTTAACATTGCGTTAACCTCGCGGATAAACTCGCGGATAAACTCGCGCTAACCTCACGGATACATAAACTCGCGATAAACTCGCTTTAACCTGGCAAATTAACTCTCGATAACAACGCGGATAAAGTCGCGATAACCTCGCGAATAAATTTGCGTTAATATCGCCGATAAACTCGCTTTAAACGCGAGTTAACCTACAGCACCTTTTATTTGATCAGATTTGTCCATCTAGAAGGTTTTCTGGGAGGTTGTCATTTTTAGGGCCTTCGTTGCCCACAAAGAGAGGCCTTATGCAGACGGGCAACATATCAATCAACTCGTCTTCATTTGTGTCACCCCACAAAACTTTTTGTTTGATCAGATTTGCCCATCTAGAAGGTTTTCTGGGAGGTTGTCACGTTTAGGGCCTTGGTTGCCCCATGAAGAGAGGCCATATGCGGACGAGCAACATGTCAATCAACTCGTCTTCATTTGTGCGACCCTACAGCACCTTTTATTTGATCAGATTTGCCCATCAAGAAGTTTCTCTGGGAGGTTGTCACTTTTAGCGCCTTGGTTGCCCCATAAAGAGAGGCCTAATGCGGACAGGCAACATGTCAATCACCTCGTCGTCATTTGTGCCACCCTACAGCACCTTTTATTTGATCAGATTTGCCCATCTAGAATGTTTTCTGGGAGGTTGTCACATTTAGGGCCTTGGTTGCCCCAAATAGAAAGGCCTTATGCGGACGGACAACATGTCAGTCAACTCGTTTTCATTTGTGCCACCCTACAGCACCTTTTATTTGATCAGATTTGCCCATCTAGAAGGTTTTCTGGGAGGTTGTAACTTTTAGGGCCTTGGTTGCCCCATAAAGAAAGGCATTATGCGGATGGGCAACATGTCAATCAACTCGTCTTCATTTGTGCCACCCTACAGCACCTTTTATTTGATCAGATTTGCCCATATAGGTTTTCTGGGGGTTGTCACTTTTAGGGCCTTGGTTGCCCCATAAAGAGAGGACTTATGCGGACTGGCAACATGTCAGTCAACTCGTTTTCATTTGTGCCACCCTACAGCACCTTTTATTTGATCAGATTTGCCCATCTAGAAGGTTTTCTGGGAGGTTGTCACTTTTAGGGCCTTGGTTTCCCCATAAAGAGAGGCCTTATGCGGACGGGCAACGTGTTAATCAACTCTTCTTCATTTGTGCCACCCTACAGCACCTTTTGTTTGATGAGATTTGCCCATCTAGAAGGTTTTCTGGGAGGTTGTCACTTTTAGGGCCTTGGTTGCCACATAAAGAAAGGCCTTATGCGGACGGGCAACATGTCAATCAACTCGTCTTCATTTGTTCCACCCTACAGCACCTTTTGTTTGATGAGATTTGCCCATCTAGAAGGTTTTCTGGGAGGTTGTCACTTTTAGGGCCTTGGTTCTGTTTTCAAAATAACAGCATATCAAAATATTTCTTTATTGAGTAACAATTCTTCCAACATATTGACCAGTATGTATTATTCTTTGGGGTTTTTTTTCACCAAATTCCTTGCAGGTACCCAAGGTAAACTGTTTGATATTTGTGGGACATCACTGGTCACTGGATCGGCAAAACTCAACTAACTTCGTGTCAACTCAAGAATAGGCCCGAACCCAGTCGCCCGCCTTTGATGAATTAAGGTGGACCAAAATTGGCTCTCCTGGTCCCATTTCAGGCGGAACATTATGGCCCTCCTGCCATTCTGATAATGACAAGCCTGGATTTGTACGACCACAACAAGTATAGGTCTAAAGTCAAGAGTAATCAATCATGTGTACTGTTGTCACTTTAGAGGAATTCCACCGGGCATTGGTCATATTGCCCAAACCCTTCCTATTGCTTCTTATCTACATGTATGTCGCAGGGTCTTCGGGTAGATGAATAATTCTCAGTTATTTATTATTGCTGTGAGCTCTAATGGTGAAAGCCGGAAATTGAAACGCGGTACCAGAAGGCAACTTCCCAGGCCCGATTTCAGCAGTATTTAAAAATTCGAGGGAGGGGACAATTGTATACCTAAGGCTAATTCAAACTTGGACCCAAAGTCCGTAATATATTAGGCATACCCAAAGTGCACAGCCCCGAGGTGGGGGAGGGTATTGGAGGGGGTCCTCCCCTTCCCGATTAGTTTTTTAATAAGAGGCTTTGAGAACAATTCTAGAGCCTCCTAATGCCTCATTTGAGGCTTGTCATGGCTCTGCGTTTAGTCAATGGTTAACACTCAGGTGTGTGACATTTCTAAATCTCGCACTTTCCGGTCTCGGTTCTGGTCTGGTGTTGGGAAATCTCTCTGCCGACTTGAATAATGAGTTCTTTGACAATCATGATATTCTAACAGTTATGTGGGAGGTGATCGGAAATATGTTAGCTTCTGTCGGCTGCTGGCTCTAAGTCTATGCCTCACTGGTCAGAAATTATTTCCCGACAGAATGTGGAAATTTTCGACAGAGATGTTCATTAGGGGCGCAGTTCGCCACTGCCGCACACTCACCTGCCTCGAGGCTGCAACTTCCGCAGCTATTAGAAGCCAAATGAATTGGGGGGGGGGGGGGGTGGGGGGGGGCAAGGTTTCCCAGGCACCAATCTGGCTACAGCAACTAATTCCAGGCCTTCGTGGTGCTGTATTACGTTTGGCTTCCATGTCAGAATGTTAGAAAGCAAATGAGTAGTTGCAGGTAGCTGATTCTTGGGATATTTCCTGTAATTAGGCACCCCAAAGTTTCAATGATTTTTCACTCAAAATTTAAAATGACAATGAACGCCTACCCTATATAACGTAAAAACACATATGTTTCTGAATATATTACAAATTACAACAAATCATTTGAATTGGTATTCTATCCGCAAAGACTGATTCAGTAATATTAAATATTTAAAAGAAACACGAATTCCAATGTCTGAGGAGTTTACTGCAAATGTTGATTTCAAATAATCACAAACATGTGAGTTATTATCGTATGATACTGCTAGTTTTATACCAAGTAAAGGTCAGTCTTCGATACACAATCAGTTTCAACAACTGTTCTCTGTCATAAATGCATATATTTAGATCCGAGTGCCAGCCTGTCGCAAAGTGAAAGACACAAATTCTGTCATTATGCTGTTGTCCAGTGGACAGGCTTCTCACCACGTGAAGTGAATGACAATGCGTTTTTGAAACTGAAGGCTTTGACAAGGGAATGAAATTGTACTTTTGAATTGAATTAAATGTTTTTATGCTATGGTCCAAAACTTTCAGTCCCACCCGAAGCCCAAATTCCCTGTGTGAATTTTTTTTTTTTTGATCTTGAAATTGACCAAAACGCCTAAAAAACCAAAACAAAAAATTTCCGGATTTTGATCGAAAATTTCTAAGTCCAAACAGGACCGAAAATTTTTAGTGTAAAAAAAAAAAAAATTTCGCCTCGAAATTGAACAAAACGCATAAAAACGAAAAATAAATTTTCGCTTTTTTGACAGCCATTTTGGATTAACGAAAAATCGAAACGAAATTTTTTCGATTTTTTTTTATAAAGCGGTATTACTAGCTTCAATTTGGACCCCTTTTAGAGGGTTCATTATATTTAAATCTCGATATTTCAATCCAAAATGATCGATTTTCGAAATAACTTTCCGTTTTGTGAAAATTTTTGGCAGAAAACATAAATGAAAGTGTCAATGACACTGTGGCTCAACTTGTTTAAGACATGTACATGTATAGTATGTGACACAGCAATTACAAACATCTAGGTGATGACCTGATAACAAAGGTGCATGTAAAGTATTGTAACGGTCTGTACATAAATGCTGACCGTTGGCTGTAACAAATATATAGGTAAAGTATTGTAAAAGTAGGGTGACAGTTAGATGCTAAACTAGAAAAGAAATCTTAGAGTCCCAGAGTGCGTCTGACTGAACCCAAAAATATTTGTTCTCATAGCACAGTGATAACAAAGGCACCCAAAAAACACTCGTTCCTGTCACAAGGTGATAACAAAGGTACCCCAAGAAGTTTCGTGAAGATCAGTTCATAAATAAAGACTCTAGCCCGGGCCGAATTGACATGTGCACTTACTGTGTATAAGCAGCACTGTACAAATCAAAGTTCATCTAATTTGCATAATTTCTGCACGAGAAAAAAATCAGTATTATATGTGATGTATTCCATGTAACTAAACATTCATACAGAAATTTATTCAAATCAGAACTTTCATACAGAAGTTCTGTACAAAAAACTGATTGCACTAATTTTGGTACAAAAAGGTTGCTGGCGGCCATCTTGAATTTTGGACCGCACCCAAAAACACTCTCGTTCTCGTCCCACGGTGGTAACAGAGGTGCCCAAGAAGTTTTGTACAGATCGGTTCATAAATACGGCCTCTAGCCCGAGCCGTATTGGCATTTGCAGTTACAGTGCTGAAAGTAACGTTAAATATATCAAAGTTAGTCTAATTGGCATAACTTATGCACGAGAAAAAAACCCGTATTATACGTGATGTATCCCATGGTACTAAACATTAACACAGAAAATTATTCAAATCAGCGCTTTCATATGGAAGTTCTTCACAAAAATATGATTGCACCTAATTTTGTACAAAATGGCCGCCAGCGGCCATCTTGAATTTCAGACCGGACCCCAAAACACTCGTTCTCGTCCCACTGTGATCACAAATGTACCCAAGAAGTTTCGTAAAGATCGGTTCATAAATACGGCCTCTAGCCCGAGCCGTATTGGCATTTGCACTTACAGTGCTGAAAGTAACACTAAATAAATCAAAGCTAGTGTAATGTGCATAATTTACGCACGAGAAAAAACCCGTATTATGATGTATCCCATGGTACTAAACATTCATACAAAACAAAAAAAAATATTCAAATCGGAGCTTTCATATGGAAATTCTGCGCAAAAATCTGATTGCACCTAATTTTGGTACAAAATGGCTGCCAGCAGCCGTCTTAAATTTCGGACCGGACCCAAAAACACTCGTTCTCGTCTCACGGTGATAACAAAGGTACCCAAGATGTTTCGTAAAGATCGGTTCATAAATACGGCCTCTAGCCCGAGCCGTATTGGCATTTGCGCTTACAGTGCTGAAAGTAACACTAAATAAATCAAAGCTAGTGTAATGTGCATAATTTACGCACGCGAAAAAACCCGTATTATGATGTATCCCATGGTACTAAACATTCATACAAAAAAAATTATTAAAATCGGAGCTTTCATATAGAAATTCTGCGCAAAAATCTGATTGCACCTAATTTTGGTACAAAATGGCTGCCAGCAGCCGTCTTAAATTTCGGACCGGACCCCAAAACACTCGTTCTCGTCTCACGGTGATAACAAAGGTACCCAAGATGTTTCGTAAAGATCGGCTCATAAATACGGCCTCTAGCCCGAGCCGTATTGGCATTTGCACTTACAGTGCTGAAAGTAACACTAAATAAATCAAAGCTAGTGTAATGTGCATAATTTACGCACGAGAAAAAACCCGTATTATGATGTATCCCATGGTACTAAACATTCATACAAAAAAAAATATTCAAATCGGAGCTTTCATATGGAAATTCTGCGCAAAAATCTGATTGCACCTAATTTTGGTACAAAATGGCTGCCAGCAGCCGTCTTAAATTTCGGACCGGACCCAAAAACACTCGTTCTCGTCTCACGGTGATAACAAAGGTACCCAAGATGTTTCGTAAAGATCGGTTCATAAATACGGCCTCTAGCCCGAGCCGTGTGTACGGCGCGACGGACGGACAGACGGACCGACGGACGACGGGCCATGGCAATACCTCAAATTTGGCTTCGCCAAAGTTGAGCTAAAAATGGGATTGTAGGAAACAGTACTCCTATTAAGTAGAACATACCCCCAGGAGATATTTCTGTACTATAGCACTACGTGCTACTCTTATATGCCCCATCTGGGGTTTCATATCAAATAAAAATGCATTTTTGTGGTTTGGAGGGATTATCTGGTTGTTTGTGGGGATCAGATATGCTCCCATTGAATCGAAAATCTCTGTTATTGGGGAAAAAAGCCCTAAATTGAGTTTCATATCAAATAAAAGTTGTTTTTGGCGATTTGAAGGGATTGTCGGGTCTATTTGGGTAATTGTATGTACTCTAGTTCAACCGAACTCACACTGGGGCCCCTCGGCACTATAGCACTATGTAAAATGGGGAATACACATCCGTTTCGGTAGTTTTGGGTTGATTTTGGAGGTTTGGAGAGATTGTCGGGTTGTTTGTCGTAATTTTACGAATCGGGAAATTACTCTTGTACAATGAAACATACCCTCCGAACATACCCCTGTCCTGTTGTAAGCCTTTGGGTAACATAGCTACCACGTGCTGCCATAGAAACCAAGATGGCGGCCCCCAGTATACAAAATGGACGACGGAAACACGTAACACCCTAACAAAACGCGCTGCGCATGCGCACACGACCACGCATCACTATGGGGATGACGTCACAACATGGCCGCTCACGCGAGTTACCAAGACAACACAACATGGCGCCACTGGGTCACAAGACATGACGTCACTTCCGGGGGTCCCCGCCAGGGTCCCAAAACTGGGACCGATCCATCCCTCTCCTACTACTGACCACAAACGCGTGGCAGTCATATCATATTATAACAGGCCGCAAGCAACAGTAGACAGTAAAGTATTTGAATTCTTTACCAAAAAATACAAGCACCGCATATTCTTGGGTGATACCAATTCCAAACGCGAGGCATTCGGTTGTCATAAGACTGAACCTAATGGTGACGCCCTTTTCAACATCATTGAAGAACTCGATCTATTCGTGGTAAATAACGATCAAAACGTAAGATACATAAGCAACAACCCACTCCATAAATCAGATACCCTGGACTTGATTATCACCAGCAAATCACTAACCAGCCAAATGCAAGACATATTTGTAGGGGTTGATGAGCTAGGCTGTGATTACCTGCCAGTTCACACCACTTTGAAATGTAATACTGGTCCCACAAGGTCTCCTCCTGTGAACAGGAGGAACCTATCAAAAATTGACTAGAACCTCTTCAGAAACATTATCGAAGTAAAAATAAATGCAAATGACCCCTTAAATGCCCATGAACTAGAAAAAGCTTGCAACCATCTTAACGAGGTTATCAACAGTACACTAGATGAAATCTGTCCCAAGCAAACAGTAAAGACGCGGATAAACAGAATAACCCAAACACCTCTTCAGATAATTAAGCAAGAAAGAAAAGCCTTCCAATCTTACCAATCAGAGAATGATCAAATCAACAAAAGCAGAACTTAAAACCGCGCATAATCGCCTACCTGGAGAAGTGAAAAAGGCCATAGCTAACGACAATTGATGTGATGGGAAAATGCAACAGAAAACCTAAATGGGTTGAGAGAACCTAAGAGGTTCTGGGATACATTTAAAACTCTTACTGGCCAAAAGGGCAAAAGTGCCAATAATAATGCGTTGAAGATTAGCCACGGAACTATGGCCATGGACAACAAGGCAAAAGCCAGCGCTTTTGCCGAACTTCTAAAGGAAGTGCATCGTCCCCAAGAAGGGAACAGATATGACAACGATTTTAAGGTAAAAGTATATAAATTTGTCCAAGATAACAACTCAATTTTCAATGAACCGAACTTCGACCAAAGGCATGAAGATGAGGACGACCACGACTTAACCGAGCCATTAAACGTTGAAGAGGTCATGGGTATAATCAGAAAACGCAAGTCATCTTCGTCTCCAGGAGAAGACGAAGTCTCTTACAAAATAATGAAACAGTGCCCCAACATCTTCTACTGTAGACTTACCCAAATCCTAAACTACTGTCTCTCCTGTGGGTACTTCCCGAAATGCTGAAAAGTGGCCACAGGAGA
Organism: Pictodentalium vernedei; assembly: GCA_031216915.1. NCBI lineage: Eukaryota > Metazoa > Mollusca > Scaphopoda > Dentaliida > Dentaliidae > Pictodentalium > Pictodentalium vernedei. The sequence continues at coordinate 584,114,862 of CM062296.1, forward strand.
CAGGATACCTAAACCCGACAAACACCTTACCAACCCTTCTAACTACCGCCCAATCAGCTTGCTTAACTGTGTTGGGAAAATATTTGGGCGGATTCTTACTACGAGACTTCGCAGCTATATCGAATCAATCAACTTTTTCAACAAATGGCAAAGAGCGTATAGGAGGCAGAAAGAAAGACTTGAACACGTATATAGACTGGTCGATTATATGAAAACAGCATTCAGTCAAAACGAAATCGGAACAGCGCTTTTCCTGGATGTAGAAAAAAACGTTCGACTCGGTATGGCACAATGGCATGAGATATAAACTAGCGAAAATGGGAAAACCCACTAAAATCCTGAGGATCATATCATTTCTAACTGACCAAAACATCAAGGTGAGGGTTAACCGCGAGGTGTCAGAGTAAGTAATAATCGACGCAGGAACACCACAAGGGTCGATTCTTAGCCCGCTTTTGTTCATAATTAATGTGAATGACATTGAAAAAGTAGGGAAAAATTGTGCTGAACTATCGCAGTTCTCAGACGATAAAGGCATGTGGACGGCCAGCAAGTCCAGAAACATAATTAAAAATCGTCTACAGGATACCATTCGCGATCTTGAGAGCTGATGCGCCCTATGGTGCATCAAACTCAATGCCGGCAAAACTCAACAAGTTACGTTCTTCAAGAAGCAAAGGAAAAAAACAGTCCCCAGTATCGATCTCCAGTTATTCGATCACAAATCAGAAGCAAGCAAAGAGGCTAATTTTTTTTGAATTTATACCAGATAGCAAAATCAGTCTTGTGAAATAATGGACCTGTTGGCTTTCGTATTCAGTCAAAATCTCAAAACAATAATTTAATTGCTTCCCGAATAGGTAGTGCCTTTCAATCTTGTTGCGTTTTGCAACTCCGTGTATACAAATTCAAGGACGAATTGCCGTCTCCACCTCGGAGTGAAATTGACGTATAAACCAAATCTGTCATGTAAGAACATACCTCGTTGCTATTTCCTCGAATCATCGTGGATTAAAATTGATCCATGATAAGCCCATTGCCGATTAGCCATCTTTGACGTTAATTATATGCAAGGTCAGAGGTAGCTTCGGGTAAACACTTCGATCAGACTGTCTGTCAAGACTGCCATACATGCGAAAGAAACAACCAAAATGTTTCGCTTGAAACGAGAAAATGTGCATTTGCGATTTAATACTAATAAAGATAGAAAAAATAACACACTTTCAACACTTCATTTAATGCACATGGCAAAACAATATTGATTTTTTAGTGAAATGAACGCCGCAATGAACCCCTTCCCACAAGCGAAGGTAGTTTTGTTTTTTGTTTTGTTGACGATTGACAAAACTGCAGATATATCACTGAAATGACACAAAAATGTCTGCGTGAGTTAAACTACAAACCCTGGGTATCCAAACAACCAACCCATACAAATATTTTCAAGCATAACACACAGATGTTCAAGCTGCAAGAGGTTGGGGGTGAAGGGGGGGGGGGGGGGGCGTGATCCCTAAAAAGTGAATGACAATCGTCTGCTAATAGCAGTGTCGCGTGTCCACTAATAACATTTTGTCCATGTACAGTACAAGTCAAAATGAGTTGAAGAATAACCACTACTGGAATAAACTATTGATGTAATGTTTCCTATACTAATAATACAATAATCGGACATAAAAATATATGTACATGTACATGTATTCTGTAACCTTTTTTTAACATGTTTATACACAGCACTTAAGAGGGTTAATTGCATTGGAATTTCTATTGTATTCTATTTTCCAACGCATAGAAATACAAAATGTAATTTATAATGTCCACGAAAGAATATTATTTCAGGAAAACTAATTTTTTTGGTTGACGTAGCTTTGATATGCCAAAAAGCATACCCAAGAGTGGTGGAAATTTACCCTTCTGGTACTGTTAATTGTTTTGTTTTTTTCTCAAACATTGGAAAATGGATTGATAAGAATCTCCATAAACCACACACCTCAATGCCTAACCTTTAATTAACAAATTGACTGCAACTACACACACAATTCATGAATTAGCAGGTAAAAATGTTGTTTAAAAAGTTCTGTACAAGCCACATAATGTGATCTATCATCGGAACAAGATTGTTCCCCCGAGGATCACATGATTTGATTTGCTTGAGGCTTTTTGTGTAAATTTGAAAAATTTAAATTTTAATTTCCAGTTTTATTGTTATCTGTGAGTAAAGGTTTAAAAAGTAAAGTACAAAATATATTATACTGCTTTATTGTGATCAGAGTACTACAATTGTAGATTATTTCAGCAAGCTAAAACTTCTTATTTTAAATTTGTTTTATAATCACGAAATATTGAAATGTGGCTATGGCAACAGTCCAATAATTTTTCATAGAACTAATCTGTAAATGAACAATTATTTATTTAATAGCCAAGTATGAAATGTCTGGAAAGAAAGTCCTCATGAATATAAATGCATGATACAAGGTAGAAGCATATGTTTAAGTCTACAAATACTGTATGAATCAAAATAAGTCGTAGCATAACCGCAATGAACAAAGTAGCCCACTGCCATTACACCAATAGCACAAGAACCCGAAATCATTTTCCGGAAAGCTTTCTGTGAGAGCTTTTCCAAAAATGATGTCAGGTTCTTGTGTTGCTGGTGTAGTTGAAGATGCATACTAGTAGTTTATAGTGGTTATTCAGCAACGTATTTCGACTCGTACTGTAAGTAAGTCAAGTGATTTCTGAATTCCACTCAGAGGTCCGCTGGCTGAAATTTTGCTTGTGCAAAACAATGCACATGAGCATCAACCACTGACCATACCGGACAGCCAGTAAAAACTTGTAACTCACAAAGCAAATCTGCAGTTTAAGAAGCACTGATAAGTTACCTATCTGGTGGTGCATAAATTGCAGATGAGCTTGTTGAGTCCCAAACTTTCTCCAAACAAGCAAGAATATGTTGGAAATATATGTATATTCACCTACTTAGAGAAGTACAAAATCACCCTGTGTGTTCTGTAATACAATATCCATGTCTGCACATTTTGGTCATGTATCTGGGGTCGGGGAGAAGGTGGTGGCCCAGGGTAGTAACCCCCAGAGCCTGGAACTTGGAGGGGGGAGGGCACAGGAGTCAAGGATCTTGGTTTTGCCTGCCCACCCTCTAGTCCAAACATGACCCGAAAGACTATTTTAATTCTTTTGGTTTGGTACGTCCTTTCAAAGGGCGTTCCAAAACAAAAAATTAAAATACGGAGTTTCAGGCCATGTTTGACCTAGTCCCCCTCCCCCAAGGTTCTGACTCCTGTGCCAACAGTTAAGAAGGGGCTGTATCGTGAATGAAGCTATGCACTTGACCAACGGCTGTAATTCTGGACTGCATGATTCTTGAAGTAATAACTTTATTAAATCAACTTGACGTAACCAAGTTATCACTTCAAAAATTGTGCAGTCAATATAGCTATGGGCGGTAGGTCATTGGATACTCATTGATCAACTTGGAAATTCGAAACATGCTGCTAAAAAACGTCACTTTGACTGCCAAAAATAACGTGATTTTTTATCCCAAAAGTCGCCAGAAGACTCCATTTAATAACTGATTTCAAAATTTTGTTGGGGAAGAAATGCCCCCCCCCCCCCCTCAACCTCTCTGTGATCGATCGCACCTCCGGCACTCGCTGCAGATGCCTTTTATCATCTGTGCAATATCCCGATATTTTTTAAAGGGGAGCCGTCACAGAATTAACCCCGGGTCGAATTTCCTTTCCCCAGCCCTGCGTGAACCTTCCACTTCGTGGGTGTTTTTTGTAATAAGGCAGCTTCCTCTGTATGAGATGTAAGTTTGAGTGGAAGGAGAAAATGGTCAAAAGAAGAATTTATATATTTTTATGTCCGATTCTTGTGTTATTAGTATAGGAAACATTACATGTATAGTTTATATCAGTAGTGGTTATTCTTCAACTCTTTTTGACGTGTACTGTATATGGACAAAATATTATTAGCAGACACGCGACACTGCTACTAGCAGACGATTTTCATTCACTTTTTAGGGACCACGTCCCCTCCACTCCCAACCTCTTCCAGCTGGAACATATGTGTGTTATGTTTGAAAATATTTGTATGGGTTGGTTGTTTTGATGCCCAAGGTTTGCAGTTTCACCCACGCAGACATTTTGGTGTCATTTCAGTAATATATCTGCAGTTTTGTCACTCGTCAACAAAACAAAACCATGATGCCGAGTCTACCTTCGCTTGTGGGAAGGGGTTCATTGCGGTATTCATTTCAGTAAAAAATCAATATTATTTTGCCCTGTGCAATAAATGAAGTGTTGAAAGTATGTTATTTTTTTCTATCTTTATTAGTATTAAATCGAAAATGCACATTTTCTCGTTTCAAGCGAAACATTTTGGTTGTTTCTATCGCATGTATGACAGTCTTGACAGACAGTCTGATCGAAGTGTTTACCCGAAGCTACTTCTGGCCTTGCATATCATTAACGTCAAAGATGGTTAATCGGCAATGGGCTTTTTGTCCCAAACAAATCATCCCATTTGAGAAACTGGCATTTTTTCACGGTAAATTGGCACAAATTTGATCACAGCCATTTCTCTTTCCAATCGAAACTCGGTCATTGTCTTGCGCGTTGCGGGTGTTTCCTGCGTCCTACATTTTAACCGTTTCAATGTGGAAAGTTGGAAATATCATAGCAAAGCAGCTAATCTGCAGCAGTAAAAGGTAATTCGCAACGAGAAATGTTCTTATAATTCATTCGCGCATGTTAAAAATACATGCCTGCACCAAAGTTACATAGTAACTTTAAAACAATCAATAATTGAAATGAATTGACGTTGAGAGTATTATCACGTGACCCCACAAAAATTGTAGAAATCTTGAACTGTAAAAGCCAGCGCAGACGTCGATTTGACACTCTGAATGTCGGGTTATTCCCAACGAGAAATAACGATCTCAAAATATCAAGAATTGATCGAGAACAACCCTAAAACAAAACAGGTGTATATCTCGTAGCACTTTAAGATGGGAACCAGGGAGAATACTCCCTTGTAGCTGTAGCTAAGTGCAGTCCGAAGACTCGAGTCGGTGGACGGTACAATGTTTCACCGGGCCAGAATGAAGGCTCATTTTGGCCAGCTGCAACATGTTACCGTTATTTTATTAAGACTTTTAAGTTAAATCGTTGGCACAATTACTTAGCCTAATCAAAAATGATGGAGATTTATCAAATTCATACTATAAATTCTGGAATCAAATAAAAATTAACCTCTTCAGAGATTTATAACTATTCTTTAGGCCCATTGTGTTAATTAGTCCAGTTTGGACTCAAAGTCAAACAGAGTTGCGTGTGGTGAAATTTGCAATGGTACAGTCCGTCCTGAATTAGAGGAATCTACTATAACAGCTCTTGCTGTGAAGTCCGAAATTAAAATTGTAATTAACCCCTGCCAACGCAAAGAAATTCTCACTGGTCGTACCAGAAAAATTACCCAGGACCATTCCATTTTTATAAGGGACAATTAACCCTTCAAATCACTAGGATACTTGATTAATGGTATAAGCCTTACATATGAATCTCAATTAACCCTGCCAAAACTCACATAAACTGGCTACTCCAGTGTGAGTCCTTCAACGGTACCATTTATTATAGAATTGTAAATTACTGAAGGACTGCCACTGTGCTAAACTGTTAGCACTTATAAAAATTGATAACTGTTTAACCAGATATATTTACCCTTTTGAAACTGGTTATTTTGATTTAGAAAACTTGCTTAGAATTGGATATGACTGGTAGAGTGCTAAATTAGTATTGATGATCAGAGCTTTACTGATAAATAATCTGTTTATAGCGGGTTACCGGGGGGTGCCTGCAGACTCTCTCCGATAATTCGTTATAAGGCAGATCTTAGAACCAATCTTTAATCCTTATGAATTACTGGGAAACACAAAAGAAATTAACGTTAAGATTTTATCTTGACACTTTGGACTTCCTTTGAAGCCACATAGTGGCTTCTAGCACTATGTCAGTTAGCACTTTAAAGGTTTACACCCACTGCCAAACTGGTCACATAACAGTTTAATTGAGATTCAAATATGATTGGTTATTCCAGTAAGAGAGAAATTGTAAATAATACTGGTCAATCCAATCAAATAAAGAAGCAGGTCACGCCAGCCACATGAAAGCGTAATTAGTTGGTTTACAGCTGGTCACTTCAGTAAATTGTAAATATTGAGTTATTGTAGATGAAATAAGCTGGTGATTCCAGTCATGGGGGAACTAAAAATAACCCCCCGATAAATTATACAATGAAATGTAAATTAAATAAATATTAATTAATTAAGTTTAAACAGAGTTCCTTCGATTCCTTTCAGATCTAGCCCCCCCCCCCCCCCCCCATAGGGAAAATTGAACCTCTCATTGACGCCCCGGTTTCTAGTGAAGTTTAGGTCCCCTTGGGAGACTGCGTATCCTATACGGTTACAGTTTAAACGTTAACTCAATTACGGTTAGAGCTACTAAACGTATCAAATTTCTGAAGATCATCAGAGGTAAAAATTGGGGAGCAAACAAAGTTGTGCTTCTCAAGCTTTACAAATCATTTATACGCCCGGTACTATAATATGGTGCCATAATAACAAGTGACCTGAGCAAAACCAACATTCAGAAGCTACAGAGTGTTCAAAAATATGCCCTGCGTGGGGCACTATGCAAACCCAAATGGACACCGATAAAGGAACTTCACGAGCTAGCAAAAATAGAAACCATTGATACGCGATTAAAAGACCTACAAAACAAAACCCTCAACAGACTCCAAGATAGTGAATTAATGGTTGAGCTGAACGAACACCGATCCCTTAACAGAAAATAAAAATTGTACGAATTAAATTGCTCGGAGTCAGTGAAGATTGTCTTGCCAGTCATTGAGAACTTTAGGATTAAGTCTGTGCGGACTGCCTCGCAACTCTGCTGAAGCGCAATTGAAACGCGTTTAATAAGACCTATATAACAAAACCCTCCACAGACCCCAGGATAGTGAATCAATGGTAGAGCTGTACGAACACCGAATCCAAACAGAAAAACAAAATAAGTCACAGTAAATTAAAATTACTCAATAGAATTAAACTACGCGGAGTGAGTGAGGATTGCCTCGATACTCATTGAGAACTTTAGGTTTGAGTCTGTGAGGATTGCCTCACAACTCTGCGTGTGGGGAATGGGCTCCGATGAGACCCTCACCTCACCCCATCCATAGCAACAATCACACAACAGTCACAATATACAATAGCGGATACCTATCTTTCTCTCTGCCTTTAACTTTTCTAATTGAACATTCTCAGATTTTCTTGCAACACCCTTATCAAGAAGACGCATGGAAATGATAAACGAAGCGTAGGGGGAACTGGTACAACCTACCTTTCTGTTAACATACACAGGAAACCACCAGACACCAGGCAAGGATTGAAAGAAGCTTGCCTGGCTGGGGCGAGTGTACATTTTAAATAAATAAACATTTGAATAAAGATTTAACAGCACTTTTAAGGGCTTTCGGGTGTGTGTGTGTGTGTGTGTGTGTTTTCCCCTCCAATCACCTCGTCACCTGTTCTCCCTGAAGGTAGAACAGATGGCCAAGGCTCAGCATCCACTCTCCCTCATAGGCTGATGGACGACTCCCAGCTTCAAAAACACATATTGGTGGATTTTTCCCTTTTTGTAACCGTTATGGATAACATGCTGGGGATGCTCCCAAACCAGCGACTGTGTGGGTTTCTTTTTCTTTTTCTTTTCTAAAACAACCAACAAACCACAGTTTCAGTATTACCAAAAATATGCCCACGTCTCTAAGCAAACACAAAGCAGAATTCTTGTAGTTATGCACAATTCCTAGTCATCTTCCAGTTCGAGGTTCTCGGAGATCTGCACCCACTACCCTACTGCCAGTGCGCACACTCAAACCAAATAAGATTATTGATTCTCGCTTCCGACTCTCGTGAATTCATAAGCAAATAAAGATATAAAGCAAATAAAGTTATTCGGGTCCCAAGGGATTTAAATCCCACATCGTTCCTGTGCACATTTGGCGCGCTGAAACTTTTCATTCATTCATTCAAGTCTGAATTATTTTCCGCAAAGTCTCTTTGAAGAAGCTGAACGAAGCGAAACGCGTCGCGACAGACGGATTATTTTCTACCTTTGCTGAAGACTACAGCCAATCCAGTTATCTTTAATAGGTAATATCTAGGTTTTCATTTTCATTTATTTCATTTCTTCATTTTAATTTTATATTATAGTCAGTTCATCAACCAATTCTCCAAATGGCTCACAAAAGACAGAAGCATCATGGAAAGGGAGTTGCCCAGTCTGGAAGGGGCCAATCGTTCCAGGCCTATTCTAAGTTGGTCAAGGCCCTTTTTCAGGTGATTCAGTGTTTGCACCACATTCGGCTCTTAGAGCAGCATTTGGCAAATCGGAATTTACCAAAGCAATAGGAGAAGAAGGTAGATGAGTTGGGGGGCTTCTTTAAGCCGGCTCTACTCACCCTACACATTTTTTCTGTTTTTCGACAGATTAGTGTGGGATGGGACAACCAAACGTTAAATGCTTTGTTTAATTGAGCATTACAAGAAAAAATTAAACGAGTTGAAGTCTAAAATCACTTTGGCAATGCAACCACCTCCTGGCTTGGAAAAAAATAGACTTCAACAGCGCTTCGGCGCATGCCTTGATCTGGGCTAAAAGAAAACTTAAAAAATAAGTTGACAGATAAGACGATTTTCGGCTTATGAGTCTTATATTTCGGAACTTCGCCCAGCGTCTGGAGTAAAGAACAAAAAGGTAGGGAGCAAGCAAACTCCCACCCGTGTTGTCCCTCTACACCAACGCAAAAAGCAAAATAAGAAAAGATTAAGACAAAGCATTTCGTCCTCTTCTTTTCCTTCTACTTCCCCTACCTTCTCTGAGTAAGCGCTTCAATTTGCGAACATCTCCGGTCCATATTGTGACTGAAGATGCTCGCAAATTGAGTAACGCTGTCTCGCCTCGTCTTGTTCCTCTACCTCCTACTCCTCCTCCCTCCTTCTTTCTCCGGTTCTCCTAATGCTTTCACTCTAATTGCCCAGCTGATTCCTCTGCATCTCCTGTTTCTTCTCCCGCTTATGTTTCTACTCCTCATTCTCCTGCTTCTAGTATGGGTCAACCAGGTATATCGTACTCACAGAAAGTCAAATCACCGAGCCGCAACACAGGCCGCTCATTTGATTCTAAATTCTCCCTGTTTCGGCATAAGAACGGAGCTAACTTTGACAAAAAGAACTGGCGCCTCCCCGATATTTGTAAAAACATCCTTGTGATTGGTAGTTCACAATTAGGAGCCATTGATCGAGACCCCCACCCGGACATCCAGGTGGAGTGTTACCCTGGGGCCAAGTTCAATCACTTTCGCTCCATGTTTAAAAGGCACAGGGGCCAGTCCAGTCCCCCCCCCCCCCCAAAATATTATTAAATATTGGCGTGAATTCTCGAAGTGATAATACTGATCTCGTAGTTAAGCAGTTGCAGAATATGCTTGGCGATATCAGGGTAAAGTTTAGATCAGCAAAACTTTATTTCGCTGAACTAAACTTTTCTCAAAAATTCCCTTTGGCTGAGAGGAGAACCGTGAGCACCATCAATGAAACCATTCGGAAAGTGAACCAGCACCGAAGCCTAAAACTGGTAATCAGACAAATATACCACCGTACAACTGTAATTTTATTGGGCAAAATAAATTAGAAGACCGCTTTAGAAACTCCGGCGGTCGGAAACTTCCTTTTACAGAATCATCTGGTTGGTCACCTCCAGATAGTGAAGTAGATCCCGAAATTATTGAGGCTAACAAACGAATCCTCCAAAAGGTGATCAGCATGAACATACTCTCCGATAAAGACAATTTAACAGCTGGTGAACGGAGAGCCCTCGCGAAACATCGAAAAAGATAAAAAAATTAGTAATTGAACCAGCCGACAAAGGTGGGTCGGTAGTCGTTCTTTCCTCGGGATAATAACGCAAATGAATCCATGAGACAAAACAGCAATACTAAACATTATAAGAAAATAGATTCACTTATTAAATATGTCCTAGTAATGACGAAAACTTCAGTAAGATTTTAAGATCCACAAGGACCGTTCTTCATGGACGGATGACTTAACTCCACCCGGGAGGCCAATTGTAATTCGGAATCTTATGCGATATCGGAATAACTGATTATCATCTGAAATCTATAGCAAATAGACATCCGAGCTATCTAAAAAATGCACAGGACTTCCTGTCCAAAATTTCTAAATTCGAAAAATGCAATCCTGTCTACTTTCGACATCGACAGTAAGTATACGGACATTGATATTGATAACGGTGTAAAATCGGTTAAAAATGCATTTAAAAATATCCGGATGCAAAACGCCCGGATGAACAAAAATTTTGGATCTTTTAGAGCTGAGGTGAGCTGAGCTTATTTATTTATTTATTGGTGTTGAAGGTCACATACTTATGCACAATGGCTAATCGTGACAGTTTTACGGGTGGAGGAAGCCGGAGTACCTGGAAAGAATCAACGAGCATCAACGAGCAACTGTCAGCTTCTCAACATTCTAATTCCGTTCAAGCTCCGCTCAAGCAGGGTTACAGCGTTTGAAGACATGTGCACTATCGACGTGTAGTACGCCTTAGTACACGGCGTCATCGTGCCCCCATGTAGGCAACCGGGATAAAGTGCCTTGCCCAAGGACACAACGTGGGTCGTCCCGAGAGCTGAGATTAAAAGATAATGACTTTCAATTCAATGGAGAATATGTTCTACAAATAATGGGTTGTCCTGTGGGCAAAAGATTCAGTCCTAACTTTGCAAGCATTTATGTAGCGGAATGGGAGGAAAATGCCTTAAGCAAATGTGCAAAGCATCCTCTCGTATATCTCCGATATTTCGATGACATTTTTATTATTTGGGAACATTCAAAAGAAGATTTTGATGAATTTTTAGAAATTTGAAACAATCATGATCCAAACGTTAAATTAAAAGCTACTAGGACTGAAAATTCTGTTGATTTTCTCGATATGACCGTATATAAACGCAAGCAATTCCAGGCATCCAGTCATTTAGATTATAAAGTATATTTTAAATCAACTGTTTCACATCAATTGTTACATACAAAATCATTTCATCCTCAACATACATTTAAAGGTATCATCAAAGCACAGCGCATTCGTTTCCACCGCAATTCAAGTGATGAGGTAAATTTCAACGAGGCTTGTTCTACTCTATTTGGCGCTCTCAGATTGAGGGGGCACTGAGCTTTTTGAGTAGCCTGAAATCTCAAACTCTGAAAAAGTTCGAAAGTCCAGCAGAAATTACTGATTTCGAACCACTGAAAATTAACACAACATACCACTGCAGTATTGTAATGGCGCGGTATTGAATTGCAAAAAGCCTCTTTGTAGATTACATACTTTTATGCCTGGTCGGAAAAAAGGATTTTCCTCCCAACAAACCAAAAATCATTATCAGATCCGTAACCCCCTCCATTGTGAATCATCTAATATTATTTACCTTATCACTTGTAAACGCTGTCGGAAGCAGTATGTTGGTAAAAGTCAAAATCCTTTCCGAGAATGTGCTACTAGACACAAACAGGATATAAAACATAATGCTGATGCCCCAGTAGCACAACATTTTAACCTTCCGGGCCATTCTTTGGACGATTTCGAAATCCATCCTCTTGAACAACCACCAATTAAGGACACATTAGAAGAAACGGATGAATTTAGAAAAAAAAACGTGAAGAGTTTTGGATCAATACGTTTCAAACCCTCTGGTCATTTGGTATGAACATATCAGAGGGAGAATGTGAAATGAGGTCCATCATTCCTTTCACTTTAACATACAACAGAATGAATATCGAAATAGCAAAAATATTAAAGGATGAATTCAATTTAACCAACCCTAAATTAAATGAACCTATCGCCTATAAGAAAAGCAAAAGCTTGCGTAACATTGTTGTAAGGACTTAATTAGAGCCCATCAATGAATAACATCAATTTTTGTCAGTCAGTTTAACCAGTTCCTGAGCTCATCACTTAGTTTAAATCAGTTTGGTGTATTTTTTATCATGTTTGAAACCCATCATGGTTCAGAAAATGAAAACAATTTTTCGGCGGCGTATTACAAGAAAAAAAACGTTTTTTGGATCAATACGCTTCAAACCCTCTGGCCTTTTGGTATGAACATATCAGAGGGAGAATGCGAAAGGAGGTCCGTCATTCCTTTCCCTTTAACATACAACAGAATAAATATCGAAATAGCAAAAATATTAAAAGATGAGGTCAATTGAACCAACTCTAAATTAAATGAACCTTTGAATCTTATACCTGTCATCGCCTATAAAAAAGCTTGCGTAACATCGTTGTAAGGACTAACTTAGAGCCCATCAATGAATAACATCAATTATTGCCAGTCAGTTTAACCAGATCCCAAGCTCATCACTCAATTTAAAACAATTTGGTGTATTTTCTGTCATGTTTGAAACCCATCAAGATTCAGTAAATGAAAACAATTTTTCGTCGGTATATTGATAAAAAAAAACGTTTCAGTAGGAAGTGCGAATTTTAAAAAACAAAAACCACGCACGCACGTTCACGTTACCATTATGCTCTCTTCGTTCGCTATAAATCGGTTGCAGAACAAAGCCCCTGTGGTTAAAACCCCCTGCACCCAACAGAAGAAAAGAAAGTAAATTGGTTGAATGGGCATGGGCACGTAAATCAAAGCAAAGGAAGAGCTTATTTATTTATTTATTTATTTATTTATTTATTTATTTATTTTTAAGGTCACATACAATGGCTAATCGTGACCGTGACAGTTTTACGGGTGGGGGAAGCACACTGTGTGTTGGCAGGGAGCTCGAGGTGGGGGTATCTCCCTATCTTTGTGAGAATCTGAGGGCCTCCCCTAGGAAAATTCTTTTACAATTTGTCATAGAACAAGTCAGTTTGCTTAATCAGTGGGCAAGGGCAAAGTGTCCACCATCAATGCTATTTGGTACAGGCTCTATATCCCGGTATGTCATGCCTTTGGAAAAAGATGTTCCCCCCTCCAGCTAGATCCACCACTATAATATGCACATACAGTATCAGCTGAAATAAGTTGTAGGATAAATAAAGAAACTTTTAATCCCATTTTTCCGGTATTAATAATTCCAGACCTTGATCTCATTGTTTGAGAATGATATCAAAGGGTGCAATAATCCACGAAGGAAAAATGTTACTCAAATTCTGTTGTGTTTATCCTGCAACTTATTTCAGCTCGTACTGTATGTATGATCTCTCCACACTTCTGGTTTCTGATAATCTCTCTCCGAGAGTTTTAGAAGTATCACTGTCAGAATTCGGTAAGGGAGGAGCTGGAAGGGGAGGGAGTAATGGGGGGGGGGGGGGTAGAAAACTTCTAGCTGCCCCCCTCCACATTTTCACTTCCCACGTATTTGGTATGACGTGATGATAATAAACTATGCCAATAGAAACTAAGTGAATTTCTGATTCGGGGTATCAGATTAGCTCGCGGATTTTTTGTAGTTTGCAGGTGGATGACACGTGCCCCACCACCCCCATCCCCCGCATTCCCCGTCAACCTCCGGTTAAAATATCAATAACATGCCTAGTAATGATAAGTTTATGTATCTGTATATGACATGGTACCATGACACCATCATTGCTGGTTTTGTAGGTTCATACATCGTTTTTCGATCGATTAAAAATGTTTTTCATTGAAATTGCTGTTGTCTTGTCTTGAATCGATTAATACATAAACAGACTATTGAATTTCCCTCAGTTGTGGCTATAACTTTAAGTAGACGACCAATGAACGTGCGATGTGGCATTCATTGCTCGGTTACCGGATAACCCCTGTTGTCGATGAGAATCAATCTCGATTCACTCGAAAAAAGTAAAGAAATTGCGAATAAAACTCAACTTTCGTCAATCTTGGCTTCGAAATCGCAGTGGCTCCGCGAATTACACGACATTCTGTCGTTTATTTGAGCGAGATCGATGAGGTATTCGCTAATTTACAGATTTCAGAAAATTTCGATCTGGGAAGTGTCAAACCTTTCCTTTTATATTATTGATAATATAATAAATATATATTTTATTAAAATTGATAAAATCTGATAATACGTCGAGTGACTGTTGACAGAAGCAGAGGATTCCCAGGGAATGCGAACAAGTAAAATAGATGACGGTCTGTTTAGGTAATTCTAGGAAGTAGCTGAGCATTTGTGGATATCCGAACCAGCAAAAGTACCCCAGTCCAATAATACATCCGCACCCCCTTGAGCACACTTCCGTCCTATCAGAGGCTTTTCGGAGCCTATAGCACTATATGCTACTCTTATAATGAGGATTCTGGAAGAATCCGAGCGAAATAAACAAGTATCAGGTTTTGTGTGGCTAACGCACTGACACCACGTATCACTATGGTAATGACGTCACAATATGTCCGCTCATGTGTACTACCATGGAAATCCACCCAGGAATAGGGGTGAAAACCAGATTGCATACTGCTCAGCTAGAAGCTGTTCGATCATTACATATGTATTATATACATCTTAGGATATTGTGAATAAAAATGAAAAAAGGTTGTAAAGGAAGTTAAATTCCTGGGTTTATTGTTTGACAATAAACTGAATTTCACTTCTCACGTGAAACAACTTAGGATGTAAAAGGGCATTCAACGTCCTGAAGGCAGTTCGAAGGATAGATTGGGGCGCTGGCCAAAAAACGCTAACCCCACCTGTAGATCACTTGTGAGATCAAAATTAGATTACGATTGTGTGGTTTACAGTTCTGTGAGAAACTCCAACCTCAAAGGACTTGATGCAATCCATACAAAGGCCACAAGAACTAGCCTGTGCGCAGTTGGAACATCACCAGTAGATTTGATGCTCATTGAAGTAGGGGTGCCTTTTCTTGAGAATAGCGAGATTAAACTGTCACTCTTATATGTTTCAAAACTAACTGCTAACCCTTCAAATATCACCTATAACTGTCTGTCACATCCCCAAAATAACTGCTAACCCTTCAAATATCACCTATAACTGTCTGTTACATCCCCCAATTTTTTTTTTTAACAGAAATCAGAAAAATATATTTATTTATTTATTAGGGCGGGGGCGCGGTGGCTCAGTAGGTAGAGGTGCAGGCTGCAACCTGAGAGGTCCTCGATTTGAATCCCACCTGCGGCAACCGCGTTGTATCCTTGGGCAAGACACTCCCCCCCCCCCCCCCCATTGCCCACGTGGGGGCACGGTGGCGTTGTGTACTAAGGCGTACTGCACGTCGATGGTGCACTTGTCTTCAACCAATGCTAACCCTGCTTGTGTGGAGTAAGTATGTTGGGGAGCCTGGCAGTTGCTCGCCGTTGCTCGATGGTCCTCTGTGGGTACTCCGGCTTCCTCCACCCGTAAAACTGTTCGACACGGAGTGACTCTGGCTGTCGAAAGTGTCGTTAAGCCCCAAGAAATAAATAATTTCAAAATAAACAAAATTCTATTACTTATATAGCACCTTAATCAAATAGCCGTGATCCACATATATGAAATATCAACATCCGAAATGTTTCAATAGCGTGTTTTGGCACTGCGCATTATGTTTGAAATGTGGGGTAACATCGTCCTCAATCATCATTCTCGAACAGAAATAACTTTCGATCAATGGGACTGAAAAGTTTGATTAAAAAAGTTCTGCCTACCTTTCGCTCCTCAGGATTCAACGTCGAGTTTCGTATCGGTGCATGGGACACAGTATCATCTCTCTGTCTCCTGGTGGGTAGTGGATCTGTGTAAATCCCCTCACAAATTTCTTTCAAGGACGACATACTTGTTCTGGAGGTTACATGAGCAAAATGAATTAAAGCTTCGGTGCGTTGCTGCTTCGTTGAACTCCGTATTTGTGTGGGATGAACAGCGAAACTGAAAATGAAATTCATAATTGAACGTCACACGCTTCAGCAAATAAACACGAGACAATATGTGTCAGCGCATACCAGTCCCATCAATTTTCGTTTATCAAGTAAATTAACTTGTTTCGTTCGTGCTTGTCGTCGTCTGTTTACACCTCAACAACTGGCCATTTTCTTCTGCGACCAAATTTGTTTGTGTCGATTTGATAGCAACAGGACAATTATGAATCTATTAAAAGACTTGGCGGCGTTCCAATTTCATCCGTTCACACAGCCTAATACCTACAGAATGTCACATGGGTAATATTCTTATCGACTGCATTGAAAGTGTCATCACGATTTAATTTTATCAATGGAGACTTTTCAATCCAACAATAATAAAGGAAATATTTTTTGTATCCACCCATCGGAATACAGCCCACCCACATGCCCTGGATTTAAATTGCCATGTTAGTACAGGCATTGAACCCACTATATGGCTGAACCCGGAAAAAATTAGCTACAAGTTGATTTTGGTGTCATGTTTTAGAGGCACGCCTCTCTAATAACATATCCAAAATCTGCTAAAATCCACTTTGGGGAAAATTTTCTGGAGCGCATTGAGAAGAGGAGGTATCAGGTAAAAAGAGCGTCACGTCCACTGAAGGACAAGAGGAAAGTGTATCAGAACAAGAGAAGTACTCACATACCGCAGATACGTCTGAGTGTTTGACTGTTTCTGATGCAGACAAAGAGTGTGAAATTGACATACAGCAAGGCCCAAGTAAACTTCGAGGCAAACAGGAACAAATCAGCGAGGCAGAATTAGACAGTCAAAAAGATTTACACAAATGTATTCTCGACAATTCGGTCGCCGTTTCTTCGGTTTATCAATCGGAAGACTTAGTGAAGCTTTCGTCCTGCCTCAGTGAGTACAAAGTCATTTTGTGTGAACAGTCTCGCACTGTCAAGCTCTGGAGTCAGTATCTAGAATTTGTCCGAATTCTGAAAATGTTCATTGGAGGTGAAAGACTGGGTGATCGGAATCTCCACCTTGTTGCTGTCAGCTACATGTTGAACCTTTTTGCTGCAACTGGTCAAGTTCACTATCCAAAGAGTTGCACATTTTTCTGCAAATGATGCTCGAGTTACCGGAAGAGCATCCGTGGTTATATGAGAGATTCCTTGTTGACGGTTTCCATACGATACGGCGGTGTGACAGAATATGGGCAGGGCTTTACAGTGACCTTGTGATTGAACAGATACTAATGCGCTCATTAAAAGGCCGAAGGGGGGGGGGACTAACAAGAGGACGCGGAGTTACTGAATCGGTGTGACAGGAGTGGATTTACAGCATGCACAAGTGCGTCGAAATACACGACTCTATGACCACCCTCACTGATATGCGGTTCAATACTAGCGAACAACATGTAGACATGAGGACTTCACGCCCTGAACGCGATGCAACAGACATGGCCAAGATATTAGAATGGTTTGACCAGCACGACCCATTTGCTGGAGATGAACGTTTGCGTTCCCTTTCCTCTGGGTTGTGAGCGACTGAAGGGGATGGTGTTAATTGCGACCAGACCGAGTTGGTGGGATCCAGAATACACATGGAACTGGACAATGCTAACGTTTCCGACGCTTCGATCAAGAGGAGTGATCAGATTTGTACCCTGGGCCACCTGACACCTGGCGACAAGCTGGACGGTCAGAGAGTGTCGATCGATCCCTCCGTTTTCTTCACTCGGTTAATTGCCATTGCACAAAGGGAAATGATATGGCGCCGTATTTCGAGTACGAACTAGCTGTCATGCCGACGGCTCTCTTCAAAGACTTCTTCCTCCGAAAGGCAACTCAAGCGGATCTAGCGAAAGCAGTCACATAAGGGATCAATCTTTTTGAACAACCCACCGATGCTGTTTATGTTCTGGACGGAGGAGCCTTTCTTCACAGAGTAAAATGGAAAGGAAAATCTACCTATTCAGAAGTAGTCCAACAATACGTAAATAATGTGACAAATAGGTATGGCAACGTTGCTACATAATCTTCGATGGTTATGGGGATGGGCCGACTACCAAGGGTCAGGAGCACAGGAGAAGAGCAGCGAATAGATGCGCAGACATCCTTTTATCAGAAACATTGACTGCCCACAGTAACCAAGAACTGTTGTTGTCTAACGATAAGAACAAAAGCCAGCTCATAGATCTCCTATCCCGATCTCTCAGAGACAGCGGACACACAGTCCACTGCAGTAGGGGAGATGCAGATACTCTAGTTATTAAATGTGCTAATATCCTCACATCTGAAAAGAAACCAGTGGTGATAGTGTCCGACGATACCGACGTTTTGGTTCTATCATTTTACCATTGGAAACCCACCTCGGCCGACCTCTATTTCAGATCTGAAGCAAGCAAGGCTCATAAGGGTGGAGAGACGTGGAAAATTGCTGATATTACTGCAAAGATTGGAGATATCGCAACTTCACATATTCTATTCATCCATGCATGAAGTGGTTGGAACACATCAGCAATTTATGGACATGTGAAGACACAGCTTCTTAAGAAAATCATCCCCTCTCGGAAAATACAGAACATTGCGAACGTGATGCATGACATCACAGTATCCCCAGCTGAGGTTGGAAAGAATAGTGCTACACTGTTTGTCAAGATGTATTCAGGAAGAGATTCTGATAACCTGAATGGCTTGGGGTACTCTAAGTTCATGGTAATGGTAACTTCGAGTAAAACGGCAATCGAGCCCCAAAAACTGCCACCGACTGAACGTGCAGCACATTTCCACTGTTTGCGAGTTCACTTGCAAATGATGGTGTGGAAGTATCTGGACAATGAAATCCCCAATCCACAGGAATTGGGTTGGGAATTGCGTGATAATGACTACTCGCGCCAGTGATGACTGATTGAATCCTGCCTCCGACATCCTTCTCAACTTCATTTGTTGCAACTGCAAAATGACATCTAAGAACCCATACAGGAAGAAAGCGTGTTACTTCGTGTAGCGATTGTCGAGGAGAGAACTGCATGAATGCTGAGCCGGTAGATATAGAAGATGAACTTGTCGATACCAGCGAACACATACCAGTTTAGCTATCTCCCACATGAAAACAATCACACATGACATATTAGTTTTCCTTTAGAATTTTTTGAATATTCAACACGCGACACACAAAACATTTTGAGTTTCCGTCATATCTCTCTATTGTAACCCCCACCTACTGTTAGACATGTTGAAGAATGGGAATATGGCGGTCATTTTGATCACCATTTTTTATGCGTTAATGTATATTTTGGTTTAAATTGGACTCATTTGCTTTGTTTTGCATCAAAAGTCTAGCCGATGCCACTTGCTACGCATATCTTACCATAAATGTTCAGTGGGAATAGGATTATCGATTGCAGCTTACGGATTTTTGTGATCGCCAACCCCAGCCCCCCCCCCCCATCCCCACCCCTTGGGCGCCATCTTGGATAAGAACATTTTCTCCAAATCGGATTTTAGCGGATTTTGTTTATGATATTCCTAACAGATTTCCGCGTCGACTTCGAGCTATTTTTTTCCGGGTCAGTACCTCCAACGCCTGAACTATGTCTACTCATAGGGTAGAGCAGAGCCATTGAAACGTTTGGTCAGCCTTCCATACTTTGGGGATGGACGGGACAACCGTTACTTATTCCCAATTCCTTATTCGACATTCTTTATCAACTGATCAATTCGAACTCCATCCGCTTAATAACGAATGTCGAATAAGGAACTGGGAATAAGTAACCAGCCCTGTCGGAACTGGGGGGGGGGGGGTGGAGGGCTGCAGCCCCCCAATAATTTGCTCATATTTCGTCGTTAGTTTATCCATGATGGGAGCAACCGATGTAATCTGAATAAAACTGGACATTAGATTATTTAACTCAGATTAGAACAGTGGCGTAGGAACCGGGTGGGGGGGGGGGGGGGGGGGCAAGAGAGATATTTCCCCCACCCCCACCCCCACAAATTTGTCAAAAGTAGGCTTTTCTGGGCTAGGTTTGTGGTTTCTCCACACGGGATGCCCACTGGTTACCATATTCCGACATTGCTGTGAATGATTACTGGATTGAGTGGGTTCCATGTGGGCTTTCTTCCACCAATAAAACTGACAGTCGTGTTTTCGCCTAATTGTGGAAAGCGATGTTAAACCCCAACCAACCACAGGGTAATTCATTGCATGTTCACTATTCCTGTCATTCTGCTCGGAAATCACGCTGAATTTATAAGAGAGCTGACGTATTTCATTATTGACGATGTATTTGCTCAGAATAACTCAGAATGCATATTTGTACATCTTAAATTAAAAAAAAATTCCCGGGGAAGGCCCCCCGGACTCCCACCAACCTGACGGGGTGGGGGGGGGGGGTACCCCCTCTCATGCTCACCCCCACTCGCCTCTTCGCGGTTCGGATGACGCTTCGCGTCATAGGAATATACGATTTATTTGCTCAGAATCAACCAGAATGCATGTTTTTACATCTTGAATTCGAAAATTTTCACGGGATACCCCCTCTCGTGTTCACCCCCACTCGCCGCTCGGATGACGCGTCGCGTCATGGAAATATAGGTCCTACCCCCCCCCCCCCCCCCCGAAATAAAATTACCTTACTACGCCCCTGGATTAGAATTATGAACGTATCACTGAATGTATAACACGTACCTGCATATGTTGATGTGCAAACGTTTTGAGCAATTCCATTGGCAGCTTAGAAGACCACGACAACCGTTGGCGTAATGATAAAACTAATAAATCCACCATAAGGCCTGACTGTTTTTTAGCATGACGGAATACGGTGACGGGCTGCGGGTGAGCCCGGTGTGAGAACCGTCCCCAAATGTTATGGGGTTCTATTTTGGATTTTTGAAACATTTTGTTAAAAAACAACTTTTGCCGTTTAAAAAAATCAAGAGGTTTTTGCTTCAAAAGCTACCAGAATGCTTCCTTTGATTGCCCTTTTCAAAAACATTTCTGGGAGAGTAAGCCCCCTCCCCTCACTCCTCCCCTCCCCCCCCCCCTCAAAAAGCTCGTGCCTTCAGCACTCGCGCCAGATGCCTTCGGCATCTGGATACCCCATACCCATTTAGTATCAGCCAGTTCACCCAAATTAGCAATATCAGCCCCCCCCCCCCCACACATACACACACAATATAAATTTCGTTCCGACGGGCCTGGTAACAGTTGTCACGTCCGTCCATACTTGTTAAAAAATCTTACTTTGTTCTTTTGTTTACTTTCCTTTGTTCTTTTGTTTTCTTCGTTATGCAGCATTATTTTACGTATTATTCTTAAGTTACAACAGTCCCACTATAAGCTCTAAAAATTACATCTTTCAAAGCGTGACGTTAAAACATGATGTGCACGGTGAAGTATCAACTGCAGTAAATAATCTCTATTGTGCGTGCGTTGGTGATGTTGGTGGTCGATTTGGATATCATGGCGGGTAGCATCAATTTGGACGAGATCCAGACAAATCACGAACATGATTTTAGTTATCTACTAAATAATAAAACAGAGGCATTTTCCGAGGACAATGACTTTACTTTCTGCTTAAACAAATATTTTCTTTCGAATGAAATGAGCAGCACTGAACTTGGTGGTGCACGAAGGTCTTTCTTTGCTTTCTATATCAATTGTCAAAGTCTAAATGCTCACTGGGATCATTTAGACCACCTGATCTCGTATATAAATAACGCAGAGAGCACACTTGATGCCATCGGTCTTACAGAATTCTTCCAACTCCCTTCTAATGTGTCTTATACTTTAGAAGAATACCACCCTTTACTGAAAAACACAAGGCCCAGTGACGACGATGGGCACGGGGGAGTTGGTTTGCTTACAAAAACTGATAATACTTTCAGTGTTCGCCATGATCTCTCTATTTCGATACCCACGTACTCCAGTCTATATTTGTTGAACTGAAGTTTAACTGCTGCACGAAAATAAATGGCGTAATCTACAGACCCAACACTGCCCCAAAAGCAGATATAGACCTATTTCAATCCAAAATTAATATCATAACTGATCTACTTAACAACGAAAAGAAAACTTTCATAATTATGGACGATTTCAACATTGATCTTCTAAAAGTAGGCTCTCATTCTAAGACAGACTTGTTCATCGACCAAATGTTCAATGAGGGATTTGTGCCTGTCATCTCCACATCAACAAGAGTAACAGATCGGTACTCTACTCTTATAGACCACATCTTCTCCAATAATGTTACTCAAAATTTTAAATCCGGAATAATACTAACAAATGCATCTGACCATTTTGGAACTTTTTTTATTGAACTCTCAAATCAGAAATCTGATGGTTTTAAACCATTTCTAACCCAGAAGATAAACTCAACAATTATTGAATTCTTGAAATCGCTTCTGTTCCAAAGTGACTTTTCCAATGTTATGGAATCCAAGTGTCCCAACACAGCCTTTGAAAATTTCCTAAATACTTACTTGGCCGCCTTCGACACAGCTTTCTATTTAAAAAGACACAAACTGAAAAATAAGTTCATAGAATGACAGCTATGGATGACAAAGGGACTTGTAATATCAGCAAACAAAAAAAACTAAACTTTTCACTAAGAAGTTAAGATCCTCTACAGAAGTTAACACCAGGAACCAAACAAATTACTGTAGGCTATCTAATAGAATAATAAAAAAGGTAAAGCTATGAATTATGAAAACGCACTCGTGGAAAATGATAATAACATGCGGAACACTATGAAACAATGTTCTGAATAGGGATAAAAACGGGGAACTTTGCCTTCATTCTTCAACCTTGGCGATAGAAAGGTCCATGCGGAAAATTACATCCCACAGGAGTTCAATACTTTATTTGCAAACATAGGAAGTAAAACTTCTAAACTCATACCCAAGCCTCAGAAGTCATTTGCTGAGTACCTTAATACCAGTCTTACTGAAAACCTATTTATCATACCCACTTCACCTATTGAGATAATAAATATCGCAAAGTTAATGAAATCTAAATTAAGTCAAGACTGTGATAATATTCAACGGACATTCTGAAACATTCAATAAATTTCATTGCCACTCCACTTGCGCATATCATGAACGAGTCATTAAGTCGAGGAATAGTTCCAAACAGGATGAAAATTGCCAAAGTAATTCCAATATTCAAATCAGGTGACGAAAACAACTTTACGAACTACAGACCAATCAGTATTTACCCGTTTTTTTTCTAAAATCACAGAAAAGCTCCTGCTTGTGAGACTCCTTAAGTTTCTAAATAAATTTGATATCCTCTTCCCCAACCAATACGGCTTTAGGAAGCATCCCCGTACACTATATCCAGTCATGCAGTTGGTAAAATATATATCCACCGAAAACAACAAACCCGGTAAGGACAGTACTCTAGCCCTATTCCTAGATCTACTAAAGCGTTTGATACCATCAGCCACGAGATTTTACTCCAAAAACTGGAATATTATGGTAATGCCAGTAATTGGTTCAAAAGCTATCTTCAGACCAGTAACCAGTATGTTTCTTTCGGGAACAGCAAATTTGACCTTGCAGAAAACACATGTGGTGTTCCACAAGGTTCGATATCAGGACCTATACTGTTTCTACTTTACATAAACGATATAAACAACCCAACAAAGCTATTCCTCCTATCGTTTGTAGATGACACCACTGGATACAGGTCTGGGGTGGAGATAAACCTACTTGTCTCGGAATTTTTTTTGCTAAACAATATTTTATTTTAGTTTGAAATAGATACATTAAATAACAGAAAAATTACATTTGTCGCGCAATACAAAATACGAAATTGGATTCAGCAGTAAGCATAACGCTTATGTAAATTGTCTCCGTCAAATAAGTTACATATTATGGCGAGAGTTACAAACAATGTATAAAATCTTTAAAAAATGAAATAAACTTATAAGTTTGTACTCTTTTTCAATTGGTCAATAAGTAATGGATAAGGAGACAGAAAAGTACGTGTAAGAGTGCACTGGGGGGGGGGGGGGGGGGGGGGATAGATGGAGTTGTAATGACACAGCTTTTCACTACCAAACTTACGACACAGTGTGTTTCTCAGAAGAAGTGGCAAGTAGCACA
Organism: Pictodentalium vernedei; assembly: GCA_031216915.1. Taxonomy (NCBI): domain Eukaryota; kingdom Metazoa; phylum Mollusca; class Scaphopoda; order Dentaliida; family Dentaliidae; genus Pictodentalium; species Pictodentalium vernedei. The sequence continues at coordinate 584,138,955 of CM062296.1, forward strand.
TCGGAGCGTGAAGTTATGTGTCCCACTGAAAGTTGTTCATTGAGAACGTGAAGTGAGGAAGTACCTGAATCAGAAATCAGTCTTGTTGAGTTCAGATTTCAGTATTAGTATTAGAACCCAGAGAACAGAACTGAAAAAGATATAATCTGATCTGCAGCCTAACATAAAGTGAAGCCTATACCCTAAACCCTCAAACCAAATCACTCCTGTTGGGTCCAGCTCCATCGAACTCATCTTGGCTGTCATGTTACCGTTTGGGTGGATTTGATGGTGCTGGGCCTAATAGGAGGGATTTACTTACTTCGTTGTCAACTGCAATTTAGTATTAATGTTAGCCACCAGAGGACAGGAAAACCTTAAGTGTAAACAGTAAATAGCAGCCTACCAGGAAATGAGGCCAAAACCTAAAAACCTAAAATCAAATCATTCTTGCTGAGGGCAGCACTATCCAATTCATCTTGGCCGCTGTCATGTTACAGTTTGAGTGGATCTGGTTGTGCTGGGACCAGTAGGAATGATTTATATACTTTGTTGCCAACTGTATTTCAGTATTATTGTCAGCGAACAGAGGACAGGAGATACATTAAGTGTGAACAGCAGCCTAATAGAAAATGAGACCTATAACCTAAAACCTAAAGTCAAATCATTCTTGTTGGGTGCACCACTGTCGAACTTAACTTGGCTGTTATGTTACAATTTGGGCGGATTTGATGATGCTGGGCCTAATAGGAGGGATTTACTTACTTTGTTGTTAACTGTATGTCAGTAATATGATTAGCTACCAGAGGACAGAAAAACATTAAGTATGAACAACAGCCCAAACAGATAAGGAGGCCAAAATCGTAAAACCTAAAACCAAATCGTTCTTGTTGGGCTCAGCACTCTCAAACTCCTCTTGGATGTCATGTTACAATTTGGGCGGATTTGATGGTGCTGGGCTCTAAAAGAGGTATTTACTTACTTGGTTGTCAGCTGTATTTCAGTGTTATTGTTAGTCACCATGGGATAGAAAAACTTAAAGTGTGAACAGTAGCCTAACAGAAAATGAGACCCGAACCCGAAAACCTAAAACAAAACCATTCTTATTGGGTGGAGCACTGTCTAACTCATTTTGGAGGTCATGTTTCATTCTGGGTGAACATGAAGGTGCTGGGCCCAATAAGAAGAATGTACTTACTTTGTTGACAAATGTACCTCGGTATCATGTTAGTCACCAAACGATAGGAAAGCATTAAGTGTGAACAGCATCCTAACAGGAAATGAGGCCAAATCCCCCAAAAGCTATAAATAAATCATTTTTGTTGGGCGCAGCAGTGTCAAACTCATCTTGGCGGTGATATTACAGTTTGGGTGGGTTTGATATTGCTGAGCCCAATAGGTGTGATTAATTTACTTTGTTGTCAATTCATAATTATTGTTAGCCACCAGAGAACAGGAAAACATTATGGTTGAACTGCAGCCGTCCAAAAAATGAGGCCTAAGCCTAAAAAGCTGAAATCAAATCATTCTTGTTGGGTGCAGCACTGTCAATCTCATCTTGGCTGTCATGTTGCAGCTTGGGTGGATTTGATGGTGCTGGGCCCAATAGGAGGGATTTACTTACTTTGTTGTCAACTGTATTTCAGTAGTACTGTCAGCTACCAGGAGGACAGGAAAACATTATGTGTGAACAGTAGCCAAACAGAAAATGGGGGCCTCCATCCTAAAACATGAAACCAAATCATTCTTGTTGGGTCCACCACTGTCGAACTCATCTTGGCTGACATGGTACAGTTTGGGTGGGTTTGATGGTGCTGGGCCTAATAAGAAGGATTTACTTACTTTGTTCTCAATTGTATGTCAGTAATATGGTTAGCTACCAGAGGGCAGGAAAACATGAAATGTGAACAACAGCTCAACAGATAATGAGGCCTAAATCGTAAAACCTAAAACCAAATCGTTCTTGTTGGGTCCAGCACACTCAAACACATCTTGGACGCCATGCTACAGTTTGGGCGGATTTGATGGTGCTTGGCCCTAAAAAAGAGGGGTTTACTTACTTTGTTGTCAACTGTATTTCAGTATTAATGCTAGCCATCATGGGACAGGAAAACCTAAAGTGTGAAACAAAAAATGAGGCCTAAACCCCAAAACCTAAAACCAAACCATTCTTGTTGGGGGGAGCACTATCCAACTCATTTTGCAAACTCATCTTGGCAGTCATGTTTCAGCTTGGGTGGATTTGATGGTGCTGGGCCCAATAGCAAGAATGTATTTAATTTCTTGTCAACTGTACTTTGGTATCATTGCTAGCCACCAAAGGACAGGAAAGCATAAAGTGTGAATAGCAGTCTGACTGAAAATGAGGCCCAAATCCGCAGAAGCTAAAACTAAATCATTTTTGTTGGGACCAGCTGTATCAAACTCATCTTGGCAGTCATGCTACAGTTGGGGTGGATTTGATGGTGCTGGGCCCAATAGGAAAGATTTACCCATTTTGTTGTCAACTGTACTTCATTATTATTGTTAGCCACCAGAGGACAGGAAAACGTACAGGATCGACTTACTCTAGGTTAATCTACTTCAGTATTATACACACCCTGATTCGTTATCAGCAATTGGTGGGTGAATGTGGGGCCTGTGTGAGCTTAAGCTTTTTCACTTTCATAACTCCCTGTCTACTAGCTTTTGTGAGACTCAAATCCTACCATGCCCATTCAATTTACATATAACCTGCACTTCACCTGGTCACCAACACTTGACGCAACTCAAATTAAATCCGTGTAAATTCTTCTAATTGTGTAAATGTCCAGGGGCATTGAATTTGATATGTGAACAGTATGTTACTGGGTCATTTGAGACAAATCCCGGATGCTGCAGGGAAAGCGCGAGAAAAGAAGAGAACAAATCGTTCAGTTCAAATGTATGTTTGTATTTGACCTCCAATTGCGTGTGGGAACCCCAGTCAATCTGTCAAGAAAGGTACGTTTGTTCTCATTTTGTCATGGTCGGTTTGTTATGCTGGGTTTTTCCTCCAAGAAACAGATAATGCGAAACAAAGGAATTTGAGCGTTTCCCATCCGAAGTCACGGATTTTCGGAAACTGTTTATTTGATTCTTGACAGGATTGGTGTTAGATCTGGTGATTTTTAATTAATTATTTCTACTTATTTTCACTCCCTTTCGGTATTTAATAAGGGGCTGTACGGGTGGTGAAGATTGGGCACAAAATCAGGTGATTGATTGTGTTTACTTTTTTTTTTTTCAACTTTCTCACCTCTGTATCCCCTTCCATATATGTAACAACGCTTTTGGCGTTTTTACCGATTTAAAAAATGCGGCCACCCGCAGCATCTGTGGCCATATCATGGCTGTGCTATCATGTGGCCACTGATGCTGCACGTCGCCGTGGACACAATATAGATAGGTAACGGTATGGGTTCTCTCATAGCCTGCTTCCCTTTGCCGATTCTTTTGACTGCGTTCCTGCTTTTCTATATAACCCACAGTTTACCCGCTCTGATATTGACCAAGGTCGTAATCTATTTCCACAATGCTACTATACACTTAACCAGATGGATTACCTCAGACTATCAACTTTTCTTATGTTATGCATTTTTTTCATATTCTTACCTGACATCAAAGTATATATTTCTCTTTTCACTGCAGTTTATAAACAGTGCAAAATCCTCGAAAATCAAGATAATTTTTTCCTCATGTTCGGACCATCGGTTGCTTTCTTTGTCCCTTTAGGTAATTATGGCTAACACAATTTCTCTTGATGAGATCCAAAATAATAACAATTTTGATTTCCTGAAAAAACTGAACGATATTATTTCTACCGCCGAAGACCTCACCCTCCCGTTCAATTCTCTTGACTCCGGTTGCCATTACTTTACGCCCGATAACTTTAAAGATGAAATTTCAAGCAAAATCAAAACCCTATCCCTACTCAACATCAATTGCCGCAGCCTGAATGCAAACTTTGAAAATGTTCATAACTTACTTGCAAATCTGCAGACAAATTCCAACTTTTTCGATGTGATCGGAATGACGGAATTATTTAACGTGAAATCTGTTGTTGAGTACCGGCTTGAGGGCTATCACCCGTTAGTGTCCCGTACTCGTCCTGACAACGATGACGGGAAGGGGGGGGGGAGGAGTAGGAATGTTCATAAATGATAGTACACCCTATAAAATACGAAATGATCTCTCAGTCTTCATACCACATGTCTTTGAATCTCTCTGTATAGAACTATCCCTCAAGAAGAAATGTATTGTAGGGACTATCTACAGGCCAAACACAGCACATAAGGCAGACCTTGATCTGTTCCTCGTCAAACTAACTGAATTGCTAGACTCTTTAAGCAAGGATAGCATTGTAGTCTACCTCATGGGTGACTTTAACATAGATCTGCTTAGTGTAAATACCCACAGCAAAACGAATACCTTTATTGACACGCTATTTACTGCTGGTTTCCTGCCCGCTATAACAAAATCTACCAGAGTCACGGAGTTTTCCGCAACCATAATTGATCACATATTTAGCAATAATATTAAAAAGTTCACATCTGGAATTATAATTACTGACGTCAGCGATCATTTTGTCACGTTTTATATAGATGAATTAGTTAAACGTCCCCCTGTAACGCCAAATTATAGACGATCCATGAAAACTGAGAATGTCATTCGATTTAAAAGACTCTTAATGGGTTGTGATTTCTCTGATGTTACCAATGACGTTTGGCCTAATTCGGCATACAATCGGTTTTTGGATAAATTCCACGCAGTATTTGAACAAACATTTCCCCTGAAATCAACCCCCGCACGAAAGAAATATATAAAACGAGAACCTTGGATGACCTCTGGCCCATTGCAATCGTCCCAAACTAAAAGTAAATTGTATGTTAAAAAAATAAAATTTCCTACAATTCAAAACATATCAGAATACAAAACGTTTTGCCAGGAATACAACCGCTTGAGGCGGAAATGCAAAGCAGACTATTATAACCAAGTTCTACTTGAAACAAACACAATATTAAAAATACTTGGGACATCTTGCGAAAGGCCATTTACAAGTCAAATAACCACCGACAAATCCCTCACACCTTCTTGGACGGGAATATCGAATTATCCGACAACAATTGCGGACAGATTTAACACATTCTTTGCTAATATTGGTATGAATATAAGTGCTCAAGTACCCCCGTCACAACGTCACTTTTCAGAATATCTCGGCAATAGTAATAACGGGAATTTATTTTTTATAACACCTACTAATAAATATGAAATAATTACTTGCGCTAATAAATTAAAAGGCAAATCAAGTACTGATAGCAATGATATGTCCACTAAACTGCTGAAGGAGATTGTATACGAGACAGCAGACCCCCTGTCACACATAATCAATCTGTCTTTCGCTGTTGGTAGGGTACCAGACAGAATGAAGATAGCCAAAATCATTCCTGCCTTTAAATTTGGAGATCCCCAACGTTTTACCAATTATCTCCCCATAAGTATTCTTCCAACATTTTCAAAAATACTTGAAAAAGTAATGTACTCACGATTATACACTTTCCTCGACGAACATAACTTTATATATAAGTATCAGTTCGGATTCAGGAAGGGTCATTCGACTGTGCATCCAATTCTGCAGTTATTAAACAGTGTGTCGGAAGCAAAGGATAAAACTTCAAAGGATTGTACTCTATCAGTTTTTCTAGTCTTTTCAAAAGCATTTGATACCATAAATCATTCGACTCTTTTAAAGAAACTTGAAAGTTACGGGGTAAGAGGTTTAGCTAACACCTGGTTTGAAGATTACCTAACAGGCCGGTGTCAGTTTGTATCCTTCATGAACAGCACATCGGAAGTAATGGACGTCACCATTGGTGTACCACAAGGTTCAGTTCTAGGTCCGCTTCTTTTTTTATTATACATTAACGACATCAGCCACTCTACACTACTTAAGGTGTTATCTTTTGCAGACGATACCACAGCGCATACATCAAATGGAAATCTAGATTCTCTGTTAGACGAGACCAATATTGAACTCGGTAAAATCAGTGAATGGTGTGCCGCAAATGGATTATGTCTGAATGCCAGTAAAACAAAATGTATGTTGTTACACCCGCAAAACGATTCGTATCATACCGCCAATAAAACAACTTAGACATTCCATTTGTTGCCAATAGTCACGAGGAAACCTCTGTCAAATTCCTAGGGATCAACCTTGACGAAAATTTAGAATTCAAACAACATACGTCCACAGTTTGCCTAAAGATGGCCAGGGCAATATTTGCCCTGAATAGGGCAAAAAAGGACCCTTCCCTTGCAAGCCCTGAAAGTATTGTATCTCTCACTGATACATGGCCATATGTTGTATGGTATCCTTGTCTGGGGCCATGTGCCTTCTACCAGTAGAATCTTTACACTGCAAAAAAGGCTATTCGTATCATAAATAATCGAAAATATATCTCACACACTGAACCCTTATTTAAAAATTGTGGAATACTCAAGTTCGAAGATTTGTATAAGCTTCATGTGTATCTTTCCATGCATGACTGGTACCACAATAATCTTCCTACGTCATTTAAAAATACCTTCGAAATATACACAAACCCTTCTGGAATGGAGATAAGGCAAACAGGGAATGTGCGCACTCTCAAACCTAGAACTCGCTTCTCTGCTGATCTCCCGATTCATACTTTTCCGAAAATTTGGAATGACTTAAATCTCGAAGCTCGGCAATATAGCAGGCCTCGGTTTAAAAAGACAATAATCAATTCATTCTTAAACGCATATTCTTCCGGCATTACTTGCACCAATCCATTCTGTCCCGATTATGACCCAGCATAAAGTGATCTCATCCTCCCAACTACTGAAGATCGAAGATTTGTATGGGATTTGGAGGGTCTTAAGTTCGGGATAATCTACAATTATCCTGAGCGTAGGACCTTTCAAATCACTATTCATCTTTTCGGATTACTTTGAGCAAAGTGTAAGTGGTTTTAATAATAACATGGGGAAAGCTTCACTAGAAGTCTTCTTGGGAGTTTTACCAATTGTGAACAATCCATTCTGTCCCGATTGTGACCCAGCATAAAGTGATCTCATCCTCCCAACTACTGAAGATCGGAAGATTTGTATGGTGATTTGGGGAGTCTTATGTTTGGGATAATCTACAATTATCCTGAACATGGGACCTTTCAGGTCACTGTTCATCTTTTCGGATTACTTTGAGCATTGTGTAAGTGGTCTTAATCCTAATATGAGGAAAGCTTCACAAAAGGTCTTCTTAGGAGCTTTACTAATTGTGAACAATGAGGATAAAGAGTTAAACGACTTTGACGTCAGGGCAGGATATCATGTTTGGGAATGACAGGAAGACAGCCTCTCCGGCTATGCCATTTCCATGCAGTATACATCTTTTTGATTGCTACCCTATTCTAATTTATGTAAACTATATCCGAGTATGCTTCAATTTCAAATTTCAGTTTCATGTGGTCGACAATGATGGCGAGTCTGGAAACAGTAATTCATACTCACTATCGCGGCTGACAACATACATGTATGCTCTTTCCTTTCGTTATATGTATTATCTGTTTTTTTCTTCATCACATATTGGGGGAGGGGGGTCAAATCTTTTTGTAGATATCATAAACTCGTGAAGTTTTTCAAAATTTCTGTTGATTTCGGGGCTGTAATGGGCATTTCCATTTAGCAAAATATCCACGTTAGTAGGGTAAATCAGGATGCCAAGGGTTTCATTTCGTTCAGTTGTATAAGTCGGGCAGTAAAGCAGAGTGTTTTGCTGTTTCGCGTGAGCCACATCTACAGAGAGCGGTGACAGTGAGATAATTTCTAAAAAGATGATCATTCAGGTCACTACACGATAGGCGCAATCTACAATGTTGTATTTGAGCTTTTCGTGATTTAGTGTGAGAGAAGAATTGCAGAACAAAAACTCTGTCCCGATTCAAGTAGTTATTGAACTGACCGAGTGAAGTACTTTCTCGTATGTTTATGGGAAGGTCGTTCCATAGTTTATTTGTTCTTGGCAAAAATGACCTCTGATGTGTTTGAGTCCTACAAAAGGGGATAGATAAGTCTGTGTTACAACGAGGTTTATACCCGTCACATGCAGAGGAAGGTTGAGGGGTTAGACTTGATAGGTAATTTGGAACAAGTTTATGATACATTTTTTTAGCTTGTGTTTTTGCCTACGAGTTTTAAGCGGTTCCCATCCAGTCTCTGCATAAAGAAGTTCCCTGCCAACACTTCGAGTTGCACCAGTAATAACACGTGCTGCTTCAAGTTGGATTTTTTCAAGTTCTTCGCTTTCGGCCACAGAGCAGTTATCCCAGACTGTGTCAGAATATTCAAAAAGAGGACGTATATACGCTAAGTAAATCTTTTCAAGAGTTTTCGATCGAGCAATGTTTTATGTTTGCGAAATAGCGCTATTCGTTTCCACGCTCTTGTAGATATGTCTTCAATGTGATTGTCCCATGATCCTGCACTATTGAGGGTTATCCCCAAGTGTTTGTGGTGATAGACTTCGGTAATATGTGTGTTTGACATGTGGAGGGGAATGAGTAACTCTGATACTTTTACGGGAGATTAGCATGCTTTCGGTTTTTGAATGGTTGAAATCGACATCATTTTTTAGACCATTGTTCTATTTTTAGGATATCCTGGGTTACAAGAGCAGCCGCCTGATGTGGGTCTTCTACTATTACATACAGTGATGTATCGACCGCAAAGAGACAGATATTAGAAGATACATCGTCAGTTATATCATTTATATAAATAATAAACAGCAAGGGGCCAAGTATAGAGCCTCTTGGTACCCCTGCCTCCACACTCTTCCACGAAGAAGTTTCGGAATGTATGACAACACGCTTTTGCCTGTTCTTTGAGTACGATTCAAACCATTTTAGGAGTTTACCCGTAATGCCTATCTTCTTTAGTTGGTATAATAACCCTTTGTGCCAAACTTTGTCAAAGGCTTTGCTAACGTCAAAATACAAATCGTATTCCTTTCTCTAAATCGAGTGCACTGCTGATTGTTTTATATATTTTAGTCAGCTGGGGAGTAGTTGAGTCGTTTGATGTAAATCCAGATTGAAATTGTGTCAATAAGGCGTTTGAACCGAGCAACTTGAAGACATGTTTGAATACACATTTTTCAAACATTTTATCCGTACAACTTAGGAGAGAAATTGGTCGATAATTACTGATTACTTTTGGATCATTCTTTTTGAATACGGGAGTTACATTTGCGCATTTCCACTCAGTAGGGAAATGTGAATTGTTTAGTAGACAGTTGAAGATATGCGTTAGTGGCTTCAAAAGGCCTGTTGAGCATTCTTTTAATAATCTGTTGAGCATTCTTTTAATAATCTAGGGCCTATATTATCGGGGCCACATGCCTTGTGTTTTTTTAAGGACTTCAAGCTTCCAAGTACATCGTTTGGGCCTATTGTTATGCTTTCTAGAGTAGGACGAACAACGAAATTGTCGCCAGGTGGAAGAGTAGCGCAGCTATCACCAACCGTCGAGATATGACAGAAGTAGTTGTTCAAAGCCTCGGCCTTTTCGGTTGGCGTGGTTAATACACGAATGTTGTAAAAATGTATGGCGGGAATGTCACCTTTGCTCTTGTTCAAGAGCTTCTTCAGGGGTTTTCACCATAAGTGAGAGGAAGTCAACGTGTTTTTGAAATGGTTTGTATCTTTGTCAGTTTCTTTTCTTTGGATGACCTAATCATTGCTGTTGTTCGCTTCCTATTTGCCTATAACTTTCCCAGGCTTGTGGTGTGTCTTTGGTTTTACCTACGCGATGTTTTCGTTTTCGCTGACGAATTAAGGTCCTAATATAATTGTGCATCCAAGGAGGGTCATCGGGTCGACATGTTATCAATTTACTAGGAATAAATTCAGAGGCCTTTATGGTCAAAATCGATTGGAATTGATCAACAATATTAGTGCATGAACACCGCGAGAGCACAACCTCCAGTTCATCTCAAGTGATTTATTCATGCCAGTGAACTCAGCTTTATTGTATGCCAAAATTTTCCGTTTGAATGTCTGGGCTCGTTCTCTGGTGCGCCGGAGTTCAGCGACTACTGGGCAGTGATAGAGTGTCAAGTCGCCGTAGAGGGGTCGCCAACACTATGGTCAACCACAAATGAGGGTCCATTAGTCATTATTAGGTTTAAAAGGGTAGATGAAGTTTCCGTGAAATACGTGGGTTGGCTTATTAATTGGGATAGACAGTACTGCTGAAGGATTTGGTTAGTCGGTGCATTAGGCGATTGCAGCAGATCATTATTAAAATCACCAGTTATTATCACGTTGGTGGCGGTATCCATTGCACGTTCTACCGATATTGAAATTAAGTTCCATATTTCTGGGTCAGAGTTAGGCGGTCGATTTAACGCTCCAAGTAAAAACTTACATTCTTTTGAAATGATTTCCAGCCACTTACATTCCACATTCGGTATTTCTATATCTCTACGTGCCTAATACGAAAGGGTTTTTTATGTAAATGACTATACCACCCCCTATTGTGGCGCGATCTCTCCTTATTGGGGACTGAAACCCAAGGATTTCAATATCTTGGCTACAGTCGTCTTCGTTCATCCACGACTCTGTGTAAATACAAATATCATAGTATGGAGCCAAGCAAAGTACAATATATATTTTGGGTTTTAGACTCAGTATATTCAGATGAAGGAGTCGAATCCCGAGGGAGATCATTGATTCGTTTGTCTTGGTTGTATCCGACGAGGATGTCGAGGAGTTATTCATAGGGCCAGGATTTGTCTCGACATCTCCCGAGGGGAAGAGTAGTTTGGAAAACCACTGAAGTATTAATTTCGGGAGTGTTGAAATAATGTCTAAGAGAGGACGGGAGTACCACACGTGTAGCTGAGAAGAACATTGTTTGTCACCACGTAGTGCAAATTTGAGAAATTGAGTGTAGGGATGACTTTTTGTTTTTTGTTTCACGCACCGCTTGAATGTTTCACAGATGCAGAAAAGAAAGAGTCAGTCCGTGCGGGCCAAGGCGTTTAGTGAGCAATATGTACAAAATATAACAGGCATTTAAGCGTTTTTTCCGACACCTGCCACTTCTTGCAGTCGAGATAAAAAGACCCACTCTCATTCTAAAAGTATTGATATCAATCATGATGCTTAATCAGGTTAAAGGTTTATGCCATAAAACAATCAGAGTGGGTCTGTCTTTATGTCCGTTTTACGTGCATACAAATTGCACCTGGGTAATGTTGTAGGGGTCATTCGACAGACTTAGTTTTTGAGAAAAGTTAAAGACGAAAAAATGTTCACTCTTCAGGGTGAGTATACAAACTTTATCAAAAGATAAGGAAACAGATAAAGTTGTATTTTCGGTGCGCAGAACCTGCTTTAGCAAGGTTTGTGTATGTTCTGTTGCTGAAAAGGGAAAACTGTACAATGTATAAACAAAGAATAATAATTATTTGATATATACAAATGGTGAGCGGAATCATCATTTTAGTTTGATGACGAGTTTTGTCTGGCTCGACGCTTGAAATATGTCAATCATGCATGCGCGAATGGAAAGCGAGGTCACTATTGAGTGGCGACTGACCGCTAGGAACCATTCGGAGAGGAATATAATGCGTCATCATGTTGTCCAGTAAAGTGCTTCTGTAAAGAAACCTAGACAAAACTTGTCAAGCATTAGGTGTGTCACTCACGGAAGGGACATGGCTTTTCGAATTGAGTTCATGAAGTGCCATGTACGAGATATTATTGTTTATCATATGACTCGTCCGTTTTGTTCACTTTAAAACATTTGATATTTTGTTTTCATATTAGTCAGTGATAAATAAAGCCTTCCGTCAATTTCATTGGTCAATTTCAAAACTAGACAATTTGAATGGCTGAACAAAATACAACTGGGCCACATTTTCATAATTTGCATAATTAGAGTTGGGTGCTTTCATTGGTCAATTTCAAAACAGGACAAATTCATTGGCTAAACAAAATGACATTTGCATAATTTCAGCAGGGAGAATTTACGTTATCTGTCCTATTTAGGTGGGTTAAATTGTATTAATCTTTTATCTACAAGAAAAACGCCATTCATTTGTTTTTATATTTTCACTTTTTGCTTCCAAAACATAGGTTATGATCCCTCACTGGAACGAGCTCGACGAGCTCGTTCCAATGAGGGGTCATAACCTCTGTTTTGGAAGCAAAAAATTAAATTTTTTAGTTATACGAGTATGTTTTTTCCAAGTGCCGTCTTCAACTCAAGTTAGATGATGGGTTAAAAAGTCATACTAAGAGGCTAATTTGCGCGTGTGTGTTTCATTTGATAAATAGAATATGAAATGATGGTTTTTCTCATATAATATTTATGAAACTCGTCCGAATTTTCCGTTTGGGCTCGCCAAAACGGAAAATTCTTAGACTCGTTTCATAAATATTATATGAGAAAAACACTCATTCCATATCCTCTATATCTGAGACCACTGAGGTAACACGAGTTCAGTTTAAACTTTGATAATTTCTCTCGTGAGAAAGAGAAGGAGAGGCATATATTCACTTTTACTTTTAAAGTTAAATTCACTTTTACTTTTAAAGTTAAGGATTATAGCTTCTGTTTCGTTCGTTTTGGATTATAGTTTTTATGACGCAAGTATTGGTTTTCTGTCATATCCGTACCGGCAGATGACACTCCTGTATAAAACTGTGATGGAGAATCAGTGACAACCCAACCCCACATTCCAACAGGATTGTGGGGTTGTGCTATTACCGAACCTCTCGACTTGAACAAAATAACCTTTACTCAACATTGTGATTGAGAATCAATAACAGTCCTACCCCACGGTCGAGCAGGGCTATATGATCGGACCACTGAGGGCACCGATGACACCCCTTCCACAAATACAAAATATTGTTAACCAGGCTGATGATGGGCTGATGGTGGCGAGAGGTGGCGGATTTACGCTTCCAAGGGCGATATAAAGCTGCAATGGAGAATAAATGACAACTCAAACCTACAGTTCAACACGGCCGTGAGGCTGAGCTATCACCGAACCTCTACTGAGACACAGTAACCCTTAATCAACATTCTAATTGAGAAGCACTAAGAAACCAACCCCACAGACGTGCAGGTCCGCAGGATTGAACCCCCACTGAGGACACTGACCCCCGCCTCCACAAATTCAGAATATTTTTATCTAGTCTGATGGGGCCTAATGAGGGCGAGGGTGGGGGAATTTAGACTTTTGAGAGCAGCATAAGTCTTGGCATAAAGTATAGATTTGTAATCCAAAGCCTAAATATTTAGGCTATACTGCAGTGATATGACATGCGCACGTACATAGCTACTATTTTAACCCTTTCAGTATGGTTTATATATTTTCACACTAGGGTTGTGGTCGTGAGAGTGGGGTACATAGCAGACGACTAACATAAGATGATCTCATACGTAGCTATTGTTTTAACCCTTTCAGTATGGTTTATATAATTTCGCTGTGAAGTTGTGGTCGTTAGACCGAGGGTACATAGCAGACAAACACATAGTTGTGAAGGAGAATCAGTGCTAGTCCAGACCGACAGCCCCACAGGGCTGTAGGATTGAAATACCCCCGAGTCACCTCCTCCAATTCCATCATTACGAGTTAATTACATTTAGGCTTTTCGATATTGTTTGGAAAGCTATCCTTAGAGGATACATTTCGTCGTGGTAATACCAGGTATTACAAAATGTCTAGCGTTCGAGTACAAAACTATTAGGGAGAATCAATGACAATCCAAACCAACAGTCCAACAGGGCCGTAGGGTTGAAATGTCATCAAACCTCTCCACCAATACAAAGTATCTTCTTCTACTTCACTACTCTTCCCTATTAAAAAAAGTCTTTGCCTTGAATAGAGATTTATAATCCACAATGCCGAGGTATCTAAGTATTTATCCTTAAAATGAAGTGGGCACATGCATGGTTAACGGATTAACCCTTCGGGATTTTTGGTTTGGACCTTTTTCCAATCTGGTTTACATATTTTGTCCAAATTACCTAGATATCAGACAGAACACGTTAGCCACCTTACTCTTTGCAATTACCACGGACATACTTCTAAATGGAAATGTTACGTACAACGTGGATACGAACGGGAAAGTATTCGAGACATTACACGATTATATATCAATGACAAAAATATTCTACTGAACCATGCTTAAACCACAAAGCAAATCTTCCTGGCCAAACGGTGTTGCCTCTTAACTTACCACCATGTATAAGGATGTGTATATGTATACGTCGCTCTCTCTCTGTGCAGTGTTCGCCACCCTTGTGTCAAGTCATTCTAGGAAACAGCTGCTTAAGTCCTAAATCCTTCGTCCCATTTCCCTTTTCCTTCCATCTTCACACTATGTTACTTATTTTTCTCTCTTAAAACGTTGTTTATTACTATTAAATGCCATGAAAGTTCAATGTAAATGTTGACTCTAGGAGACAGCTTATTTAAGCTTTGGCTTGCTGCTGAATCCCTTTTCATAAATTTGGAATTCATCACGTTGTCTCAAACTTTATGTCACTTAGTATGCCTTTCTGAAATAAAATACTGATTAAACATATTTTCACAGTTAATTTGTGGTCCTTACCACTAAGCCGCCACCTCCTCAGCCATTATTGTAAGGTAATTACAGGGTTGTTGGTGAGCATTCTAAGTGGATGCATTTGGACTTTAGGGTTTGATCCTCCCTTTGTAATTATCAAAGGTACCTACTAAAATAACTAGCATTTGAGATCGAAGCAGTGGGGAAGAGACAATGATAATCCAACCCCACGGACCAACAGGGCTGCAGGGTTGAACCATCACAAACCCTCCTCACCAATACAATTCCACTTCAATGGGAACAGTGTTCAAAACAGTAAGGGAGAATCAGCGACAATCCAACCCCCAGAACCACGGGGCCGTAGGCAAGGACTGTCGCCGAACCCCCCACCAATACAAATTTACTCTCCTACTTCATTGAGAACAGTAGTGGATAAGGCTAGTAGAATAAAAATCATGGGTATTGTATTAGCACTTTGAATTTGGTCAACATAACGTCGCCTGAGTGCTAGAATGTCCTATGTCCCATAGGGGACATAGGACATTCTAGCACTAAGGCGACGACAAGTCTAAATAGGAACAATAGACGTGTAATCCATGGAACTTCCGCACCAATACAAAGTAACTTTTTCAACTTCACGGAGAATGATAGTGCATGGGCAACAGTTCAGTTCAGATCATGATTTGTCCAGCAAAAGTCTTTGCCTTGAGTTAGATTTGTAATTCAAAATGCCTCGACATCTAAATGTTTAGGCTATGTATAAGAACGATGAAGCGGGCACATGTATAATTATCGGATTAACTTTTATGGGCTTTTAGGTTTGAACTTTTATTATCTTAACCCTTTCAGACTGGATTTGTAATCCATGCTGCCTAGATACCTAAATATTTAGGTTTTGCATAAATAAGATGAGGTGGGCACATGCAAAATTATTGGATTAACCCTTCTAGACTTTTAGGTTTGGACTTTTGTTGACTTAACCCTTCCAGCCTGTTTTACAATTTTCCTAGTTGAGTTGTGGTCCTTAATCCGAGGGTACAAAGTAAACAGGTGCTGGATTGCAAGGGAGAATCGCTAATAACCAATGATAATCCAATCCCACAGCCCTGCGGGGCTGTAAGTCTGAATTACCACCAAATCTCTGCCTCCGCAGCCACTATTATAATGTACTTATATTTCAGCATTTTCAGCGTTGTTGGAGGATGTACTGAGGGGTCGCATTTGGACTTCTAGATTTAATTCAGCCTTCGTAGTTGCCAAAGGTACCTACCAGAGTAACTGATTGTCCCCCCTCCTCCTAGTTTCGACCTCAAATGTCTAAGTAGGTGACATTTAAAATCGAAACAGAGGGACAATGAGAGACAACTCAGTCCCACAACCCACTTATCAACGAACCTCCCCACCAATTCAATTTAACTTTTTCCACCATACTAAAAACACTGTTCAAAACTGTTAGGGGGAATCAGTCGAGCCGTAACTACCCAACCACTACATGTCATAGAAGCCAAGTAGTAAGCTTGTTTATCTCTTGTTTATCACACATGTAAATATTATGGTCATAGTTATATTAGTTGTATAATTATATTAGTCATTCTGAGTGTTTCGACATACGAATGTATCCATACGTCATAACCAGGCTTTCCAGGAGCAAAAGAGAATAGCTGCAGGGAATATACAATGGGCAACTAACACAATGTACACTTGTCAGTAGCACAAATCTCTCGATGCTGTACTTGTATTGAACGTGTGGGTCAGTTAAGAAGTTTTTAGTTCCGAGAGCTTCTGAGTGTTATTGCTATCCCTAAGTCATTTTCCAGGTTGACGAGGTCTTGAGGAAATGTTGTTCTTCGAATGGATTCGTCTCTACTTTTGACAAAGATCACATCATCATAGGTCCACCTTACTTTTATTTTTATTTTGCCCTCTTTAGACAGGCCTCTGCATTTTAAAAATAAATTTGCCATAGCACTCGTGAGATGCTCATTTATGGAAACTCCATTAGTGTGTGTCTTGTCTTTAAGATTGCGACGTCCCCTGTGAATTCTATTTCGCAGTCTGTAACTATGGAGCTTTACCAAAATTGTCCGAGCTCGATCAACATTTTGTATATAGCGACCTGATCTGTGTGAGCGTTCGGTCTCCCACTCCTCTAATGGGACATCCATCTTGTTGGCAAGTTCTAAAATGGCTTTGTCAGTGTCTTTACCGGGATTCTCAGGAATGCCTGCAATTCGAAGACTATTTCTCATGTCATACTGCTTGAGGTCGTCAAGCTCGTTTGTAAGGATGGATATGGTTTTGTCTTTCTCAAGCAGAGCTACCTCCAACGAGCCTATTTTCTCTCTTAATGGTTTGAGGTATTCTGCAATCACCGATGCCATATTCTGCCTCTGGACCTTCTGTACAGTCGTATGGGCGAACGATTGATTGCTTATATATGCGACCGAGCTCATTGGATCAATATTAGTGTCCAGGTCACCGTGAGACATCTCGGACTCAGATATGCTAACTGAATCACCCAAAGATTTTACTCTACGTGTTTTAGGATCATGATCAGCAAGTATACTATCAGCTGACTCCCGACGTCTGGTTCTATTTTCAGTTTCATTTTCAATTCCACTGCTTGCAATGTATGTAGTGTATAGGTGTTCAGTTGTATAATAGTTATGTTCAAGTAACGAGCAGAATGCAACACACAAAAACATAGAAGGCATAGAAAACAGTCTGCGAGAAAAATGATACACGAACTTTTCAAAACAAACTTGCGCGACCTTAGGCAATGTTTTTAAGAACTCATCAGAAATAATCCATCAACAGGAGAATTTCAAACAAAAACACCCGGCCATCAGCACTCAATATCACAGTTATTGGAATCACATTTTAATGGAAAGATCCTCCATTCCAAATCCACATCCTCAGCCTCCCCCCATAAACAAGATCCGGGTTTTTGTGTCTCGGAATTAAATGAGGAAGAGCACAAAATATCCGATTGTGTGCTGCCAACCACTTGGTTTTGAACCCCAAGAAAACAAAATATATACTTATCAATCCAACTAAAGGAAATGATTCCGCCCATGAGAAGATATCTATAAATAATAATATTATTGAAAAAGTCGGTAACAGACAACACGAAAAATCTGTAAAATTCTTGGCATAAATATTGATGAAAATCTATCTTACAATGCCCACATATCCAAACTCTGCTCGAAAGTTGCATTTGTCAATCAAGGTGAAGAAAGTTCTCCCTTTTTGAAGCAATGAAGACGCTGTATTTCACATTAGTACAGAGTCACTTCATCTACGGAATCCCAATATAGGGGCATCTAAAGCATGTTCTCAGCTACAAAAACGGTCAATAGGAATCATTAACAATAAGAAATACAATGCCCATACCCACCCACTGCTCTTCAGAAATAGCATTCTGAAGATAAAAGATTTATATAGTCTGTATGTTTATTTTTTCATGTTCGATTGGTATAACGGTAACCTTCCAGAATCTTTTGCGAATTTTTTCTCTGCTGCAAGCACTCAGACTAATGTAAACATACGCCAAGCCGGACTCCTGAAACGATGTAGAACTAGAACAAAAACAATAGAAAATCTACCCGTCTTTGCATTCCCCAACCTATGGAACGAATTGGAAATGGTCATTAGGACAGTGGGAAACAGGAAAGAGTTCAAGAAAAAGTTAATTGCAAAGTTTCTCTCTTCGTACACTAGTAATATTTCCTGCTCAAATTCATACTGCCCGGATTTATTATCTATTTTGAATGCTGTTCATTTCTAACTCATCCCCAGATGTGTCTCCTTGTGCTTTGGCCTGTTCTGGTTTGCACACATTGATTCAGTAATAGATGTGGGCTATATTCATTTTCACCGCAATTTGTTGGGTAGACTCGTTCCTGCTGCCACCGGATTCGCTCTTCACCCTTGCATTCTGTATATTCATGGCATATCTGTTGTTACACTCTCACTTTGACACATGAAGACAATGAATGCAACCGTGAGGCCCAAACCGGGAAAGTTCAGCTGAACCAGGCCTCGACCACATTACACACCATCCGCTCAAGCAGAAGATGATCTATTTTCAGGACGTTTAAATGAATTCACGATGTTGCACTAGTATTTTTCTACTCTTTCCAACGTCATTTTTCTCTTCATTCTTTCCTCTTTCTTTTTTATCTGCATTTCTGTTTCTTTTCTTCTTTCTTACTAGGGGAAGGCAGTAAGACGGCCAGTCTGGCCATGCCTTCCCCTGCCGGTATACGCACATCTTCACACTGACTCAGAAAACGAATTGTATGCTTTTTGACATGTATATTGTAAATATGTATGTTGTAAACATGTGCATTACATGTTAATTTTGTTGTATTTATGCATACTGACGAATACAATATATCTATCTAAACCCCCGCCCCCCGAAAAAAAACCCCCAAACTTTCTTTTATTTTCATGTTTACACCAGCTTCCTTTGCATATTTACAGGAAGGTTACCGGTACTCATATTCTTTCATGACACAATATATCAAAATTCCTGGCCTCAGCTCATATACACTAGAAGGAGACAGAACTGTCAGTATAGTTTTTGTAATTGGCTGGGTTGCACAAGAATGAAAATAACTGCCTCGAAAAAATTAGCTTTAAAAGTTAGATTATCAAATATTTAATTTGAAGGTCTCAGAATATATTATTTATGATATAGAACGCAAGTGAATTAAGAGTGCATCCTAAACTAGGAACAAACGAAATTCCACACGACAATTTTCGCCCAATTGTTTCTGTTTATATTCTCCTTAAAGAGGGGTGTCCTCAACTTAGAAATTTTTGTTTTGAAAGGAGAAAACCGCTTGATGTTAATTGTCGGCAACTCTTTTGTTAGCACAAATAGATCACATGTTACAAAAATTAAAATGAAAGTAGTTTGAACACCTAAATAATCATTCAAGGATGGGGGGAGGAGGTGGGGGGGGGGTACAGAAAGCCGAGCGCTGATGAGAGAGAAGACGAGAGGAAGCCAGATTAGACTTAGAAAGTTCATTGGCATTAAAACACGAGGAAGACACAATCATTGCAGCTGAGTTGAAAAGAAAAACGGAGAGTGCATAAACCTTTGATGATGTGATTGTTATTGTACAATTGGCTGTTTGGACGATTCGGGCCACATATCTAAAATGTGTTCATGTGCGATATTAGCACACTTTTTCTCATAAATGATAAGCCAATCATTTGTTTTAATATCAGAGTGAAAAGCCTAAACCTTTGCTGATGTGATTGGTATTTCACAATTGGTCGTTTGTCATTTTTGTCATGAAGGTATGTTTATACAAATGCTTGAGTGATGTTCATGAAGACACAAAGCTCTTTTAATTTTACTTTATTTTTTTTTTCAAGCCATAACTGTTTTTTTAATGTGGGCAAGATCTTTATAACGGCACCAAATGTTCATGTCAGTACCAATCCCTATCCATAGCAACAACCACACAAGTCACAAATATACAATAGCGCAGTTCTATCTTTCTCTAATAATGAAATGGAGTAGTGGAGTCAGTGAGGATTTCCTCGCTACTCATCAGGAATTCTAGGGTCGAGTCTGAGAGGACCGCCTTGCAACTCTGCGCGTGGGGAGTGGGCTCCGGAGAAACCAACCCCTCACCCCATCCATAGCAACAATCACAATATACAATAGCGTATGCCCATCTTTCTCTTTACCTGTAACCTTTCTAATTGAACATTCTCAAATTTCCTTGCAACACACTTATGAAGAATACGTATAGAAATAGTAGACGAAGCGTAGGAGGAATTGGTATAACCTACCTTTCTGTTAAAACACACAGGAAACCACCGAACACCAGGCAAGGATCGAAACAAGTTTGCCTGGCTGGGACGAGTGTGCAGTTTTAAATACATGAACATTCGATTCAAGATTTAGCAGCCCTTTCAAGGGCTTTTGAAAGGTTAAGATTAAACATATTTTGTTTGCAAACAAGAAAACAAAGGGATTGGAGGACAAGTGCTCAACGCTTAGCTTAGCCTCCTCTCCTCTCCTTAAGGGCTTTTGGGTGTGTGTCTGTGACTGAGTGTGTGTGTTTTTTGTCCTCCCATCATCCTGTCATCTGTTCTCCCTGAAGGCAGTCCAGATGGCCAAGGCTCGGCATCCACTCTCCCTTATAGGCTGATGGATGACTCCCAGCTCCCCGTTTTGTAACCATTATGGATAACATGCTGGGGCTGCTCCCAAACCAGCGACTGTTTTAGGTTTCTTTTTCTTTTATAAAACAACCAACAAACCTTGGTTTCAGTATTACCATAAATATGCCCACGTCTCTAAGCAAACACAGAGCGGAATTCTTGTAGTTATGGGGAGCCCACGAGAGTGTCCGAATCAAGTCGAGGAAAACCTATCGAAGTTCGTGTGCAGCGAAATTAAAACGGAGGAGGTGTGAAAGGTGATATCAAAATTAAGGGATGGAAAAGCGGGAGGAGTGGATGAAATTCCTAACGAGTTTATCAAAAAAGGGGGAGAGGAACTCGTGGAAAGCCTAACTGCCCTATTCAACCTAGCCATAGAAAATCAAGAGGTCCCAAAGGAGTGGAGAGAAAGCAAAGTGACATTTAATCACAAAAAGGGGAAAAAGACGTTTTGGATAACTATCGAAGGATCTCTGTCAGTAGCAACATTGGAAAGGTTTTCTGTAAAGTCATGTATGGGAGACTAGAGGAGGTGATTGAAGAGAAGGGTTTTTTGGGAGAAATCCAGAATGGCTTCAGGAAGGGAAGGAGAGTTACTGACCATCTTTTCACACTATCCCAAATGATAGAATCCGCGAAAGCGAAAAAGAAAAAGATGTTTATGGCCTTTTTGGATATCAAAAAGGCATACGATAGAGTATGGAGGGAAGGTATGTGGCGCTAGCTGGAGGCCATGGGCTTAGGAGGCGAGTTTGTTGGAATTATGAAAGCATTATATAAGGATGTACAGAGTGAACTTAGCCTGGGGAAACATTACAACAAAACGTGTGCCTATGGAGATAGGCCTAAAACAGGGGTGTATCCTTTCGCCAATCCTGTTTGCATTGTACATCAAAGGTTTAGGAGACGAACTCCTGCGTAGCGAGGAGGGGGTAGCAGTTGGGGACTTGAAGATCCCAGGGCTATTTTTTGCAGACGATATGGTTCTAGTGTCAGAAAGCGAAGAGGGGCTAACGAAAATGCTGGGAATTGTTGGGAAATATGGGAGCAAATGGAGACTCGAACTTAATGAAAGCAAGCGCAAAGTTATACCTGTGGGCCGCAAAGTGGACCCCACTCGAAGGTGGCGAGTGGGTGAGTTCTGCATTCCGGAAGGGAGCAGCAAACTTCTCAGTGTAGGAGAGACAGGTGATTACGAGTATTTGGGGGTAAATATAAACATTACAGGAAGAGGCATCTACCGAAACTACACAAATAAATTGATTCTGAAGGGGAACCGAATACTTAACCAAATGAAACTTATAGGGAGAAACAGTTTCAATAAGGTTTTCGTAGGGAAAACCATTTGGGAAATGGTGGGGCTACCAAGTATAACATACGGTACGGAAGTGGTACCCCTAAACCAGACGGCCGTAAAGAGCTTGGAAATCCTGCAGAACGATGCAGGCCGGTGGATAACGGGGTCGAGTAATGCCGCAGCGCTAGAAGCAATCAGGAGTGAGCTTGGGTGGATGAGGATCAAGGACAGGATAGACCTGTTGAAACTCGGTTATCTTAATTATTTGGTAAATCTCCCCGACAGCCGATGGTGTAAAGTAATGTTCCTGAGAATTTTCAACTCAAATATCAAAACGGGGTGTATGGTCCAAGTGAGGGAGCTAGTAGAGAACTACTCATTGGAGATCTCGGACCTGGACGTTGGGGCAAAACAGGGTAAAAAAATCGTCAGAGAAAGGGTCATGGCGGATTGTAACCGTGATTGGCGAGAGGGAGTCAAATCAAAGAGGCCTTTGGGTGGCCTGCGTGATAAAGAGAAGCCAGGTTTTGAAGAGTACCTTGATGGCACCTTTGGGGGGTCACTGTTGTTCAAGCTGAGGTCGCGATCCCTGGAGCTGAGGGGAAAAATTGGGAAAGACGATGAAAGGGAGTGCCAGATGTGTAACTTGGGCATGGTGGAGACCCTGGAACACTTTCTTCTAGAATGCCCAAAGTATCAGTCTAAAAGAATGAGATTCACTGGGAGTATAATGGAGAAGTGGGATGGGAGAATGAAGGACATGTGGTTAGGGGGAGACCCAAAGGAGAGGGTTAATATGCTAATCGAAGAGATTGGGAAGAATGGGGCAAGGGATGTCATCAAGCAGTTCGTTTCCGAGTGTTGGGAGGAGAGGAGAAGCGTGGGAATAGGGAGGCCGTTGGGAGTACAGGGGTAACCATGGCCTTCTCGTCCGAGAACCGCGACAAATCAGCGGCTGGCCAAAGTGTTATTATTATGCACAATTCCTAGTCATCTTCCAGTTTAAGATTCTCGGAGATCTGCACCCACTGCCCAACGTCCAGTGCGCACATTCAAACCAAATAAGATTATTGGTTCTCGCTTCCGACTCTCGTGGATTCGTAAGCAAATAAAGTTATAAAGTTATCCAGGTCGTAAGGAAATTAAATCGCACATCGTCCCTGTGCACCTTTGGCGCGCTAAAATCTTTCATTCATTCTGTCAGTACCAAATTGCAAATTCTTGGGGTGCAGCTACTTCAAAAAAGTTAAAACAAACATCCAGCTTAAAGCTCTAAATGTAAGTAGTACCGAGAACCCGTCCTTACCTTATTCAACGTGCTACCTATTGGCTGGCTCCACTTTCAGCATAATGAAAAAACACACGGACACCAGTCGTTCCGACATATCCAGAGAGATCAGTAAAACAGCTTCTAAGTTATATAAAACTCAAATATCTCACACGCCATTAGAAGCGTCCGTTAAGCAGCAACCCACTCCATCAATCAGATATCCTAGACCTGATTATCACAAGTGAGTCACTAACCAGTTAAATGCAAGACATATTTGTTGGGATGAAGATCTCGGAAGTGATCACCTGCCAGTTCACGCCACTTTGAAATGTCATACTGGCATCACAAGGTATCTTCCCATGAACAGGAGGAACCTATCAAAATTGACTGGAACCTCTTCAGAAACATTATCGAAGTAAAAATAAATGCAAATGACCACAGTGTTCTTTCTCTTGAAAATATACTTTCCCAACTGATACAAACTCAGCCGAAGATTTCTGTATTGCCTCGTCACTTTCATTATTTTGGATAAAACCAGTTATTCACAAGACGGCCTCGCGTGGAACCGGACCACTCAGCCTCCAAAAAGTGATTCTTAATTCTAAATACATATTAGCATGTCTGACATAATATCACATTGAGCTAGAATAGGCTGGTTCCACGTTTGCAGTTATCAAGAAGAATCCGTTCGGCCCTGCATGTAGTATCTGCAATGTGCGTTCTATTTTATGTTGGTTTGAAAATGACAGGCTTGTTGCGTCTGTGGTGCCTTACCCTTATGACATGTTTATTTTTCGGATATTATCTAACTCATCAAAATTCCCTCCATCTCCACACCCATAATATCATTTTATCAAACCAGTGGTATATAGAGGATATGGAATGAGAGTTTTTCTCATATAATATTTATGAAACGAGCCTAAGAATTTTCCGTTTTGGCGAGCCCAAACGGAAAATTCGGACGAGTTTCATAAATATTATATGAGAAAAACACTCATTTCATATTCTATTTATCATATGACACACACACGCACAAATGAGCCACTTAGTATGACTTTTTAACCCATCACCTAACTTGAGTTGCAGACAAATCTTGGAAAAAACATCCTCGTTTTACTAAAAATTTTCATTTTTTGCTTCCAAAACATAGGTTATGACTCCTCGTTGGAACGAGCTCGTTCCAATAAGGGGTCATAACTTATGTTTTGGAAGCAAAAAGTGAAAATATAAAAAAAAAATAAATGGCGTTTTTCTTGTAGGTAAAAGATGATTTAATACAATATAACCCACCCTGAATAGGACAGATAGCGTAAATTCTCCCTACTGAAATTATGCAAATGTGACCCAGTTGTATTTTGTTCAGCCAATCAAATTGTCCAGTTTTGAAATTGACCAATGAAAGCTCCCAACTCTAATTATGCAAATTATGAAAATGTGGCCCAGTTTTATTTTGTTCAGCCAATCAAATTGTCCAGTTTTGAAATTGACCAATGAAATTGACGGAAGACTTTATTTATCACTGATTAATATGAAAACAAAATATCAAATGTTTTAAAGTGAACAAAACGGGCGAGTCATATGATAAAAAAATATACAATAAGGTAGATATATTGTTCTCTAGAAAAAGGCCTAAACTCCAGAACTTACTTTGCACAATGCTAACTTCGGTTACTTGCTACCTTCTCTGGCTTTTTGTCACGGCCATTCTCTCTAGTGATGTATAATCTAACCCTGGACCCTCGGTGAGCTCCACCCCTACCAGTAATAATGTACCTCAGTGTAGCTCAGTATCAGTAAAGCACATCAACATCCAAAGTTAATACCTAAGCTTGATATTCTCAAGACGGAAATGTCAAATTATGATATAAGTATTTTCACCGAAACATGGTTACATGATAGCATTGATGATGCCGACTTATATGTTCCAGGCTTTCAAAACCCCATTAGAAACGACAGAGGTGGGGGGGGGGGGGGGTAATTATCTATGCAAAATGTAACTTATCGGCCAAGCCCAGAGATGACCTATCAATGCCCAATATAGAATGTATATGTTCCGAAATTATCAATGGAAACATTATGCACTTACTGGGAGCATTCTACCGTCCACCCAACCTTCCTGCTGCATTGGGAAATGATACTGAGCTGTCTATTGACAGGGTAACTGCCACTAACTTTCGAAATATAGTTGTAACGGGTGATTTTAATGAAGACCAACTCACTTACAATCGTAAACATATATACGAAATATCCAGATCATGTTCCCTAGACCAGCAAATAGTATTACCTACGTATATTAGTAAAAATTCTTCTTCTCTCCTAGACTTATTTCTCTGTACTGAAACTGTCCCGATACGCGTCTGCACCATTTTTCGCTGATCTTGTAAGGTACCACCTACCGATGTACATAATCATAAAAACTGATACACCTCATCAAAAAGAAACAAACTCTAAAAATAAGTACACTCGTCAGATATGGGACTATACTAACGCAAACTATACAGGCATAATGGAGCAGTTGACTGCTGTCGACTGGCAAGTATTTATTCATAATACATCCATAGAAGAGAAATGTGACAAACTAGTAAATGTCTTAAAATCTCTGGCTACTAAATATGTACCCAATCGAGTAATCACATCCCGCCCAAGTGAACCGAAGTGGATGCACAATGAGATACGCTTGCTCATAAGACAACGTCGCCGTCTCCATGAAAAGGCAAAACACCAAAATACACCCGATTTCTGGACTGCCTACCGCAAAAAACGCAATCAAACAATCTCAGCTGTTCGAAAAGCTAAGGAAACCTATATTACCAAAATTCAAAATACGCTAACTAATCCCCAAACAAACTCGAAGGTTTGGTGGAAAACCCTCAGTGGACTTATAAATCCTAATTCAAAACATTCTATTCCAATCATTCAGTACAATGGTGATACTTTACGATCTGACACAGAAAGGCTGAAGCGTTTAATGATTACTTCATCTCACTAGCGAAAATAGATACCAGTCAGCATAACCTACCACCCTGTACTTTGAATCCCTGGAGGCCAACTTTAAGTGCAATAGAGCTTACTGAGGAAGATGTAAAAACAGCACTGAACTCTCTCTCAAATGTAACAAAGCAATTGGTAATGACGACATCAGTCCAAATATCCTGAAAAATTGTAAACAAAGTTTAATTTATCCGTTAACAGTACTATTTAATGAATACTTGCACCATTCCTACTTCCCAAAAGAATGGAAACTGGCAATGTTTCGCCAGTATTCAAGAGCGAAGACGACGCTGATATAACTAAATACCGTCCAATTTCTGTTCTTGGCTCTCTGAGAAACGTTTTTGAAAAATGTGTCTTTATTAAAGTCTTTGAATTTCTCAAGTCAAACAATCTTTTGTCTACGTTTCAGTCAGGGTTTACTCCTAGTGACTGACATATATGAATCGATAATTTCAGCCCTGGACGGCTAGAAAGAGATACGAATTCTATTTTGTGATATCAGTATGGCTTTTGATAAGGTATGGCATGAAGGTTTAATCTATAAACTACAGAAGATTGGCATAACAGGCTCTCTCCTAGATTGTGGGTTCAATTCATATCTCAACGATAGACAACAAAGGTTAGTTATAGGTTCACACTCCTCCAGTTGGCAACATATTGAAACTGGTGTTCCCCAGGGTTCTATTCTGGGACCATTACGGTTTTTAATATATATCAACGATATTGTCGATGATATTAACTCCGATATACAACTATTTGCTGATGACACATCACTCTCTATTGAGGTGGAGAACCCAATCCACTCGGCACAAATAATGTCTAATGATGTATCGAAAATAGAAAGGTGGTCCAATCAATAGATCGTGACATTTAATCCATTCAAAACAGTAACTATGACAGTCGCTAGAAAAAATAATCCCCCACTCCAACCGATACTGAGAATGTTTAACCAACCGATCCAGGAAGTTACTCCATATAAGCACCTAGGTCTTACTTTTAATGATCGTGGAAAGTGGAATGATTATATTAATAATACAACAGATAAAGCTTGAAAACGCGTAAATATTTTTAATAAATACAAATACATTTTCGACTGGAAAACACTTCAAACAATCTATTTTTCTTTCATCCGCCCTCTCTTGGAAAACAGCTGTGTCAAGTGTGGGGTAACTGCACTGCTGAAAAAAGCAGAAGACTCGAAAACATTCAACTGGAGCCTGCAAGATTAGTTACAGGGGCCACAAAGAGTGCCTCGAGAAGACAGCTCGAAATTGAATGTAGATGGGAGTCCCTTAAATCTCGACGCAACAAACATAAACTTATACAACTTCATAAAATGTTTTATAAGCTCACACCACCCTACCTTTATAACTTGCTCCCTCCGTCAGTATCTAGACCACAGAATTATAATCTAAGAAACACTGTAAACGTAAACCTACCACAACCTCACTCTGTGTTACGCCACATTGCATTCCTCTACTCAACAGTCATACTTGGGAATGAACTTCCAATTGATATCCGGCAGATACAACAACCCTTAGCGTTCAAAAATCATCTTCCTAGTAACCAAAGGCCACCCTATCCCATTTCAACTCTCTCTACAATAGGAAATATGCATTTTTCTTCATAAGATATATTGTTAGATGACGCCTTAATGAACGCTGAAGACAATTATATGAAGAATGTGTCACGAAAGGTGACCTCAATCAAAGTATCTCCGCAGGAACAAAATCGACTTTTCGATTTACATGAACTGTCCGTGATCCATTTATTATGAGTTTGACACCCCTTTTCACATATCACACTTGTTATACGAAGTGTCTTCCAACCCTTGACTTATAAACCATTTACCAACCAATAGCTACAACTGTACATATGTTTTTTGTTATATTTTTGTTTCTTTCTTCCGTCAACAAGCAGGAATGTTTCACTCTGTATCCGACTTCTACGTATGTTTTAGGTCTGCAGCATAGACTTGTCGCCGATGATACCGAAGAGGGTGGGTGTGTACCGATTGAGTACTTTAGCTTAAATGGGTTCCCAAAGCATAAAACCTCAAATGTGGATAACAGTGTTATTTTCTTAAATTGCCGTATATCTGCTGGACTTGGCATGTATCCTCGGTATAATGGCGGGTAATATTACCCTGGATGAGATCCAGACAAACGTTGAATACGATTTCATGAATATTTTCAATACAAGAGTGTGTGAGATGCCCAATAACGAGGATTCTCCTTTCAAAGAATTTGGAGCTGATTGTAAATATTACCTACCTAGTGAATTTCGCAGTCTTCACAAAAACCGATCAGATCAATTCTCCCTCTTTCATCTAAATTGTCAAAGTCTTAATGTTCACTGAGGCCCTTTAAACATGCTGTTACACGATATGCAAGGCACGGAGAATTTTTTCGACATCATCGGTCTTGCTGAACTATTTCAAGTACCCTATAACATCTCATATACATTAGACGGCTATGATCCCCTAATAAAGAGCACACGGCCCGAAGGTGACGATGGACGTGGTGGCGTTGGACTCTACGCCAAAGATGGGCTTGCTCCTCAAATCCGTCATGACTTGTCTGTTTTTATTCCACACGTAATAGAGTCCCTCTTTATCGAAATTAAAGTAAACAGCTCTAAAATTCTGATTGGTGTTGTGTATAGACCAAATCCGCCACCAAATGCGGATATAGACCTATTTCTGTCTAAACTAAGTGAAATGACTGATCAAATTAATTACGAAAATAAAAAAAGTCTATATTATGGGAGACTTCAATATTGATCTACTCAAATCTGGTACACATACAGGCACCGAAAGGTACTTCGATATTATGTTCAGCCAAGGCTTTTTACCCTCTATTACTAAGCCAACGCGGTTGACTGCTCACTCTACTACCTTGATAGATCATCTTTTTTCAAATAATGTACCATCCACATCTTCATCGGGAATAATCATCGCCGATGTATCTGATCATTTCGGTACATTTTACACAGAGGTAAAAACTCATACCAGACACAAACCAATAACTATTGAGAAACGAATGATAAACGAAGATAACGTGGCTACCTTTAAAATTCTCGTATCACAAAGTGATTTCTCGCCAGTTTTTGAAGTGAATTGTCCAAATACAACGTGCGAAATGTTCGGTAATATATACCTAGCGGCCTTTGAAAAAGCTTTTCCTTTCAAACATATTCGTCTTAAAGTCAAATTTATCAAGAAACAACCATGGATGTCTAAGGCACTTTTAAGATCATCCATTAATAAAGCCAAACTTTATAATAAAAAGCTAAAATCCTCAACTGAACAAAATATAAAAAAAACTACAAAAATTACTGTAGACTTTTCGAGAAAATTAAGAAACAAAGTAAGGCGATGTATTTTAGGAGAATATTGTCGGAAAATAAAGACAACCATAGGAAAACGTGGCAGATATTAAATGAAACCATAAAAAAGTCAAACGTTCGACAATAATACCGACCTTCTTTGTCCAAGATGACGGAAACGAAATAAGTGATCCAAAGGAAATAGCACACGAATTTAACACATTTTTTGCAAGTATCGGAAAACGAACGACTGAGCAATCAAGTAGTACAAACAAATCACCCTTAGACTTTATGGGTTTTACTTCTGAACAAAGTTTTTTCCTAAGTCCAACAACACCATTTGAGGTGGTAGATGTGACAAACCATATGAAATCTAAACACAGTGAAGATTGTGATGGTATCACCACTCACCTCCTCAAACGTACAATCGATGTAATAGCCGAACCACTTTCACACATTATTAACAATTCATTCACTAACGGCACATTTCCAGAGCGGATGAAAATAGCAAAAGTAATTCCAATACATAAATCGAATGATGAACAAAAGTTCACAAACTAAATATCAGCATCTTGCCTAATTTCTCAAAAGTGTTAGAAAAATTAATGTCGAATAGAATTATAAAATACTTGGACAAATTCGATATCCTATACCATCATCAATATGGGTTTCGGAAAAATCACAGTACTTTACATCCTGTGATACAACTACTAAAAGATATAGCTCTTGAAAACAATAAAAGCAGTAAAGATAAAACACTAGCTCTCTTTCTGGACTTCTCTAAGGCGTTTGATACAATAAATCATGACACACTATTAACCAAACTAGATAAATACGGCTTTAGAGGTGTTAGCAATAACTGGCTCAAAAGCTATCTAACACATAGGTCACAGTATGTCAAATACGGCGAACAAACCTCTAATCTAGTCGAAATAACTTGTGGTGTTCCTCAAGGATCTATACTCGGGCCCATCCTATTCCTCTTGTATGTTAATGACATCAGATACTCAACAACATTAAAACTGTTGTCATTTGCAGATGATACATCAGGATATGCTTCTGCATCGGACACTGCCGGACTGGCTCTACACACAAACAATGAACTAGCCAATATATCCGAGTGGTGTTCTGCAAATCAATTGGTCTTGAATGCTAATAAAACTAAATACATGATTATTAACCCTACCCACCGCAATATATGCCCCATCGACATACACATCTCTATAAAATGACCAGGAAATCAGCAGAATAGGAGCTAGACAACCCGAAAAATCTTTAAAATTTCTAGGGATTACAATTGATGAAGACTTGTCCTACCAGACTCACATCTCAAAAATATGCTCCAAAATAGGACGAGCCAATTACGCCTTAAATAAAGTAAAGGATATACTGCCGCATTCAGCAATGAAAACCCTATACTACTCACTTGTTCACAGCCACCTGGCATATGGAATCCATATATGGGGTAATTCTAAAGCTACCAGGAAACTGCTAATAATGCAGAAACGTTCTCTTCGAATTATAAATAATAAAAGACATAATGACCACACAGACCCTTTATTTTCCAAAGACAAAATACTAAAAGTGAATGATTTGTTTAAGCTCCAGGCGTGTCTCTTTGTTTTCGATTGGGAAAAAGACAAACTTCCAACTGCTTTTAAAGAATTTTTTAACACAGAGCAAAACATGTTGACAATGAATACAAGACATTCGGGACTACTTAAAGATAGTAGAACCAGAACAAAATCATTAGATAAGTTATCTTTAATTTCCCCAAAATATGGAACGAGCTGGAACTTGATCTACGATATACCCATAATAGGAATGAATTTAAAAAAAATTTAACATTAAAGCTGCTCTCTTCATATCCAGTTAATGTCCAATGTGAGAATCCATATTGTCGAGATTGTCAATACCTCTGAGGTGATTGCCTTGTGGTTGACCTAATGTATCTAATTGAGTTCACTAGACCATTATCAGTGAGTTTCTGCTTTGTTCACTGCACAACTTTAAGAATGTGACATCGTAACCAATGGATGGGTTGAAGCTCGACATATATAGGCAATTTAGACACACTTTTTCGGTTATACTTGACTTATACTTGAGCCACTACTGTGAAATATTTGGGGACACCAGAAACGAGGCCAACAGCAAACTAATAATGTGTTTAGCGGTACCCAAGAGAGTCTATCCATAGATAATCAATTTAGGCCTTGCAAGCATCTTACATGACACACGTATAATTTCGTCTGGTCGTCTCGTCCACAAATGGTTTTGACTTATACTGCCAGTTCTGCAGATGCACAAAAGCACTGATATCCACCTAACACGATAACCTCCCCACCACTGACCACTGACCCCTGCCCACCCCACCATTCTTACGTCTTACTTCCCAAGAAAGAAAAGCGCTAAAACCCTTAGAGTATATTTGCAGCCGGCTGCAGCGTTGAAATATTCTTGTGTGGGAGATAACAGGTAGATAGCCAATCTGGCTATGTTATCTCCCTGCGGTATGTATTTGTATGTCTCACTGTGGTTAGAAATATATTAGATTTGTAAAGCCTTATCTATATACCGTAAATAAACAAATATCAAATATCAAATATCAAATAATGCACTGTAGATTGAGACTTGGTTGCAGCAATCTCAGTCAACATTTGTTTAACAATCACATCTCAGTCACTCCACTTTGTACCTGGGGTGAAAAAGAGACAACAGAGCATTACCTCTTGTACTATCAGCGCTACACAAACATCCGTCATGAAACGCTTCGTGGTCTATCAAGGCAAATATCTTCTGACACGCTATTATTTGGTTCAGAACACGACACCAATACAACAACTAGTAACATTTTCAAAGCTGTTCAAAAATCCATTATGCTGAGCAAACGCTTTGACTGACCACTCTGTTCTGGATTCAAAGGCAAACTAATGCAATGGGGGCGCGGTGGCATTGCGGTAACCTGTTCTCGTCAGATCACCGAAGTTAAGCAACGTCGAGTCCGGTTAGTCCTTGGATGGGTGACCGTCTGAGCGATTGATTCGGATTTCCTCGTTGTGTCCTTGGGCAAGGCACTTCACCCCGATTGTCCACACGGGGGCACGATGACGCCGTGTACTAAGACGTACTGCATGTCGATGGTGCGCATGTCTTCAACCAATCTAACCCTGCCTGTGCTGCAGTGTGGAGTTACGATGTTGGGGAGCTGGCAGCTGCTCGTCGTTGCTCGGTGGTTCTCTCCGGGTACTCCGGCTTCCTCCACCCGTAAAACTGCCACCGACACGATATAACCCTGACTGTTAATGTGTCGTTAAACCTTAACAAAAAGCCACCCAAAAACCCCAAAACTAATGCAATGGAATACTATTCTTGGCAAGAACAGTCTTTCTTGCATCGTGTTCCGAAACTGTGTCAGGCTTTCGTGATGATGGTTGCCGAGACTCTCGGCAAATTGTTGTCGCGAAATCATGACATAGCTTTCAAGTTTGGTGTTCGCTTAGAGGGAGTCCACTCAGTGGGACAAGCGATGATATTCCCGGGGGTGCCGTACTCGGCGGCCTCACCAAACATCAACGCTGCCCTCCTAATCAGTAATCGATAGGTTGTGATGGCAGGACCGGGTGGTATACCTGTCGTTATGGTGTTTGGGCGTAGGGTTGTACGGATTTTATCACTTTGATTATTGATGGCTAACTTCGCACCACCTTAGAATGGGGCGCACAAAAGAACACTAATGTGTGACATGTCTGCTTTGCCAGCCTTGGACACAAACCCTTGGTCTCCAATTTGAATCGACTTGGCAATCATCCATCCACATCCATAGCTGTTTCTATTCTCCATTCTTTTTTTCTATCTGTTGTTTCATTTCTCTTATTCTACTCTTAAAGAGAAATTACATTGGATCCCACCTGAGTCTTGTAATGAAACTGTGTATATTTGTCACTATGCTTCAGACGACTTTACAAAAGGTTAAAGCTTGCTGCCAAATCCTGCTCTTTTTGTGTTTACTTTCACTATTTCCTTTTGTATTTTATATCACTGTTCATATAAGATTGTCAGTGTATGTAAAAGTTAAGAGTTTATTCTTCCAAATAAAATATTGTTTAAACTAAATGTTCATGAACTAGAAAAAGCTTGCGTCCACCTTAACGAGGTTATCAGCAGAACACTAGATGAAATCTGTCCCAAGGAAACAGTAAAGACGCGGATAAACAGAATAATCCAAACAACACTTCAAATAAATAAACAAAAAAGAAAAGCCTTCCAGGCTTACCAACCAGAGAATGATCAAATAAAAAAGCAGAACTTGAAACCGCGTATAATCGCCTTCACGGAGACGTAAAAAGTCCATAGTTAACGACAATCACGTGAGGCGGGGAAAAAGCAACAGAAAACCTCAATGGGTTGAGAGAATTAAGAGGTTATGGGATACATTCAAAACGCTTACTTGCCAGAAGAGTAAAAGTGTCACTAATAATGCACTGAAAACTAGCCAGCGCTTTTGTGGAACTTCCAAAGAAAGCTCATCGTCCAGAAGAAGGAAACAGATTTGACAACAATTTCAAAGTAAAAGTAAATAAATTTGTTCAAGACAACAACTCAGTTTTTAACGAACCCAACTTCGAAGAAAGGCCTGAAGATGGGAACGATCATGAATTAATCTAACCAATAAGCGTAGAAGAGGTCATGGATATAATCAGAAAATGCAAGTCATCTCGTCCCCCGAAAAACAACTAAGAAACAAAGTGGATAATGATGTCACCCCTCTTGTTGGCTTCATCAACTACATAAAGATAAACGGGATAGACAGTGACACCTGGCCAATTCCAACATGGTGCGTCTATGGTCGTTCAATCCGCACATATAATGATGTCGAGGGCTGGCATCATCGACTAAACAGACTAGCCAAAAAGGCAAACTTACCATTTTATCTGCTACCTTCTTGTACAAAGAGGGACAGGCAATCCTAACGCAGTGTAAACTTGTAAAAGAGGGTAAGTTGAAAAGATATCAGAGAAAAGGGACAGATATTACACAAAGTAAACTAAATGCATTTCCGAACAAAATTATTACTTCGCGATCGGGTCAGCCGAAAAGGATACACAATGAAATTAGACTACTAATATTTATTTATTTATTAGTGTTTAAGGTCACATATTTCTGCACAATGGCTAATCATGACCATGGTAGTTTTACGGGCGGAGGAAGCCGGAGTACCCGGAGAGAACCACCGAGCAACGGCGAGCAACTGTCAGCTCCCCAACATACTAACTCCACACAAGCGGGGTTAGCATTGGTTGAAGACAAGTGCACCATCGACGTGCGGTACACCTTAGTACACAGAGCCACCGTGCCCCCACGTGGGCAATGGGGGTGAAGTGTCTTGCCCAAGGACACAACGCGGTTGCCGGAGGTGGGATTCGAAAGACGACTAATAAGACAGAGAAAATGTCTGCATAGAACAGCCAAACGCACCGGTCTTCCGAACGCTTTGGGCAAATATAAACGCAAATGGAACGAAGTTGTAATGGCTATTATGAAGGCCAAAGCGTCATATTTATGTAAAGTTCAGACCACGCTACAGATCCCATCATCACTGTGGTGGATGATCCTAAAACACTCATCGGTAGCAGTAAAGCTGTAGGAATTCCTACTATTATGCATTTAAATAAAGTATATTCCTCAAGTCATGAGGAAGCAGAAGTGTTCAATGAATACTTATGTTCTATCTCAACAGTTGACGACTCGAAAGTCTCCATTCCCGATTCAGCATCCCAGGCTTCACAAGTCATTGACTGTATCACTCTACATTGTAGTGAAATATACGAAGCAATGAAACCGATAAAGGTGTCTAAGGCATCTGGCCCAGATCTTATAAGTCCACGCCTGCTTAAAGAATGTAAAATCTCCCTGCGAGAGCCGCTTTCAGTCTTATTTAATGTGCATTTGAATATCTCATACTTTCTTTGCCTGTGGAAACAAGCAAATATCTCCCCAATTTTGAAAACTACAGCCCCCAAATTCAGTTACTAATGCTCGCCCAATATCACTTATTAACTGTGTAAGCAAAATATCTGAAAAATGTGTTCTCAAACGCTTATGGCAGTTTCTGATTGCCAACAATATTCTTAGCCAATTCCAGTCAGGTTTTCTCCTGGTGATTTAACTGTGCTCCAACTGACTGACATATACAATGAATTCAGTCGAGCTCTTGATGGAGGCAAGGAAGTAAGGGTGGTCTTCTGTGATGTCAGTAAGGCTTTTGACAAGGTGTGACATGTTGGTCTTATCCAAAAGCTGAAGAGAATTTATGTCTCATGTGAACTGATGTTGTTCTTGAAATCATACCATTCGGATAGGTCGCAACGAGTTGTGATAGGTTTGGACGCATTGTCCTGGAGACCCATTAACTCTGGTTTTCCACAAGAGTCGATACTTGGAGAGTTACTGTTCTTAATATATATTAATGATAAAACTGAAAACATACTTAGTAGCATGTGCCTTATTGCAGATGACACCTTCCTATATCAAATTGTAGAGAATCGAGAGCAAGCTTCGAGTTTAATCAATCGTGACCTTTCCACAATAGAACATTGGGCTAAAACCTGGTTGGTTGAGTTTTATTCCAACAAACCAGAGGGTATGCTTATATCAATTATATCAACGCCCAATCGTACATGGTCCGAATCGTCAAGCATTCTTTTTCTTCCTCTTCAACTATTTTCCAGTCCGACGGCTAGCCTTCGGTTTGGAAACATGTTTGAATCAGAAGAAAAAGACCGAATTGGCCGACGGTCTAATTTATTGGCCGAGTGCAGCTAACTCTCGGCCCATTGTAGTTAATTCTGCATTGGTCATCGTGGCTATTCACAGTGGTGTAGAGACAGGGTGGGGAAACGTCCTCAACCAATTATATTGTCGAAAAATTTTCAGCTCGTCGGAAATTATTTTTTTGGCAAGTTTGAAAACTGGAAAGGAAATTATTGATATTACGGCTAAAACATTTGTTTCTTGACTGCATTTCCGATAACCGACAAGCTCTGGAAACTCAAACTTGGTTTTCCAATCTGAAATAGGTTCACAAAATTTATTGGTCTGTCGTAAAATCCCCCCCCCCCCCAACACCGGCGAAAAGTTATCTACGCCCAATGGCAGCTATTGGTCAATCGACGTGTGGTCATACTACATCGGAAAGAGTTACACGAGTTATTGTTCTACAATCATTGTTTCTCAGTACGAGTGTAATTATATAATAAATGAGACCACATGGGGTGGATTATAGTAAATCACTATGAATATATTCCACGAAATATTTATTTATTTATTTATTTATTTATTTATTTATTTATTTATTTATTTATTTATTTATTTATTTATTGTTGTTTCAGCAGCAAGGGTTATTTCATGACCACAACACAAGTTATAAAGTTAAGTCAGTCTAATTGTCTGTACACTCTAAAATCATTTGAGTTAAAAATCAACCCTAATCAACTAGGTTGAGTGAATATGAACCCAATTGGGTTCATATTCACTTAACCCAGTTGATTTGGGTTCTTTTTTAACCCAAATGATTACAGAGTTTATCTGTGCTGCTCATTTTAGAAGGTTTCGGCGTTCTGTTTTACTCCATTAAACAAGCACTAGCTTATGTGTTCACTTGCATATACATTGTAGGGCAGCTAAAAAATCCATGTCAGATAATCTTCATAATTACAGTACGTCAGTCTAAGAGCCCCAGATAATTTCTGCGATGAAAGGAAAGAAGAAATAGTCAGGTTGGAAAATTACAAAAACAACCGTAATTGGAAAAGTTGACAGGAAGCGTTTTTTGTCATAATTCAAGAATGCTAAATTCATTCCAGGTGCCTGTCGCCCGCTACCTATTCTATTAACCCTTCAAAATAAACATTAAAATGCCTCTACCCACCCCACCCCTTCCCCGGTGGAATATACACAAAAGTGAAACATTAAACAGAAAAAAGAGTAGTCCCCTTTTAATGAAATAATTGAAGTAGTTTGAGTGAAAAATATCTCACTAACGAATTATATAAACCGGATATTTGATTACCTGGATTTTTAATTGGTTTAAATAACGAAATCGTGCGCGACAGAGCTCATAGATCTCAGTGAGCTCTTGAAGAGAGCTAATTTGAATAAAATTAACTTGAATCATAAAACTTTGACACGTCACTTGATTAAATAGCATTGAGGTAATCCGCTTTCAATCTACACTTGTAAAACGTTTGTAACAATGGGCTGGGGTATTTAAAGAGCGAAATGGAGGATTGAAGTGGGTCATCTACGATACTGACCACAACATAACACTTTCCCAATCAGTGACGATAGTCTGCGTGCATCATGGTTTCAACAATCACAGTAAACAAGCAATAACTAAAGCTAATAGAAATGCGTTGTCAACCTTAAATTTCAACCCTCTACGACACTACACAAATGTAAACACAATGGCGGTCAGTGGGGGCGGGTTGGGCGGCGACCGCCACGAGAGGTGTCTCTTGGGACAGAAAATAAGTCAAGAATCCAGGTATGTATAACTGGATGAAATATGGTGATAATCTGTGATTGTTCACCACTGTACCTAAACGCAGTGGAATTTAAAATTAACGTTGCTCAAGAATTTTTTTCCACAATAGGCTCT
Source organism: Pictodentalium vernedei (assembly GCA_031216915.1). NCBI lineage: Eukaryota > Metazoa > Mollusca > Scaphopoda > Dentaliida > Dentaliidae > Pictodentalium > Pictodentalium vernedei. The sequence goes on from CM062296.1 coordinate 584,177,285, forward strand.
GTCACGAACAGAACTACACAGTAGGAACAAAATGCTGAACAACACCCACCAACAAGCATACTTGAATGCTGTCAACATAACACGCTGCATCAAACTTTTGGGTCCAGATAACACTTGGGCAAGTTTGAAACATACAAATAATACGGGACTAATATAGGACTTGATGACTGCTGTGTGTTTCAGATTTTCCACCACATTCCCAGTCTTCATCATGTATCTGAACAGTATCACAGGGTTGTTATTTTAAGGTTATTCTAAATTTTAGAAATAAGTAAACAATTAGAGTTATTTAGAATAAATGAAAGAAAGAAACTTTTTAATAATCAGTGTGAGTAAACTGGATTGTTTCCCAAATTTATATTCGTAGAGAAAGGTCGAAGCTGCGACTACTGACAAGAAATCACGAAATCTTTCATTCAACCGCTCATGCGCGCATTTATCCTGTTGCGACTACCACATTATGGGGAATTACCTTTAATACTAAATTTCACCCTTTAGAATATCTTATCCCTACAATTCCTGCTAATAGTGCTTCTAACTCGCAATAATAACAACTGATCATCTAATAACACAGATTCACTAATACACTTAAAACTGTTAACTAATAACTATGTAACTACGACGTGTTATCACAACTAAATACTATAAACTAAATACTACATATACTCATTGATTCTTCTTCGGCGTCTCCCCTCGATGCAAATCATCAGATCGGGAATCCTGTCGTCCAAATGACGGCTTACCGGAACCACACAAATACATTAACTCTTTACTACACCGCGTGAACTAACGATTATTCCATCCTAGCGAGTCTGTCTTGAAGTTAACTCGAGGGGTCTTATATAGGCGCGCACATCACCTATCAAAAACTTGATTTGGGCAAAGGTGCTAATTTAGAAAAGACGGCTTTGATGACTTGCAGTGACATGAACTGACTTTTCAATAAGTTCTAATTTGGAATGCATTGTTTATACAGTCCCTGCATGACAGCGACTGAACAAAGAACGCTTTCCGAATACGAACTTAATTAAATTAATGCGCTTACCCAGTTTACTCACACTGATTATTAAAAAGTTTCTTTCTTTCATTTATTCTAAATAACTCTAATTGTTTACTTATTTCTAAAATTTAGAATAACCTTAAAATAACAACCCTGTGATATATGCCTCCCTCTAAATTAAAAAGCTCCGCTTTTTCGACGAATATCTTATTTGGCAAACTTGAAAAAGGTAAAACATGATAAAATGAAATGAATGCATGAAAGATAAAATACAATAATTTTGAAAACTAATGGAGTGTCTATTTGTTTCTTCTTCTGTGATCTTCTCTTCCTTGTAATTGAATATATTGAGGTTGAAAGTGTCCGAGCGCGTTTGTGATACTATGTTGATGTTGAGAATTCGATAATGTCCGATGCCTATAAAATGAATTGTGTCGCCAAAATCGTTAGACGTTGAGTATGAATGTTGAATGTCACGTAGTCCTTTTCCGAATGAATTCCAAATTTAGTTTCTGTGCTGATCCAAAGTTGTTGTCCGCGTGCTTCATGTCCGTTTGTTGTTAATTTATTGTTAGGTCTAGTTCTTTTCCTCATCTCGATGTAGCGTTATTCCTGGGGTTTACTCTTTCTCTTCAGGCTTGTCGTTGTGTATAATTTGGTTTCCTGTTGTGTGTCCTTGGTTTGTGATGTCTGTGTTCTCTGTATAGTACCATTTTACCATCTACATATGCAACCTGAAAATATAAACTAGACAAAAATTGAGTTTACGCGTTTTGAAAAAAAAACTTTTATAATGTTGCCCTGAAAGAAGAAACAAATTAGACGCAGCGCTCTGGTTAACCTGTAGAAAAAAAGAGAACAAACATTTCATTAAACAAGGAGCAACTTGAAAAAAAAAACAAAAAACAAAGAGCTACTTTGAAAAACATCACAAATAACCAATCAGGAACTAATCAACCAGTCTTTATATCCAAGCGAAGAGCCTTGCCACAGATCTCCGTTGGATATTTTGCGCAATTTGAATGCAAGTGGCAAGATTGCATTCAGATCACACAATGTTATTATTATTATTATTATTATTATTATTATTATTATTATTATTATTATTATTATTATTATTATTAATATTATTATTATTTTAAGGTAGGGGTCCGTCTTGCGGGTGGCCCCTCTAAAGTATTATCATAATTTTAATATCTATCCTTATTGAATTTTCATTTTGCCCTTTAAACACCTGTAACTTTAATACCCAATGAAACTTGTATTACTTTTTAAGCCAGACAGTTACCCTTCAACTGGCAAATGCTTTTTTTCTAACCTCTTTACACAGCTTCGATTGTGCCGTGGAGCGCGTAAGCTGAATACGCGGAGTACACGAGAGAACGCGAGTTTTACGGGGTAATAATAACGAGACAACATCAAATCAGGGAAAAAAAAAACAACGCTTCACCCAACAAAGTGGTGGCGTATCCGTCAAGCGGTACCCACCAAGAAACTCATAATAACCGTAAATTACATATTTATTAACTGACAAATTAAATATCGGGACTTATATTACTTTATTTTATATTATTATTTTTTTGTTTTAATAAGTTAACAAATGCTTTGAATACTTAGTTTTGTACTCACAATATCTCCCACTCGTCTAAGTCTGGGATGCTGATGGAATCTGATATTGTGTTGACGCTTGTTTTCAGTTTTCTTTTTCTTCTTTTTCCTTTTGCGGTCTTTGAAATGTGGAATTCTTGGATTAACTCTTCCGGTACATTTTCTCTCGGTTCCCATGTAGTTTCTTTAGATCCTTGCCACTTAATTTTATAATGTTTCCGACCGTGGAGTTTCTTGCACGCTAGGATCCTGTCTACAAAATAGGTGTCTTCTTCGTTTTTCTCGGTGTCTTCGTCTGCGGGAGTCTGGTTTTTATCTTCCGGGCGGGGATTCGACGCGATATCGGGTTCTGTATCTGGAGCCCCTGTTTCCTGAGCCGTTTGCTCTTCGAGTGTAGTGGTCGGACGATCCTTAGGGTTGGTGAACGGCTTGAGACGGTTCGCGTGTACTGGTGACTTGAGTTGAATATCGTCCGAACATCTGCGGACAGTGTATGTTGGATTGCTTGCTGTCGTGCGTGATATAGTATGGTCCTGTCCAACGTTGGCACAGCTTCCGTGAAAGCCCAACAGGGGTTTTGTTGTTATATAACCATACTTTGTCACCTGTCGAGAATCTTGGGGGCTTTGCCTTTTTGTCATGCTGTTGTTTATACTTAAGCTGGGCGTCTTTAATATTTTGTTTTACTATTTCTCTGGTGACTTCGAAGTCTTTCTGTATGGCGTCTAGATGTTTATACGCTTCGGTTCCGATGTTGTTAGTTGGAATAAGCTCCGTATCTATCGGTAACTGGCAATCTTGTCCGAATAAAACACGAAAAGGACTCATCTGCGTTGACTCAGTGCACGATGTTGCCCTATACGCGAATAGCACACTTGGTAAAAGATCCGGCCAATTTTCTTGTTTCGCATCGCAATACATTCGGAGTGTTTTTGTTATTGTCGAGTTCGTCCTTTCACACGCGGCATTTGTCTGTGGATGGTAACTGCTTGTCTCCAGTTTCGTAATCTGAAAAAGTTTACAAAGTTCTTTGATAAGTTTTGACATTAAATTTTGTCCTCTGTCTGACAATAGTGTTTTGGGGGCCCCGTACCTACAAATAATTTCTGAATATAGAATTTTAGCTATTTCCGATGCTTCCATTGTTTTTAAGGGGAATGCCTCGGGCCATTTTGTGAAAGCATCAACAATTAACAAAATATATTTATATCCATTCGGAGAGGTCTTGAGGGGTCCTAAAATGTCAATATGGAGACGGCTAAATGGCGCTTCGACACGTAACGGTTTTAGAGGCGCTGGATGGTGGTGGGTCGCATCCTTGTTTTTCTGACACTGGAGACATGATTTTACATAATATTGAATGTCAGAAAATAAGTGTTGCCAAAAATACTTGAATCGAATGGACTGATAAGTTCTATCAATACCTTGGTGTCCACCCAGCAGTGAGTCATGATATGACAATAGCACATCATTCCCCAAACTGAGTGGCACCACGAGCTGTTTAATTAAACGGTCTATTCTATGGCCCTTACCTTTTGGGTAGTAGAGATGATACAGGATTCCATCTTCCAAAATGTAGTCATTTGCTTCCAAAATGACTCTTCTAGCGCCTTTATCGTCTTCGGGTAATATTCTGTCTTCTAAATATTCGATAAAAACATTTACGTCCGGATCCGATCTTTGTTTATTTTTTATGTCAGCCTCGGAGACGGCTGCGACATGCGTAATAGAATCTATTGGGTCACACTGTTGTATTACCTCTTCGGTTTGTGTTTGAGATGCCGCGTGTTCTTTAACGTTGTTTGTGGCTATCACGGTGGCCTGGGCAGTATCGTTTATTGCCGGTTTTGTAATTTGTGGATATTCACATCGCGATAGCGCATCCGCGTTCAAATGCTTTCTACCTGCTTTATGGACGATTTCAAAATTATACCCTTGTAATTTTAGCGACCAGCGGCCTAATCTGCCACTACATTGTTTAAGGTGTCGTAAATATGAATTAGCAACATGATCGGTGATTACGGTAAACTTACCATTCGCTAAATAAACATGATAGTGTTTAATACCTTCAACTATTGCGAGACATTCGCGTTCTGAAATACCAAATTTTTGTTCTGCTTCAGAAAGAGACCTGCCTCCATATGAGACAACCACTTCCTTGCCATTTTCACCCAACTGACCTAAGATATAACCTATTGAATATCCTGACGCGTCTGTATATAGAAAAAATTCTTTATCAAAATCTGGGAAAGCCAAAATTGGAGGTTTTGTCAGGGCCTCTTTCATGGTGTTAAAGGACTTCTCACATTCTGCATCCCACTGAAATGGTACATTCTTTTTGAGAAGATTATTGAGAGGTGCTGCTTTTTTCGAAAAATTGAACACGAAACGTCGATAATAGTTACAGAGACCAAGGAAAGCACGAACATCTTTGAGGTTTTTTGGACGGGGGAACGAGGACACAGCGTCCGTTTTCGAAGTATCAACAGAAATACCATCTTTAGAAAGAACGTGCCCCAAATAGCGTATTTCCTTTGCAGCGAAATCACACTTAGAAGGCTTCAACTTTAGATTTGCTCTACGCAAGGCCTCAAACAATTGTGACAAGTGCTGGAGGTGTTCCTCAAAAGACCTAGAAAACACGAGGAGGTCGTCTACGTAACACAAACATGAGTGCCATTGTAAATCTCGAAGGACTTCAGCCATGACCAACTGGAAACTTGAAGCGCTATTCATCAAGCCCATGGGAAGTCTTTTAAATTGATGAACTCCCCTGTGGGTGACAAAATCGGTTTTGTGTCTGGAATCCTGGTCTAAATCAATTTGGAAATATCCTGAGAACATATCAAGACAAGAGAATATCGTAGACCTTGATTTTCCAAGGGTGTCGAAAACGTCCTCCAACCTGGGCAAAGGAAATGAAATGGGCTTTGTCAAGGCATTCAGTTGCCTGTAATCTACAGTGAACCTAAACGAATTGTCCTTTTTCCTAACCATAACAACAGGGGACATCCATTCCGAGACTGAAGGCTCAATAATGCCATGTTCTTCAAGGTCGTCAATTTGTCTGCTAATCTCGTCCTTCATTGCTGGTGAAGCCCTATAAAACCGACGTCTCACTGGGGCCGCATCACCTGTATCGATTTTATGGCTATATATGCGAGACATTCCAAGTTCGGACAAATCCTTAGCGAAGCAATCCCTATTCTGACCTATTAGCACCAACAGTTCCTGTTTCTGAAGACCTGACAAATCAGAGTGGGATAAATCGATGCCAAGCGACTCGGGTTCGGCAAAGTAATTGTCATAATTGTTGGAACCATCATGACCAATGTAATTCACCGTCGCTTTGGCACTAACATCGCTTTTTTCAACTGAATGCAGAATATCATCAGGACGGATGGGGTAAAAACAACCGATAACCTGTGAAGATGTGAGCCTAACATAGGAATTGGTGGGGTTAAGAACTTTAGAAACAGCCCTATTGTTAACCACTTCTACAAGCGTACGTGCAGCCAAAATGTTCTTGTGACTAACTAAATTTGAATCCGGTTCGATAATACATACACGCGAAGTAATTCTATCAAAACCCACATGTACCGGTATAATAGTCTCACTTCGGGGTTCCAAAGTTACGTCCTCTAGCACTGTTACATTATTTGCACAATTAGGTTGTTCTTCGATATTGTTTATTGGAGCGTGTGTCATACCATTCTGCAGTATAAGAGTTCTCTGACCTAGGTCAATATTAGCCTTGTTTTCAGTTAAAAAGTCCATACCTAAAATAATATGTGCTGGCATTTTTCCAAAATTAAAAAAGTTTGAGTCATATCTAGCCTACCCAGGGATAAATGTAAATTTGTTTCTCCTAAAACCTTCAGTAAATTGCCGTCTACACCCGCTATGAGTTTAATACTAGGAGGAAGAATTTCAATTTTGCCCCACAAGCGAACGGACTCTAAGATTTCTTTTGATATACAGGAGCGACTGGCTCCCGTATCAACCAGTGCAGGAATTCTAGTATATATATTTTCCAACCTAACGTCGACTTTATTTCCATCCATTTCCGTACTAACTGAGGTGCTTAGTACAGGTATCCCATTAAATCTGCATGTTGAACTGACATGGCCAATGCACTTACATGTGTTACACCTATAATTCCTAGCGGGACAAGTTGATGAGTTATGGTAATGTCTTCCACATCTATGGCACAAGGGAAATTGCCGCCACTTACCTATAAACGGGCGATACTCCCGACGTCTTGAGAAATCTCTTTCAGTGTGTAGTTGGCGCTGGCCACGGTCATTCCAGTGTTTATGTGGGTCAGAGTTACGCGAGATCTGGGCAGCTCGAATTGCATTTTGCTGAATGACTTTCTCCTTAATTTCACGAATGTAATCAAACATCTCTCGGAAAGTTTCTGTGGAACCCATTGTCAGTCTAATGAGAGTACTGGGAAAGGTTCAAGCTAGATAGATGAACTAATTCGGATTCTCCACCAAATATGACCAAACGGTCCGCCTGTAAAGTGGAACCACACGTTACTTCCGCTGGGGAATCGCTCACTCAGGTGTCTACACAGGTGTTAGCACTTTCTGATAAATAGAAATTACCGTCCCCTGGAACGCCGCCGTGGCAACGTCTCGGAGAGAGTGAATATTTTATTTGCCAGAGGGCGCTTGTCAACGGAGGGCCAAGGCTGGGGTTGATCAACTTTGCTGGGGACCTAAGATACTCTTTCACCGTGGACAGGGGATTTTCACTAGCTCACTTTTGTAGATTACAATTGCTTATTCACAAGCCACAGAGTAGCGCCGCGCTTTAATCAATTGCTTTCAACGGTAATGAGCTAGCATGGGCTAATTTCTTGGCGGGGCTGAGGTTCCATCTATTCCTAGGGTACTGAGGGCTTCTTCATTAATAAGATAAAGACTATTAACAATCCAACATTTTTTATATATAAATCTTCTATACTCTTATTTACAAATAGCCAACAAATCCTAAATAAATAATCTCAACACTTCTGAAATGAGTTTTGTGACTAGTCACTGAATCCCACCGAAAACAAGTACTAAAATATTATCTAAAATTAAATTGTTTCCCAAATTTATATTCGTAGAGAAAGGTCGAAGCTGCGACTACTGACAAGAAATCACGAAATCTTTCATTCAACCGCTCATGCGCGCATTTATCCTGTTGCGCCTACCACATTATGGGGAATTACCTTTAATACTAAATTTCACCCTTTAGAATATCTTATCCCTACAATTCCTGCTAATAGTGCTTCTAACTCGCAATAATAACAACTGATCATCTAATAACACAGATTCACTAATACACTTAAAACTGTTAACTAATAACTATGTAACTACGACGTGTTATCACAACTAAATACTATAAACTAAATACTACATATACTCATCGATTCTTCTTCGGCGTCTCCCCTCGATGCAAATCATCAGATCGGGAACCCTGTCGTCCAAATGACGGCTTACCGGAACCACACAAATACATTAACTCTTTACTACACCGCGTGAACTAACGATTATTCCATCCTAGCGAGTCTGTCTTGAAGTTAACTCGAGGGGTCTTATATAGGCGCGCGCATCACCTATCAAAAACTTGATTTGGGCAAAGGTGCTAATTTAGAAAAGACGGCTTTGATGACTTGCAGTGACATGAACTGACTTTTCAATAAGTTCTAATTTGGAATGCATTGTTTATACAGTCCCTGCATGACAGCGACTGAACAAAGAACGCTTTCCGAATACGAACTTAATTAAATTAATGCGCTTACCCAGTTTACTCACACTGATTATTAAAAAGTTTCTTTCTTTCATTTATTCTAAATAACTCTAATTGTTTACTTATTTCTAAAATTTAGAATAACCTTAAAATAACAACCCTGTGATAACAGTATAATCTATCTCGAACGCTATTTGTCCGGACTTGGTTGGCAGAAATGCTGTGACGAGCTTAAAAGACAATTGGGTATCACACGAAATAATTTATTTATTTTATTCATGGATTTTAAAGTCACTTGTATCGCCATTGTTATGCACCTGTTTTCAATTATGACCTCAACACAGGTATAAAGTCAGGTTTAGTCAATCGTTTATGCCTATACTGCCCATTATTATAAAGGGTTCCCACGCGATACATTGGATATCGGATACTATTTGGTTGTAAAAGAGATTCTTTAATTTTTTATTATAGTATACAAACAGGTGCTCTCATACTACTGGCTGCAATCCACACAATAAGGATTATTGCAGTTGACATCATTCGTGTACGCACCTATAACATTGTTTGAAATTTGTTTCTTGAAGACGGTTCTGTTGGAGATTACACGTAGTTCATAATCTAATTCATTCCGCAGTTTGAGGAAGGCAAATATTGGAAATAAGTCCAGAGACTTCGTCCTGGTACATTTTATTTCTAATGGATACGATTGTCTTGTGATTCTAGATCTCGTATTTGTCATCGAGAAGAAATCATTAAATGAGATGAGTAGAGTATTGTTGGGCCAGTCATAAACAAATAACAGTGATTGTACCTTATTTAGGTCTTCTACCTTTTGGATACGATCTCTAAGGAACAGGGTATCGGTGTGGGATTATACTATTTGTTATTTTTGATGTTAATGCTTCGCCTTTGTAAAAGAAAGAACTTCTTTACAGATTTTGAGTTACCCCACATGTGTATGCCATAAACTATATAACAGTAATCGAGCGCATAATAAAGGGTTACCATTGCCGCGCGTGGTAGTAATTTTTCACTTTATTTAAGACATTATATTCGGGCAATTTCTGTACATATGTCGTCAATGTGATACTTATAAGATAGAAGATCGTCCATTGAAATTCCCAAGAATTTCCAAGAAGATTGAATTTCATTCGCCCCATCCTGTTATTTTATGTCCGGTGGAGTAAATATTATGATTCATGAGATAGCCATTTGTGTTGGATTTATTAAAATATATTTCGTTTTCTTTACATTTAGCATGAGTTCTAATAGAGTACCATTCTAAGATTTTGGCTTCTTCCCAAATAGACCCTCGTGTCACCCCACAGCGTCGTTCGGCTTTGTCGGATTCGTTTCCCCTATATTTAACGTATTGGGTTCTATTCGAAGATAGCTCTTAAACCAATTATTACAGAGTCCTCTAATGCCCTATGTTTCAAGTTTATTTAGTAAGATTTCAAGATTTATGGTAGCAAGTTCTTTAGACAAGTCGTGAAAAATAGCTAGGGTGACACGTTTACTCCTTTTATTGTCCACATGTTTAATAAGATGCATGACAGGGTATTTTGTGGAGTGTTTCTTCCTGAAACCAAACTGATAAGGATTTAAAATGTTATTTCTGTCCGGGAAGCTAATAAGTCTTTTGTACATTATTTTTTTGCGAAATTTTGGAGAAAACAGGGAGTACACTAACTGGTCTATAATTACTAAAGTCTCTTTTATCGCCGGCTTTATATAAGGGATTACTTTGGATAATTTCATTTGTGTTGGTTCTTTTCTCTGAAGGAACGAGTTGGTTATAATGTGTGCTATTGGATCAACTAATAGATCCAGGGCGGCGGAACCGGAAGGGGGGAGGGGGGGGGGGGGCTGTGGGGCTTCAGCCCCTCCACTTTTTTGCCGGGCCATGTTTTTTTGTATGCATATATTTTAACACAACCAATGACTGGTGAAACAAGGGGCGAATCCAGAGCCTCCCCCATATTCTCACCAGCTATGTTTCTCTCGTACTGGTTCAGTTTCGATGGATTTCGGATCATTTTTTGCAGTAAGTGGCAACAAACGCTAAAATGTATACAGTCTGTTAAAAAGTCGGTTAACTGAAAGAGATCGTAATCTTACAAACATACAAGTACCAAATCCACCCCAGACAAGATAATCCACAGACAGTATAATTGCTGTAAACGTCTGGTAAAGCACACTATTTATCAGCTTTGGTCGTTACGATCAAAGCGGATAAATAGACCTCACCTGTATGCTTTACCGATGTTTTTTAACGGCTCTCAAAGTGTGAAATCTTTCAAATACATCTCCTGAAAAATCTCAAAATATCCACTCAGATGCATGGAAATGGGGGCTTTGGGTCCCTGCAATTTAAATTTTTCATACCGACGACCATCCATCGCCCGGTCCACCCTCCCCCCCCCCCCACCACTTTGAAAATAGTTCCGCCGCCCCTGAGATCGAATGTGTTTTTAAGGGGGCTCGTTGTTTTGCCAATACAATCCTTACTAAACTTGATTTTCAAAACTTTTACAGAAGAAAAAAACTTCAGATTGGTTGTTGGAGGTGATAATCGCTTTTTGTAATTTTGAATAATTTGATCAGAAGGCTTTTTTTTATATAAAATCTATTTTTCTTGATTGATGATCTGATAAGGCCTCTCGTTATCCATGACTGGCGTTTGATAAGTGGTTTGTTTGGTCGAACTTGCTGCAGAGGAAACACGAACCCAAAGGCGTTGGTATATATAGAATAAACATATGGTGTTTTCAAGTAAAAAAATTATTCTACGAGTAGGATTAAGAATGAAACCGACGAGCCTCTTTTACATCTTTTACAGGGCAGTCGCGGTGAAATCGTGCTGTTATTCGCTACAAAACACAGCGAGAAGTGAAGAGCACATAGGTCCAATTCGAAGACAAGCAAAATTGACCAAAATAAAAAAGGCGCAGTGACACATTTCTGTCTAAAAATAATTCCCCATACAAACCTGAGCTAAACTTGCAAAAATACTTTATTAAATGAACAATGTATAGTGTTTTCTACTGGTATTGTGTAATACTTTCAAACAGGTTTAAAAAACAACAATTGAACTGTTAATTATACTACACAAATGCGGTAGAGGTCAGTGGTCAAAAAGTCCGTCTCTACTGAAGGAATAAATTCATTCAGTGTTAAACCTATGGGGAAAATTTATCACCCTACTAAGTGAATAAAGCAAAAATTTATCCAAGGCATTTATTGTTCGAATAAACAGACATTTATGGAATAAAACTATTTACAAATGTGTCATATGCTTGGTTTGGGCAGTTAAGTTCCATAACATCAGAAAATTCGATCTCGAAGAGAATAGTCCGAAAACGGTCAACACTGTCTTCGTTTATATTACGTAACATTATAGGCTCTATATCATCTCTTTTTGTATTTTTGTTTCGTAGTAGTTAGTGCCGAAGTGATCAGACATCTGTTAATATTATAGCTGATTCGTATGTGTTCAGTAACTCTAGTTGGCCTTATTATATGCGGTAAGAAACCCCGAATGAATACTAAATCGATGTAATTACAAGTTTTTGTGTGACTTTCAAATTTGAAGAGGTCTATATTGAAGTTACCTACAATATAAGTCTGTTTATTCTCCTGATTCACTGCATCTGTTATGTCATTAAGTGTCTGGAGAAAAGTCAATATCTGCTTTGGGGCGTATTGGGCCTGTAAATAATGCCTATTATTTTCGATGACCTATGTGTTCTAATCTCAACGAAAAGTAACTCGATGATGTGGGGGATAAAAAATGAGAGGTCGTCTCGAACATTATATTCAATTCTTTCCTTGATAAATAAGTCCAGCCTACCACGACCGTGGTTGTTATTGAGACGCATTCTCTTTAATAACTGGTGATAACCTTCCAAGTTAAAACAAACATTATCCGGAATATTAAATACTTCTGTTAGCCCAATTACATCAAACATATTTTTATCAGTTCCTTGTATGTTAAATAATAGTTCTGTGAGTGCGTCCCTATGAGCATTTAAGCTCTGACAATTAATATGGAATAGTGAAAAAGACTTCTGGATCTTTTCGGATATGCAGTCGTATTTTCCTAGCTCAATAGAATCGCAAGCACATAATTCTTTTGTTGAAAGACGATTCAGTCTCGTCATCAATACGGGATTTCTCATTTTATAAATGTTTGAAATGGAAATCTGCTCTCGTCTTAGGCTCGCCCAAGCATATACTGCCTATTATTTAATATAGAGCAGACATCAAGCCTTTCTAGTATCTTGAGTTTGTGTGATGATAAACCTAATGAATATAGCCGCCCATCTTTCCTTAATTAACCCTTTACCCAACGTAACGGCCAAAACCGGCCAGCGCTATTCTCAAAAATCGCCAATAAATTTTCATTATATTTTCATTTTTTGTCTCAAAAACATAGGTTATGACCCCTCGTTGGAACGAGCTCGTCGAGCACGTTCCAACGAGGGGTCATAACCTATGTTTTTGAGACAAAAAATGAAAAAAATTAGTCATTCAAGAATTTTTTTTACAAGTGTCGTCTGCTTTTCATGTTAGGTAAAGGGTTAAAAAACGACTAGTTCTGTTTCTATGTTTGTCATTAACAACTGAATGAAAAGGTATAAGAATAATAATAAGTCCAGTATCACAGTGGATAAGCGGACGAATCGCCTTTTTGGAATTGGCGGAGCGCGAAGCGACGCATTTCTATTTTTAGACGCCAGTTTTATCGCACGTTCAATTTGTATGAGCTTTTTTTTACTTTAAACCTTTACAAAAACACAAAATTCAGATATCACCGTACACATGACGAAAGTAAATATGCTAAAGATTTCATTTCTAGCCCAGCAACGTAGCATTGTATCCCCCGTTGGTTTCCATTGTATCCCTCGTTGGTTTCGGATAAAACGATGGCCTAATCCGCCCCGGAAACCGCTTTTTGCCCAGACAATTCGGCTTCAAATGTCGTTTATGTACATTTCCGAACAGTTTTAAGTTTCAAACGATATGCGTATTTGAAGATACACGATTAACGAACAATAATTAGTTTGAACAAATATTATTAACTCACTCGGAGTGAAATAATACGTCCGTTTGTGAAGACACTCTCTGATCTTTCACTGTCCGGTCAGTTGCGAAATCTACCGATCATTAGTTGTCGATTATCTGTCAGGTCAGTTGAGGAGTTTGTCCGGTGTGAATAACGACATGCTTGATTAAATCCAATAACATGCTCTGGAAATGTCGAAAGATTCATCACATAGAAACAGATCCCAATGGGAAGATAATATTTGGCATTTTGGACTATGAAAATGTGTTTAGCGTTAATTTCTATATCGGAATGCAAATTATAATCACTCGGCAAATAAGAATTCTCTCTGCGTTTGACTTCATTATAAAATTCGACCGAATATCAAACACGATATGATGCATGGGACAAACATGATCGACTCAGGTGAAATGCCCTGCTCATACTACAAAAAACCCCATTAAAGCTGTTTGCGGAAGTAACGTATAGAGTGTCGGACATTTGACGCAACTTGTTGAATAAGATAGGTTAATCGCGGGGTTGGGGGAGGAATTCGGGCCCAGGGTAAATTCTGCGACGCCCCAACCCTTTGGAACGTGTCGGGATACTGATACAAATGCTGCGAGTGGCGAAGGCGCGAGGTATGGTAGGGGGATTGGTGGGGGTTACCCCCACCCCCGAAATTGTTAAAATCTGGCACTCCGATAAATATCCATAGTTTTTATATTTTTTGACTTTGGTCAGTTGTGATATATTTCAACAAAATTCCGACTTACAATTAAACGTGTGAAATATTGTACATAATTATTCCGTTATTATAGTAAGTGAGCTTTGCTTTGGAATCCGAAACTATAAGTACAGCAGCAGACTCATTTCATTTGCAAAACGCGATTATCAGCCTGTGTCCAGAATAACTGAAACAGCCATTGGCTGGTTTGGTTGCAATTAGTTTGGTATACTTGCCAATCTATATCAATTGAGTTCGACTGTCTTTTTAATGAGTTGCCGTACATAATTTTTCGCTTTTTGCGACATTGAAAAAAAAAATGAAAATGAGCAGGTCTTCTGTCTGGTATATATATACCACGCACCATTTTCATATCTGCGAACAGTGAGGTGTCCATCTGAGGGCTCAAAGAGGTATGCAATACGAACGTCCATTGTTTTGTACAGCCCGTCATTCATTTACAGAAGAAATTTTTGTACTGTACAGAGGTATGCAAAGTGGAGCGCGCCCCAAGCTCCTGTGACTTAGGGTCGATATTACACAAACAATAGGTTCTCGAAATGCAACATTGTAGTTTGTGCCAATTTAAGGCTTGAAACGTCGCGTGTTGGTACCAAGTTTTCCACGTTCTGAAAGAACTTTTTCCATCATTTCCTATATGGGGAAGGGATTGTGTACTCAGATAGCACGGGACATAACACAAGGCCAATAGTGTCGCCTATGTAAAATAGCACTGACGCTTCAAATGATTTGGAGTACTGATAGTCCAAAGCGAGATTTTTCAAAGAGAGAATCCCCTGGGATACTACAAACCCCCGGAGACTTCCCCCTCAAGAAAATTCCCACCGAGATTCACCGGAAGAGAATCACCTTCCCCAGTGTATTATCCCTTCCACTCTCAGTAGAATTCACCCCAAGACACCCCTTCCACTGGAACTGACTCATACTGGCCATAGTCCAGACTCGATGTGTGCCAAGCAAAGAAGCCAACATCGTACATGAATAATTAGTCATTTGGACTTTGAAATACGACATTACTGCAATTGCAATTTGAACATGTCAATAAGGTATCAACACTGAGTGAAGTCACCCGATATCGGTTGTGTATGGCACCACCCTAACCCGCTATCTCTTGTAATTAGCTACATATAGTGTCGATCTGGCATTAGCTTGTGATCATTGCAAAGAATAAGCATCTAATTAGTCGTCCAAGGTACGGGTCATATATATATGACTCACTCATTTGGACCGGAAACTATAAAATATTGGCAAAAAAAAACACCCAAAGTTAAAAAGGAAAGACACGGATAAATTTATACTCGAGAGCATAAAATTCATTCTCGAAAACAGCACATTCAACTTTGGCAGTAAGCGTTTTAAACAGGTGAAAGGAACAGCAATGGGTACCAAAATGGCGCCCATTTATGCCACTATGACCCTGGCTTACTTAGAACAAAAACTATATAGAGGATAGAGGAACTTTTTGGCTTCGAGTTCAGGCAAAACTTTGTAAACGAAATGAAGAAGATACCTCGATGACTGTTTTATAATACTCCCTGATTCAGAAGAAACACTGGAAGAAATCCTCCACACCCTAAACGACGAGCTGAAAACAGATGTTAAAGAACAGGATGTCAGTTTTCTCGAAAAAACAATATAAGAATATTAGACCTTGAAGAAACTGAGAACGAAGAATTATCAGACAAAATCTGTGAAGTGGTTAACTCCAGTCAAGCCGATCTAAAAATATCCCGGGATGACATACTTGCAGCTCTTAGACTGCCTTCTAGAAACAAGGGTACTCCAAGACCATGTATTGTCAAATTCAACAGAAGCGATACAAGGAGCAAGATGTTTTTTTACAGAAAAAGTTTCACCTACAAATCGAAGACTGGTCAGATCAAACATCTGCTTGTCAAGGGCGAGTTAACCAGAGAGAACATTGCGCTTATCAACAGACCCTATAATGATGATAAGATAGAGCACGCTTATCACAGGAATGGTTTTATATGGGGAAAACTGCACACAGGCCGTCGAATAAAATTTAACATTTTTGATGACATAAACACTGTAATCAATTCTTTTACAAACTAGCTATCAGCTTTGAACGAAATATATATTCTTTTCCACAAATCACTCATGACAAATAAGCTATGAAACTATACTCGGACAAGCTCATAGGAACATGTATCGCATGTGTCTTTCATTTTCCACATATCGTGGCGCCATGATCTGCTCTTATATTTACACATACATATATATTTATACATTATGTGCATATAAATACGTTCATAAATATATACTACTCAAAGTTTGCTCAGCACCAAATATTTGACACATCATTGTGGAATTTGCTTGTGACATATTTGCGATATTTTTGGTGGATATGATTGAGGAATGTATTGCGATGGTCCCCAGTGTTCACATCAGCTCTCTTCACAGGCAGACTTTTTGTGACAATCATGGAAAGCATGTACCCCTTGGTTTTCATGATGTTTTCGTGTACTGTCTACATGTACATGATATGTGTAGGGTATTCAATCTTCATTTCAACACAAACCCTTGTGATTTAATGATTGAATATGGCAAATGCAAATGTAAGAAGACATTTGTCTGAAGCATATATGGGGTGGGCTGTAGGGATGGTGGAGCAAGGGGCTACCCATCGTCGGGTTGGTGAAGCCCTTGGTGTACACCATACGATTTCAGCAGTATGGCACACCAGTAAGACGACATGGTGGTGGCAGAGGCAGGGCAACATCTTCGCAGTGACCTTCAGAATGCATCCGGGGTAAATGTTTCGACGCAGACTATCCGGGCAAGGTTGCACGAAGTTGGTCTCCGATCGCGAAGACCATGTATTCGCATTCCGCTGCCGCAGAACCACCGCAGAACCACCGCCAGACACGATATGAATGGGCCATGGACCACGTTGGATGGACCAGAGATGATTGGCTACCTGCCCCTTTTACAGATGAGTCAAGGTACTGCCTAGACCACACAGATGTGGTATGGAGAAAACCAGGAGAGCGATTCCATGCAGCCAACATTGCTGAGCATGACCGCTATGGTGGAGGGTCAATCATGGTCTGGGGCGGCATCAGCAGGGATGGAGGTACAGAGTTCTGTGTTCTTGAACGTGGTACATTGACTGCACAGCGGTATATTGATGAGATCCTGGATGTCCACTTCAGATTGTATGCAGGTGCAGTAGGTGATAGATTCATTCTGATGGACGATAATGCCCGTCCGCATGTTGCCCATGCTGTCGGGGATTATCGACAGAGGGAGGAGATTGGACGTATGGACTGGCCAGGAAGACTCCCTGACCTCAATCCAATCAAACATGTCTGGAATGAGTTGCAGCTTGCAATTTCAGCCCGTCCAATCCAGCCAAGAAGTGTCCAGGAGCTTGGTGCCATGCTGGTCCTAGAATGGAACAACATCCCACAAAGGACCACTATGAACCTGATTGGGAGCATGAGAAGGCGTTGTCAAGCTGTAATTAAGAGTAATGGGTCTCATATTCGATAATGAACCCATACCAGTTCGCCCCGTCAACTTTTTGGCAAATAATGCACAAACAAACAAAATCTTAATTTCTGTACTTAAATCATTAAAGATATAATTAAATAAAAAAATATATACACTTTTCATTACAATATTTCAACTAAAACGTAAAACAGGTAGTTGGATATACTTGGTGCTTAGCAAACTGTGATTAGTATATATACATTCATATCTTTTTGCGGATGTAGATATAGATAGCACATAATATACGCATACAAATAAAATCTCAAAAATCTCACATGAAATGGGCAATATCATGTACGAAAAAAACCCCTGTCGTACATACCGTGCTGCAGTATAGGGATATGAAAATATAAAGTGAAAATTATATAACACAATCAATCTTTATTATTCCATGACTTGTGTGAGTGATAGACCCTCCCGACCACACACTCTAGCACGTTTCGCAGGATGTGGTTCTGCATCATCATCATCACTTGCAATTTCACCTCTGTAACAGCAGTCACTTCCTCCGACAGCATGTCAGTGGATTCTGCCATTAATTCTACCACGTCAAGACTATGCTCATCTTGGACAATATGAAGTGTGGTGTGAACAAAGTCTGTCTCTCTGTCGTTCACAACTACATCTTGATGGTTAACTTGAGGAAGTTCTATAAGATTGGTTAATTCTTCCTCATCAATCCCAGTATGAATACGGTCTATAAATTCCTGTGGTAGTTGCGGTGTGTGTCCAACCACAATGACCACCTATCCTAATACCCCCTCATTCTCATCGGGGTGCAATCAACTTACCAAGGGACACATCGTCCACCCCATCGAAATGAATCCAAAAGGCGACCTCACTGGGACATAATCTATTGAACTGATTCACTTCTGAGCGTTCCAAAATGACAGAAACTGGGGTGACCAACACCTCCACCCATAAGTAGAGTTTCAGGGCACCGGACACCCTCCTCCATAGAACTGCCACCTCAAGCTCAGGCAAGACTAATAACACATCCAAATGTTTGAGCATGTACAATGTAGTCAGATATACCACTGTCCAGGGCGCTGGCTCCTAAATGGAACAACCCACAGATAGTTTTGTAAACCTCTACTTCTTACACACTCGAAACTTGTGTCTCAATGTTCACGGAACAGGTGGTCATCTACAGGTTACAATACCCCTCTCCCCACCTCGCAAGCCAGTTACCCTTGTTACAAATTATTTTTCCAGTGGAACTCTAACGACACACTGATTCGGAAGACAATACAAGTGAGGCCTCCATCAGTTTTAAATGGAATCAGTGTCCAACTCGCCACCGGTATTGATACCGTATCCAACGCTAACCTACTTCGCGACGCATCGCGAAAGAGCGTTCGGCCCTCTTATGCCATTCCCTGTGACCGGAAAACCTCTTTCCGCCCATCCCTTCTCCAGCTGATACACTCGCGCCCACTATGAAGGCTAATAGCCATTATACCGTCACTTCAAGGAAACCATTCCGTTCCCCGATGTCAGTTTACCACTCCATACACATATCAATAATCTGAGACTCTCATTTCTCCCCATGTCGGGTGTCAACTTTAACTCGCCCATATGGACATCTCACGGATACTTAGTATCTTAATACTTGAAACCATTCGCTCTAAATAAAACAAGCGTGACAAGGCCGACGGAGTACCCTGAATGAAACACAATCACATCTGATCCACCAACCAATCAATCAATCAAGACTACCCTAAATGCTTTTCTGCATACCGAACGCATCCAAAGGCATCACACACGGCAACAAAAGGAACGACCCCCCCCCCCCCCCACAACCACCACCGCATTGACTGTAAGTGCAAACAAGCACATTCCCAATCTCTTTATCTCTTTACTTATACAAGCAATACTTCCAAAAGCGTGTTGAGCAGGGAGTTGAAATTCACACCAACACCTCCTAATCCAACAAGGTCCTCCTTTGATGAAGATAATCAATTAACTTAGTCTAAGCTTATCCTTGCGCGCCCACTCGCATCGCACCGTAGCTACCTTACTTATGTTCGACCCTTGCCTCCACCCCACCTACCCACAGTCCATGAGTGAATACCAACCAGTCCCTCTCACCCCTTGCTGGAAAACACACATCTCCATTGATCGCTCTATTAGTAGACGTCACATCGACTATAATGTCCACTGTTACTCATATGTTTGTACTTCCCTTAAGCGACAGACCCACAACCTTGATGACATGGGGTCCTATTCTGTACACCACCTATGTCACTCCCCCAATAGGAATGTCACTGTGACGACGCTCGCTCTCTGTGACACGCAGTTATATTCTCATATGTCTACTTACAGTACGTGGGCCACGTATACACAGGCTGATAGGGCGCAATGATGGGTCAGCTTCGCAATCACTGTCACGTGCAGAAAATTGTGCAGAAAATTGTGCAGAAAATGGCTGCCAATGCGGACTGCCCCCCCCCCCCCCCCAAAAAAAAAAATAAAATATATAAATACAACTAACCCAAATACACCGTCCACTACCAACACCACCCACCGTGGAGTGTATTTTTCATTTACTTTGCATTAATTCGCACAAAATAACCCAACACTCATTTTAATGCAAAAACATTCCCCTATGCCCCACCCCCACTCCATGAGTGACACAATTACCCAAAACTCTCCAAAATTCAGTTGAAGCAAAAAAAAAAAAAAAATTATCTAACAGGGGACATAGCTCCAGTAATTACGTACGGGTAGCGATGAAAAATGAATTTCGTCAAGAACTTATCAAAACATATTAACATGTCAAGATTCATTTGAATCGGATAATAAATGTAAGAATGACTGGTTTTACAAAGATATCCACAACCCGGTCCAGTGAAATAATAAGATTTGAATTGAAAAGAGGCATAATTCCAGTAATATATACGGATAATGGTGAACTTCGAACTTCGTCAAGAACTTACCAAAGTACATCACCGTGTAGTTTCGAGAACATTGATTGAAAAGCGAAGGAATCAGAGTGCCGCTCACGGCCAGATGAGTTGAAATAACGATAAATGGAACTAACGATGGACACAACTCCAGTTACATTGGTATTGCTAAAAGTCGAACTTCGTCGGGAACTCACTTAAGTCTGTCACCATGTGACGTAGTAAAAAAGTATCAACAGTTGAGGGAATCACAGTCCTCACAAGAAGCTGAAATAAAACAATGATTAATTGATCTACTAAGGGACATATCTCTAATAATTGCACATGTGCATGGTGAAAATCAAACTTCTTCATGAACTCAACAGAGTATATTAACACATCAAGTTGCAAATCGATCGGTTTATAAATGTATGAATAGCAATGTTCACAAAGGTGTCCACAGCCTGATGAAGTGAAGTAATGAGAACATTAACTGACAAGGAGAATAATTCCAGTAATTATGTACGGGTAATTATTAAAATCGAATTTCGTCAAGAAAGAACCAAAGTTTATCAATATAGCAAATTTCAAATGAATCGGCCAATGAAGGTAGGAATGACAATGTTCACAAAAGTCGGACGCATCTACACACGGTCACACGGACGAACGAAACCACGGACATACGGAATAACAGACGCGTCTCATTTTAAAATACCTACCGTTTTGCTAAATGGGACAATAAACGACCCACAATAGCGGAACATAAATCAGGAGGGAGGAGGTACGTCATAATCCACGTGACCTGTGACGTCATATGGAGGGGGGGGGGGGGGGTGAACCTCGGGCCAGTGATCGATGGAAACCATTTTTCACCATATGAGGATATAATGACTCGGGGTTGAACCTCAGTACGGTATTCCCTCTGAGTCTTCATGCCGTCCGATGCCTGCAGCCAGTCACCAGAAAGGAAATATGTGAAATGGATTCTGCAAGCAGTATTATCTAAGCTCCAAGACGCCGGTGGCCTCTACGATCAACCTTCTACCGCTATCAGTGATCAACTTTCACTCCCATTACCATAGTCTTCATAGTCTTCTACTACAACTACTGTTAATACTGCTACTGCTGCTGGATCCTGCCATTAATATGGCTAGGTAAAATCCCTACTACATAT
The DNA here is from genome assembly GCA_031216915.1 of Pictodentalium vernedei. NCBI lineage: Eukaryota > Metazoa > Mollusca > Scaphopoda > Dentaliida > Dentaliidae > Pictodentalium > Pictodentalium vernedei. The sequence goes on from CM062296.1 coordinate 584,199,005, forward strand.
AGTACTATTAGTTTCTAACCCACTATGGCCACCACTACCATCTTTAACCATTATCCGCTGCCAATACAGATCATATAGTGTTGATTTGTTTCACTACGAATCCTTTAGTTCACTTAGGTCTCGTTTCCTATTAAAAGGTCATTTCCGAGGTTATTGGATATCCTCAGCCAAATGACTATTTTGAGCTATAGTTTTAGTTTAAGGTGGTGTGGATTTAGTAAATAATTCTCATTAATGGTGATATGGCCAAAATAATCTGTTGATGGTCTTGATTCAAACTATGTATTGTCAAGTGCATTTCAATTGGGGGTCAAGGTCACATGGAAGTGTTAAATGACTAACCCAGACCTGTTTGGGACCTGACAATTTGCAGTTTACAAATGGGACAATTTTTGTGTAAATTTGCTTTGAGAAAGCCTTCTGAAAAAATGAATAAGAAACCCATATGTTTTTTATTTGTCAGAATGATCATGTTATGTTGTAAAATCCTCAGTGGAGGAATGGGGAATTCCTATAACACAGTTTTATCACTATCGATGCACGAAAATTGGAGATTTATCCCCAAAATGAGAAAATTTTGACCATTTTGAGCCATTTCTTTAGCCATCAACTGTGTCATTTGGCTGAGTGTATTTGAGTGATATTGTAAGATTTTTGTTGTGTACAGTTGTCTCCAGAAAGAGCCATATTCAGAGCCTCCAGAAACTATATACATTGTGAACATTGTGAACAGGGGAGGTAATTTAAATGCGAAATATCCTCGGCCGTGTTAATCAGAAGCTGAACATTTCTTGAAAAGCCGACATTTTCACCTGAATAACTGTAACGAGAAGTTAGCTCACAGATGAGAACTGTGAAAAACTGGAGCATTACTTGTATGGCTCTTCGGGTCATCGCGAAAAAGGGGATGCTACAGCCATTCTTGCGTAAGTGGGATTCCTGTGAACGTAGATTGGTGATCGATAGAACCCCTCTACCTATAACCGTATGAGGATACGAGGGCTTCAGGAGAGGTCTTTATGGCGTATTTCCTCGTATCCACAAAAATAGGTGGGATTCCGTAAGTAGGATTCCCAGCCAATTACGTCGCGACAGATCCCGATTGTATTTCCGTCCTCACTAATAAGAGAAAACAAGAATACATATTTTTTTGTATGCATATATCTTAACACAACCAATGGCTGGTGAAACAAGGGGCGGATCCAGAGCCTCCCCCATATTTTCGCCAGCTATGTTTCTTTCGTACTGGTTCAGTTTCGATGGATTTCGGATCATTTTTTGCAGTAAGTGGCAGCAAACGCTAAAATGTATACAGTCTGTTAAAAAATCGGTTAACTGAAATTCATAGACCGTAATCTTACAGAGATACAAGTACCAAATCCACCCCAGACAAGATAATCCACAGACAATATAATTGCTGTTAACGTATGGTAAAGCATACAGGTGAGGTCTATTTATCAGCTTTGGTCGTTACGACCAAAGCTGATAAATAGACCTCACCTGAATGCCTCACCGACGTTTTTCAACAGCTCTCAAAGTGTGAAATCTTTCAAATACATCTCCTGAAAAATCTCAAAATATCCGCTCAGATGCATGGAAATGGGGATTTTGTGACCCTGGAATTTAAAATTTTCGTACGACGGCCCGAACCATGGTCCGCCCGTTATACCGACGACCATCCATCGCCCGATCCAGCCCCGCGACTTTGAAATCGTTCCGCCTCCCCTGTATTAGTAGTGGAAGATAAGTATAATGGTAATATGGAGCGGGATCCCTAGTGCTAGTAGTGCAGTGATGGATACTAAAAGCCACAATAGTGCAGTGATAGGAACTGAGAGTAGTATGTCTCGCACGTTTCAGGGGTTAGTTGGATGACCTCGGTGGATGACCTCGGAAGTGACGTCATGTCACGTGACCCCGTGGCGCCATGTTGTGTTGTCATGGTAACCCGCGTGAGCGGCCATGTTGTGACGTCATCCCCATAGTGATACGTGGTGTTAGTGCGCATGCGCAGCGCGTGTTGTTAAGGTGACACGTGTTTCCGTCGTCCATTTTGTATACTGGAGGCCGCCATCCTGGTTTCTATGGTAGCACGTGATTGCTATGTTACCTAAGTCCTACAATAGGACAGGGGTATGTTCGGAGGGTATCTTCGATTGAATCGGAGTATTTTCTGGAACGACTTCCCTGGATAATTACCAAAAACAACCCGACAACTTGTATTATTTCGAATTCTTCCAGAATTCTCTGCTTCTATCTATATATGCAATAGTTATCGTTTATCTGGTCATGTTCCTTTATTCTAGAGTATACTCCAGTAGTGCAGAAGCGCCTATCAACTGGAACAGTTTGCCTTATTATTGCTATATTTAGCAATTTCTGGTCTATTCTTGTTAGCTCTGACCCTATTCTAAGTACTCTTGTTGTTTCATTTATCTAGATTATAACTAACCAATCAGATTGCTTGATTTCCCATAATCTGTATGCAGGGTTATCTCCCTTGTGCATAACAAAAGACTACATCCAATCGCAATATCCCATGGAATCCCATAATTTTGCAAAACACCTGTGGCTATGGAATCCCTTTTTTGTCGTATGAGGCCATGAGGGCTATGTAAAAGCTCTCAATGAGTCCTCATTTATTATCCCTCATAGCCTCATTGAATTTTGAGGTTATGAGGACCTTGAAAAATCCCTCAATGAGGTATAATTTTCTACGACTCTTAGCCTCATTTCAGTATTTAACAGGTATATCCTATGGAATCCCATTTTGGAAAACACCTGTGACTGTGGAATCCCTTTTTTGTCGTATGAGGCCATGAGGGCTATGTAAAAGCTTTCAATGAGTCCTCATTTATTATCCCTCATAGCCTCATTGAATTTTGAGGTTATGAGGACCATTAAAAATCCCTCAATGAGGCATAATTTACTACGACTCTTAGCCTCATCTCGGTATTTGAGGATACCCATGGCCTGCTATTGTATTATTCGAGGATACTATCGAGGATACCTTTTACGGGATACTTATCTGAGGATACTATATAGGCTGCACATATCCATATAGGTCTCTTGCTGGCCCTTAGTACTATTAATCCACCTGATGCTTTATGTTATCCTATGACTGGTATAGGTAGTATGCAACGCTAGGCATAGGGGTATTGTGGGTAGGGGTATTGCCTGGTAGTTTAGAACGGTACTATAGTATGGCGGTATATACACCTATTATACCTCATTGGGGGATTTTGAGGCTATGAGGGATAATAAATGAGGACTCATTGAGGGCTTTTACATAGCCCCCATGGCCTCATACGACAAAAAATAGCCACAGGTGTTTTGCAAAATTATGGGATTCCATGGGATATGGCGATTGGATATAGTCTTTTGTTATACACAAGGGAGATAACCCTGCATACAGATTATGGGAAATCAAGCAATCTGATTGGTTAGTTATAATCTAGATAAATGAAACAACAAGAGTACTTAGAATAGGGTCAGACCTAACAAGAATAGACCAGAAATTGCTAAACATAGCAATAATAAGGTAAACTGTTCCAGTTGATAGGCTCTTCTACGCTGCTGGAGTATACTCTAGAATAAAGGAACATGGCCAGATAAACGATAACTATTGCATATATAGATAGCAGCAGAGAATTCTGGAAGAATTCGAAATAATACAAGTTGTCGGGTTGTTTGTGATAATTATCCAGGGAAGTCGTTCCAGAAAATACTCCGATTCAATCGAACATACCCTCCGAACATACCCCTGTCCTATTGTAGGACTTAGGTGACATAGCAATCACGTGCTACCATAGAAACCAGGATGGCGGCCTCCAGTATACAAAATGGACGACGGAAACACGTGTCACCTTAACAACACGCGCTGCGCATGCGCACTAACACCACGTATCACTATGGGGATGACGTCACAACATGGCCGCTCACGCGGGTTACCATGACAACACAACATGGCGCCACTGGGTCACGTGAGATGACGTCACTTCCGAGGTCATCCACCGAGGTCATCCAACTAACCCCTGAAACGTGCGAGCACTACTACTACTGAGCACCCAGCAAGAAATTGATAGTGGCAGAAACCAGGAGACGAATATGTGCCCGGATTCATAACTATCCTCGGGTATATATCCTTCCTAAATCACCCCAAAAGTATTCTTCGTTAAGTATCCTTAGATAAGTATCTTCTCCAATAAAAGATATCCCCCAATAGTGTATAACAATCCCATAAGGGGTTATCATTAGTCATGCAATTTCGAGATGAGGACAAGACTCGCCAGAGTATTTACTCTTAGAAACAATTACTCTCCTTATTCTTTACCTCATTTGAAGAAATCGTCATCTTCGTTTTCAGATTGCCACTTACTGTACCCCTCCTTTAAACCCGATTGGACTTTATTCGGGATGAGAATTGAAGTCGTAAGGGCATTAACTCCAAGAAGCAATTACTCTCACTATTCTTCAAATCTTCTCAAGCTGGAAACCATACGTATCACCGAATGGAGATAACAGTTACGAAATATAAGCTGAGCGAGAGTGTGTAGGAACGGGATCAGAAACTTGAAGAGTAGCTAAGATTTGATACTCTACAAGGTTTAGAACAGCTCGAATACGACTTGTAAAAGGTAAAAAACCGATGATTTTGTAAGAATTCGAGCTAGCAAAGCTACTCCCATCGAATGGAACAAAACGTCCACACAATTTAAGACCCCATAGGACTACATGCTAGCCATAACGCCGGGCCACATGTACTGGAAGTATTTAAGACCACATAAATCCTCTTTCGGCGTTTTGGGTACTTTTCATGTTGTTGTGGGAAATTAGACCTACTTCAGTTCAATCAAACACGCCACGACCTGTTAGACAACTTTCAGCTACAAAGGAACCGCGTGCCAATAAAGAAACCAAGATGGCGGCCCCAGTAAACAAAATGGACGACAGAAAAACGTGTCACCGTAACAGCACGTGGTGCGCATTCAATACACAAAATGCGATACACAAAAATGATTTTTAAAACATTTACTTATGAAATATGCGTCATTATAAGCTGTACACAAACAACATTTGCGATTTCGTTAAATATATTTTACTCCCGTAATTACTTAGCCCAACGTGGCGATGTATAAAGGCGTACTGCACGCCGGTGGTGCTCTTGCCTTCAACCTCTGCCAACTCCTGTTCTTGCAGAGTTAGTATGTTGGAAAGTATGACAGTTGCTTGCCGCTGTTCGGTGGTTCTGTCTGGGTACTCCGGCCTCATCATCTGAAGCACTGCCCGACACAATATAATCCTGGCTGTTGAAAGTGTCTTTAAACACCAATAAGCAAACGAACGAACGAACTGGCGAAAATATGTATCCATCAATTCTAGAGGCTTCAGTTCTGATGCTTCACCATACCAGGTAGACTCGAATTTACTGATCACGTCAAATCATATTACCCTAGCTCTTATTGCTTTCACCAGTGAATAAGAATTAAACAAAATATTTTATTTTTCAATTGTCAAAATTGTGAGGTAACGTACTAAAACAACCATGAGAAATTATATATGGAGGTTTCAACAATATTGTATGTTATGTACATATTGTAAGGAGATTATCTGACAAGACTGGTTCTAGTTGTCTCTTTGAGATGAATAAGAGTGTGAAAAATGTCGTGTTTGTGACTAGAGGCAACTGATAAACTTCATAAACTTAAAAGCCGCAACAGTATACTTTAATTTGTTTGCTTTCAGGGTATCTGATTGTCAAATATTGATTTGTTAAGAAGCTGATGTGTTGCTTCACATAACTTGTATCTACGAACAATGGATATTCTTTTTTCAGAATCCGCCATAAAAATTACAAGTATCGGTTTTCAACAACATGACTGCATCAGGGTTTGTAATGATTGGCCGATCACAATTTCTCCTTTTCAGTGTTTCACCTGCGCCATTGGGCCAAGGAGAGGCGTTAATATAAGTTGCATAACTTGTTCGCCAATCCTTGTAAAACAAATAAGATTAAATAAAAAAATCAAAATAGTTTAGACTTTTGACTCGGGCGCTTCCACTCCACTCCACTCGACCTACAAAATTAAAACTTTAGCACTTGAAAATAAACTCCCAAGAACTGAATTATTACACATATTTTTATTTGCCATTTGACAATGCAAATCAGGATTGAAGGACAAGTGCTTTCCACTTAAAATTGTTATTCATTGTTCCTGTAAAATGACTAACAATTTGCAATATGGCAGAACGTATTCCATAAATAACAGAATCTAACAAAATCTAAATATTATAAACATTATAGACAAACACAAATTAAACTAAGAGAGATAAAAAAAAATAGAATAGAAAGAAAAAAGAAAATGTGAAATACAACAATAGATCTAAACTGAATTCATCGCTTTACGGTGAAGGGAATTTGTAACTTGTTGAAACCTGGTGCTGTTCATGACCAGACCTGTACCTGAGTTATCAGTTTTAATATGTGAAAGCCTAAAGTAAAAATACTTCTTCATTGCCCAAGCCGAAGATAGTCGAAGTGTGGGTTGGGCGTCCAATAGCGTGTCTCCATGCTGGAAGGGTATATTTGCACTCAAGACAGAAAAAAACGACTGCATCTTTCCTCTTCAGACCTTGTTAGATAACTGGTAAGACCTAACGCCCATTAATGTTGAGGTTAAGGTTAAAGGGTTACAAACAGAGGCAGCGGAAGCTCGATCAAAATGGGGGAGCGGGGCACAACTTTTCAAGGCTACCATAATTGGGCCTAGCGGGAGACAAGTTGCAACCAGCATGCCACGGTGTGGTCACTGTCCTGTCCATTTCTTTTACTTCAACCATCTTCCAACACGAAGGCAAGCCTTCGGGTTGGAAGATGGGTGAAGTAGAAGAAACGAACCGAATAGTCCGGTCGATCTAGGGTTCAACCCGGAATAAATTGCAACAAGCCATATTTGGTATCATTCGACGCGGAATTTTGCCAGGAACAACATATCCAAAATCCTCTGAAATCCTTCTTGGGAAAACAATTTATGACACTTTTTTGTTTTCATGATTTTTCAGCGGCAAAATTTACAATTTTGTTAATAAAAACGCTAAGACACCACTATAACGAGGAAATTTTGCGAGAATATACCATATTCTTCTCACCAACATAGAAAGTGGACACTTCATCAATAATTTTTTTGTCCAGTTGAATGTTCGTCTTTAATTTATGACGAAAATACCCCCAAAAAGTCCAAAAATTTTTTTTTTCAAAATCTCATAAAAAAATGAGAATAACATTTTCAATACAAATAAGATGCAAGTTGAGAGCAAAATATTGTTTAACACTCGATCTCGTCATCAAGTGTTACGTCTTCTACGTTTTGGCATCAGCGCTCGCCGCGACAGTTTCCGCAAGCAATAACGCACTTTAGACCATTTTACCGGCATGAGCACAAGTTGTTTTTGCACGGACTCTTCAATGTCATTTTGCAGTTGCACCTTACAAACTTCAGTGGACTGACCGGTGCTGCCTCAATGTCAGTCATAATAGGAATAAGCTCTGAACCGCGTAGCTTCCAACCCCACTTCCTAGGCTCAAGATCGATCTCCCCTTGATACATCCATGTCACTATCTGTAAATGGACACGAAGGCTGTGGAAATATTCCGCTCTCTCTGTCGGGGGGAGTTTCTGGCGTTCAATGGCGGTTTTGCACGAAGAAAGCATTTCCATGAACCTATCATATCTCAGGTTGTTTAAGCTGTCTGCTTTACCTGAATACATTACAACAAAGAGCTTGATGCCCGTTGCACCCACTTCATCAGGAGATGAAACAACATTACTAACTAGAGAATTGTAATTTTTTGGACAAATTACGGGCTTTCCCAACTTTCCAATGTCAAATGCAGATTACATATATCAAAGCAAAGTGTTTGAAATTAACCATTTCCGAAATGATAGACAAAAAGCATCCAAAGTTGGCTAATTTGGGCATTCTCTCACGGTTCTCTTATTAACGCCCTCATTTTGCTTGGGATTAAATCTTGAGATTAAAGAGTAAACAATAATTTTTTTCTACAATCATTGTTGCATCTATCCGTATCAAAATAATTGCTACAACAACCTTGCAATTAGAGGAAATGTTTGCAAACTTCACTGAAAATCAATTTTTTTTCTGACAGTAGTATTCGTTACATGGCAAAAGCTTATGTTGTGTTAAGCCCCTAAGCCTAACTTATAGCAGAGGATTTGTTCATTAGGCATCTCTACCTATAGATTTCAAAGTGTTTAGAATTAACCCTTTCCAACATGACAGGAAGATGCAACCACAATTGGCTAAGTTTGGCATTTTTGGATGGTACTCTTACCCTCATTTGCTTGAGGGTAAAATATTAGATTAAAAACTAAACACTAACATTCTTCTGCAAGCATTGTTGCATCTATGCATACAAAAATAATTGTTACAACAACCTCGCAATTATGAGACATTTGCCCTTGAAGTTAGTAAATCTTGAAGATAAAATGATATATTCATATCATTTGTGGCTAGGGGTTAATTTTAAAATATTTATGTGGTGATTTTAGTGTATCATATCATGCTCTTAATGTGTGAACATCAATCACAGACTGAGTGTCTAAAAAGAGACATGGACTAATCTTGAATCTTGGTATTTAAATGAACATGTACAAGTTGAGGGTACTCCAATTCAAGGCCTGACAAATGGGTTAGGGTTAAAACTTGGAATAAAACATATTGCAGCAAAATTGTTCTCGGATGAATGCCCCATCTTCCCATGGAAAAGGTTTTGAGGCAATATGGCTTCAGTGCTGAGAAAGTGCATGTAAAAGTTGTCGAAAATAACAGTTATTCCGACAGTACCCTTATGGGGAATCTCAAATCTGCCAAGGGTTAAACTTTTAATAATAACATATAGAACAAAATTTGTCATACTTTGACTTCTGCAAGCAGCTATAGAAAACATTCAAAGCTCAATCAATTAAAAATGGAGTAAATCGTCACCTAAACTTACCAAATTCAAATTCTGAAAAAATTGGAGTTTTTTTGGACGGTACCTACTTTTATGCAACCAGAATGGGATAGAGCTAAACCTTACAACCAAACTTACAACAGCAAATACGCTCTGTAGTCAATTGCGAATACGTACATGAAAAGTGTTTGGAATTAAGCCTTTCCAAAATGATAGAAAATGCAACCAAAGTTGGCCAAATTTGGCATTTTCAAACGGTACTCTTATTCTCGCCCTCATTGTGCTTCAGGGTTAAATCTGAGATTAAAAAGTAAACAGTAACTTTCTTCCACAATCCTTGTTGCATCTATACATACCAAAATAATTGTCACAACAACCTTATAATTAGAGAAATGTTCCCTTGAAGTTGGTCAATTTTGAAGAAAAAAGCTATATTAATGTCATTTTTGGCCAATGTGGGTTAATATTGAAAGATTTGAGTGGTGATTTTAGTGTATCATATTTTGCTCTAAATGTGTGGAAAATTTGAGCTAAATAACTGTAAACAGTTTTGAAACTTTCGAAAAGTGTTAAAATTTTCAAAGTTTTGGCAGAATAGTTTGAAAATACGCGTTTGCACAGACATGACGATACCGCATTTCACTAGTTTTTATGACATTATTGAAGTATGCCAAATTTGGTTAATATCGTACTGCTTATTTTTAGCAGTTCAACAGACAAAATAAAAAAATAAAAAAAAAAAAAAAAAAAAAATAGAGAAGAAAAAATTTGAAAAAGAAGAATAACAAGAGTCTTTCCAAAACTGGGTTTGGAAAAGCCTAATAACCGAAGCTGCCTGTTGAATGTCTGAGGATCTGGCGATCTTCTTCATGAGAGAGGATTTACCGTGACCATATACTGCCGACGTTGTGTCACAGCCACCCCTGGCGTGAAAAAACAGAATATTGGACTTGATTAATATGCCGGCTTTTTTTCACAAGGTCAGTAATTTTCCACGAATTCCCACCTTTATGGGCATCTCGAGCACCATACTTAAAATAAATCTGCCCCATTTTTTCATTCCAATAATATATCAGAAGCACTAACACGTCTGTTTCCTCACAAAAAACTACCACCTCCTTCCCAACAGGCGCAAGCTCGATAGCACGCAAAACAATGGAGGTATCTGCGTCACCAGAACTGTTGTGTACTTCCTGCCCATCAGCCATGAGAGCTTGACTGAGTAGCTTTATAAATTGTTGCTTATTATTTTCTTTCGAGAGGAAAGTTTGCTCATTTAAAGAGATTGCCATTGTATCAACTAAGTGAATATCTGAACATGTCTTCTCAGTTCGACGTCTATATATGCTCTTGATCTTTAGTACTAGGACCCTGCATGTAGTCATCAAAAACCATGCAACATTCATCGTATTTTTGTCGGGCATGATCTACATATCTGGAAGCTAAATCTTTGTATGTTTCACATTTTGGCCATTACATCCTATGAGGAGATGAACCGCCATCAAGAACAATCAATGCATCACTTGGGACCTGAGTCAGTTTTACACCTGTTGCTGAATCGTTTGCTAGATTTGCTTTTACGGGCTTTCGGTGTGCATTGTCGAATAAGGATGTTGGTATAACTGTCAGCTCGTAACTGAAATAACAAGCGATATCTTCTTCCCTCTGAGCGAGGGCAAGTAGTCGAGAGAAATGAATGTTCGGATCTATCTGAACCCTGTGGTTGTCTATTTTGACACCTGGTTGCAATTCGTCTAACGTTTTAACCTGATGCATCGGGGATACAAAGATTATCAAGTTTCTTCTGTATAGCTGCACCAACAAGTTCTACCTGCTCACAGTTGATCTCATCGACCGTTCCCGCTGTTAAACCTGAGGATAAGGAACGCAAATGTGGCTCATTTGGATCGAATGGTTTATGTATCTTAAACCAATTCGCAATACTCTCTAAATTCACAGAATCACGGTTGCACCTTGAACGGCTTAATTCGGAATGTTGTTCGCTATCTTGGTGGGTATCCGTGAAGCGCGTCATTGCGTCATGAACCGCTGAACACTTGTGCATGCTATATACCAGTGGATGCGAAGAGATTCCGTTATACCCCTACCCTTGGTCATTCCACCACGACTTTTGCGTGATCGCATGAGGACCTGTTCGATAGCAAGGTCACTGGAGAGACCAGCCCAAAATCTCTCACTTCTTCTAATAACGTGTAAGTCATTTATGAAACATTTGTACAAATGGGGGTGTTTGTCGGGTAGTTCCAGCATCATTTGAAGATAAAGGCGGCAGCTTTTGGCATAATTAATATACCCTGTTGCCGCGAATAAATTCAGCATATTTTGAGTTGCTAAGAGGTGCAGATTCCAATCCCCAGATCTCTCAGCTCGAACATTTTGAGAATTTGCAAATACCCAAGATACTCCAACCACAGTTTAGCAGTTAAAGATTTCTCGGCCAAATATGATCTATATTTGCAAAGCAATTTTTCCAACCTGACTAGCTCTTTGGATGTGTAAACATCCGAAAGAGATATGCGCTTATTAAAGATACCTTCGCATAAGTTCCTGATTGCCTCCAAGTCGGCGTTTGTCATTGACTCGTCAAATAAAAATTGCCCCATCACCTTCAGTGGATTCAGCACTGTCTGATAAAGCTTGCGATTCTATTGGCACACAACTGAGCTTCAAATCGTCGTTTGTAGACCATGTGTTTCGGACACTGGATGGACCTGATACGTTGGCATTGTCTGCCTGGGTGCACATTTTGTCACCCTCATTGAGGACCTGGTCTGAACTACCTTCACTACTGGACAATTAATATCTGTTCCTTTCAAACTGACAGCACTTATGAATTTGTTGGTTACTGCCGACTCTACAAGAAAATGCCCCCGGAGTGCCCTAGACACTGCTTTATCCGACATCATCGCTGCTACAGCATTCGGACCATATACAGTTTGTAATGCTTCCTCCAATCATCTACAGGTAGTACTAGCATAATACAATTATATTATATTATGTTATGGACGACTTAACATGCCGCCGACCACATTTGATGAGTATATTATTGGCAAAATAAGATTAAAGAAAACTGACGCAGCATATCGATTTCCCTATCCTATAGAAATTCGTACAAAGTACTAGCCCTTTTTGAAACCTCCCTAAAGAATGTTCCCCAAAGCGGATTTCGGAGGATTTTGGATGTGTTGTTGGGCGAATTCTCTTCTTTCCAACGATACCAAATTTAGCTTGTTGCAATTTTTTTCCGGGTAGGTGCCCTTTTTCGCCTAGATCGACCGGACTTGAAGGTAGAATTTTTTTGCCAAATGTTGCTTGGATATGCAAATAATATACTAAGTCAAAAAAGAAAATATAATGGAAACAAATGTGAAAAATAGCATAAAGGATGAAATATAATAGTTCTAATGTTGCATGTTTGTGGACAAAAAAGAAGCCGTGCAAAGAGTTTAATGACATGTTGTTGTTGTCCACCCAACCGCATACAATTTTGCTACTGATTTCAAAATAGCACGTGCTACCCGAGAATGTCAAATTGAATGGGTGACCGACGATTACCTTTGTGTTATGTTGTGCTAGAGAGCCTGGGTTATTGAGAAAACGCGCTAGTTTTTGTCTTCCGACATTTTAAAAAATGCCAAGGTTAACCGAAAATCAGAGGTTGAGTGCCAGTGTTATGCATGGGGCCTGATACCTCCCGATGAACTCGCTGGTGAGTTCGGAGTGACTGCGGCCACAATTTACCATCTCATTGGAAGCTATAGAACCATTGGATCTACTGCCGACCGATCGCGCTCAGGTCGACCAAGAGTTACGACCCCTGCACAAAACCGACACATCAGGACGTCTCACTTGCGGGATCGCTTCCTTCCGGCGACGAGGACAGCAGCAATTACTCCTGGTAGAACTAACAATAGAATCAGTGCACAAACTGTCCGCAACAGACTTGCGGAACACGGCATCCGCAGTAGGCGTCCATACCACGGACCAATCCTTACCCAACGTCATCGTACCAGCAGAATGGAATGGGTACGTCAGCATGTTCGCTGGACTCAGCAGCGTTGGAGCACAGTTCTTTTTAGTGATGAATAACAATTTTGTCTACGACGCGTTGATGGTAGGGCAAGAGTGTATCGCCGCCGAGGAGAACGGTTTTCTGATGCTTGCGTGCGGGAATGCGACCGTTTCGGCGGTGGAAGTGTAATGGTTTGGGTAGGAATTTCCTTGCACCATCTAACGCAGTTGATCTTCATCGATGGTAATCTGAATGGACAGCGATATGAGGTCGAAATTCTTAACGCTGTTGTTGTCCCGTTGTTCAACGCTCACGTCGGTTTGCTGTTATTCCAGCAAGACAATGCCCGATGTCAGGTGACGCGTATCTGTCGTGACTTTCTTGTGGAGCAGAGCATCGAACTTCTTCCCTGGCCTCCCAGTTCCGCCAGATTTGTCGCCAATCGAGCATCTTTGGGATCAATTGGACCGTCGGGTACGACTTCATGATTTTCAAACGTTAGGCGATTTATGTAATGTTCTAAGGCAGGAGTGGAACGCAATACCACAGAGTGACATCCAGAGACTTATCGGGTCCATGCGCCGTCGATGTCTTGCCATCCAAAAGGCAAACAGTGGACATACACGCTATTGACTGCATGTGTGGACTTTTCATCTCACCCCATGTCTGAATTGCGACGTCCCGACGTGACGTTGGCAACAGTAAGAACATGAAATTATGCAAATTCATACAGCTAGACTCGAAATATGAATTTACAATAATTTGTTTGGGATTAATGTCGATAATACTAAAAAGAATGCTCCTCAAAGTTTATTATACTTTCTTTTTTGACTCAGTATATATTACAGGAATGCATGTATATTGATAGGTTTGCGTGCGCTCAATTTAAATCACTGTGTAACCGCGCAACATATCTGTGGAAAAAAGTGGAGGGGCACGTGTCCCCTGTGCCCCCCCCCCCCCCCCCGGTTCCGCCGCCTCTGGTTACAAAATTCAATAAATGTATTTTGACTCTTGCCACCTTCCTGTTTCAGCTAGAGCTATCTAGTTTCACTATGATGTGGAGAGACCCCCCCCCCCCCTTCCCCCGCCCTCCGGGGAGTTTGACCCTTGTCAACTTGACACGATTACAAATTCAGGATGTGCACTTAGAGGCGTGTGTATAGCTGCGGGCGGAAAATATTAATTGACCTAATTCCCAAATCATTTTCGGGAAAACTTTACACAAAAATAAATTACAAAAAATGACGGGTACCGTAAATAATTCAAAATTTTGAAAGTGCACTCATCGTCCTACATGTGATGAAAATGAAACCATGTTAGTACTTTGCATTTTTTAGGAGTGGGGGATGTAGGGGTGGGGGGGGGGGGGGGGCTTTCCTCACCTTTGTGATAGATAGTGCTAAGGACTAAAAAGAGACGTATGTATGCCACGCATACAGCCTTACTGTTTTACCTTCGATGCGGAAAAAAACATAATAATTCAAAATTTTGAATGTGCAGTCCTCGTCCTACATGTTATGAAAATGAAACCATTTAAGTGCTTTGCATTTTTTAGGGGTGGGGTGTAGGAAGGGGGCGGGACTTTCCTCATCTTTGTGATAGATAGTGCTAAGAACTAAAAGGAATCCTCGTCTACTTACAATCCCGATTACTTCTGTTTCTGTTATACCGTGAACAACCATGAAAACTGTTTGCCGTTCTGTGGTATTATTATTATGTATTGTATACGTGTAACACTGCTTTATAAATAAATATTGTTTAAACTAAAAACAGACGTATTTATGCCACGCATACAGCCTTACTGTTTTACCTTCGATGCGGAAAGAAACACTATTTATTATTTATTTATTGGTTTGAGGTCACATATTTCTGGACAATGGCTAATAATGACCGTGACAGTTTTTCGGGTGGAGGAGGCCGAAGTACCCTTTCAAAGGACGTACCAAACCAAAAACTTATATTACGGACTTTCAGGCCATGTTTGAACTAACGGGTTTCATGCATCAATTCAAGGTGAATACGTGCTAAATTATTGCTGGAAATGATCGGTATCCACTCAAAAACACTACATTTTCTTTTCATCATTCGTTTCTAGAACAAATTGATTATTTCTGGTGATAATTTGACTCGTATTCACCTTGAAGTGATGCTTTGAAAGCTGCCATTTTGATTGATACCGTGAAAGTGAAAATTTCTGTATCTTCATAGTGGGGATACGATGTCTATCTTTCCGCAATTTCTTCGGTAATCTATCGTTTAGCGTATAATAAAGAGGGATATCCGTTTATAGCAATATTGGAAAGTTATTCTGTAAGATTCTCTGTGGGAGACTTACGGAAAAAAAACTAAAGAAAGAAGTATCCGGTGGGAAATCCAGAATGGTTTCAAAAACAAAGAAAAATCACTGACCACTTATTTACTCTTTCCCAACCGATAGAATCAATGGACATCAATGAGAGAAAGATATTTATGGTCTTCCTAGGTGTGAAAAAAAACAAAAGGCATGATATGGGGGTGGGGTGGGGGTGGGGGTGAGGGGTTGTGACAGAAACTCGAGGGTCTCGGATTTGGAGATAGCCCTGTCGGAATCATGAAGGCACAGTACAGGGACATAAACAGTGAACTCACTCTTGGAAACATCACTACAAAAAGGGTTCCTATGGAGATAGGCCTCAAATTTGGCTGCATCTTGTCACCGGTTCTGTGTGTTTTGTATATCGGTATCAAAGATTTAGGAGAAGGCGAAAATCCGAAGGCTATTTTTTGCTGATGACATGGTTTTATTGGCAGAGAGTGAAGAGTGACTACAGAAACTATTAACAATTCAAAAAGTACTGGTATAAATGGCGACTAGAACTGAACGAAAACAAAGAGTAAGGTAATATATTCTATTCAAAAAAGTAGGGGATATTTGATAAAAGTGAGATATATGAAGAAATATATTTATATTTTCATCAAAAAGACAGCTAAGACATTGCATTGTGACATCTGGTGAATGATTTCAGCGATAGTTGGGTGTCTGACAAGTACACATTCTACGCACTGAGCTGTAGAAGACATGAATGGTCAGTCAGAGAATTTACCACATTCAGTCCAAGACCTCAATGCCTTGTAAATACTCCTCGGTTCGCGAGACATACGCTGATCCGACGTGGCATACTCCTCATCAGACGACCAATACCAGTTTGACTGATGTTATTTCATTCCTCCTGCAGTGCAGCGGCGAGTTCCTGGACATTGGTAAGGGGCTGTTGGCGTTGTCGTCCGCGCCTTCCAAGCATTTCCTAGACGTGCTCGATTGTGTGTGCTCTTGCATTGTCGTCTTGGAAAATGAATCGACGGCCGTGACGCACCACATGAGCAGCTAACATGTTGTCACGGTAGTACTGCCCTATGAAACGCCCTTGGATGACATGTAATGCTGTTCTGCTTGTCATTGTTATGCCTCCCCACACCATAACCGATTCACTACCAAAACGATCGTGCTGCCTAGCGGTTACGTCATGATAAGGTTCGTCCTGCCACCGCCACACTATGTTTCGCCTGTCGTGGAAGTCGAGAGTGAACCTCGATTCATCGGAAAATATGCCGTTGCTCCACCGACGATTGTCCCAGCGCTGTCGAGCTCCACACCAATTACGCCTTGCCCCGATGTGACGTTAAGTCAAACAAAGAATTATTCGAGGTCGTCGAGTGTACAAATTCCAGCTCTGTAGGCGATTGCGGATAGTCTGACTACTGACTCGCATATCTGTCACTCGGTATAGCTACTGTCCAATTTCTGAGGCACTTTGATGCTGTAATACTGTGGTTCGGATGAAACGACCCTGGTTAGCAGTTTTCGCCCTTGGATGACCTGACCGACGTCTGTCATCAACATTGCTTGTCTGACGGTAGCGTGACCACAGCCTGCTAATCACAGATTGAGTAACATTGAGAATTTGAGCCACTGCAGTCTGTCTGTTGCCAGCTTCCAACATGCTAATGGCACGTAAACGTTTGTCACGTGTCAGTCTTTGCATACCTCAAAAGTTACGTTTCGACCAGAAACAATTGATGAACGAGTTTATACCAAGAAAAGAACTATGAGACCTCCGAAAAATACCGTCCGGTATAAATGAAAATTTCGAAGCGTACCCCACAGACATTAACGCGGCGCTCGTGCGAAAAACCTGCACGAAGTTTTCGTGGCCCGGTCACATTCATGATCCACACTAAACTTGGTAACATATTATGTGTCCAATCACACGTATCCAGTACCATTTTCCGAAAATATCAACATCAGTTTGGATATCCTCTACTTTTTTGAATAGTATATGTGAGCCGGAGAGTAGAGTAGATGCGTCTCGCAGTTTTGTGGTGGGTACGTTTTCTGTTGGTGCAGAGGTAAACAAACTTAGGAGGACGGAAGAATATGAAAATTTGGGGCGAAATTTAGTATTACAGATAGGGGAAATAACAGAAACCACAGTAATATACTTAATACAGAGGGGAAAAGACAAATGTTTAATTTTCGAACGTCTCAACTACTTCGTCCCCTGAGTAGGCACATAGAACACATTGGAACTCAGGGGACGACTTGCCCAGTACAATAAGATTCACTGAGAAACTAAAGGAAGAATGGGACGAAAGCATGAGAGAGGCAAGTGGATGAGGGATGACACGAGGGAAAGGGTCAATATTATAGTTGGGGAGATTGAGAAAACACCAGTGGTGGGATTATAAAACAGTTTGTTTCTGAATATTGGAAGATTAGGAGGGAGAGGAGGGGGAAGTATCCTGTGTGGGTTGATGTTGTCCCTCCTTAAAAGGCCTTGGCATATCAGCGGAAGACCCAAGTATTATTATTATTATTATTATTAGGGGGCACGATGGCGCGCTGTCTACTAAGGCGTACTGCACGTCGATGATCCACTTGTCTCCAACCAATGCTAACCCTGCTTGTGTGGAGTTTGTGGCTTGTTGAGGGAGTCTGGCAGTTGGTCGCCGTTGCTTGGTGCTTCTTTCCAGGTACTCCGTCTTCCTTCACCCGTACAACCGTCCGACACAAGGTGACCCTAGCTCTCGAAAGTGTCGTTAAACCCCAATAAATAAATATATAAATAAATAAATAAATAAACAAATACATTAATAAATAAATAAATAAATAACGTAATGCTGTGACTGTAGCCTTAACTATAACAAACGGGCTAAAACAAATTTGAGGGAGCATCCGTGGTTGAAATGTCCGAAGGAGGGTTTGTCTCTGTTGGGGAAATGTCATTGTGGACGAAATAGACATCTGAACAATGAAAATGAGTGACAAATAGTTTTGTTTTCGTGAAAATGGGTCATTTATTTTATGTTGCACTACACATATGTAATAACACGATATAATTTTGTCGCTATATTGTCCTCTTCGTGACATTGCACAAACAACACCTCGTCGTTGGTGACAGACTGCAATCAAGCAGTTATTTAGCACCAAAACGAGCGTCTCGGTGAATGTCTGGTTTGACACCTGTCACACCAGTTCGTGTTATGAAAAATCGTGAGAGCGTGTTGAAAAGTAGGCTCGTTATAAAGATGTGTTTTCATTGGCCACACCTCCTTTAATTGTAATCGGATTGGTTACAGCCTGTACACTCCCTCTTTTACCGTACGAATTTTCTATTTTTCATTCTCGCATCTTTTGACCTAGAAGAGACAAAAGTATTTTTTTTTTAATCATGAAATTATCGGTTCGTGTGAGGGGTGACTGGTTTGCCGTACCCTGCAAAGGAAATGACAAGATTTCTTGGCTCGGTGAGGAGGCATTACGTAGATACTATAAGTTGAAAAGTGGCGCAGGGCATGCCAAGGAAAAGGTTTTCGAAGTACGCAAAGCGAAAGGAGGGGCAATTCTTGATTTTGATGATGTGATGAAGGACATATTGGACGATGGTGATTTCGTAACAGTTGGTGAGTGTTTTGTTTTGCATTTACTCTTCGTGTACATTGTTATGGGAAACCGAACCCCTTGCGCCCCATATCCACTACTGCAGGTTTGGTAACACACTGGCCGTGTCGAGTTAAAGATTCTGCAGGAGATTCGACACCTTCCCAGGATATCCACAACATTCGTATGTTGGAAGATGAAGCAACACAATTGACAGCATGTGAACAATAACATCCAGAAAGATATGATTAGATTTGAGCAGGTGTTAAGGTGCTATATAAGTAATCGAATTTTGTTTATTTTGAAATTTTCACCTCTGATATTCCTTAAGGGCCTATATAAGTAATGAAATTTTGTTTGTTTTGAAAATTCTCTCCTCTGAGATTCCTTCAATTCAAATTAAATATACACAAATTATACATCAAAATGAAGGTTGGAATGTATAGAACACGACACACATATAATGTTGACAGCAGGTACCACTGGTTCCTGGAAGTCTGCTATCGTATTCCTACCAGAACTGATAATAAAATTCGCGAGAACAACTCGTGGTCGAATGTGCTTCAGATATTCAATAACAAAGCTAGGCATTCAAAACACTTTAGAGTACAGCGACAGGACTGCATTTGGTAAAAGGACAACACTGTCTGCATATTTTATTGCAGATGAAATCCAATTTCGACGGACATGCGCAAATCACTCAATACCACGAATTTCCATCGAAAAACAAAATCGTAATTCTAAGACATTTCAACAGGTGCCATGATACCTTGCATAGAATATGGCAATTAAGGCGATCTTTCTCATTATTAGTTCTTTCACGGCGATGTATATCGATGCCTTTTCCGTCCGATGACGTTGACCGGAAATCGAAAGTAATTTAGAATATAAACAAAGCCAACAGTTTTGGAATTTACCTCCAAGCAGCTCTGTCGCTGTGTTTTGAAGGATTTTGATGCCCTAGCCTTGTAGATATGTGAAGCACATTTGGCCACAAGCTGTTCTCGTGAAATATTATTAAATTATCAGTTCTGGTACGAATACGGTAGCAGACTTCCAGGAACCAGTGGTGCCTGCTGTCAACTCTGTGAGTTGATTACACATGCGTTTCGTGTTCTTTTCATCTCAATCTTTATTTTGATGAAAAATTTGTGTATATTTAATTTGAATTTAAGGAATTTCAGAGGTGGGAACTTCAAAATAAACAAAATTCTGTTACTTATATAGCATCCAAAACTGTCGCCTTTGTTTACATCGTAAGCCGACATTATTGGAATTTACCCCCATGCAGCTCTGTCGCTGCGGTTTGAAGAATTTTGATGCCCTAGCTTTGTTCTTGGATATCTTAGTCACAACATAGTTACCTCTGGCGGGGACCGAACCATAGACCTTTCGGTTTGAAGTCCAATGTCGTACCACTGAGCCACCGCGCTCCCATGAGAGTCATTGTGGGATGCGTTGATGGAACACACATTCCAGTTTTTAACTCCGCAGGGACACATATTCAGTACTTTATCAACAGAAAGTGACGATATGAACCCAAATGCCCAGAATGGTCTGTGATCATAAGCTAAAATTCATGAATGTTGTCTCAAGATGGTATATTTCTACACATGGCGAGTGTATATTTGATTCCTCACAAATTCAATCTAGATTCGAGAATGGAAAATTTTGAGGCATTGTGATCGGCGAGGCTGCATATGACGAAATCTGGTGCATGTTAACGCCTGTGCCCCAACCTGATACCGACGAGGAACGACGTTATAACATGGCCCACGAGAAGGAGGAATGTGGGCAGTATATGTCTTTTCGGATTTTTGCTTCATACCGCGCCAAAGTTCCCGATAGTCTGCAGGCTGCCGATATGTTTCATTAGGGAGCTTTGAGCCATTATTTTAGTAATTTTTAACCACTCATATTCCTTCTTGCTTTGACTATTTACATCACTTTTCTTATTCACCACTATGGCTACAATCCCTTTAATTAGCTGAATGGACGTTAAACGCTCATTAGAAATAAAATTCACACTTCCATTTGCCTTCTTTGACATGATGTTCCCAACCCTAGTTGTGGCCTCCACTTTTGGCGGCGCACGTGAGAAGAACGAAAATGCCACTTAACAGCAGCAGCAGCTATTTGTAGAACAAACGGCACGCTTTGCATGAGTTGTCCGTCCATTGTACGCGTACTGATCATCTCATTTCATACGCGAGGTTTTATCACGGTATTAGTGATGTATACAGGGGGGGGGGGGGGGGGGGGGGGGGTCTTCCAAAAAATTCCGGACACAAGGCCTAAAATATTTTTTTCCATCTTTTGACCACCACCCACCCACCCACGTGCAAAAAAAATATTTTTTTCCTCTGACCATTTGGACACCCACCCCACCACCTATATTTTTTCAGTGTATCACCACAGTGGGTAATGGAAAAATATTGCACTGAGCTTCCAGTTGTCAATCCTTGCCTTAATTTGAATCTTAATCTACTGTCTAAACTAATTATGTACACATCAACCAGCATCAACAGAAGCATTTAGATTTCACTAAAGAAAATTGTTATTAACTCCTTTGTTATCAAGCACGCATTTATTTTTACTGGGAAAAATTTCATTGTTATTTTTGCATTTGTAATTCATGCATTTCAATAATATGCCTATATACAATATGGCGTAGTGTGTACTGGCATATTATTGAAGTGCATGAATTACAAATGCTGAACTGAAAGTTCTGGCCTCATTGCTCTCATGATAATTATCATTCATGTGTTAAGTTCTGAGACTGAAGAAACAGTTTAAGTTTAGTGACGAAGTTTTAATTTTAATGACCTGACTGCAGGCTAGGTGTCTAGGCTTGAGGTTTCAGCCAATTGCCATTACTCAAAAGATAGTAGATAGCGTAGGAAAGCTGAAAATCTGTCACCTAACACTATTGTAAATCTCACTGTCCTTCCTGGTCCGTCTCCGAAAAAATGTCAGCATTGATTTCTACATATAACAGCATATAATTTAAGAATTAGACTATATTTGTGAACATCAAATAGAGGATTAAAATAATCTTCTTTTGCTGCATAGTATTATGCTCAGCTACTCATCTATATACTCTGGCTCAGTCAGGGTCAGTTTTCAATTCAAATATTAACTGTAACTTTTGTTTCATGTTTTCACGAGATAGCCAGACAAACCCTCTGTGAAAACCCTGGTACTATCACTATGAGCTTGAATTAAGTAGCTGGGGTTTTATATCAAAGATGCACAGTGAGAATTTTCATTAGTTTCAGGTTACAAGAGCTCTTCTCAGAGAAACTGGGCATTTAGATTATTTTCCGTAAATTGTTTACATTATTTTAGATGTTCTGCTAAACACATTGCTACTCATTGTAAAATCCGAATTGTGCCGTGATGATTCAGCTATGAAAATTATGTTAACCATTCCAAAATTAAAATTCATAAATTTCCACTGATTGTTTTTAGTCAAACTGGAGTGCACAATTCGTTAATGCATCTAATTTAATTTAGAAAAAAGAGAACAAATCCCCTAATCAACCTAGTGGGGCCTTATTCACTAACCCTACCTGACAAACAGGTGCCTATTAGACTACTAAACAACAATATAGCCTTGTTATGTGAAAATAATTTGAAAAAAAAACACCAGGAAAAAAATTGCAACTCCAGGAAAAAAGGTGTTTTGGCCCCCATACGACCATCCACCCACCCCGGCCTGTGTCCGGAATTTTTTGGAAGACCCCCGCCGCACCCCCACGCCCCCACGGCCCCCCGCACCCCCCTGATGTATACGTACAAAAATTGTATGTGTGTCATAAATCTGACTGTAAGGCGGCGGTCACACCATCGCATACGATTTTCTAGTCCATCTATCGTACACGTATTTCTCTGCGATTCGTATCGTTGCATGGTCACACTGTGTAAGTTTTTATGGCGTCAAAGCTCTCCGTAAGGAGCAATTATAAACTGAAATATGAAAATGTGGACAAGTCCAGCCAAGTCCAAACATTTTTATATTGAGGAGGGGGGCATTTTGCTATGGTTTTATAAAATTATCTTAATTTTCAATAAAAATTTGAATTAATAAAATCAAAATATTGAGGGCGGCAGTGACGCAGAAACCACTTGAAAATTAATCATCTGCATAATATTCATAAGTTTACTACCGTCCTGAGGAAAATATAAGACACGAGTAACAAAGATGCACACCTGCCTTCTACACAGTACTTCCGGGAAATAGAAAGTGACGTAGTACATGCATAACTATGTGTTTTATCATACTTTAACTTGACCTTGACCTTCAAAATATTGAAAAAATCATAGATGATTGGATTCGGGCCGCCAAAAAATGGAACATGTTCCATTTTATTTGAACGGTCAGGAGCGACGTATACGAATATTTTATCCTTGGTGTGACCACCCCAAAGGAAAGCTATAGTTTTCATTTCAATCCGATGACGTGTCACACTGTTCAATCATTTGAAGGATTATCTGTGCAATCATGGGTTTCGGGGAGCGCGGTGGCACATTGGTAGACTGTTGGACTTCTGTGCAAGAGGTCCCGAGTCCGATCCCGTCCGGGGCGACCCACGTTGTGTCCTTGCGCAAGGCACTTTATCCCGGATGCCTACTTGGGGGCACGATGACGCCGTGTACTAAGGCGTACTGCACGTCGATGGTACACATGTCTTCAACCTCTGTAACCTTGCTTGAGCGGAGCTTGAACAGAGTTAGAATGTTGAGGAGCTGACAGTTGCTCGTCGACGCATGGTGGTTCTCTCCGGGTACTCCGGCTTCCTCCACCTGTAAAACTGTCACGGTCACGATTAGCCATTGTGCAGAAGTATGTGACCTTAAACACAAATAAATAAATAAATAAATAAATAAATAAATAAATAAATAAATAAATAAATAAATAAATAAATATAAGGGTATTCAAAAAACAAAGCCTTAACCCTGTTTTGTCGGATTAAAGACAGACAGTCCATGCGGTGTACGCTGCCTAATTACTTGTAAAATCGACACCCCCACTAAATCTACTGCGAGGAGCGTTTTCGGACCCGACCACCTAACGGTTCTGACCTCATCAGATAACACTCCTTCGTTGTATTTAACAGCATGGATTTCCCCAAGAAGCAAAGACAAAAATACCACTGCGGAAAATAATGGCAAATATTTTATTTAGTCTGTATTTTGTCCGTATAGAAAATTTCTCACCCACATATACCCAAAAATGATTCAATGATACAATTGGACATATTTCTCTCATAAAACGTGAGAAAAACACTTGATTTATTGCATTTTAGGATTGCGCATGTATATTCTTAGAAGATTCTCTGTCTGTTATTAATCTACGGCGTGTCTTTGATTTCGTTTGGGACGATCAGTGAATAGCACCTTTTCGACAAGAGCCGTCGAAATTGAAAATAAAAAAATAATCAAATTTCACTAAAACCTTTTGCCGAATCGTGTTTTTCAG
Organism: Pictodentalium vernedei; assembly: GCA_031216915.1. Classification (NCBI taxonomy): domain Eukaryota; kingdom Metazoa; phylum Mollusca; class Scaphopoda; order Dentaliida; family Dentaliidae; genus Pictodentalium; species Pictodentalium vernedei. Next base: position 584,223,414 of record CM062296.1, read on the forward strand.
AAAACGCTTTCGCGATTGCGTGTGTCGTTTTCAAAATTCTGATCAGTAAGCACGAAATTATAAATATGTTGTTGCCAATAACAAAATTGAAAGCATGTCGGTCAAACTTGCATGACGTCAGAACTCGACTCGGGTAAAATACTACGGTCATGTAGAGAAAGGACGAGAATAAGAAACGCTGATATCGCAGTTGGCTTTAAACTGTCCATGGAATGGTTCTAAAGCTTCACTGCAAATAGGTTTCCCGTTGTTTCTTGTTGAAATGTTATTTCCGTCAAGGCCAAGTACCATAGAAAATTTGGAATACTGGTATAGGACACCTGCCCCATGAACAACTGCCTCCTATTAAAATTAATTAGCGGGGACATCCCCCCCCCCTGCTGTTTATTTTACCTAGGACACCTGCCCCCTGCTGTTTTTTTTAACCTAGGACACATGCCCCCCCCCCCCCCCTACTGTTAGATTAGATTAAACATATTTTATTTGCCATTTGACAATGCAAATCAGGATTGGAGGACAAGTGCTTACCACTTAGAAGCCCCTCCGTTCCTGTACAATGACTAACAATTTACAATATGGCAGAACGTATTCCTTAAATAACAGAATCTAGCAAAATCAAAATATTATAAACATTATAGACAAACACAAATTAAACTGAGAGAGAGAGACAGAGAGAGAGACAGAGAGAGACAGAGAGAGAAAAATAAATAGAATATACAGAAAAAAAAGAAAACATTAAACACAACATTAGATCCAGTGATGATGCCCGACACCCACCCATTTGCATTCTGTAGTATCTTGGCCGTAATGTGAGTCTAAATTAACATCTTGATTACTGCCACTGAGCATAGGTTTTCACTTCTAGGGATGTTCACACAACTGTTTTTTCACCAAGTACACCTGCCCCCGTTTGTTTGCTAACGGACCCATCACCATTGATCTTTCTATCTTTAGAAGCACCCGGGCCGACGGGTAGGGGCGTGGTTGGGAGCATGGCTAGATTTTGCTATAAAATGGGGTTGAAGGAAGGTACCCTCAAATCTGGGTCGAAAGTGACGAAAATGACAAAAGGCTACTTCAACGTATGGTAACGGTATAAACTACAGGCGATCTGGGCGATGTACAGACGAAAACCATACCTTGGAGCCGGTTAGGCAATTTGGCATAAAAAATCCGACTTTATGCTCAATCGCTGCTCTACAGTAGTCTACAACAGTGTCCAAGTCCATTCCAAACTGATAGTCGAGACGAATAGTACTCTCAATTTTCACGCGACGTGTGGTGTTCTCCACGCGTTCTCGACACTCACAACAGATGCCAAAATGTCGGCCAGGGTGCGTAGAACAAGTTCTGAAAATTAGAAGTCGCTGCCTTCAGCGGTCTGGACACGGTTCGTGTTTGTGAGAAGTGCAATTTTAATGTCTAATGGGCAAATTTTCGTTAATTGTTTACTCACCGCCGATTTCTTTTTACTTCAACTTCTGACGATTATCTAAGGTTTAAAGATAGTGTCAGGATACCCCTCCCCGCGCCGCTCCAGCCACCCCCCCCCCGCACTTCCCCACCTTGGCGGCGTTCTGGGTCGAAAGTCTCGAAAATAACAAGAGGCTACATTAACGTATGGCGACGGTATAAACTACAAGTAGTAAGGATGATATTAAGACAAACAATCATACCTTGGAGACGGTTAGGTAATGTGGCACCGAAAACTGGGACTTTATGCTCAATCGCAGCTCTGCAGTCGTCTACAACACTGCCCATGTCCATTCTAAACTGATAGAGTCGGGACGAATAGTACTCTCACATTCCAAGCGATGCGTGATGTTTTCCACGTAGTCCGGACACTCCAAACAGATCCCAAAATGTCGGCCAGGTTTCGTAGAACAAGTTCTGAAAATTTCAAGTCGCTGCCTCCAGCGGTCTGAACACGGTTCGTGTATGTCAGAAGTGCTATTTTAATGTCCAATATGCAAATCTTTGTCAATCTTTTCCTGCCTGCCAGAAACCCGATCACCGCCAATTTCTCTTGACTTGAAACTTCTGACTCTTCTCGTAGGTTTAAAGGTTGTGTTAGGATCCCTGGGTGGCTGTCTTAAAGAAGCAACTTCCATTTACAGTCAACTCTCCACCAGTCACCCACAATTGTAACATTTAAGTGGACTTACTCCAGCGAGGGTGCACTGAAGGATTCTGCGCCCATTCCCGACGTCTTTTTTCGAAGTGGCTTGAAAAGGAAGGACCAAATTCAAACAATTACCTCCTCTCTCCAAAACGCCATATCTCAGCCAATTCTAGGCAGATTTCCATGACATTTTCACTCCTTGTTCATGAATGGTTCCGGCATCACTTTCCATGAAGAGCGACACGAATTTCGCATTTCGTCACGTCGAATTCGAAAAGATCGTATGCGCAGGGATTTCTCTTAAAACATCTTGGAAGATTTTAAAGAAAAAATGGCCACTTGCAGTTCTTAGTGTGACATTACAAGTTGCATGGAAAAATATTCCTGTTAGCACTTGTTAACCCTCTACAAGCTGCCAGACATCAATATTTTAAACATAACTCCTTTTGTGGGTCATTAACTTGTCGGACGACGATATTGACATTAACCCACTTGAGCCAAACTGAGTCATTTGAGACTACTATACTCACCTTTCTCATAACATCAATGAAGGAACTTCAGTGAGACAGTTAAAAACAATTCATCAGACACTGTGGAGTCATGAAAAATCATGGAATCTCATCGGGAAAAGCCATGATGCTCCAGAATCATAAAGTCTAGTCTTTTTTTTTTTTTTTTTTTTTTATACTTTTCCCTCCGGAAAAGACTATTGGTTTTCTACGGATTATTATTAGGCTTTTCCCTCCGAAAAAGACTATTGTTTTTGTACGGATTATTATTATTATTATTATTATTATTATTATTTTTTCCCCAACACATTTTGTCCGCTCGATTCAGAAGCCATTTTCGAACCGATTTCCACAAACTTTTGCACACTCATAGAGGGGCACAAAATCTAAAAATGTACCGAAGCGGAATTTTCTATTTAACCCTTATTTCGTCTGAATTGTAAAAAAACTGCCAAAATTGGGGTTTATCGACACTTTCTCGAAACACGTCTTGTAGATTTTTTTTAAACATTCATCATTGCTAGAACTGCCTCTGACACGACCATTGATACATAAGACATATTAGGCGATGCATAGGGTAACCCTCCACAACCTGCCAAATATCGAAATTGTGATGAAATGGGCCGTTTTCGAGCCCCAACAGCACCCAAACGATAAACGAGAGATAAACATAACTTCCTTTATTGAAGTGAAATTCACCGAGGATAATTTTTGTCAGTAATAAGGGTGTTCAAAAAACCAAGCGTTAACCCGTTTTGGGCTGTTTAAACAGCAATACCCCCCCCCCCCCACCCCAAAGATAAAAAAATCATGTTTTCCGTGGATTTCTCTAAACGAGTCTTGTAGATTTTCAAGAAAAATGGGTCACTCCCAGGTCTTGGTGTGACATTGCAAGTTGCATGGACAAAATATTCAGGTCAGCATTAGTTAACCCTCCCTGGGTTGCTAAACGTTAAAATTGCGATAAAATGGGCTGTTTTGGACAGCAACAACACCCAATGGGTATACCACAGAGAAAGGTACCTTCTTTTATCGGGCGCAAAATTGATAGGGAGACATTTTTGTAAGTGGTAAGGGTATTCAAAAGTCGAAGAATTAACCCATTTTAGGCTGGTTAAAGAGAAATACCCATTAAAATCTTAAAATAGCCACTTTCTGTGGATTTCTCTAAAAATATCTTGTAGGTTTTCAAGAAAAATTGGCTATTCGCAGGCCTTGGTGTGACTTTACAAGTTGCATGGGCAAAAGAGCATTTATTAACCCTCTACAGGCTGCCATGCATCGTAATTTTAAGAAAATGGGCCATTTTGGGGCACCCACTGCACTCACTGTGTATCTGAGAGATAAACATAATCTCCTTTGTTGGAAGTGGGATTCACCGAGGACCATTTCTGTAAGTAACAAGGTTATTCAAAAAACCAAGTGTTAAACCATTTTGGACTGGTTTAAGAGTGATTCCCTCAAATGCTTAAATAATCATGTTTTACGTGGATTTCTCTAAAAGTGTCGAGTAGATTTTCAAGAAAAAACTGGTCGTTCGCAGGTCTTGATGTGACAATACAAACTTCAAGGACAAAATATTCTGATAAGCATTTGTTAACCCTCCACAGGCTCTCAAATATCAACACCTTGATAAAATAGGCTGTTTTCAGCCCCCACAGCACCCAATCTGTAGCTGGGAAATAAACATAACTTCCTTTATTGGAAGTGGAATTCACCGAGGATAATTTTTGTAAGTAATAAGGGTATTCAAGAAACCAAGCCATAACCCGTTTTGGGCTGGTTAAACAGCGATTCCCACCAAAGGCTTAAAAAGTCATGTTTTCCCTGGATTTCTTTAAAAACATCTTATAGATTTCAAGAAAAAATGGCCATTCACAGGTCTTAGTGTGCCATTACAAGTTGCATGGACAAAATATTCCAGTGAGCATTTATTAACTCTCCACTAGCAGACTTTGAAGAAAAAATGACCATTAGCAGGTCTTTGTCTGATCCTACACTTTGCATAGTCAAAATATTCCGTTAAGCATTTGTTAACCCTCCACGGACTGCTAAACATCAACATTTTGATAAAATGTACTGTTTTCAGGCACAAACAGCACCCAATGGGTATGTAAAAGCTAACTAAAACTTCTTTTACTGTGCGTAGAATTCACAGAGGATCAGTTTTGTACATAGTAAGGGTATTTAAACAGTTATCTCGAAATTATAAATATGTAGTTGTCAATAACAAAACTGAAAGCATGTCGGCCAAACTTGCATGACATCAGAACTTGACTCGGATGAAATACTGCGGCGATGCAGTGAAAGGACTAGAGTAAGGAATGCTGATATCGAAGAAGGCTTTAAACTGTCCATGGAATGGTCCTAAAATCAAGTTTATATTTGCAGCTTTACTGCAAATAGGTTTCCCGTTGTTTCTTGTTGAAATGTTGTTTCCGTCAAGGCTAGGTACCATAGAAAATTTGGAATGCTGGGCAATGGGACACCTGCCCCATGAACAACTGCCCCTTATTAAAATTAATTAACAGGGACATCTGTTCCCTGCTGTTTTTTTTACTGAGGACACCTGCCTCCCGTTGTTTTTTTTTACCTAGGACACCTGCTCCCTGCTGTTTTTTTTTCACGAAGTACACCTGTCCCCGTTTGTTTGCTATCTGGACCCCTCCCCCATTGGCCTTTATATCTTTAGAAGCACCCAGTCCGACGGGTAGGGGGCGTGGTTGGGAGCATAGCTGGCATACTGTGCTGGGGACAGAGCTAAGAAAATATAGGGTTCCCTGCCCTCTGTTGCTCCTGCGAAGCACCTCTAGTTGTCGTTATGTTTGATGTTGGGTGAATAAAGTAAAAATAAGTTTCAGCGAGCCAAAATTCTGCCAGGGAATGAGGGGGATGTTTTTTTTTTTTTTTGAGAAGTCTGAAGTGCAATTCATAGGATGGGGAGCAGAGCACAACTGAGAAGTATCGGTGGTCGATATACGATTTCCAGTGAATCCTCTCCAACATGAACTCAAAAGTAAGTGTATTTTTATTTACTATCACGAATAACTGCCCATAAGTTCCACTCTCACTGTGTCACGTTTCATCGGTCAATTCCATGGCGTCCCACGCCCAACAAAATTACCGAGCTTACCACCCCCTCCCTGCCTCATTCCCCAACCAAACACACATTGAAAGGTACGCCTCAGTTCATATTCCACACTTCACTGCATGATTTTATTTATTTATTTATTTATTTATTTATTTATTTATTTATTTATTTATTTATTTATTTATTTATTTATTTGTGTTTAAGGTCATATTCTTATGCACAATGGCTAATCATGACCGTGACAGTTTTATGGGTGGAAGAAGCCGGAGTACCAGGAGAGAACCACTGAGCAACGACGAGCAGCTGCCAGATCCCTAACATCGTAACTCCGCACTGCAGCACAGGCAGGGTTAGATTGGTTGAAGACATACGTACCATCGACGTGCAGTACGCCTCAGTACACGGCGGCATCTTGCCCCCATGTGGACAATCGGGGTTAAGTGCCTTGCCCAAGGACACAATGCAGGAGTCCAAATTGATCACTCAGACGGTCACCTATCCAATGATTAACCGGGCTCGGCGTTGTTTAACTTCGGTGATCTGACGAGAACCAGTTACCCCAACGCCACTGTGCCCCACCACTGCATGATAAGAAAGCAGAAAATAACGTTAGCTACAATGGGATCAGTTACTTATAATATCAAATACCGTGTTGACACTATAGCATTTCCCCGACAGTGGGTCCAGGTATATACTAGTCTGTAAAACAGCTATACACTGCCCATCCTCCACCCCAGGGTGGCGACGAGGCAGTATATAGCCATCTTACAGACGCTATGTTGTGCCTAAGGAACCTTACAATAAAAAGGGGGAGTTCCCCAACATGGGAGGGGGGGGGGGGCAGGTATATATAATACTCAAATGCAGTGGTGGCACCAACATTTCCCCGGCAGTGGGGCTAGGTACCCTAGTTTGTAAGATGGCTATACTGCCCCTCCTCCTTCTCAGGGTATACTTAGATGTATGAACAACACTTCCTATTTATATATGTAATTATTGTTGTCTATAACTTCATGTTTCTGGTTGTTGTCAATAACTGTAGAAGGTGTGAAAAGATGACATAATCATGCATAACAACTGTGGTCAAATAGGAGATAATTGATACAGGGACTACACATGACATGTTTAAGAACTTAAAGTTCACATTTTCTGTGGATATCTTCAAGCGGTTCTTACAGATTTTCAAGAACAAATAAACTCTGGAGAAGAATTATCTCGCAAGCCTTCATTAACCCTCCACAAACTGTCAAATATCAAAATTTTAGATAAATTTGAGATAAAGTGGGCTATTTGCATTAGAGGCCGATTCTCCTTTATTTGAAGTGGGATTCACCGTGGATCATTTTTGTAAGTAATAGGGGTATTCAAAAAACCAAGCGTTTTGGGCTGGTTAAACTGCAATACCCATCGAAAGCTCAAAAATGCATGTTTTCTGTGAATTTCTCTAAACGAGTCTTGTAGATTTTCACGAAAAAATTGACCTCACGCAGGTCTTGGTGTGACAATAGAAGTTGCATTGAGAAAATACTCCGGTGAGCATTTGTTAACCATCCACGGGCTGCTAAATGTCAACATTGTGTTAAAATGTGACTGTTTTTGGACACCAACAGCACCCAATGGGTACGGCACAAAGAAAAGTGCTTTCTTTTATCGAGCGCACAATTTATACGGAAACATTTTTGTAACTAGTAAGGGTATTCAAAAGTCGAAGTCTTAACCCATTTTGGGCTGTTTAAAGAGAGATACAAATTAAAATCTTAAAATTTCCATTTTCTGTGGATTTCTCTAAAAACATCCTGTTGGTTTTCAAGAAAAATTAGCTATTCGCAGGACTTTGTGTGACATTACAAGTTACATGGGCAAAGAATTCCGGTGAGCGTTTATTAACCCTCTACAGGCTGCCAAGCATTGTGATTTTGTTGAAATGGCCTGTTTTCGGACACACACAGCCCCCAATGTATACCCGAGAAATAAACATAATCTCGTCTGTCGGAAGTGGAATTTACCGAGGATAATTTTTGTGAGTAATAAGCGTATTAACAAAAACAAGCGTTAACCCCTTTTGTGGTGGTTAATAGCGATACCCATCAAAAGCTTAAAAAAATCATGTTTTTTATTACAAGCATCTTGAAGAGATTTCAAGAGAAAATGGCCATAGATAGGTATTGGTGTCACATTACCAGTTGCATGGATAAATTATTTTGGTAAGAATTTGTTAACCCTCCATGAGATGCTAAATGTCAAAATTTTGAAAAAATAGTCTGCTTTTGGACACCAACAACATCAAATGGGAATGCCACAGAGAAACGTAACTTGTTTTACCGAACGCAAAACTGATAGGGAAACATTTTTGTAAGTAGTAAGGGTATTAAAAAATCGAGGTCTTAACCCATTTTTGACTGGTTAAGGAGATATACCCCTTAAAAGCTTAAAATTCCCCGTTTTCTGTGGATTTCTCCAAAAACATTTTCAAGAAAAATTGACCATTCGCAGGTCTTGGAGTGGCATTACAAGTTGCATGGACAAAATATTTCGTTAAGCATTTATTAACCCTCCAGAGACTGCCAAGCATAGACATTTTGAGAAAATGGGCTGTTCTTGGACACCCATAACACCCAATGTGTACCTGCGAGATAAACATAACCTCCTTCATCAGAAGTGGAATTTTTTTTAAATAATGAAGGTATTCACAAAACCAAGCATTAACCCGTTCAGGACTGGTTACAGAAGATACCCCTCAAAAGGTTGAAAATTCGTGTTATCCGAGGATTTCTCGAAAAACATCTCGTAGATTTTGAAGAAAAATTGGTCATTCTCAGATCTTAGTGTGACATTCCAAGTTGCATGTACAAAATATTCCAGTAAGCATTTGTTAACCCTATGCAGGTTCTCAAACATCAAAAGTTTGATAAAATGGGCTGTGTTTGCGTACCCACAGCAACCCAAAGTTGAGAGGAGAGATCAACATAAATGGAAGTAGAATTCACTGAGAATTATTTTTAGAGGTACTAAGAGTATTAAAAAAACAACACCTAACCCATCAAAAGCTTAAAATTCATGTTCTCCCTGGATTTCTCTGAAAACATCTTGTAGATTTTAAAGAAAAATGGCCATTCGTTGTTCTTGGTGTGACATTACAAGTTACATGGAAAATATTCCTGTTAGCACTTGTTAACCCTCTACGAGCTGCCAGACATCAATATTTTGGATACATTTGAGATAAAATGGACCATTTTCAAATAGCCGCAGCACCTAGTGGGTATGTGTCAAACAAGCATAACTCATTTTGGCGGTCATTAACTTGTCGGACGACGATATTGATATTAACCCTTTCAACCATTAATGATGGTTTTTATCTAAACAGTCATTTGGGACTACTATATCCACCTTTATCATAACATCAATAAAGAAACTTCAGTGAGACAGTTAAAAGCAATTCATCAGACACTCTGGGGTCATGAAAAAATATGGAATCTCATCTGGAAAAGCCATGATTCACCAGAATCATAAAGTCTAGTTGAAGACTGGTTTTCTGTTAAACTTCAATACAACATGCGGGATAGGGGAACAAAATGAAACTTGGACACAATGAAACTTGGACACAATAATCTCCCCTTTCCCTTCTCTCCACTTTTGTAAGAACATTTTAACGTTTGGGTATTGAAAACCCACATGTTGTTCATAAAGTGAACTGCAGAACCCAATCAAAAACCTTACTTAGGCGAGAAAAACTACAAAAATAATGCTACGGGTCAAAATGACCATGTGCACTAAATCTCTTCAGTGGGGAGCGTGGTAGCTCAGTAGGTAGAGGCGCAGGCTGCAAGCCGAGAGGTCCTCGGTTCGAATCCCACCTGCGGCAACTGCGTTGTGTCCTTGGGCAAGACACTTCATTTCCATTGCCCACGTGGGGGTACGGTGGCGTTGTGTACTGCACGACGATGGTGCACTTGTCTTCAACCAATGCTAACCCTGCTTGTGTGGAGTTAGTATGTTGGGGAGCTGACAGTTGCTCGGTGGTTTTCTCCGGGTACTCTGGCTTCCTCCACCCGTAAAACTGTCATGGTCATGATTAGCCATTGTGCATAAATATGTGACCTTAAACACCAATAAATAAATAAATAAATAATCTCTTCAGTGAGTGTGGTGGTGGTTTATGATGTCGTGAGCTCCTACGGAGTGATGGTCGAACTTGATCTGATGACATCTGATTATCAATGTTACGGTATGGAAATATTATTGATATTGGTAACAGAAAGAAATCTGAGAATCAGCAACAATAACTATGAATTTAACTATTCTAAAATTTAATTTAAAAAAATAATATAAAAAAATGATACAATGATCTTTTACACTAATTGGTTTACAGAAAATAAAAACAGTGGTACTTATCAATTATTGAATTAGTCCAAAGTACAGTTTGTCAGAATCCAGGAATCCAGTGGTGAAGAATCTTGTGAAGAAAGTTACCAGCTGGTAGTATTAAATCCAAGAATGTCTCTTCAGAAACAGTATCCTGTAGATTTGTAATAAAATTTTCACTTACAAATTTCAGCAGTCTCCAATAAAATATAATAAAATGCTCCACAAAATTCAAATTGAGTAAAAATCCAAGAAGTATTGGCGCCACAGGTAATTTCCAAATAATCCAGTAGAATCCTGGTTTTTCATAAAATAATATTCTGTTTCACAGAAAGTATAAATTCTCTTTTCCAAGACGAATAGATTCTCTTCAAAATTCTCTTTTGGAATCAATCTTCCAAATTCCCAAAGGAGCATTGCTTCTATAATAAATGCACTGTTCTGAAACAATAATAATCTCCAATGGAAACAACTGAAGTGAGTCTTTCTGAAATGGCTTTCTAAAAAATGAGTTTCTGAATTCTGTTGACAAACCTTTATATAGTAACCAGATTGAATGTTCCAGAAGATGAAAATTCTACAACGTTCTAACAGTTTCTAGGTGTTCTGTCATAGTTCGAGTAAACAAGGTCCTTGCTACTTAAACAATCAACAGCTATATGTACAATATATTAGTGTAACAAAGATGTAAACAAAGGTCACTCAGTGCAAATGAGTGAGACCAGTCAGAAAATGCAGAAAAAATATATCAATCTTGTAAAATTATCAACTAAGTATATATCAATCTCGATATAATATGGGGTCTATATAACACACCATGCCTTAAAAGAAAAAGTTTGAAGATAATGAAAACTTTTTATATAACTTTAGCAGACTCTGACTGGTTTACAATACACACACGATAATCTTAATTTTTTTTAATAAACATATATATATATATATATAACTTCGTCAAATTGCCGTCATGCTCGGAAGTTTACTTCCTTCTAAGCGGCTTTCATTTTTGACTAATTGTTATTCCGTTATGTTAATAATAAATAGACTAATAACAATTAGTCAAAAATGAAAGCCGCTTAGAAGGAAGTAAACTTCCGAGCATGACGGCAATTTGACGAAATTATATAAAATATTTGATGAAGTGTATATATATATATATACACTTGAAGTGAATGGGGACCGATCAGATCATTTTAAATTAGGATATTCTGGAAAGAGCATCTGCTACAACATTATCTCTTCCAGAAATATGCCTAATCTCTAAATTATATTCTTGAAGGGCTAAACTCCACCACAATAATCTTTGATTCTTATTTTTCATTTTATTGATAAACGTTAAGGGGTTATGATCAGTGTAAACTGTAATTGGGCATTGGGCGGTTCCTAGATACACATCAAAATAGGTTAATGCCAAAATTAGAGCCAAAGTTTCTTTTTCTACCATAGAGTAATTCTTTTGATGTTTGAGAAATTTTCTGGAGAAATAACATACAGGGTGATCAATACCTTGGAATCTTCCTGGGCAATATACCCACCTGCTCCATTGTCACTTGCATCTATAAATAATTTGAAGGGCTTTTCATAATTGGGAGTGGCCAGGATAGCGGAATTATTTAATAAAGTTTTTATTCTGTTAAAGGATTTCTGGCACTCCTCAGTTCAAAAAACTTAACCCTTTTGCTCAATAAACTGGTCAAAGGGGAGACAACATCAGAGAAATTTAAACAAAATTTTCTATAATATCCAGCCATGCCTAAGAATCTCATGAGCTCTTTTTTACATCTTGGTACTGGAAAATTTACAATGGCATAAACTTTTGCCGTAATCGGCCTCACCTGCCCCTGACCCACAACATGACCTAAATAATTTACAGTTGCTTTGCCAAATTCTGATTTTACCAAGTTAATAGTTAGGTTGGCTTGGGTCACTTTGTCAAAATATTCTTGAATGTGCTTTAGGTGGTCAGCCTAATTTGTATCTGTGTGTATAATAACATCATCAATATAAGCTTCACTGTGATCTTGGTATGCAATTAAGTGGTTAATCATGCGCTGGAACGTTGCCGGAGAATTTTTCATGCCAAAAGGGGTTACTTTATATTGATACAACCCAAATGGGGTAACAAAATCAGATATTTCTTTTGTTTTTTCTGTTAAAGGGACTTGCCAATAACCCTTTAACAAGTCAAATTTTGTCACATATTTAGCATGGCCAAGTTTGTCAACGCAATCATCAATTCTTGGAATTGGATAATTGTCTGTTTTGGTGAGGCTGTTCACCTTTCGGTAATCCGTACAAAATCGGTAACTCCCATCAGGTTTTGGGACAAGTATACAGGGCGAACTCCAGTTGCTATGGCTAGGTTCTATGATGTCATTGTCCAGCATATACTGTATTTCCTTTCGCAAGATCTCAGCTTTGAAAGGGTTCAATCTATATGGATGCTGTTTGATGGGATTTGCCTCTCCTACATCAACATCATAAAAAATAACAGATGTCCTACAAGGCACATCGGGAAATAAGTGTTGATATTTGAAAATTAAATCAACTAAATCTTTTCTTTGGTCAGGCCGTAAATAATCTATTTTATTTTGTAGATCTCTCAGGACATCTGAGTTCTGTAACTTCAGAGGTACATTTTCGCCGCCTTCATGAATATCCTCCACAGGAATTTTCACCTCATCCATGTGGGTCACTGTTGAGATTGGTAGAGCGCTTGGTTCTCTCTCATAATATGTTTTCAATATATTTATATGGCACAGCTGAGTATTTTTGAGTCTATAGGGAGTCTCAACAACAGAATCAGTATCACTGATCTTGTGCTTAACAATATAAGGGCCTGAATATCTTGCTTGTAAAGCATTGCCCTTTAAAGGGAATAATACTAGCACCTTGTCCCCAGGTTTAAATGTGCGAAATTTCGCCTTTTTGATCATACCAGGTCTTCACATGACTCTGGGCTTTCTGTAAATGATTATTTGCCATTTCTCTGGCCTGGTGCAGTTTTTCCTTAAAAGTGGACACATAGTCCAGAAGAGAAATTTCAGGTGGCTCTTCCTCGAGCCATTTCTCCTTCAAAGCAGTGAGTGGACCCCTCACTGAGTGTCCAAACACTAATTCAAAAGGGCTGAAACCCAGAGATTCCTGTACAGTCTCACGAACTGCAAATAAGAGGAGATGTACTCTTTCATCCCAATCCTTCTCATTATCCTCCCCGTAGGCCTTTATCATGGTTTTCAGTGTTTGATGAAAGCATTCAAGAGCACCTTGACATTCGGGATGGTAGGCACTTGATGTGTACTGCTTAATTTTGAGCTCATACATCACCTGCTGAAAAATGTTTGACATAAAATTTGAGCCTTGGTCTGATTGCACTGACCTGGGTAGAACGAAAGTCGTGAAAATTTTTTTATCAAGGCCTCAACTATACTCTTAGTTTTAATATTTCTTAGAGGAATAGCCTCAGGAAATCATGTAGAAGCATACATGGTGGTGAGCAGATATTCATTTCCAGATCTTGTTCTAGGCAGTGGGCCAACACAATCAATAATAATTCTACTAAATCGCTCCTCAAGAGCAGGGATTGGTTGAAGGGGAGCAGGAGGAATCTTCTGGTTGGGTTTTCCTACAATTTGACAGGTGTGGCAGATTTTACAAAATTCAACAACATCCTGTCGAAGCTTGGGCCAGTAAAAACATTGCTGAATACGAGAGTAGGTTTTCCTAACTCCCAAATGTCCAGCCATTGGATTTTCATGAGCCAGGCTTATTATTTCATTCCGGTATTTAGTGGGGACAACTATTTCATAACTAACCTCCCAATCACTATTGGATGGTACTTCTGGTCATTTCCTCATGAGTACATCAGATTTTTTTAAATAACAGACAGGGGAGTTCTGGGCTTCTCCCTCTGTTAGAGCCCTTTCACGTGGCTCAGCAAGGTCAGGATCACCTTCCTGTTCCTGAATTAAAGAAGTCCGGGAAATGACATTCAAGGAGGTTCCCTATCACTCTCAAGTGTAGTAGCCTCTTTACAATTTCGGGAGGAGTCATCACACTGACTCAAAAATATCTGAGACAAATCAATGTCTTCAGAATCCGTTATTCTGTGACTGTTCTTATCCTCAGCTTTGCTGTTCAAATCAACACAATAGAGGTTGTAATCAACCTCAGCTTTCTTTGCCATGGACCGAGTCACGGCACATGCTGGAAAGGCAAAAGAAAAACATTCCTTCAAATTAATAATACTTTCATCTGTGCTCGGCTTATCCACCACTTGGGGTTCTACAATGACTTTGTCACCAGCTAAGTCATTTCCCAACAATAAAGAAATACCTTTTACTGGTAGAGTAGGTCTGCTTCCTACTGTCACAGTCCCATTTACTAAACTACTTGTCAAATTTATTTTATGAAGTGGGACATTTAAAGAGTTTGACTCAATACCTGATACTAGAACTTGTGCCCCTGCAGCACTTTCTTCAGAAAATGGCAAAATACCTTCTAACATTAAAGACTGAGTAGCCCCTGTGTCTCTCAGTATTTTTATTGGTAAGGAACAGATCTTATCTCCCTCAAGAGAAACAAAGCCTTCAGAAATAAATGGCTCATAATTTTTTAAAGCGTCTTGCTTTATAACATAATTTTCAGGGCATGGAGCACATGCCAGTGCATTCTGTGAAGTTGAGGTCTCATTTTTCTTTTTTAACAGCCAGCAATCAGATAATATATGCCCTGGTTTCTAACAATAATTACAAGTTTCAGTTGAACTGTTGGGTCGTAATGGTGAAGGGCTGGCATTAGAGGTTTTGTTTTCACCAAATTTCTTATTAAATTTGGGCGGTGAAAAGTTTGAAGGATTGGAAGGATGATTGGAAGGATAAGTTTTTTCTGAAGTTGGTCTCGGTCCACTTTGGAAAGAATTCTTGTGGGGCCAAAAATGTGTGGAGTTACGACTCATTTTATGAGTTAGGGCATAGTCGTCTGCTAATACTGCTGCTCTGTTTAATATGTCAACTTTTTGTTCATCCAGGTGGGCCTTTATATCTGAATGGATCATTCCTTTATACTCTTCAATCAGCATCATTTCTTTTAATTTAGAGAAATCTTTCCCAATTTCTTTGGAATGACACCACCTGTCAAATAAATTTTGCTTCTCTCTTGTAAATTCCACATGAGTTTGATTTTCGTTTTTATAATAATTTCTAAATTTCTGCCTGTTGGCCTCTGGAACAAGTTCATGTGCCTTAAGTGTTGCCTCTTTAACAGTGTCATGATTATTACTTTGCTCAGAAAATAGAGCGGAATAGATTTCTTGGGCCTTCCCTTTTAAAACACTTTGCAATAGCAAAGTCCAGACATCCCTTGGCCACTCTAAACTTGTTGCCACTTTTTCAAAATGTAAAAAATATTTATCAACTTCTTTTTCTTGGAAGGGGGAACTAGCCTAACATGTTTAGTTGCATCAAATTTACTTGGTGAAATTACATTTGAGCCTTGACGTTGAGATTCTAATTCTATTATTTTTATTTCCTTTTGGGCCTGAATTTCAATTTCCCTTAATTTAATTCCCTTTCCTCTTTTTCTTTTTGAGCCTGAATTTCTTTTAATTTAATTTCATTTTCTCTTTCTTCTTTTTCTTTTTGGGCCTGAATTTGTTCCCTTTCTTTTTGGGCCTGAATTTCAATTTCCCTCATTTTTTGTTGCATTTCTAACTTTTTAAATTCCAATTCTAACTTTTTGAGTTCAAGGGCATCAATAGGTTGTGGTTCAGAGGGGAGAGTTTCAGACTGAGGAAAAACGCCTTCCTCCATATAATGATTAACAATGAGCTGTTTACGTTTATGTTTGTTCAGACCAGGGGTGGCAGGTAATTTTAGATAGTTGAAATAAATCCCCCTTCTTAAGAGATTCTAAAAGGGACAAACTAGGAGAGCTTTCAAATTCAGAAATAAATTCTGTCACAATAAATACCACGATGAACAGGTTTGCTGGTTCTCAGATTATATGAATAATAATACTGAAATTTTCTGAGAAAATTTAAATGCTTCGACTATGAGCCAAACTAATAATTGCAATATGCAAATAAATCTTTCTCGTTATCTTATATTCAATCTCGGCAACGAGCCCCCAATTTCTGTCATGGTATGGAAATATTATTGATATTGGTAACAGAAAGAACTCTCAGAATCAGCAACAATAACTATGAATTTAACTATTCTAAAATTTAATTAAAAAAAAATTAATATAAAAAAAATGATACAACGATCTTTTACACGAATTGGTTTACAGAAAATAAAAACAGTGGTACTTATCAATTATTGAATTAGTCCAAAGTACGGTTTGACATAATCCAGTAATCTGGTGGTGAAGAATCTTGTGAAGAAAGTTGCCAGCTGATAGTATTAAATCCAAGAATGTCTCTTCAGAAACAGTATACCGTAGATTTGTAATAAAATTTTCACTTATCTCCATAAAATATAATAAAATGCTCCGCAAAATTCAAATGGAGTAAAAATCCAAGAAGTATTGGCGCCACAGGTAATTTCCAAATAATCCAGTAGAATCCTGGCTTTTCACAAAATAATATTCTGTTTCACAGAAAGTATAAATTCTCTTTTCCAAGACGAATAGATTCTCTTCAAAATTCTCTTTTGGAATCAATCTTCCAAATTCACAAAGAAGCACTCCTTCTATAATAAATGCACTGTTCTGAAACAATAATAATCTCCAATGGAAACAACTGAAGTGAGTCTTTCTAAAATGGCTTTCTGAAAAATGAGTTTCTGAATTCTGTTGACAAATCTTTATATAGTAACCAGATAGAATGTTCCAGAAGATGAAAATTCTACAACGTTCTAACAGTTTCTAGGTGATTCTGTCATAGTTCAAATAAACAAGGTCCTTGACATACTTAAACAATCAACAGCTATATGTACAATATATTAGTGTAACAAAGATGTAAACAAAGGTCACTCAGTGCAAATGAGTGAGACCAGTCAAAAAATGCAGAAAAAAATATATCAATCTTGTAAAATTATCAACTAAGTATATATCATTCTCGATATAATATGAGGGCTATATAACAATCAGCAGTAGTCGGTGGCTGAGGTGGCAAGGCAATGGGGTAGCGTTTACGAAAGAACTCTACCGCTTGGTAGTTTAACCAGATAGTCTCGATTTGATCCTACTTCTACAATGGTGCCGCATCGGTCCCACTTTTTGATATCATGGGACTGAATGGCCACTCTGGTACCAATGCCAAGCGGTGGGATCTGCCGAGAAGACGCATTGTACCGACGTTCAAGTGTTTGACGTTCGAGCTGTCGTCTTTCGTCTGCCGTCTTAACAGTTAGCAGCCATTCGGGCGCAAAAGCGCGTTTGTGTACAGGTAGGGTGTCCCTTGCAGGGTGGCCGAAGACAACTTGTGTCGGAGAGCGCCCATCGGAATTAGATGTGTTACACCGCGGCAAGAGGCATGCAGACCATTTATTCTTATCTATCGTCTTAGTACCAGCAATAAGGCACCTTTTGATGAGTCGTTTCATCGCTTTCACACTGGCCTCGGCATGTGAGTTAGACTGTGGGTAATGAGGCGGTGAGGTGACATGGCGAACTCTCCAACTGTACAAAAACTGTGTGAAGGCACGTGACGTGTACTGTGGCCCATTGTCTGAATAGAGAATGGTAAGCACTGCGGTGTCAACAAAGGTATTGCGTAAGGAATCAATAATTTTCTTTGCAGTCACGTCACGATTCAAATTGTATACTGTTGGTCGGCCGGATTTCACATCCGTAACAAGAAAGGAGTTGCCATTGAAAGTAAACAAATCCGAGCACATGTGTTCGAACACACGGTTGGGAAGGACATGACGCTGTAAGCGCTCTTTGGGGCAAAAAGTTCTCACTATATTCCGTCGCCTGAGTGCTAGAATGTTCTATGTCCCATAGGGGACATAGAACATACTAGCACTCAGGCGACGATTTCCTACATGTTCGCACACTTCTTTCAACATCTGATTCAATTCCAGACCAGTAACTGGCCAGACGTTTTGTTCTTTCAATACCTTGATGACTCTCATGAAGTTTCTGGTGAACGAGGGGGGGGGGGGGTGGCTCAGTGGCTCAGTAGGTAGAGGTGCAGGCTGCAAACCGAGAGGTCTTCGGTTCGAATCCCACCTGCGGCAACCGCGTTGTGTCCTTGGGCAAGACACTTCACCCCCATTGCCCATGTGGGGGCACGATGACGCCGTGTACTAAGGCGTACTGCACGTCGATGGTACGCATGTCTTCAACCAATCTAACCCTGCCTGTGCTGCAGTGTGGAGTTACGATGTTGGGGAGCTGGCAGCTGCTCGTCGTTGCTCGGTGGTTCTCTCCGGGTACTCCGGCTTCCTCCACCCGTAAAACTGTCACGGTCATGATTAGCCATTGTGCATAAATATATGACCTTAAACATCAATAAATAAATAAATAATTCTGGTGAACGGAATGTCGCATTTTCACAGGAATGAGTAATCGACGACCACAGACAATAAAGCCATCATCGATGGTGAGCCGATCAGGCATGGCCCAATATGGACGCACTGAAAATGGCAAGCTTTTCTTTTTATTGGGAAAGCCATTACTTATAACATTGAATAGGTCTTGATATTCCTTGTGCTAATAAGTGTTCTACGGTGTCAGGATCTCTGAGTCCGATAACGATTCTATAGCGAAGCAACGATTCTTCACAAGCATCGCAAAAACTACGCGTTTTGGGCAATTCGCCCAAATCAATTAGAAAATCGTCGCATGATTCGTACGCTTGCTGTTCGCGTAAGTTGAAATCCCTAGATCGCAAACAAGCCATCTGAACATCATTTTCAGTCTCGCCCCACTTTCACAATTTAACGAAATCGTCCCAGCGTTGCACTCATGGGTTAAATGTTTCCCCGCGGTCTACAAAAATATCTAGCTTGCTCGGCATTAATTTCGACAAAGAAAAATTGGAAGTCTGCCATTGCAAAAAATAACGACTCTCTTCTCTACTCTTGTGCAGATCGAATGCAACACGACCTGAGAATTGCAGGTAAATAGGTAACGTTACAGTTCTTTCCTGTGTCAAAAATAGTCAACAAACATTCGCAACAGGACGATTGGCATTTGCAGGTGTCGTCTAATGTCTAAATCGACGATTCCATTTTATGTTCCTCACAATATGATAACGATGTTAAATTATATTGATTTATTGAAGACTGGGTTTCTGTTACACTTCAATACAAGGCGCAACACTAGACTTTACCAACTTGGCTACCGGAGTCACGGTAGGGATTTTCTTTCCCACCTACCCTTCACGGTGGAGTATTGGCCCTATTGTACCCAGGCACCACACCGGGCAAAACCGGAAGAGGTCGACTTGACTGTAGACTGCCGAGGTCTACCATGAGGAACCATAGCCTGGCCGAGCGACCAGTGTAACAAAATACAACTGTGATAAATTAAGTTTCTGAGTTGCGAAGTATACTCACTTATCAAATGTCCTTCTCTAGTAATGCTTCTCGACAAGACCGATATTTCAATTTCAACAGTTTTACGCTAATTTCCACGGTGACAATGAACTTCATTTCATCCAATGAACTATATTTCATTAGTAATTTCTCTTCAAATTGTTTGGGTGCTGCGTTATTGTATACGCCTGCCAACGTATCCGTTTGTTTGGTATAATGGGGAGCGCGGTGGCTCAGTGGTAGACTGTTCTATGCTAGAGGTTCCGAGTTCGATCCCCGCCGGGGCGACCGCGTTGTGTCCTTGGGCAAGGCACTTTATCCCGGTTGCCTACATGGGGGCACGATGACGCCGTGTACTAAGGCGTACTGCACATCGAAGATGGTGCTCATGTCTTCAGTTGCTGTAACCCTGCTTGAACGGAGCTTGAACAGAGTTAGAATGTTGAGAAGCTGGCAGTTGCTCGTCGATGCTCGGTGGTTCTCTCCGGGGAGCTCCACCCGTGAAATTGTGCAAAAGTATGTGACCTTAAACACCAATAAATAATAATAATAATAATAATAATAATAATAATAATGATATTAATTGGTTTAATGAACTATTTTATTTGATTGTAATATGTTCCCAACTTACATTGGATGTTCTTGGTACGATCCAATCTTCTTCATATGATCACCAATTTAGAGTTAATTGCTTTCTTATAATTTATCTACCAACTTACGTATATTATAAACTCATTTATTTATTTGCTACATTTGCGAATTTATTAGCATATACTTACTAAAAACATTATTTATTACTTTCCGAAGTGTGATTTACTGGGATTTCCGGGTTTGACTATAAACGATAACTTCACAAGTGAATTATGCAATCAACAATTGTGTCATGCATTCGCGCGCGCAAACGAAGACGCTTTGCTGTGGGTGTAATGGGGACTTCATTGTTTTGGTTTTCTTTTCCTTTTTTTAACCCTTTACCTAACATGAAAAGCAGCCGACACTTGCAAAAAAATTCTTGAATAACTATTATTTTCATTTTTTGTCTCAAAAACATAGGTTATGACCCCTTATTGGAACGATCTCGAGGAGCTCGTTCCAATGAGGGGTCATAACCTATGTTTTAGAGACAAAAAATGAAAAAAATAATGAAAATTAATTGGCGAGTTTTGAGAAGAGCACTGGCCGTTTTTGGCCGTTACGTTAGGTTAAGGGTTAAATAATATAATTATCGTTAATAATGAATAGCAATAAACAGAGTAATCGCTTGACTGGACTGGTTACGTGAAATAATTCATTCGAGGTGAGGGAGTATACTGTAAAACACTCGTGCGCATTCGCGCACTCGTGTTTGTACAACGTCCCTCAACTCTCATGAATTATTTCACGTAACCAGTCCAGTTAAGCGATTACTCTCTATATAATTTATCTGCCAACGTTCGTATTTATTTTGTCCGTACGATTCCGAAGCCATTTTCAAACCGATGATCACAAAGTTTCATAGGCGGTCACAAAATCTAAAAATGCACACAAGCAGAAGATTCGATTTAACCCTTATTTCGTCAATATTGGCAAAAGACTGCCAAAATTGGGGTTTATAGGCACTTTCTCGAAACACGTCTTGTAGATTTTTTTTAAACATTCATCATTATTAGACCTGTCTGTGACACGACCATTCATATACAAGAGATATTAGGCGATGCATATGGTAACCCTCCACAGGCTGCCAAACATCGAAATTTTGATGAAATGGACTGTTTTCGGGCTCCTAAAGCATCCCGTCGATACACGGGACATAAACATAACTTCATTTATTGGAAGTGGGATTCACCGTGAATCATTTTTATAAGTAATAAGGGTATTCTAAAAACCAAGCGTTAACCCGTTTTGGGCTGGTTAAACTGCAAAACCCCACAGAAGCTAAAAAAATCGTGTTTTCTGTGGATTTCTCTAAAAGAGTCTTGTATATTCTCAAGAAAAATTGGCCACTCGCAGGTCCTGGTGTGATAATACAAGTTGCATGGACAAAATACTCCGTTGAGCATTTGTTAACCCCCCACGGCCTCCTAAAAGTCAAAATTGTGATAAAATGGGCTGTTTTTTGGACAGCAACAGCACCCAATGGGTACGCCACAAAGAAAAGTACCTCCTTTTATTGAGCGCAAAATTTGTACGGAAACATTTTTGTAAGTAGTAGGGTATTCAAAAGTCGAAGTCTTAACCCATTTTTGACAGGATAAAAAGAGATACTCCTTAAAAGCTTAAAATTCCCATTTTCTATAGATTTCTTTAAAAACATCTTGTAGGTTTTCAGGAAAAATTGACTATTGGCAGATCTTTGTATGACATTACAAGTTACATAGACAAAATATTCCGATGAGCGTTTATTAACCCTCTACAGACTGCCAAGCGTCATAATTTTGTTGAAATGGGCACAAAATGCAATGTGTACCCGAGAGATACACATACTCTCCTTTGCTGGAAGTGGAATTCACTGAGGACCATTTTTGTAAGTAATAAGGGTATTCAAAAACCCAAGCGTTAACCCTATTTGGGGTGTTTAATAGAGATACCAATGAAAAGCTTAAAAAAATCATGTTCTCCCTGGATTTCTTTACAGACATCTTGTAAGTTTTCAACAGAAAATGGCCATTGATAGGTCTTGATGTCACATTACCGGTTGCATGGATAAAGTATTCCGGTAATCATTTGTTAACCCTCCATGGGCTGCTAAATGTCAACATTTTGAAAAAATAGTCTGTTTTTGAACACCAACAACAACAAATGGGAATGCCACAGAGAAATATAACTACTTTTACCGTAGCAAAACTGATAGGGAAAAATTTTGGTAAGTAGTAAGGGTATTAAAAAATCGAGGTCTTAACCCATTTTCACCTGGTTAAGGAGATGTACCCCTTAAAAGCTTAAAATGTCCATTTTCTGTGGATTTCTCCAAAACATCTAGTAAGTATTCAAGACAAATTGACCATTCGCAAGTCATGGAGTGACATTACAAGTTGCATGGACAAAATATTCCGGTAAGCGTTAACCCTCCAGAGACTGCTTAGCATAGAAATGTTGGGAAATCGTGCTGTTCTTGGGCACCCATTGCACCCAATGTGTACCTGCGAGATAAACATAACCTCCTTTATTGGAAGTGGAATTCCCCGAGGACCAGTTTTGTAAGTTATGAAAGTATTCATAAAACCAAGTATTAACCTGTTTAGAGTTGGTTACAGAGAGATACCCCTCAAACGGTTAAAACTGCATGTTATCCGAGGATTTCTCTAAAAGCTTCACATAGATTTTCAAGAAAAATTGGCCATTCTCAGATCTTAGTGTGACATTACAAATTGCATGTACAAAATATTCCAGTAAGCATTTGATTACCCTATGCAGGTTCTCAAACATCAAAATTCTGATAAAATGGGCTGTGTTTGCATACCTGCAGCACCCAAAGTTAAGAGGAGAAATCAACATAAGTGGAAGTAGAATTCACTAAGAATTATTTTTGTAATTAATAAGTGTTTTCAAAATACAAACCGTAACCCGTTTTGGGTTGGATAAACAATGATACCCATCAATACCTTAATATTCATGTTCTCTCTAGATTTCTTTGAAAACATCTCGTAGATTTTAAGTAAAAATGGCCATTCGCTGTTTTTGGTGTGAAATTACAAGTTGCATGAATAAATATTTCTGTTAGCACTTGTTAACCCTTTACAAACTGCCAAAAACAATATTTTGGATACATTTGAGATAAAATGGACCATTTTCAAATAGACACAGCACTCGGCGGGTATGTGTCAAACAAACATAACTCCTTTTGTCGGTCATTAACTTGTCGAACGACGATATTGATATTAACCCCACTCCACCGTCAATGACGGTTTTTACATAAACAATTTTTTTATCAAACTGAGTCATTTGAGACTACTGTACTCACCTTTCCCAAAACATCAATGAAGGAACTTCAGTGAGACAGTTAAAAACAATTCATCATATACTGTGGAGTCATGACAAATCATGAAATCTCATCGGGAAAAACCAGAGATTCTCCAGAATCATAAAGTCTAGTTTATATATTTATTCCAACATGCGCACATTTATGGACGCGCAATTATGAAGACGCTAACTGTCGGAAAAGTCATACTTTGATAAACGATGCATTCTATTTTATTAACCCGTGAATATGATTTGGAACAGTTTATTTGTGAATGTTTGTGAATTTTGGAACGATTTTAATAATACTACATACCACTGAAAATAATACTAGCCTAGGTATGTTGAATAAATCTCTGTGTAAATAGGACCTATGTTTTATGGATGCTATGCATTACCAGGAACTGAAATATTCTGTATAGGTATAATGGTATGCGGCGTTGGTTGAAAGGGTACGAATTGCACCTCTCCAGAGTGGCTACAGTCTACCACTGATGATTCCCTCGTGGCCCAGAAGGTCTCACTAATTAGCGACAAAAAGCGCCAAGAAGCGACAGGAGGCGTCAAGAAAGCGACAATAAGCAGAAGCGTAAGGAGCGCGAAAAAGAAGTCGAATTAGCGTCAAGAAAACAAGTATTTATTTATTATTCTTTGGTGTTTAAGGTCACATACTTATGCACAATGGCAAATCGTGACCGTGACAAAATCGTGACCGTGACAATTTATTGTTCGGGTGAAGGAAGTTGGAATACCCGGAGAGAACCACCGAGCATCGACAAGCAACTGTCAGCTCCTCAACATTCTAACTGTTCAAGCTCCGCTCAAGTAGGGTTACAGCGGTTAAAGACATGTTCACCATCGACGTGCAGTACGCCTTAGTACACGGCGTCAACGTGCCCCCATGTAGGCAACCGGGGTAAAGTGCCTTGCCCAAGGACACAACGCGGACCGTCCCGGACAGGGATCGAACTCGGGACCTCTGGCATAGAAGTCCAACAGTCTACCACTGAGCCACCGTGCTCCCTTCAAGAAAACAAGAAATATTTATTTTTTAAATAAGTATGTAGAATAACATATGACATTTTATTGTGGTAGAACGCCTAAATTAAGTTTTCAAAGTTTGTAGCGTGTTTCCAGACCTCACGACGAGAACGTGGTTCTACTTAGAGGCTTTTATTTTTTTTTCTACAGAGTTGGTACTTTTGCAACTATCACACAAGTTTGGCGTGCGGTTGAATTTATTCAAAACTCCAAATTTGAATAATGGTTTCATTCAGCTTGTGCAAGTAAAATTTATGCACTCGCTTACATGGAATAAAATAAACAATGAAAACAAATTGTCCTTGTGGTCTCTAATTATTACAATAACAACCAATTAACAAGATAATTGCTACAACAACATGCTATAATCTTTCACACGTGACAGATTGTATTATTAGGGGACGCGGTAGCTCAGTAGGGAGAGGTGCAGGCTGTAAGCCGAGAGGTCCTCGGTTCGAATCCCACCTGCGGCAAGCGCGTTGTATCCTTGGGCAGGATAGTTCACTCCCATTATCCACGTGGGGGCACGGTAGCGTTGTGTATTAAGGCTTACTGCACGTCGATGGCGCACCTGTCTTCAAACAATGCTAACGCTGCATGTGTCCAGTTAGTATGTTGGGGAGCTGACAGTTGCTCTCAGTTGCTCGGTAGTTCTCTCAGGGTACTCCGGCTTCCTCCACCCATAAAACTGTCGTGGTCATGATTAGCCACTGTGCAGAAACATGTGACCTTAAAACTCCCAAAAGTAATAAATAAATAATCATTGTATTAAGTTGTGAGCACGTGATGTAAGTCGGATAGAAACTAAAATAAAAAATTGCTTTGGAAAACTAGGGGCGGGTGGAGATGAGATTCTGTGAACCAATTTATCATTATTATTATTATTAGTTATGTCGGACCTTATTGTCGAAGTACAGCTTGTTTATTTAAAAAAATCTATTTCTAGTCGCTCCATTGTAATAATAATAATCCACTGACATATGTTATTAGGCTTTTCCCTCTGGAAAAGACTATTGTGTTTCTACGGATTATTATTATTTTTTTTTTTTTTTTTTTTTTTTTTTTTTTAGGCTTTTCCCTCTGGAAAAGACTATTGTTTTTCTACGGATTATTATTTTTTTGGGGTTTTTTTTTTTTTTTTTTTTTTTTTTCCACACATTTTGTCCGTACGATTCAGAAGCCATTTTCGAACCGATGTTCACAAAATTTCGCACACACATAGAGGGGCACAAAACCTAAAAGGTACCGAAGCGGATTTTTCGATTTAACCCTTATTTCGTCAGAATTGGCAAAAAACTGTCAAAATTGGGGTTTATCGGCACTTTCTCGAAACACGTCTTGTAGATTTTTTTTAAACATTCATCATTGCTAGACCTGCCTGTGATACGACCTTTGATATACACGACATATCAGGCAATGCATATGGTAACCCTCCACAGCCTGCCAAACATCGAAATTTTGATGAAATGGGCTGTTTTCGGGCCCCCACAGCACCCAAATGAAACAGGATAGATACACATAACTTCCTTTATTGGAAGTGGAATTCACCGAGGATCATTTTTGTAAGTAATAAATGTGTTCAGAAAACCTAGCGTTAACCCGTTTTGGGCTGGTTAAACAGCAATACCCCCAAAAAGCTCAAAACTTCATGTTTTCCGTGGATTTCTCTAGACGAGTCTTGTAGATTTTCAGGAAACATTTGTCACTCCCAGGTCTTGGTGTGACATTACAAGTTGCATGGACAAAATATTCCGGTCAGCATTAGTTAACCCTCCCCGAGCTGCTAAACGTAAAAATTGTGATAAAAAATGGGCTGTTTTTGGACACCAACAGCACCCAAACGGCGTACCACAGAGAAAGTGGCCTTCATTTATCGGACGCAAAATTGATCGGAAAATATTTTTGAAAGTGGTAAGGGTATTCAAAATTCGACGTCTTAACCCATTTTCGGCTAGGTAAAGAGAGATACCCATTAAAACCTTAAAATACCCTCTTTCTGTGGATTTCTCTAAAAACATCTCGTAGGTTTTCAAGAAAAAATCGGCTATTTGCTGGTCTTGGTGTGACATTACAAGTTGCATGGACAGCATTAGTTAACCCTCCCAGGGCTCCTCAACATCAAAATTGTGATAAAATTGGCAGTTTGTGGACACCAACAGCACCCAATGGGTACACCACAAAGAAAAGCGCCTCCTTTTATCGAGTGTACAATTTATACAGAAACATTTTTGTAAGTAGTAAGGGTATTCAATAGTCGAAGTCTTAACCCATTTTGGGTAGGCTAAGAGAGATATCCCTCAAAAGCTTTAAATTCCCATTTTCTGTGAATTTTCCTAACAGTAGCTTTTAGGGTTTCAAAAAAAATTAACTATTCGTAGGTCTTTATGTGACATTACAAGTTGTAGGGACAAAATACTCCGGTGAGCGTTTATTAACCATCTACAAGCTGCCAAGTATCGTAATTTTGTTGACATGGTCTGTTTGAGGACACGTACAACACCCAATGTATACACGAGAGATAAACATAATCACCTTTGTTGGAAGTGGAATTCACAGAGGACCATTTTCGTAAGTAATAAGGGTATTCAAAAAACCAAGCGTTAACCCCTGTTGTGGAGGTTAACAGGGATACCCATCGAAAGCTTAAAAAATCGTTTTTCCTGGATTTCTTTACAAACATCTTGTAGGGTTTTCAAGAGAAAATGGCCGTTGATAGGTCTTGGTATCACATTACCAGTTGCATAGATAAATTATTCTGGTAGGTATTTGTTAACCCTCCATGATGTGCTAAATGTTAAAAATTTTGAAGAAATAGTCTGTTTTTGGACACTAACAACATCAAATGGAAATGCCACAGAGAAACGTAACTTCTTTTACTGGACGCAAAACTGATAGAGAAACATTTTTGTAAGTAGTAAGGATATTCAAAAATCGAGGTCTTAACCCATTGTCGACTGGTTAAGGAGATATACCCCTCAAAAGCTTAAAATTCCCGTTTTCTGTGGATTTCTCCAAAAAATCTAGCACGTTTTCAAGAAAAATTGACCATTTTTAGGTCTTTGAGTGACATTACACGTTGCATGGACAAAATATTCCAGTAAGCAATTATTAACCCTCCAGAGCCTGGAAAGTATAGACATTTTGAGAAAATGGGCTGTTTTGGAGCACCCATAACACCCAATGTGTTCCTGCGTGATAAACATAACCTTCCTCATTGGAAGTGAAATTCACTGAGGATCATGTTTGTAAGTAATGAAGGTATTCACAAAACCAAGCATTAATCCGTTTTGGGCTGGTTACAGAGCGATACCCCTCAAAAGGTTAAAAATTCATATTTTCCGAGGATTTCTCTAAAAGCCTCTCGTAGGTTTTCAAGACAAATATTGGCCATTCTCATTTGAGACTACCATACTCACCTTGTATGAACTCAAAAGTAAGTGTATATTTATTTATTATCAAGAATAACCGCCCATAAGTTCCACTCTCACCGTGTCCCGCTTCATCGGTCGCCAGCGGTCGATTTATCCAAACAAAATTACCAAGGTTACCACCTCCCCGCTGCCTCTTTCTCCAACCAAACACACATTGAAAGGTACGCCTCACCTCGTATTCCACACTGCCCTGCATGATATCATTTATTATTTATTTATTGGTGTTTAAGGGCATATACTTATGCACCATGGCTAATCAACGGGTGGAGGAAGCCGCAGTACCTGGAGAGAACCACCGAGCAACGACGAGCAGCTGCCAGCTTCCCAACATCGTAACTCCGAACTGCAGCACAGGCAGGGTTAGATTGGTTGAAGACATGCGTACCATCGACGTGCAGTACGCCTTAGTACATGGCGGCATCGTGCCCCCATATGGAGAATCAGAGTTAAGTGCCTTGCCCAAGGACACAGCATGGGAGTCCGAATTGATCGCTCAGACGGCCACCCATCAAATAATTAACCAGGCTCAACGTTGCTTAACTTCGGTGATCTGACGAGAACCGGCTACCACAATGCCACCGCTCCGCCACTGCATGATAAGAAAGCAGTAAATAACGTTAGCTACAATGGGATCAGTTACTTATAATATCAAATAGTGTTGGCACTATAGCGTTTCCCCGACAGTGGGTCCATGTATATAATAGTCTGTAAAACGGCTATACACTGCCCCTCCTCCGCCCCAGAGTGGCGACGTGGCAGTATATATCTATCTTACTGACGCTATGTTGTGCCTAAGGAACCTTACAATAAAAGGTGGGGATCCCCAACATGGGAAGGGGGGCAGGTATATTTACAACTCTGTAGGTTATCAAATGCAGTGGTGCATGGCGCCAATATTCCCCCGATAGTGGGGCTAGATATATACTAGTTTTTTAAGACGGTTATACTCCCCTTCTCCGTCCCAGGGTATATTTTATCTACACATATGTACAAACAACACTTCCTATTTTCGTATGTAATTATTGTAGTTAAAAACTTCATGTTTGTCGTTGTATGTATGGATATCTTCATTGTAATAAATAAAACTAATCCTACGGGGAAAAACCAATTGGAGAGAAATTTACTTCTGCTATTAACAGACAGGCGATAGGTGAGCTCTACAAGGTTTGAAAAAATGACATAATCATGCATAACAACTGTGGTCTAATAGGAGATAATTGATACAGGACTATACATGACATGCTCAAGAGTTTAAAGTTCACATTTTCTGTGGATATCTTCAACTGGTTCTTACAGATTTTTAAGAACAAATAAACCCTGGAGAAGAAGTATTCTCGCAAGCCTTCATTAACCCTCCACAAACCGCCAGCTATCGAAATTTTAGGTAAATTTGAGATACAATGGGCTATTTACATTAGACGCTGATTCTCAGCCGCTGATATTAATATTAACCCTCTCCACAAACAATGATGATTTAACCAAAACGTTCTTTTATCACACTGGGTCATTTGAGACTATTATACCCACTTTTCTCAAGACAACAATAAAAATACTTTAATGATACAATTAAAAACAATTCTTCAGACACTCCAGGGTCATAAAAAATCATGGATGTTTATTAACCCTCTACAGACTGCCAAGCATCGTAATTTTGTTGAAATGGGCTATTTTCAGACACGCGCAACACCCAACGTGTTCCTGGGAATTACCCATAATCTCCTTTGTTGGAAGTGGAATTCACCGAGGACCATTTTTGTAAGTAATAAGGGTATTCAAAAAAACCAAGCGTTAACCCCTTTTGTGGTTGTTAATAGTGATACCCATCAAAGGCTTAAAAATTTATGTTTTCACTGGATTTCTTTACAAACATCTGGTAGCGTTTTCAAGAGAAAATGGCCATTGATAGGTCATGGTGTCACATTACCAATTGATTGGATAAATTATTCTGGTAAGCATTTGTTAACCCTCCATGGGCTGCTAAATGTCAAAATTTTGAAAAATAGCCTGTTTTTGAACAACAACAACATCAAAGAGGAATGCAACAGAGAAACGTAGCTTCTTTTACCGGACGCAAAACTGACAGGGAAACATTTTTGTAAGTAGTAAATGGATTCAAAAATCGAGGTCTGAACCCATTTTTGACTGTTTAAGGAGATATATATATGCTTAAAATTCCAGTTTTCTATGGATTTCTCAACAACAAAAAAATTCAAGAACAATTGACCATTCGCTGGTCTTCGACTGACATTACAAGCATGAACAAAATGTTTCGGTAAACATTTGTTAACCCTCCAGAGGCTGCCAAGCATAGACATTTGGAGAAAATGGGCTGTTCTTGGGCAACCATAACACTAAATGTGTACCTACGAGATAAACATAACCTCCTTCATTGGAAGTGGAATTCACCGTCGATCATTTTTGTAAGTAATGAAGGTATTCACAAAACCAAGCATTAACCCTTTAGAGCTGGTTACAGGGAGATACCCCTCAAAAGGTTAAACATTTGTGTTATCTGAGGATTTCTTTAAAAACAATCCGTAGATTTTCAAGAAAAAATGACCATTCTCTGTTCTTAGTGTGACATTACAAGTTGCATGTACAAAATATTCCTGTAAGCATTTGTTAACCCTATGCAGGTTCTCAAACATCAAAATGTTGATAAAATGGGCTGTGTTTGCATACCCAAGTTGGGAGGAGAGATCAAAATAAGTGGAAGTAGAATTCACTGAGAATTATTTTTGGAAGTAATAAGAGTATTCAAAAAACAACACTTAACCCGTTTTGGGCTGGATAAACAATGATACCCATCAAAACCTTAAAATTCATGTTCTCCCTGGATTTCTCTGAAAACATCTTGTAGATTTTAAAGAAAAAAATGGCCATCCACAGTTCTTGGTGTGACATTACAAGTTGCATGAATAAATATTCCTGTTATCACTTGTTAACCCTCTACAAACTGCCAGACATCAATATTTGGGATACATTTGAGATAAAATGAACCATTTTTAAATTGACACAGCACTCAGTGGGTATGTGTCAAACAAACATAACTCCTTTTGTCGGTCATTGACTTGTTGGAAGACGATATTGACATTAAACCAGTCCACCGTTAATGATGGTTTTTACCTAAACAATTTTTTATCAAACTCTGTCATTTGAGATTACTATCTTCACCTTTTTCATAACATCAATGAAGGGATTTCAGTGAGACAGTTAAAAACAACAAGACACTGTGGGGCCATGAAAAATCATGGAATCTCATCGGGAAAAGCCATGATTCTCCAGAATCATAAAGTCTAGTTTTTTTTGTTTTTTTTTTGTTTTTTTTCCACACATTTTTGTCCGTACGATTCAGAAGCCATTTTCGAACCGATTTTCACATAATTTGGCACACGCATAGAGTGGCAAAAAATCTAAAAATGAACCAAAGCAGAATTTTCGATTTAACCCTTATTTTGCCAAAATTGGGGTTTATCGGCACTTTCTCGAAACACGTCTTTAGGATTTTTTTTAAACATTCATCATTACTAGACCTGCCTATGACACAACCTTTGATACACACGACATATTAGGCGATGCATATGGTAACCCTCCACAGGCTGCCAAACATCGAAATTTTGATGAAATGGGACGGTTTCAGACCCCCCACAACACCCAAACGATACCCGAGAGTTAAACATAACTTCCTTTATTGGAAGTGAAATTCACCGAGGATCATTTTTGTAAGTAATAAGGGTGTTCAGAAAACCAAGTGTTAACCCGTTTTGGGCTGGTTAAACAGCGATACCCCAAAAAAGCTCAAAACTTCATGTTTTCCGTGGATTTCTCTAAACGAGTCTTGTAGATTTTCAAGAAAAATTGGTCACTCTCAGGTCTTGGTGTGACATTACAAGTTGCATGGATAAAATATTCCGGTCAGCATTAGTTAACCCTCCCCGAACTGCTAAACGTAAAAATTGTGATAAAATGGGCTGTTTTTAGACACCAACAGCACCCAAACGATATACCACAGAGAAAGTGGCCTTCATTTATCGGACGCAAAATTGATCGGAAAATATTTTTGAAAGTGGTAACGGTATTCAAAATTTGACGTCTTAACCCATTTTGGGCTGGTTAAAGAGAGATACCCATTAAAATCTTAAAATACCCGTTTTCTGTGGATTTCTCTAACAACATCTTGTAGGTTTTCAAGAAAAATCGGCTACTTGCAGGTCTTGGTGTGACATTACAAGTCGCATGAACAAAATATTCCGGTCAGCATTAGTTAGCCTCCCCGGGCTGCTGAAGGTCAAAATTGCGATAAAATGGGCTGTTTTCGCACACCAACAGCACCCAAAGGGTACACCATAAAGAAAAGTGCCTTCTTTTATCGCGCGTACAATTTATACGGAAACATTTTTGTAAGTAGTAAGGGTATTCAAAAGTCGACGTCTTAACCCATTTTGGGCAGGCTAAAGAGAGATATCCCTTGAAAGCTTTAAATTCCCATTTTCTGTGAATTTCCCTAACGGTAACTTGTAGGGTTTCAAGACAAATTGACTATTCGTAGGTCTTTATGTGACATTACAAGTTGCATGGACAAAATACTCCGGTGAGCGTTTTTTAACCATCTACAAGCTGCCAAGCATCGTAATGTTGTTAACATGGGACTGTTTTCAGACACGCACAACACCTAATGTATGCATGAGAGATAAACATGATCTCCTTTGTTTGAAGTGGAATTCACAGAGGACCATTTTTGTAAGTAATAAAGGTATTCAAAAAGCCAAGCGTTAACCCCTGTTGAGGAGGTTAACAGGGATATCCATCAAAAGCTTAAAAAATCGTTTTCCCTGGATTTCTTTACAAACATTTTGTGGGGTTTTCAAGAGAAAATGGCCGTTGATAGGTCTTGGTGTCATATGACCAGTTGCATGGATCAATTATTCTGGTAGGCATTTGTTAACCCTTCATGGGCTGCTAAATGTAAAAAAATTGAGGAAATAGTCTGTTTTTGGACACCAACAACATCAAATGGAAATGCCACAGAGAAACGTAACTTCTTTTACGGGATGCAAAACTCATAGGGAAACATTGATATTGATATTAACCCATTCTACCATTAATGATGGGTTTAACCTAAACATTTTTTTATCAAACCCAAACCGAGTCATTTGAGACTACTATACTCACCTTTCTCATAACATCAATGAAGGAACTTTAGTGAGACAGTTAAAAACAATTCATTAGACACTGTCTGGTCAAGAAAAATCATGGAATCCAATCGGGAAAAGCCATGATTCTCCAGAATCATAAAGTCTAGTTTTTTTTGTTTTTTTTTCCACACATTTTGTCCGTACGATTCTGAAGCCATTTTCGAACCGATTTTCACGAAATTTTGCACACGCATAGAGGGGCACAAAATCTAAAAATGTACTGAAGCGGAATTTTCGATTTAACCCTCATTTCGTCAGAATTGGCAAAAAACTTCCAAAATTTGGGTTTATCGGCACTTTCTCGAAACAGGTCTTGTAGATTTTTTTTATACATTCGTCATTGCTAGACCTGTCTGTGACACGCCCTTTGGTACACATGACATATCAGGCGATGCATATGGTAACCCTCCACAGGCTGCCAAACATCGAAATTTTGATGAAATAGGCCGGTTTCAGGCCCCCACTGCACCCAAACGATACACGAGAGATAAACATAATTTCCTTTATTGGGAGTGGAATTCACCGTGGATCATTTTTGTCAGTAATAAGGGTGTTCAGAAAACCAAGCGTTAACCCATTTTGAGCTGGTTAAACAGCAATACCCCCATAATGCTCAAAAGTTCGTGTTTTCCGTGGATTTCTCTAAACGAGTCTTGTAGATTTTCAAGAAAAATTGGTCACTCTCAGGTCTTGGTGTGACATTACAAGTTGCATGGATAAAATATTCCGGTCAGCATTAGTTAACCCTCCCCGAACTGCTAAACGTAAAAATTGTGATAAAATGGGCTGTTTTTAGATGCCAACAGCACCCAAACGGTATACCAGAGAGAAAGGGGCCTTCATTTATCGGACGCAAAATTGATCGGAAAATATTTTTGAAAGTGGTAAGGGTATTCAAAATTTCACGTCTTAACCCATTTTGGGATTGTTAAATAGAGATACCCATTAAAATCTTAAAATACCCCTTTTCTGTGGATTTCTCTATCAACATTTTGTAGGTTTTCAAGAAAAAATCGGCTATCTGCAGGAGTTGGTGTGACATTACAAGTTGCATGAACAAAATATTCCGGTCAGCATTAGTTAACCCTCCCCAGGCTGTTGAAGGTCAAAATTGTGATAAAATTGGCTGTTTTTGGACACCAACAGCACCCAAAGGGTACACCACAAAGAAAAGTGCCTCCTTTTATCGAGCGCACAATTTATACGGAAACATTTTTGTAAGCAGTAAGGGTATTCAAAAGTCGAAGTCTTAACCCATTTTGGGCAGGCTAAAGCGAGATATCCCTTGAAAGCTTTAAATTCCCATTTTCTGTGAATTTCCCTAACAGTAACTTGTAGGGTTTCAAGACAAATTGACTATTCGTTGGTCTTTATGTGACATTACAAGCTGCATGGACAAAATACTCCGGTGAGTGTTTATTAACCATCGACAAGCTGCCAAGCATCGTAATTTTGTTAACATGGGGCTGTTTTCAGACACGCACAGCACCCAATGTATACATGAGAGATAAACATAATCTCCTTTGTTGGAAATGGAATTCACAGAGGACCATTTTTGTAAGTAATAAGGGTATTAAAAAAAACAAAGCCTTAACCCCTGTTGGGGAGGTTAACACGGATACCCTTCGATCGCTTAAAAATCGTTTTCCCTGGATTTCTTTACAAACATTTTGTGGGGTTTCCAAGAGAAAATGGCCGTTGATATGTCTTGGTGTCATTTGACCTGTTGCATGGATAAATTATTCTGGTAGGCATTTGTTAACCCTCCATGGGCTGCTAAATGTAAAAAAAAATGAAGAAATAGTCTGTTTTGGACACCAACAAATGAAAATGCCGCAGAGAAACGTAACTTCTTTTACCGGACGCAAAACTGATAGGGAAACATTGATCTTGATATTAACCCATTCTACCATTATTGATGGGTTTTACCTAAACATTTTTTTTATCAAACCCAAACCGAGTCATTTGAGACTACTATACTCACCTTTCTCATAACATTAATGAGGGAACTTCAGTGAGACAGTTAAAAACAATTCATCAGACACTGTGGGGTCATGACAAATCATGGAATCTAATCGGGAAAAGCCATGATTCTCCAGAATCATAAAGTCTAGTTTTTTTTTTGTTTTTTTGGGGGGGGGGGGGGGGGGGGGGGGTTTCCACACATTTTTGTCCGTACGATTCAGAAGCCATTTTCGAACTGATTTTCACGCAATTTGGCACACGCATAGAGTGGCAAAAAATCTAAAAATGTACCAAAGCGGAATTTTCGATTTAACCCTTATTTCGCCAGAATTGGCAAAAACTGCCAAAATTGGGGTTTATCGGCACTTTCTCGAAACACGTCTTTAGGATTTTTTTAAAACATTCATCATTTCTAGACCTGCCCATGACACGACCTTTGATACACACGACATATTAGGCGATGCATATGGTAACCCTCCACAGGCTGCCAAACATCGAAATTTTGATGAAATGGGCCGGTTTCAGGCCCCCAGAGCACCCAAATGATACAAGAGAGATAAACATAACTTCCTTTATTTGAAGTGGAATTCACCGGAGATCATTTTTGTAAGTAATAATGGTGTTCAAAAAACCAAGCATTAACCCGTTTTGGGCTGGTTAAACAGCAATACCCCCAAAAAGCTCAAAAATTCAGGTTTTCCGTGGATTTCTCTAAGCGAGTCTTGTAGATTTTCATGAGAAAATTGTCACTCCCAGGCCTTGATGTGACAATAGAAGTTGCATGGACAAAATACTTCGGTGAGCATTTGTTAACCCTCCACGGGCTGCTAAAAGTCAAAATTGTGATAAAATGGGCTGTTTTTGGACGGCAACGGCACCCAACGGGTACGCCACAGAGAAAAGTGATTTCTTTCATCGAGCGCACAATCTATAGGGAAACATTTTTGTAAGTAGTAAGGATATTTAAAAAACGAAGTCTTAACCCATTTTGGGCAGGCTAAAGAGAGAGACCCCTTAAAATCTAAAAATTCCCATTTTCTGTGGATTTCTCTAAATACATTCCATAGGTTTTCAAGAAAAATTGACTACTTGCAGGTCTTTGTGTGACATTACAAGTGGCATGGACAAAATATTCCGCTGAGCGTTCATTAACCCTCTACAGAATGCCAAGCATCATAATTTTGTTGAAATGGGCTGTTTTCGGACACACACAGCACGCAATGTATGTCCGAGAATTACACATAATCTCCTTTGTTGGAAGTGGAATTCACTGAGGACCATTTTTGTAAGTAATAAGGGTATTCAAAATCGCAAGCGTTAACCCCTTTTGGGGTTGTTATTAGCGATACCCATCAAAAGCTAAAAAAAATTATGTTTTCCGTGGATTTCGTTACAAACATCTTGTAAGTTTTCAACAGAAAATGACCATTGATAGGTCTTGGAGTCACATTACCGGTTGCATGGATAAAATATTCCAGTAAGCATTTTTTAACCCTCCATGGGCTGCTAAATGTCAACATTTTGAAAAAATAGTCTGTTTTTGGACACCAACAACAACAAATGGGAATGCCACAGAGATACATAACTTCTTTTACCGGATGCAAAACTGACAGAGAAAAATTTAGTAAGTAGTAAGGGTATTAAAAAAATCGAG
Source organism: Pictodentalium vernedei (assembly GCA_031216915.1). Classification (NCBI taxonomy): domain Eukaryota; kingdom Metazoa; phylum Mollusca; class Scaphopoda; order Dentaliida; family Dentaliidae; genus Pictodentalium; species Pictodentalium vernedei. The sequence goes on from CM062296.1 coordinate 584,260,202, forward strand.
GTCTTAACCCATTTTCGCATGGTTAAGATGTACACCTTAAAAGCTTAAAATTCCAGTTTTCTGTGGATTTCTCCAAAAAATCTAGTAAGTATTCAAGAAAAAATGACCATTTGCAGGTCTTGGAGTGACATTACAAGTTACATAGACAAAATATTCCGGTAAGCGTTAGTTAACTCTCCAGAGGCTGCAAAGCATAGAAATTTTGAGAAAATGGACTGTTCTTGGGCACCCATTGCACGCAATGTGTACCTGCGAGATAACCATAACCTCCTTCTTTGGAAGTGGAATTCATCAGACCAGGCATTAACCCGTTTAGGGCTGGTCTTAACCCGTTTTGGGCTGGTTAAAACAGCGGTACGCATCAAAGACTTAAAATTTCATGTTTTCCCTGGATTTCTTTAAAAACATCTTGTAGATTTCAAGAAAAAATGGCCATTCACGGGTCTTCATGTGACATTACAAGTTACATGGACAAAATATTCCGTTGAGCACTCGTTAACTCTCCACGAGCTGCTAAACATCAAAATGTTGATAAAATGGTTTGTTTGCAGACACCAAGAGCACCCAATGGATATGTAACAGAGAAAGGTAACTTCTTTTACTGCGCGTAGAATTCACAGAGGATCAGTTTTGTAAGTAGTAAGGGCATTTAAAAGAATGAAACTTAACCTATTTTAGACTGGATGAGGAGAGATACCCCTTAAAAGCTTAAAATTTACATTTTCTGTGGATTTCGCTAACTGCTTGTTGGCGATTTTCAAGAACAATTGGACATTGGCAGGTCTTACAAATTGCATAGATAGAATATTCCGCTAGTCGTTTGTTAATCCCGCTACAGGCTGCTAAACATCAAAATTTTGATAAAATCGGCTGTTTTCGGGCAGCAAATGGGTATGTAATAGGTAAACATAACCTCTTTTATCAGACTCAGAATTCATGAGGGATAATGTATGATAGTGTTAAGGGTATTCAAGGGAGCGTGGTGGCTCAGTGGTAGACTGTTGTACTTCTATGCTAGAGGTCCCGAGTCCGATCCCCGTCCGGGACGACTCACGTTGTGTCCTTCGGCAAGGCACTTTAGCCCGGTCGCCGACATGGGGGCACGATGACGCCGTGTACTAAGGCATACTGCACGTCGATGGTACATATGTCTTCACCCTCTGTAACCCTGCTTGAGCGGAGCTTGAACAGAGTTAGAATGTTGAGGAGCTGACAGTTGCTCGTCGTTGCCTGGTGGTTCTCTCCGTGTACTCCGGCTTCCTCCACCTATAAAACTGTCACGGTCACGATTAGCCATTGTGCATAAGTATGTGACCTTAAACACCAATAAACAAATAAATAAATAAATAAATAAATAAATAAATAAGGGTATTCAAAAGGCCAAGCCTTAACCCTGTTTATAGGATTAAAGACAGACAGCCCATGCCGTGTACGCTGCCTACATTACTTGTAAAATCGACAGCCCCACTAAATCTACTTCGAGGTGCGGTGTCGGACCCGACCACCTGACAGTTGTGACCTCATTAGATAACACTCCTTCGTTGTATTTAGCAGCATGGATTTCCCCAAGAAGCAAAGACAAAAATATGTCTGCGGAAAATAATGGCAAATATTTTATTAGGCTTTTCCCTCTGGAAAAGACTATTGTTTTTCTACGGATTATTATTATTATTTTTTTTTTTTTTGGGGGGGGGGGGGGGGGGGGGGGGGTTTCCACACATTTTGTCCGTACGATTCAGAAGCCATTTTCGAACCGATTTTCACGAAATTTTGCACACGCATAGAGGGGCACAAAATCTAAAAATGTACCCAAGCGGAATTTTCGATTTAACCCTCATTTCCTCAGAATTGGAAAAAAACCTGCCAAAATTGGGGTTTTTCGGCACTTTCTCGAAACACGTCTTGTAGATTTTTTTTTATACATTCGTTATTGCTAGACCTGTCTGTGACACGCCCTTTGCTACACACGACATATCAGGCGATGCTGCCAAACATCGAAATTTTGATGAAATAGGCCGGTTTCAGACTCCCACCGCACCCAAACAATACACGAGAGATAGATATAACTTTCTTTACTGGGAGTGGAATGCACCGAAGATCATTTTTGTCAGTAATAAGGGTGTTCAAAAAACCAAGCGTTAACCCGTTTTGGGCTGGTTAAACAGCAATACCCCCATAAAGCTCAAAAATTTGTATTTTCCGTGGATTTCTCTAAACAAGTCTTGTAGATTTTCAAGAAAAATTTGTCACTCCCAGGCCTTGGTGTGACAATAGAAGTTGCATGGACAAAATACTGCGGTGAGCATTTGTTAACCCTCCACGGGCTGCTAAAAGTCAAAATTGTGATAAAATGGGCTGTTTTTGGACGCCAACAGCACCCAATGGGTACGCCTCAAAGAAATGTGCCTTCTTTTATCGAGCGCACAATCTATACGCAAACATTTTTGTAAGTAGTAAAGGTATTCAAAAGTCGAAGTCTTAACCCATTTTGGACAGGCTAAAGAGAGAGACCCCTTAAAATCTTAAAATTCCCATTTTCTGTGGATTTCTCTAAAAACATCCTGTAGGTTTTCAAGAAAAATTGACGACTCGCAGGTCTTTGTGTGATATTACAAGTTGCATGGACAAAATATTCCGGTGAGCGTTTATTAACCCTCTAGAGGCTGCCAAGCATCGTAATTTTGTTGAAATGGGCTGTTTTCAGGCACGCACATCACCCAACGTGTACCTTAGAAATAAACATAATCTCCTTTGTTGGAAGTGGAATTCACCAAAGACCATTTTTGTAAGTAATAAGGGTATTCAAAAAACCAAGCGTTAACCCATTTTGTGGTTGCTAATAGTGATACCCATCAAAGGCTTAAAAATTTATGTTTTTCCTGGATTTCTTTACAAACATCTGGTAGGGTTTTCGAGAGAAAATGGCCATTGATAGGTCATGGTGTCACATTACCAGTTGATTGGATAAATTATTCCGGTAAGCATTTGTTAACCCTCCATGGGCTGCTAAATGTCAAAATTTTGAAAAAATAGTCTGTTTTTGAACAACAACAACATCAAATGGGAATACAACAGAGAAACGTAACTTCTTTTAGGGGGGGCAAAACTGACAGGGAAACATTTTTGTAAGTAGTAAATGTATTCAAAAATCGAGGTCTTAACCCATTTTTAACTGGTTAAGGAGATATACCCCTTAAAAGCTTAAAATTCCAGTTTTCTGTGGATTTCTCAAAAAAAAAATAATTCAAGAGCGATTAACCATTCGCAGGTCTTCGAGTGACATTACAAGTTGCATGAACAAAATGTTTCGGTAACCATTTGTTAACCCCCCAGAGACTTCCAAGCATTGACATTTGGAGAAAATGGGCTGTTCTTGGGCAACCATAACACCAAATGTGTAATTGTGTACCTACGAGATAAACATAACCTCCTTCAATGGAAGTGGAATTCACCGTCGATCATTTTTGTAAGTAATGAAGATATTCACAAAACCAAGCATTAACCCTTTAGAGCTGGTTAAAGAGAGATACCCCTCAAAAGGTTAAAAATACATGTTATCTGAGGATTTCTTTAAAAACATCCCGTAGATTTTCAGGAAAAAATGGCCATTCTCATATCTTAGTGTGACATTACAAGTTGCATGTACAAAATATTCCTGTAAACATTTGTTAACCCTATGCAGGTTCTCAAACATCAAAATGTTGATAAAATAGGCTGTGTTTGCGTACCCACAGCACCTGAAGTTGGGAGGAGAGATCAAAATAAGTGGAAGTAGAATTCACTGAGAATTATTTTTGGAAGTAATAAGTGTATTCCAAAAACAACACTTAACCCGTTTTGGGCTGGAAAAACAATGATACCCATCAAAAGCTTAAAATTCCTGTTCTCCCTGGATTTCTCTGAAAACATCTTATAGATTTTAAAGAAAAAATGGCCATTCACAGTTCTTGGTGTGACATTACAAGTTGCATGAATAAATATTCCTGTTGGCACTTGTTAACCCTCTACAAGCTGCCAGACATTAATATTTTGGATACATTTGAGATAAAATGGACCATTTTTAAATTGACACAGCACTCAGTGAGTATGTGTCAAACAAACATAACTCCTTTTGTCGGTCATTGACTTGTTGGACGACGATATTGACATTAACTCACTTCACCGTTAATGATGGTTTTTACCTAAACTATTTTTTTCAAACTGTGTCATTTGAGACTACTATCTTCACCTTTCTCATAACATCAATGAAGGAACTTCAGTGAGACAGTTAAAAACAATTCATCAGACACTGTGGGGTCATGAAAAATCATGCAATCTCATCGGGAAAAGCCATGATTCTCCAGAATCATAAAGTCTAGTTCTATACATACTATTCAAAAAAAGTAGGGGATATCCAAACTGATGTTGATATTTTCGGAAAATGGTATTGGATACACGTGATTGGACACATCAATATATTACCAAGTTGAGTGTGGATCATGAATGTGATTGGCCCACGAAAACTTCGTGCAGGTTTTTCGCACGAGCGCCGCGTTAATGTTTGTGGGGTACGTTTTGAAATTTTCATTTGTACTGGACGGGCTTTTTCGGAGGTCTTTTCTTGGTATAAAATCGTTCATCAATAGTTTCTTGTCGAAACGTAACTTTTGAGGTATGCGAAGACTGACACGTGACGAACGGTTACGTGCCGTTGGTATGTTGGAAGCTGGCAACAGACAGACTACAAGGGCTCAAATTCTCAACGTTACTCAATCGGTGACTAGCAGGTTGTGGTCACGCTACCGTCAGAAATAAATGTTGATGGCAGACGTCAGTCAGGTCGTCCAAGGGCGACAACTGTTGACCAGGATCGTATTGGAATTTGTACGGTCGACGACCTCGAATAATTCCACGTTTGACTGAATGTCTCATCGCAGCAAGGCGTAATTGGTGTGGAGCACGACAGCGCTGGTACAATCGTCGGTGGAGCAACGGCATGTTTTCCAATGAATCGAAGTTCACTCTGGACTTCCACGACAGGCGAAGCAACCTGTGGCTGTGGCGAAATGAACGATACCATGATGTAACCGTTAGGCAGCACGATCGTTTTAGTGGTGGATCGGTTATGGTGTGGTGAGGCATAACCATGACAAGCAAAACAGCATCCCATGTCATCCAAGGGCATGCCACAGGGCAGTACTAACGTGACAACATGTAAGAAGCTCATCATGTGGTGCCATTTGCGCGACGTCACGGCCGTCAATTCATTTTCCAAGATGACAATGCAAGAGCACACAGGGCACGTGTCGCTAGAGAGTTCCCCCAGGAGCAGAACATCACTACACTGGCTTGGCCAACACTAAGTCCAGACCTTTCACCAATCTAGCACGTCTGGGATATGCTTGGCAGACAGGCGCCTACGACAACGCCAACTGCCCCCTACCAATGTCCAGGAACTCGCGGCTGCACTACAGGGAGAATGGAATAACATCAGCCAAGCTGATATTGGACGTTTGGTGAGGAGTATGTCATGTCGGATCCGAGCTTGTCTCGCGAACCGAGGAGGATTGAAAGTGGTAAATTCTCTGACTGACCGTCCATGTCTTCTGCAGCTCAGTGAGTGGAATGTATGCTTGTCAGACACCCAACTATCGCTGAAATCATTCTCTAGTTGTCACAGTGCAATGCCTCAACTGTCTTTTTGATGAAAATATAAATATATTTCTTCATATATCTCACTTTTATCAAATATCCCCCAATTAGCTTCTTGTCGCTAATTAGTGAGACCGCACCCAGAAACCTCGTTGTCACTCACAGAAGCGCTGCGTTGTCATTCTTGTTTTACGCCACCCCGGGACATATGCAATTTTCGATATTTCGGAGCAGAAAAGAGCTTGTAACCTGACCGTCTGGATTTGGAAGATGTTCCGCTGTAATTTTAAGCATGTTCGTCGATTTGAAAAACCCGGAGTTTTGATAAAAAGCAACTCGGACAAGAGCAAAGCCAAACATTCGGCGGACCCTCCAGACTTGTTCAGCCTATTTTTTCCTTTAATGGAAAATAACAGATACTGTTTGCGAACAGGACTTCGAGGGATAGTCACACTACTGGATAAAGATAAATTTATTGGTAACTGCCTTTCCACATGTTCATCATTTCTGTAAAATGCCTTGGCCTTCTTCTGCGTTCGTCAACAAAAATACGATTTATCCAGAGTATCTCATAGTATACACAGTGAATCCCATGATAGCGCAGCGAATCCTTCGAACGATTTAACAGTGTGCGTATACGACTGTTGTATCAAAAACGGATGCTTGACGTATGATGGTATGACCGCCACCTTAGAGTACACAAACATAGAGTTTTACAAGAAATACTTACAGTGCAGTCATTACAAACGCAGACACAAAATATCGACCAAATCGTTACTGGATGGCGAACTAGAGCCAATACTATAAAACTTGTACAATTGTATTTTCTGGTAATGTAGTGGCTAGTTATGACTTTAAATGAGTTGAAATGAACTATTAGCATTTTCATATCTTTTGAAATGCTAATGATTCATTTTAGTCGGTATATTAATAGGTAGAAAATACAATTGTAAACGTGTTATAGTATTGGCGCCTGGTTAGTGTCGTTTACGTAATGACAAAGAAATATTATTTATTTATTTATTTATTTATTTATTTATTTATCTATTTATTTATTTTTTTATCCAGATTTAGCGACAGCCAGTGTCACTTCGTGTCGGAGATAATCTGATAAAAAGCCCAGGTAATTTTTACGGTGTGTACAGTACCTTCCAATACAAGCCAAAAGATTAGTGCCACATTATTTAATTTGCGTTTGTCGGTGTCGCGAAGATGACTCATTTGTGGATGGGGTTTGTAAACCCACTTTATTCTGACTTTGAATTGCTCAAGTACCAACTGATAAGATATTCAAAACTACACCATCATGGCATGCTTTCAGTTTGTGGAAGGCATGCACATGCATTCAGTTCGTGGGTGCATGTATTGATGAAACTTTATCATTTGTATTTTCTAGAATTGTATTTTCTAGTTGTATCTTTAAATGGGCTGAAATGAACCATTATCATTTTCAAAGGTGCGGCAATTTGCAAGTTGGCAAATTACCAAATCTTTTAAAATGCTGATTTATTTTAGTCAGTTATATTAATTTGTAGTAAATACAATTCTAGAAAACACAATTGTAAACGTTATATAGTATTGGCTCCAAAACGAATCAGTATCTAAGACTTCAATCCAGGCGAAAATGACCCGATTGGAAAAAAAGTATTGGTTTAGTGTCACACCTCTCCCCCACCCCAGAAGTTAGTTGCGCCCCAACTGCCTTTACCGACAAGTTTATTAACCCTTTACCCAACGAATCGCCCGCATCCGCCCGCGTAATATGCAACTTCAGCAGTTGAAAAAATATTATTTTTTTAAAATTTCAACAAAACCATATCATGTGACCCCTCGTTGGAACGAGCTCGTCGAGCTCGTTCCAACGAGGGGTCACATGATATGGTTTTGTTGAAATTTTTTGAAAAAATTGAAAAAATGATATTTAAAATAATAAATTTTGATATCGTCTGCGTTGGGTAAAGTTTTTTAAGCCTAACCATGTGACTTTATTATGTAACTATACATAAGTCGTTTATTGAACTCCTGCAACAAGAGTTGGCCTATCAATAGTTGGACATTTTATTGAGCCTGAGTCTAAAAGCTAAGATTTCATGCACTGAAAAAATAAGAGGGTACCTTTGTAAAGTATGGCTGTAAAGTTGATGTAAGAAAAGAAAAAAAAATCTCTAATTTGGGAGACTGTTTGCTTTTAAAATATATGGGGGTATTTTAGTCAATAATGCCCATCGAGGTATTTGAGCCAGAGTGTTTCAGGAGTTGGGTGTTTCTTAGCAGTGATACCAGCAGCTCAAGAAGTACTCATGTTCCACCAAGACTAAAATCCTCGCCATGTGATTGGTTGAGGGTTAGCGTTGTTTCCTCTATGTTTTCGGCCCCAGTAGCATATGCTACCGTCCGACGCCGACACGCGAAATATTTGAAATGACGTTGCCCGTTTGGTAATAACTTCTTCAACGGAGGGACTTGCAAACTGCTTAATTTTTAGTCCGGCCGCCAGGGTGCTAAACCTTAAAATGACGTTCAAAGTTTTTTTCCATGATGGATGTGTAAGAGTAACATCTCCTGACTACGAAAAACTTTACTGGACGTCTGGTAGCCTTGAGCAATTTGAAATGTCCACGCTGATGAATCTAATAACCTTATTTGTTCATCGCAACACTCTAGCGCAGCATTGCAAGAGCAGCAAAACGTGCACATCACCAACCTTGAGAGATTGTCACAGCCATGATTCTGACCGCCATTGGAATAGGGTTTGGGTTCCCCGGGAAAGTTCTGTGCGAACTTGCTCATCAGTGCTAAACCTAACTCTACGACCTTGGCCACGTTGATAAACCAAAGACTCAGCTTTTCGGTTACGATATTGACAATGGTTTTATAGGATCTATACGCATCTCTGGTTTGGAGTGGAGACCTTTGCGGTCAACAGCATCGGACGCAGTTCGCTCTTTGTCCTCCTCTTTGTGCAAAATTTGGGATCCTTCTTGTGTTCTTGTCCTCACGTATCTCTAATATGCTATGAGCTAAGGATCCAAAGGCATCAGGGGCGGCGGAACCGGGGGGAGAGTGCTGGGGGAGCTTCAGCCCCTCCACTTATTTGCCGGGCCATGTTTTTTTGTATGCATATATTTTAACACAACCAATGACTGTTGAAACAAGGGGCGGATCCAGAGCCTCCCCCATATTTTCGCCAGCTATGTTTCTCTCGTACTGGTTCAGTTTCGATGGATTTCGGATCATTTTTTGCAGTAAGTGGCAGATAAACGCTAAAATGTATACACTCTGTTAATAAATCGGTTAACTGAAATAGATCGTAATCTTACAGACATACAAGTACCAAATCCACCCCCAGACAAGATAATCCACAGACAATAAAATTGCTGTAAACGTCTGGTAAAGCATGCAGGTGAGATCTATTCGTCAGCTTTGGTCGTTATGACCAAAGCTGATAAATAGACCTCACCTGTATGCTTTACCAACGTTTTTTAACGGCTCTCAAAGTGTGAAATCTTTCAAATACATCTCCTGAAAAATCTCAAAATATACACTCAGATGCATGGAAATGGGGGTTTTGAGACCCTGGAATTTAAAATTTTCATACCGACGACTATCCATCGCCCGATCCCCCCCCCCCCCCACCCACTTTGAAAATCGTTCCGCCGCTCCTGGGCATGTAAACTTAGAGCGCATACCTTAAGGGTTTCTGAATTGAGATTAATGCCTATAATACTCGACTTATCGTGGCCATATCTCATAAATGTAGTCTCTATGAACATGTCACTCCATAACCCGTTTCAAAGACCCGGGATGTCTCATCACCTCTCATAAAATGGGCCAAAACATTACGCTCAAGATTGGTGGAGGTAGTACAGGTCATACCTCGCATAATTCATATGGTCGGATGCGAAATAGTATGGCAACATACTTCGCACAACATGAAGGTGAAGGGGCCAGTCATCTCCCCGTTCAGCACGTTCTTGTAAATGCTCTTTATTAATTTATAAATGTTGTTCTTAAAACGCTTGTTTTCAAAACAAAACAGCAGTTTTTCATAGGCAGAATTGAGTCCGGCGGAAATGCGTATGCGCGAGGTTGGTGTGAATATCTGATCACTTTTGTTAAACTGAAGCCTATGGGGAATTGTTTTCAAACCCATTTTAAAACTTGATTCTGTTAAAAGTTTATATTTCCCCGGGTATTTTGATATAGCCCAATCTCTCTTTTTTCACCTTGTGTTGTAATTTTTTTTTACGAAAAAGTCCCATCAAAATGTATTTGAATATTGATGGTGAAATGCGTGTACAGTCTATATAAATTAATGCAAAATCGCCTACAGTGTGAGCGTTTATATCAATTTTTTTTCATATTTTGTGCGCGATTTCCTCTGTTCATTTTATAATCTAGAGACATTAACGTTACACTATACTACTCAAAGTTTGCTAAGCACCAAATATTTGACACATCATTGTGAAATTTGCTTGTGACATATTTGCGATATTTTTGGTGGATATGATTGAGGAATGTATTGAGATGGTCCCCAGTGTTTACATGAGCTCTCTTGACAGGCAGACGTTTCGTGACAGTCATGGAAAGCATGTACCCCTTGATTTTCATGATGTTTTCGTGTACTGTCTACATGTGCATGACATATGTGGGGTGTTCGGTCTTCATTTCAACACAAACCCTTGTGATTTAATGATTGAATATGGCGAATGCAAATATAAGAATACATTTGTCTGAAGCAGAAATGTGTGTGTGTGTGTGGGGGGGGGGGGGGGGGGTGTAGGGATGGTGGAGCAAGGGGCTACCCATCGTCAGGTTGGTGAAGACCATGATGTGCACCATACGGTGATCACCAGAGCCTGGGCAAGATTTCAGCAGTATGGCACACCAGTAAGACGGTGGTGGTGGCAGAGATAGGGCAACAGCTGCAGCTGAAGACCGGTTTTTGATCATTCAGGCTCGTAGGAACCGCTTTGCCACGGCAACCCAGCTTCGCAGTGACCTTCAGAATGTAAATGTTTCGACGCAGACTATCCGGGCAAGGTTACCCGAAGGTGATCTGCGATCGAGAAGGCCATGTATTCGCATTCAGCTGTCCCAGAATCGCCGCTAGGCACGATATGAATGGGTCATGGACCATGTTGGATGGACCAGAGAAGATTGGTGACCTGTCCTTTTTACCGATGAGTCAAGGTACTGCCTAGACTACACAGATAGTCGTTCTAGAGTATGGAGAAAACCAGAAGAGCGATTCCATGCAGCCAACATTGCTGAAAATTACCGGTATGGTAGAGGGTCAATAATAGCGTGGGGCGGCATCAGCTGTGATGGACGTACAGAGCTCTGTGTCCTGGACCGTGGTACATTGACTGCACAGCGGTATATTGATGAGATCATGGATGCCCACGTGAGCTTGTATGCAGGTGCAGTGAGTGATAGATTCATTCTGATGGACGATAATGCCCATCCTCATATTGCCCATGCTGTGCGGGAGTACCGACAGAGGGAGGGGATTAAGCGTATGGACTGGTCAGCAAGATCCCCTGACCTCCATGCAATCGAACATGTCGGGAATGAGCTGCAGCTTGCAATTTCAGCCCGTCCAGTCCAACCAAGAAGTGTCCAGGAGCTTGGTGCCATGCTGATCCAAGAATGGAACAACATCCCACAAAGGACCATCAGGAACCTGATTTGGAGCATGAGAAGGCGTTGTCAAGCTGTAATTAACAGTGATGGGTCTCATACCCGATATTGAACCCATACCAGTTCGCTACGTCAACGTTTTGCCAAATTTGAAAAATTTCCTCTTTTACCAATAATATCCATTTTCCATGGTTATCGTATTAAAAAGCTAAAAAATAATGTCAAACACAAACAAAATCTTAATTACTGTTCTTAAATCATTAAAGATGTAATTAAATAAAAAAATAAATACACTTTTCATTACAATATTTCAACTAAAACGTAAAACAGGTAGTTGGATGTACTTGGTGCTTAGCAAACTTTGAGTAGTATATCATCAGTATGGAGCCCAAGGGGTGACACAGTCATTTTGTTGTAATCCGTGCGCATGGTTTACTAATCCGTGCTGACGGTTTGCTAATCCATGCGAACGTATTACCAATCTGTGTGAATGGTTTACCAATTCGTACGAACCGATTAAAAATAAATTGACCGCGTTTAAGTCTGCTATTTAAACCAATCACAACAGGATCGTTGAGTAGACATTTCTGCACATGGAAAAAGAAAAATAAGTGTGCGAAACAGTCGTCCCATTTTTTAGAATGCAGCCTGCAAATTGAGGTGAAATTTGTTAAAAATATGACATTTCTCCCTTATTAAATGGGTAAGGGTTAAGTCCGAGGTCTCCACTTACAAAATACAGGATTGGTTAGTTTGCAGTTATTCACAAGGAAAACAAAACTTTTGAAGTTAACCCTCCTATAACTGCCAGAAAACAGAAGTAACCAAAGTATGTACATTTTGATATTTTTCGAACAGTCCTGCATGCACGCAGGCAGAGGCATTGGGTTACAAATTTCAAGATAACTTATAATAGCAAAAACGGTTTGTCAGCCAATGATCTATAGGCCTGTGCAGGGAATCTGCATCTATGCCGTTCCCATTGCTGGAAAAGGGAACACAAAGTATGTGCATTTTGTACAAAATAAGACACCACTCGTATTCAAGTTACAAAAACAGGGTGAGGGTTAAATCTCATATTTAAACTCATCATAGCAAGTTCGTTGATGCACATGACAAAAGAAAACGTTTTAAGTTACAACAGTGGGTGATAGATTCATTCTGATGAACGATAATGCCCGTTCTCATGTTTCCCATGCTGTCGGGGAGTATCGACAGAAGGAGGGCATTGAGCGCATGGACTGGCCAGCAAGATCCCCTGACCTCCATCCAATCGAACATGTCGGGAATGAGTTGCAGCTTGCAATTTCAGCCCGTCCAGTCCAGCCAAGAAGTGTCCGCGAGCTTGGTGCCATGCTGGTCCAAGAATGGAACAACATCACACAAAGGACCACCAGGAATCCGACTGGGAGCATGAGAAGGCGTTGTCAAGCTGTAATTAACAGTAATGGGTCTCATACTCGATATGGAAACCATACCAGTTCGCTCCGTCAACTTTTTGACATATTGAAAAATTTCCTCTTTTACCAATAATATCCATTTTCCATGGTTATCGTATTCAAAAGCTAAAAAATAATGTCAAACACAAATAAAATATTAATTTCTGTACTTAAATCATTAAAGATATAATTATATAAAAAAATATATACACTTTTCATAACAATATTTCAACTAAAACGTAAAACAGGTAGTTGGATATACTTAGCAAACTTTGAGTAGTATGTATATAAATTGCATGAATGTGAATTAGAAAACCCTTTGGTCACTTTTATGTTGAAAATCGACAGTTTTTTTTATCCCGAAGCACCAAATCCAATTATCACATTTCACTCGGGCTCGGAACACTCCCCTGTCTGTCTCCAGTGAATATAGTTTTTGGAGTCATCACCTTTGCCGGAGTCATTTCTGGCGTTGTCTTGCACCATGATTGACAATTTCGTGGGAATCCTAAAAGAAATGGTTGAGATACAGCGTTTTGATGTCTTCTTCAAACTGGCACGAAACAGCCCCAGTAGTAAATCTTGAAACGTCGAGGTGTACCCTTATCGAGAGAATCCCCCATTTAACCTTTAATAAATCGTTCAGGCTGCAGAAATCGTGTAAACTCGAAGTGACGTCGTCAAGTGAATCTTCCGTAAAGTGAACTGATTGGATGATCTGGATAAATGAAACAAGAACAAGTGTTCTCGGAATAGGGTAGGAACTACTGGTATTACGTACCTCCTTACCAGTAACAGGATGATACAAAGCATTCGGTAGGTTAATACTATCAACTGTTAAGATGGGACCTACAGGAGAATATACCAACCACACTCTGCTGCCGTCCTGTACTACCAGGCAATAACCCCATCCCACAATACCGCTTGGTAATATGAAGCATCTGGTGGATTAGTAGTACCAAGGAACAACTAGAGACCTACAGGTGTGTGTACATCCTATGCTATACTACCGTTCCAAACTACCAAGCATTACCCCCACCCCTAAAATATCACTAGACCTACCATAACGTACTACACATACCAGCCATATAATAAAACAAAGCAATCGGTTGGTTAATAGTACCAAGTACTAACAGGGGGCCTATAGGGGTATATACCAACCATACTATACTACCGTTCTAAACTACCAGCCATTACCCCTACCCACAATACCCCTATGCCTAGCATTCCATACTACCTATACCAGTCATAGGATAACATGAAGCATTAGGTGGATTAATAGTACTAAGGGCTAACATGGAACCTGTAGGGGTACAAGCCTACATCGTATACTACCACCACACTAATCTACCATGCATTACACCCCCCCCCCCCCCCCCCCCCCACACACACACAATAACCTCTCGGCTTACATACTACTTAGACCACTCACATAAAGCATTAGGTCGATTATTAGTATCAATGCCTTTCGGGGGGCTCACAGAGGTATATATCGTCCATACTATATTGCCGTTTTATACTGCCAGGCATTACCCCACCCCCACTCCGCAATACCACTTGGCCTGCCATAACGTACCACCTATACCAGTCATAGAATAATACAAAGCAATCGGTTGGTTAATAATACCGAGGACTAACAGGGGACCTACAGCGGTATATGCAATGCATCCTATGCCCCAGTTCTAAACACACAATTATAATACTGCCTGGCTTAGCATTACGAACTACCAATACAGCCAAAAGATAATACAAATGATTCGGTAGGTTAGTAGTACTGAGGGGGTAATAGACCAACAGACCATTCATCCTATACTGCCAAGCTAAACCATCAAGGACTATCTCGCAATACCGCACTGGCAGACCATGCATGACCCCCATCCCCACAATACTGCTTGACCTAGCTATAGCAGACATATGATAATATGAAGGCTCAAGGGCTAACAGGGGACCTACATGGATATATACCACTACTATCAGCCCGACATCCCCGACCCGAACAACTTTATGTCAGATTGTATAGTGGACAACAACAGTGGTCAACATCCCTATGACGTTGCGTGCGCATCATGACGTCACGACGTCAATAGCAACGTCAACCTTTTCGCGGAGAAAAACTTTCAAGAAAACTCACCTTCGTCTTCCATTTTCATCACATACCCATAATATATACCCATAGCCCTGGGTGTACATATATCACTAGACATACCATAGCATACTATATATGCAGTACGTACACCACTTGCCGGATCTAGCGGGATGGTGCCGACATTTTGCACCGGCAAAAGTTTCTCCGGCAAAAGTCCGGTTCCTATGGGAATTTAACACTAGCTGCACCGGCAAAAGTTCCTCTAATGGGGGTCGATCGGGTACATGCTATACTACTCATGCGGTTGAAGGCATGCGTACCATTGACGACCCCACGCGCCTTTTTGCGTTTTTAGGTGGGGGATGAGGGCTAAACAGGCCATCGCACGGTTAAATGTGCTATTGGCAAGGATATTAGCGCGGAACATGGATCAAAAGCCGTTAATTTTATGTTTTTCTTGGGGGGGGGGGGGGGTGGGGGGGGGTCCTCAGTGCTCAGCCTTTCCATCGGTTTTTAGACGGCCGATCAAAGCATGAGCATTAACTCTGCAGCCTCCAATTTCCCCTAGTGTTCTGAGTCACAGTAACCTGAATCAATAATTGTGATTTTTGCAGGGATGTGTTTTTTTTCAGTCAGAACATGTTTGTGAACATTTCTCGGCACAAGTAAAATGCATGCCACAAAAAATATTTCAGTCATTCCAGGAAAGGTGGGGGTGGGGGTGAATAAAACGGAATGCATCCCTTTGCTCAAGTAGGATCATGGCAGGCACATATAGGATATCAACCTCAGGGGAGGGGACAATAGTAATATCTAAGGAGCGTACTAAATATGATTTGCAGCATCATCTGAGCTGCGCAGCGGCGAGATGGGGGCAAGCTCGAGAGGGGATGTCCCCCGCTCGTGGGACGTTGGAGAGGGCCCGGGGTGAGGTTTCCCAGGGAAAAATTTTGAAATTCGAAAAAACGCAATTTCTTTGACGAGTCCGTTTGTGTTCATAATTAATTAATAAGTTGTGAAAGGCAACATTAATTAGGCCACATCACCACCAAATAGAATCCGAATAAATTATAAAATTACAAAATATTGTTACCGATTGCTCACATCAACACGGCAAAATAACAACCAACAGGTGAACTATTTGGTGCTGCGCCATTTATGTCTTGAGTATGATGGTTTCCTATATGATTGTAAACACAACACACTTGGGTACACACTGAAGTGCACCTCAAATATTGTCCGAAGCATGTGAAGTTTGGAATGAATTAAAAAAAAAATAACCACGGAAGATATAATTTATGGAAGAATTATTTTCCATGGGCGTACGAATCATCAGTGTTTTGATATTTTGTTGTGAGAATTGGCGTGATAAGTGAAACAATGTTCAACAGAAGGCAGAAATATTTAGAAATCCAGATGCTGATTTTACTTGCCCTGCTATTCACGTATAAATTTGCTATTACCCACCCATCTACTCAAGCATTTTACAAGCATAAATATCTAGATTTTAAGATTTGTTGCCTGATGTTCCTTATATCGGGCATATGGTTTAACATGGCGTGTGTGTGGGGGGCTGGGAGGGGGGGGGGGCATGACTGAATGTTTTTTAGGTTTTTTTGGGGGGGGGTGGTAGGGGGTCCCAGTCTCCACTGATTCATGGTTGCAGCGTGCTGAGGCGTTTACCACGTCGACGGTACATACACCTTCAACCAATGATAACCCTGCTTGTGTCGAGTTAATAGCTCTGATAGTTACTCGCTCCGGTCAGTGTTTCTCCGGGCTTTCCGGCCTCACCCTTAAAACTGTCCGACACTGGATTTCGAAAGTGTCTGGCGCTCCAGAAAACAAATAAATAAATAAATAAATAAATAAATAAATAAATAAATAAATAAATAAATAAAATAAATAAAGACATGTCGCGCCTTGGGTGCAAAAATAAAATGACCGAAGGAACCTAATGTATGCCGGTAGACCACGATTGGCTGATCAATTAGACTCGACGCGACGGTGATGCGTCTGTATATTTCAAAACTCCTCCGTTTCGCATCAGCGACGGATTTAATACAATTAGATTCGACGCGTCAAAAATCCGTCGACTATTTCAGCCTAATGAATGTGATACAAATTTTAGAATTAGCCCAATATGAAAGAGAGGAACAAGTCAGAAGACGTTCATTACGTATTTCAGGGCTCGAGCTAACCCACTGGAGTAATTTGATGACGATAATTTCTTGAAACACTATAGAATTTCTAAAGAATCCACGAGGGAATTACTTTATGTGACTCAGGCAGACATAGAGCGGCTGATACGAAGGAGCAACGAAGTCCCGCCAATCTTGAAGCAATGTGCCTGTCTTCGTTTTTATGCTACTGGCTCTTTCCATGTAGTTGTTGGGGATATTCAAGGAATTCCCCTACCTGCAATGAGTTGCCTCACGTGGGAGGTCACGCAAGCAAAATGCCGGAAGAAAGGGGGCTTTCTTAAAATGACAGTAGAAAACAGTAAGATAAACACTATCAAAAAGGTATTTTTCAAGATAGGGGGCATGTCAGAAATAGTAGGCTGCATCGACTGTACACATATATCTATCCTTAACCCTGTAGGAGTGAACGCACAACGTTTTGTAAACAGAAAAGGATGGTACAGTATCATAACACAGATAATATGCGATCACCAACGATCGTTTATGACAATACGTGATATTTTGCTCTCCACTTCTCGGTACTTTCACTTTTTATCGATTTCTTTTTTCAGTTGTGTCTGTTTGTTATATATTATCTATTCATAAACCTGCCGGACATTGGTGATGGTATCGACAAGGAGTAGCATGAGGAGGGGCCTCCAGTTCACAAACTTAGAAAATATCACCGGGCGTGTCATCTCAGCCCCTCACTGTTTCTACTTACATGCCTGTATGAGGACAAATTTATATGCTAATGGTATGCTTTGATCTGACCAAAAACAAAATACCATTTATCAGTATTTAACCCTTTAGCCAACACGAAAGACAGATGGCACTTTTAACAAAATTCATGAATAACTAATTATTTAAAAAAATTTTGCTCAACGAGATCATACCAATGAGAGGACATAAGCGGTACTTTTGAGACAAAAAATGAAAAAATAATGAAAAATGATTGGTGATTTCTGTGAATAGCGCTGGCCAATTTTGACCATTACATTGGGTAATCGGTTAAAGCTCATTCTGATCACGGGCTGTAATATTAGCATGGCAGGTTTTGTTGTGTCTAATGATAAATGAATGGATAGATGGGAAAGGGAAGGGATGAATTCTGCACACGATACCCGATTAATAAGAAAACGGTCAGTTTTTCATTATTGGCTTGAGTTGGGACTGCATATACACAGAACGACACACGCGTGCGAATGGGTTAATCGATATGGCAAGAGTGCCAGCGTGGAAGGATAGAACGAGAGGCTGCAGGCGTCGAGTTTTATCCTTCCGCGATGGTGCAAGTACCATACTGATTAACCCATTCACACACGCGTGTTGTTCTGTGTTTATTATATGCCTTCACGTCTATAAAAACAGTTATCAGAAGGACACTCAGCAATTCATGTGACAACTATCAACAAAAAGAACACATTTTATGCCAACCAAATTTGCGAGGGGAGCCCGTAGTACTATTTCGTCCCCTAAGTTCCAATAGTGTTCTATGTGCCTAATGGCATATAGATCACATTGGAACTCAGAGGACGATTTCTACCTATCGCTGGTGATTCAAATTGTAATTGCGGTGTACGATTTGTAGAAAATGCCAGTGAAATTTCGCTTCAATTTAAAAATAGTCCGTGATCGATTTCCGCTGCGCACATGTGTGCGGAACAGGTTTTCTTTTTCCGCATGGTTTAGTATTGCTGTAGATGGGGATTATATAGAATAGGCGTCTAATAAAACCTCAACCAGTTCTTTTTTTCAATTGTTGTCTAAAACACTGTTTATGATCATCACTGGGGCGAGCTTGTAGAGCTCATTCCAATGAGGGATTACACTGTTTTTGTATTTAGAAACGAAAATTTTAGTTATTCAAGAATATTTATTTTGCAAGTTTCCCGACTAGTCGTATGAGATATAGGGTCAAATATTTGAAATAAAAAATAATAAAGTACAACGAGGAGAAAGAGAATCGTCGTGCAAACATCGAAAAACCCTTTACCCAACGTAACGGCCAAAACCGGCCAGCGCTATTCTCAAAAATCGCCAATTAATTTTCACTATTTTTTTCATTTTTTGTCTCAAAAACATAGGTTATGACCCCTCGTTGGAACAAGCTCGTCGAGCTCGTTCCAACGAGGGGTCATAACCTATGTTTTTGACACAAAAAATGAAAAAAATTAGTTATTCAAGAATTTTTTTTGCAAGTGTCGTCTGCTTTTCACGTTAGGTAAAGGGTTAACGCGTTTCAACACAAGTACACGATCAATATTTTAGCTCCTTCACTACCCTGTGCATGCTATTTTGTAGTAGGGACCTGCGAATCGTCTTTTTCCAGTTCGATTTGAAAGCGTACCGATGATTCGATTCGATTCGATTCATGTTTCTTCGAGATGTTCTGAAAACCCAAAGTGTCTCCTCTTATCCCTTTACCCAACGTAACGGGAAACCGGCTAGCTCTATTCTCAAAATTTCATTATATTTTCATTTTTTGTCTCAAAAACATAGGTTATGACCCCATCATTGGAACGAGCTCGTCGAGCTCGTTCCAATGAGGGGGTCATAACCTATATTTCTGAGACAAAAATGAAAATATAATGAGACAAAAAATAAAAACATACGTTGTGACCCCTCATTGGAACTAGCTCGTCGAGCTCGTTCCAATGAGGGGGTCATAACCTATCTTTCTGAGACAAAAAATGAAAATATAATGACATTTTGAGAATAGAGCTAGCCGGTTTTCCGTTACGTTGGGTAAAGAGTTAAGAGGAGACACTTTGGGTTTTCAGTACATCTCGACGAAACATGAATCGAATCGTAACGGGAAACCGGCTAGCTCTATTCTCAAAATTTCATTATATTTTCATTTTTTGATCTCAAAAACATAGGTTATGACCCCTCATTGGAACGAGCTCGTCGAGCTCGTTCCAATGAGAGGTCATAACCTATGTTTCTGAGACAAAAAAAAATGAAAAAAAAATCAGTTATTCAAGATTGTTTTTTCAAGTGTCGTCTGCCTTTCATACTTGGTAAAGGGTTAAACTCCTTTTATCATTCGAAGATGTGATGATAGAGGAAAAATTCCAGAAGGTTGCACGTCCGAAAAATAACTTTGATTGCGTTTCTTGAATATTTTGCTTTTATGATTGACTTGTCGAAATAGATGAGTTGGCGTTGTTACTTGAGTGGAGACTGGCAATATTTGCTTTTTTTCTACGGTTACGCGATGCAATTTCTATATCTTCAAGGGCGCGCGGTGGCTCAGTGGTAGACTGTTGGACTTCTATGCTGGAGGTTCCGAGTTCGATCCCCGTTGTGTCCATGGGCAAGGCACTTTATCCCGGTTGCCTACAAAGGGGCACGATGACGACGCCGTGTACTACGGCGTACTGCACGTCGATGGTGCACATGTCTTCAACTGCTGTAACCCTGCTTGAGCGGAGCTTGAACAGAGTTAGACTTTTGAGAAGCTGACAGTTGCTCGTTGATGCTCGGTGGTTCTCTCCGGGTAGTCCGGCTTCCGCCACCCGTAAAACTGTCACGGTCACGATTAGCCATTGCGCATAAGTATGTGACTTTAAACACCAATAAATAAATAATTCTATATCTCCAGAAGTTGTGTGATTCGATTTGAGATTCTGTCCGATTCGATTCGATCCGAAATTTGAGATTCGCAAGGAATAGTTGGTAGTCGATCGGTTCCCAGTTTGTGAACAGTTGTTGTCTTCCCCGCTCTAGACCCAGTTGATATTTTCAATTCCTGCAAATAAGCTTATGGAAAGGTAACACAACACATTGAACCATGCGAAAACTATCGCATAGTGTATTGACAAAAAACCCGGAAAATCGTTAAGAAAAAATGTAGGTTTATTAAACAGATACAATCTCGAATTACCGTACCTGGGTCAATTGAAATGAAGAGTAATATATTTCCAGGGCGTCATCTTCTTAGATTCATGTATCTTTTTAATTCTACTAAAATAACTATTAAAAACCTCCACAGTTTATCAAGAATTCTTTCTAACTAAAGTTACAGATATTTAACAATGTATTTCACTTAAATTTACATTGTGTAAAAGTTTTTTTTTTCATTCTTAACAAAAGAGGACCACATTTCAATGACATTTGAGCGTGGCAATTTTATTTAATAATATGTTATTTGATTTTTCGTGAAATTAGATTTTCACATGCCTTCCGAGCTGTCTCGTTTGGTTTCGACCAAACGCAGCTTGCAAACAGTCGGAGTGTCTCAGGCAAAGAAGAGAGCCCGCACTTCTTAAACCACCCATGCGTGTTGACATTCCATGCTGCAGATGTGTGAGAACACCTTCACTGAGAGAATAAGAAAATATTGGTTACACGTCATTGTTCAGGTGCGATGTAAGATTGAACGATTGTTGATTTATTTGCTTATTTATTTATTGATGTTTAAGATCACATACTTATGCACAATGGCTACTCATGACCGTGACAGTTTTAAGGGTGGAGGAAGCCGGAGTACCCGGAGAGAACCACCGAGCAACGACGAGCAGCTGCCGGTTCCCCAACATCGTAACTCCGCACTGCAACACAGGCAGGGTTAGATTGGTTGAAGACTTGCGCACCATCGACGAGCAGTACGCCTTAGTACACGGCGTCATCGTGCCCCAATGTGGACAATCGGGGTAAAATGCCTTGCCCAAGGCCACAACGCGGAAGTCCGAATCGATCGCTCAGACGGTCACCCATCCGAGAACTAACCGGGCTCGACGTTACTCAACTTCGGTGATCGGACGAGAACCGGTTAAAGCAACGCCACCGCGCCCGCAACGATTGCTGATACAGGTCCTTCACACTCAAGACTACTATCCTCATTTAATATCGGTCTATGCTTTGAAAATTCGAACCTTTATATCCCGTCTGATAGAGCTCTTTAATATATATCAAAGAAGGTTTTAAATTATTTTATACTGCAAGTTCATTTTAGTGTGAACAGGTTTTTCTCCACGAATTATTCTTTAGTACTGTGTCCGAGGAACTTTGTCACAAGATATTTTGAACCGGGGTTTCACATGAAGATTCGACACTGACTAAAGGTCTTAACACTATAATACAAATTTAATAACAAATTTCCGGGAACTACGGCTTCCCCCACTCGTAAAACTGTCCGACACGAGGTGACCCTAACTGTCGAAAGGGTCGTTAAACCCCAACCGAAGTTTGACAATAAATAGCGAGTGATAACTTGTTTACCAAATGTGTGAATTGTTCGAACAGACGTTGCGTTAAACACTATTTACAGTTTGTTGAGCAACCAAATTTGATGACGCCGATTTTCTCACGCCGATAATATCCCACTCCTCGCGAAGATGAGACCCCCGACCTCACAATTATTCAAATCAGATATAAACCTGTTTGAAACTAATAAACAGGAGGAAAACGGTGTTTCTAGAATGATATTTTCACACGAAAGCCGATTGTCGGATGGAAAATAGTCAGCCAATGAGAGATGAAATGAGATGGGGAGGACGAGTTTGCAGCAAAACATTCTAATATCAGAACACATTAATAGTAGCAGCACGTACTGAAGTTTTTGAGAACAGAATGAAACTCAGTGTGTCCATGTAGAAACTTTGTCACACAATATTTTGCACTGGGGATTTCGCGTGCAAATGTCTTTACACTCCAAGACAAATTTAATAACAATTGTCCCTATATCCCGATAAATTCTGTCTTTTGATTGGTCAGAATGACATGGACAAAGAGCCATGGCAAAGGATGCACCAAATATCCAAGGTATATGAGAGCGTGCAACATCCAGGGTATATGGGCACGCGAAATATCGGGGGTATATGGTTTAAATGAAAGCATTTCGCATTCACTCGCTTCGGTATAAAAATCGAACCAAAAAAACCTGAAAATAGTCACAAATGGTATCAAATTTCCGACAATACGATCATATTTTGCCGTTATAAATCAAATAGTCGAGTAATTAAATGAAACAAAAGCAAATATCGTCCCCTGAGTTCCAATGTGTTCTATGTGTCAGTAGGCACATAGAACACATTGGAACTCAGGGACGATATGTCAACAAAACAATGTTTACTCGTTTCCTTAACGACCGAAGGGATGTAACTCTATCTGTTATCTTCTGTGTTTGTGAACAAACAAAACAGTTATTCACGAATTTGGTTTAAATTTTTTCTGAGCGTGAGAAACGCGTCCACAAATTTTTCTCCACTATGTTGTTTCTATTGTGTTTCAAACGGGACAAAAACGTTATCTCGTCTGCGGCTCGGTGTATAAAAACCGACATCCAGGTATTAAATCTCCATATACCATACATGTTGACGAAGGTAACTTATATTCATTGAACGAGAGTCGAGTTTCCAAACTCAGTCGGACAGCTTTTTTATATTCGGCTCTCAAGCCTATGTTTTACAAACAGTTAACAAACATATAAACACACATGTTTTTAACAACAAGACTGAATAAAACAACTAAATTAACCATGGTTATGACAATAAATAGCCCGTGGGAGCTTGTTTTACCAAATGTGTGAATTGTTCGTATTTACTTATTTTGGGGGTTTAACGACATTTTCGACTGAACGAAAATGTCGTTAAACCCCCCCAAATAAGCATTTTTTCGGGTGAACGAAGCCAGAGTACCCGGAGAGAACCACCGAGCAGCGTCGAGCAACGAATTTTTCGAATAGACGCTGCTTTAATCTGTGTTTACAGTTTGTCGAGCAAGCTAATCAGATGACGTCGATTTGCACCCGGCTATAGTATACCTGAGGTAAAAGGAAAGGGACAATCAAATGCAGTTGGCTTGTTCTTAGCTCTTCGGATCTATGTGGAAAGAGCTGTTTGAAGGAACACATCCATATCGCTTTCGGAATCGAAGTGAGGGCAGGCCGTATTGCGATCGTTGCTCGAAGGGCAGACGAAAGAGCAGTAAGCTCGTCGGACAACTACCCGAGGGCGAGTACAGCCTGGAGATTAAGTTCCTATCCGAGCGGGACGAAGAGAATTGGGTAGTCGTAGACAAGTTTGACCTAGTAAAGACAGAAAAGGAGCAAAGGCGAGGGTGTTGTCAAAATTACTTGAGATAGCAAGCCAGGAGCCCCTACTGAGATTGACCGTGTATACTGCCAAAATGCTTTTTCCGTTACCACCATGGTGTACGGGCTCTACCCCCCACACACACCCAGAGAGCCCTTCTCAGAAACCCTAGAACCATTGAAAGTTGGCGATCCGAATTGCATCGTCCAGAATGTGCTTGGACATTTTGATAATACTATAAGAGGACAGGGTCTAAACAAAACCAGACGACATAAGATCCGGGATTGGGAGGAATATAAGATCCAGGGATGGGAGGAAAGGATCCATGAAACAGGAACCACAATTGGGTACGTGGAAAGAGTCGAAACGATCCTCTAAAGACCCATAATTCTTAGGGATGTCGCTGGTGACGATACCTACAATAGTTGTAAATATTAGCAATCGTCGACCAGTAGAACTCATCGCTCACAATGGTTACGCATGGCTCAAAAGACCTCCACTTCCCACAGTCTAGACATGTTCAAATTTATGAGGGCGATGTGTGGACGCCATAAGATGTTCCATTTAAAATGAACCGATCGCAGTCTGGCTAATAGGTGGTGGTTCAGAGAACGACAAACAACTCTGCGTTAACTAATTCGTGCTCCAAGATGGTCGGACCAATAGAACATAGGAACAGCACAACATATTAATCGCAGTCTGTACTCGCCTGGGGATGAATCTCTGACATACCGAGTATTCGGGATAAATCAGTCGAGGGAAAAGAAAAGAACAGTTGGAAACTAACCCCGGCTTCCTTCCTGGATGATATTCAGAAGGCTTGTGTGGAACATGTTTATGGTGGCCTCTGCAACGCAAACAGTATCACGTCAACAACATTACGACCACTGATTTGAAAGCGTGCTACCCTGCAAGCTTCCAGGATCACGGAGAGGCACAACCCTACTTCGAACGTTTCGGTTATCTAAAAGCCAAGATGAGAAGTGGAGCCATCAACGTCTCTCTGCCCAAAGATACAGACACCGGGTTCTCCCCAATACGCAAGTGGGCTTTCAACCCAAGTGAACTATTAGTTACACGACGTTTCAGCAAGGTGTACTGCCTCTATGAGATCTATGAGATTCGTAATCCCCTGAGGTTGAAAGCCGGAGGACATACGAATCTCAGAATGGTATTAGAGTCCCATACACCAGTCTGAAACACCGTGTGGCAAATTTATTATCATGCCCATTCAGTGTGTCAAGTTTTGTTTCATTATATAATCCCCAAACGGTATTCCAGTGGTGAAAACCTTGATAAAAGTAACAATAAGAGAAACTCAAACAAACGTATCTTTCTTTATTATTCAACAAGAACGATTTGGAGTTATTTCCCTTCGATTGAACTCAAATATTTGGGAGACTTCAGTTGAAGGACATTGGGAAATGACGCCTTGTTATTATTGTGGGACACAAGTTGACTATATAAGTGTTGTATTAGATAGAGTGGTACATTGTGTGTCTTGGAGAATCGGCAGCACTACATTCAAACTAGCACAAGTGCTTTAATAAGTTCATTTTAGAGCCAGTTCATATAACGAGGTTGCATGTTTCTCAAAACCACAACGGATCTGTAGTGTAGAAACACCACAAGAGAATCCCCCTTCTCGACAAAACTCGAATATTGGGGGTACGTACACATGTTTTATTTAAATTTTTCGGAATATTTTCATGAAACAATATTGTTCTCATTTTATTTGTGAGTTTCTGAATATTTTGTATTACTGAAGGAAATGTTTGAGGTGATGGGTGAAAGGGAAATCGGCGAAGCGTACCACAGAATGCCTATACACCCACTTTAGCTGTCACGTGATATTCTCATATACCTCTTTGAACCTCGTTTACCCCGTTGGAGTTAAATGTACCGCACTGGATGCATGGGTGCATTGGTTACTAGCCAATCGGGAAGCTTGTATAATTTTAAAAGGGTAATCAACCCATCATAATGAAGATGGGAAATGCCAGAGATAAACAGTTCATCTTAGGGGCTATCTCTAATCTCAATGGAACACACAAGAGCGTCAGAACTGATCTTCCTGTAGGGTTGAAGAACGACCGAGAACGATTGTCTGGAATAGCCTATAAATTAAGGAGTGAGAATCCGGGTGGTAGGTGCTTTTGTGCTACTGGAACTGAACGAAACAACAGTTCACTTGAATTGGAAGGAGTTTATTGAAAATTGACGGTGGGGACTTTAGGTAACACTGGATCTGATGTTGTGATTTTGTGCCTGAAGTGGCTTTTGGTGCAGATCTGCCAAAACCTTGTCCAATGATTAATAGAATTGGAAATTACTATAGTTGAACCCTAAACTGATTTGCTTTCAAAACAAATGTGCCCATACCTGGTCCACTGTATAATATACCCCCCCCCCCCCCAACGAAATTCCAATTGGAAACAAAAGTTCCTCCCCCCTACATTATACCCAGTGACAGCTGGAGGATTTAGTTGAACATTAGAGCAGATTTGTGCTTGCAGTATCTTCCAACACTTATATGCCCACATCTGGCCCATTGTTCAATAAACTTATCCAAGAAAATAAAGTTATCTGTACCTAATATTTATTATAGAATAACCAGCGTCTAATTATACCAATCTAGGTTCTTCCACATATAACCATATATACCCACCCACTCCAGCTCAGAATGCGGAACTGATTTGCTTTCATAACAAATGGCTCTCAAAACAGATGTGCCCAAACCTGGGCCACTATATAATATAACCCCCCCCCCCCCCAAAGAAATTCCCCTTGGAAACTAAGGTACTCCCATACATTATACCCAGTGACAGGTGGATAATTTAGTTGAACACTGGAGCAGATTTGTGCTTACAGTGTCTTCCAACAGTATCAACACTTATATGCCCACACCTGGTCCATTGTTCAATAGAATTCTCCAAGAAAATCCACTGATCCACTGTATAATACAAGCCCTCCCCCACCCGCTACCCCATATCCAAAGAAATTCCTCCCGGAAACCAAAGTACTCCCATAAATTATATCCAGTGACAGGTGGAGAATTAAGTGGAACATTGGAGCAGATTTGTGCTTACAGTGCCTTTCAACACTTATATGCCCACACCTGGCCCATTGTTCAATAGAATTTTCCAAGAAAATTAAGTTATCTGTACATAATGTGCATTATAGAATAACCCGCTGCAAATTGTATCAATCCAGGAACTTCAATGTACAACCATATTTACCTACCGACTGCAGCACAGAATGTTGATCAGTTCATTTGAATCCTGAACTGATTTGCCACCAAAACTAATGTGCCCATACCTGGTCCACTGTATAATATAACCCCACAATGAAACTCCCCTTTGAAACAAAAGTACTCCATACATTCTACCCAGTGACGGCTGGGGAATTTAGCTGAACGTTGGAGCAGATTTGTGCTTACAGTGTTTTCCAACACTTATATGCCCACACCTGGTCCATTGTTCAATACAATTATCCAAGAAACTAGAGTTATCTGCACCTAATATATACTGAGTCAAAAAAGAAAGTACAATAAACGTTGAGGAGCAATTTGTTTAGTATTATCGACTTTAATCCCACACAAATTATTGTAAATTCATATTTCGCGACTAGCTGTATGAATTTGCATAATTTCATGTTCTTACTGTTGCCAGCGTCACGTCAGGACGTCGCAATTCAGACATGTGGTGAAATGTAAAGTTCACACATGCAGACAATAGCGTGTATGTACACCGTTTGCCTCTTGGATGGCAAGACATCGACGGCGCATGGACCTGATATGTCTCTGGATGTCACCCTGTGGTATCACATCCACTCCTGTCTTAGAACATTACCTAAATCGCCTAACGTCTGAAGGTCATGAAGACGTACCCGACGGTCCAGTTGATCCCAAAGATGCTCGATTGGCGACAAATCTGGCGAAAGTGGGGCCAGGGAAGAAGTTCGATGCTCTGCTCCTCAAGAAAGTCACGACAGATACGCGCCACGTGACATCGGGCATTGTCTTGCTGGAATAACTGCAATCCGACGTTAACTTTGAACAACGGGACAACAACAGCGTTAAGAATTTCGTCCCTAAATCGCAGTCCATACAGATTACCATCGATGAAGTACAACTGCGTTCGATGGCGCAAGGAAATTCCTGCCCAAACCATTACTCTACCCCCACCGAAACGGCCGCATTCCCGTACGCAAGCACAAGAAAACCGTTCTCCTCGTCGGCGATACACTCTTGCCCTACTATCAGCGCGCCGCAGACAAAATCGCGATTTATCACTAAAAGAACTTTGCTCCAACGCTGCTGAGTCCAGCGAACCCGCTGACGTACCCATTCCATTCTGACTGTACGATGACGTTGGGTAAGGATTGGTCCGTGGTATGGACGCCTACTTCGGATGCCATGTTCAGCGAGTCTGTTGCGGACAGTTTGTGCACTGATTCTATTGTTAGTTGTGTCAGTAACCCAGGCTCTCCAGCACAACATAACACAAAGAAAGACATCGGTCACCCATTCAATTTGACATTCTCGGGTTGCACGTGCTATTTTGAAATCCGTAGCAAAATTGTATACGGTTAGGTGGACAACAACAACATGTCATTAAACTCTTTGCACGACTTCTTGTTCACTAACGTGCAACAGTAGAACTATTATATTTCATCCTTTATGCTATATTTTCTCATTTGTTTCTATTAAACTTTGTTTTTTGACTCGGTATTTATTACAAGAATAACCAGCTGCCAATTATACCAATCTAGGCACTTCCATGTATAACCATATATACCCACTCGATTCAGCACAGAATGCTGATCAGTTCAGTTAAACATTAAATTGATTTGCTTTAAAACACAAATGGCTCTCAAAACAATTGTGCCCATACCTGATCCACTATGTAATACAAGCCTCCCCCCACTCCTACCCAAAGACATTCACCCTGGAAACCAAAGTACTCCCATAAATTATATCCAGTGACAGGTGGAGAAGTTAGTGGAACATTGGAGCAGATTTGTGCTTACAGTGTCTTTCAACACTTATATGCCCACACCTGGCCCATTGTTCAATAGAATTCTCAAAGACAATTAAGTTATCTGTACCTAATATATATCATAGAACAGCCAGCTGCCAATTAAACAAATCTAGGAATTTCCATGTATAATAATGTATACCCACCCAATCCAGCACAGAATGCTGATCAGTTCAGTTGAACTCTAAACTGATTTGCTCTCAAAACAAATGGCTCTCAAAACAAATGAGCCCATACCTAGTCCACTGTATAATATAACTCCCCAAAGAAATTTCCCTTGGAAACTAAGGTACTCCCATACATTATACCTAGTGACTGATGGAGAATTTAGCTGAACATTGGAATTGGAGCAGATTTGCGCTTACATAGGTGTCTTCCAGCACTTATATGTCCATACCTGGTCCATTGGTCAATACAATTATCCAAGAAAATAAAGTTATCTGTACCTAATATATATTATAGAATAACCCGCTGCCAATTATACCTATCTGGGGACTTTCATGTATAACTATATATACCCACCCACTCCAGATCAGAATGCTGAACTGATTTGCTTTCATAACAAATGGCTCTCAAAACAAATGTGCCCATACCTGGTCCACTGTATAATAAAATACCCACCCCCTCCCCAAAGAAATTCCCCTTGGCAACTAAAGTACTCCGATACATTATATCCAGTGACAGGTGGTGAATTTAATTGAAGAGTGAACCAGATCTGTCCCTACGCTGCACCTCATCAAATATAACCCTGCATTTAGTAGTCCATTGTTCCGTTGAATTCCACTAGAAATCCAATGTATTCCTTTCTAGTACCTATACAAATGACCATATGAATAAGCTGTACCATACTAGAATACTTGGCGTGTCAGTGAGGTTAGTGAATTTAGTTCAACATTTGATCTGATTTGTGCGTACAGAGTCTTTAAACACTGCTATGCCCATATCTGGTCCATTGTCCAATAGAATTCTCATAGACAAACTATTCTTACCTAACATGCATATCCTTCCGCACCTTGCACCTCTCCTGAACTTTCCATGTGTAGGCCTATATAAGCACCCACCCCTCCCCGTACAGAAAGCTGGAGAATTTTGTTGAACACAAGAACAGATTGATGCTCGCACTGTCGTTCAGAACACATACACGCACACATGGTCCACTGTTCAATATTATAGAATCTCCATAGTAAATTCCTCCTTCTGGAAGAAAATGTTTTCTTATACATTGTACCTACCTATACATTGTGCACGGCGAATAAATCTTATTCATGTCGCTTTTATAATCACCCCGCAGCAGCTATGCGCAGAAATTAGTCGAACATTGGAACAAATATAACCTAACATCCCCCATCATACTTATATATGTATACTTCGAGATCTCTCGCGTATAACGACTCCCCACCACTACCACTTCCCCCACCTCCGTAGAGTAGGACGAAAATCGTTGAACACAGGAACAGAATCATTCACATATTGTATATCAGCATTAATGTATCTACACCTTGTCACTCCTTCATTGGAATTCCACCCAAAATTCAAACTGTTCTTCTCTACTTTTGCTCAAGAGGTTTCCCTCAGGAAACCAAAAAAAAAAAAATCTTCGGTACTATTCACAACAGTGTGACCTAAAAGAGATGTGTTATTGATTCATTTGAGTTCAAACAAAAGCTACAGAGCCGAGTCTCTGAAAGACCACTACGAAATAGTTTAGAATTGGTGTATAGAATACGGCGATTTATTTTGAACTGTATTGTCTGTTAATATGTGTCACTGGCAGAAGTGAATGTTGTCTTGTATACATATTGCCATTCGTCTGTGCTTATATCATATCTAAGCTTATCGCTCCATTTTGCTTCGGATTGTCTTGCAGGTACAGCTATCGTGTTCAGAAAAAGACCGTAAAAATCTTTATTAACTTTGGCAGTTGACTTTAAGCGGGATACTCATGAATTCTCAACAACATAATTTTTTGTGCACATTCTTGTATTATTTTTTTCCAATTTGGGGTATTGCTTTTATCATTCCCAATTATGTAGTGAACGGGATAAGTAAGTCCTCAGATTATTTTTTCCGAATAAACTACTATAAATTTGACCAACGCAGATTCTACCATGTGTAGACTGAATAACTATTTGCCTCAACAGGCTAGTGAATTTTATTTAATTGAACATTGGGACTGACTAGAGCCTAACGAGTCTTTTAACGCTGATTTACCCATATATGGTCCATCATTCAATAGAATTCTCATTGAAAACCTAATTTGCCTTATCAAATATGCTGAGATTAGAGCTCAGAGCTGCTGATGGGTTCGTAGCCAAGTAAATTGTGACTTCATATAGAACAAATCTAACTGACATATTACATTGTCTATTATAGAACTTTCAGCTATTTTTCTCAATTCACAAATCGTATGACCTGTCATATATTGCTTTTCTCTAAACTGATCCACAGGTCACAGGTCATAAAGCCAAATTTGCTGAACTATTATTTACAACAGTGTGGCCTGTAGGAAACTCGTATTTTTGGGCCTGTAACATTTGCTTTTCTGGTCATTCGGTTTTAATTTCCAGATGGTCCTTTGCTGGCACTTGTAACCAGGTGCCAGTGGAGGATTATTTGATGATTGAAATTGAATGACCAGAAAATAAAAGAAAATAAAAGAAATAAAATAATAATAAAAAAATACAAAATAAAAAAAAAAACCCAAACTGTTTGGCCAGTGTAGAATATTCATTCGTCCGTATGTATGGCTATAAGTCGACTTTGTCGTACAGCATTCTCACTTTCATATTGTCTTTTTACGAATAGTATGAATAGCAAACTACCTAAAAGCACTTCTTGTATGAATAGTTGTACACAATGACTGAAGGATGACTACGTCTGGTCAACGCCCAAAATTCCTTAATGACTCAACTGACTCTCATTAACATGCGCATAGACACGCATCCTCATCATATAGAGTTTTCATGTTTAGTTTCGTTCCTGACAGTTAGTCTGTGTGAAACACACAGACTATTGTTTTTGTACGTTTTTTTTTTTCTTTTTTTTTCTTTTTTTTTCTTCTTCTTCTTTTTCTTATTCTCCTGTCTTCTGTCTTCTATGCGCTTCTTTGTCCGCACGATAACTCGAAAACAAATCGTCCTGTCTCGCTGATTTTTGGCATACTGATAGACTGTCACAAGTTCTCGGCCACCTATGTTTTCCAGAGTCATGGGGCTTTAAGGTTGTCCGTAAGGGTGTTTTGAATGTTGGTCACGCCCATATCTCGGGCATGGTATAATGTTTGGACCTGGGACCAACACCAAGTGAGTCGACACTCGATGGAGATTCAAAATATGGGTCAAGGTCACTGAGGTCACCTAGGGGTCATTGAGTGCATTTTTCAAAATTGCTGAAAATCACATTTTTGACTCCATAATGCATTCCCAAAGATCATACATGCACTTTTACACGAAAAAAAATGGGTTTCGTCTATCTGTCCATGTTCCTTTGTTCTAGCGTATACTCCAGTAGCGTAGAATAGCCTATTAGTTGGAACAGCTTTGCTTATTATTACTATATTTAGCCATTCTGGTCTCTTCTTGTTAGTTCTAACCCTATTCCAAGTACTCTTGTTGATTCATTTATCTAGATCATTTATATAGATTATAATTAACCAATCAGATTGCTTGATTTCCCATAACCTGTACTTAATCGAACAGAGTTATTTCTCCCTATTACAACGAAGTTGTATCCGATTCTCATCGCCTCTATATCCAATGGCCATATCCTATGGAATCCCTTTTTGTCTTATGCGCTTGTGTGAAAAAGCACAATGTGACACAATGTGCCCTAGCACATAGGCACATGCATTATGTGCTGATATGTGCTTATGTGAAATGGCACAATATGCCCTAGCACATAGGCACATGCTTTATGTGCCGATATGTGCTTATATGAAAAGGCACAATGTAACATAATGTGCCCTAGCACATAGGCACATACGGCTATTTGAGGATACCTATGGCCTGGTATTGTATTATTTGAGGATACCTATCTAGGATACCTTCTGGAGAATCCCTTTTTGTCATATATGCTTATGTGAAAAAGCACAATGTGACACAATGTGCCCTAGCACATAAGCACATGCTTTATGTGCCGATATGTGTTTATGTGAAAAGGCACAATGTGACACAATGTGCCCTAGCACATAGGCATATATGACAAAAAGGGATTCCATAGCCACAGGTGTTTTCCAAAAGGGATTCTTAATAACGGATTCCATAAAATGGGATTCCTATCGGACTCTGTAAAACGGGATTCCATAATTTGACATCAGCACTCGAAGGTATGAAAAGGGATTGATAACACCCAATTATTATTGCAAGAACCTGAACAGATTCAACAGACAACCAACCACTACAAAACAACAAAGGTACAGAACGAAGATCCAACAGAACCAAGATCGAAGTGAACATCACAAAGTGAAAGAAGGTAAAACTAGTCGGATTGATCGAACTAGTTGGACAGCTTGAACAGATAGACGAGAACCGATCCAATGAAGTTATCGAAGTGAATTGATCATAAAAAAGTGAACGAAGATCCAACACAACCAAGATCGAAGTGAACAAAACAAAGTGAGCAAAGTATTGAACTACAACCCCAAATATAATGCAGTATTAACCGCCTTGAACTGAACAAAACTGAATGAACCCAACAAAGTTTTGAACTGTAACCCTAAATACAACCCAAGGTTAACCCTCTTGAACTGTTTGAATGAACTATAGTTCATGTTTTGTAGTGGTTGGTTGTCAGTTGTATCTGTTCAGGTTCTTGCAATAATAATTGGGTGTTATCAATCCCTTTCCATACCCTCGAGTGTTGTTGTCAAATCATGGAATCCCATTTTATGGAGTCCGATAGGAATCCCATTTTACGGAATCCGTTTTTAAGAATCCCTTTTGGAAAACACCTGTGACTATGGAATCCCTTTTTGTCATATATGCCTATGTGCTAGAACACATTGTGTCACATTGTGCCTTTTCACATAGGCACTTATCGGCACGTAAAGTCTGTGCTTATGTGCTGAGGCACACTGTGTCACAATGTGCTTTTTCACATAAGCATATATGACAAAAAGGGATTCTCCAGAAGGTATAATAGATAGGTATCCTCAAATAATACAATACCAGGCCATAGGTATCCTCAAATACCCGTATGTGCCTATGTGCTAGGGCACACTGTGTCACATTGCGCCTTTTCACATAAGCACATATCGGCACATAAAGCATGTGCTTATGTGCCAGGGCACATTGTGTCACATTGTGTCTTTTCACACAAGCACATATGACAAAAAGGGATTCTCCAGAAGGTATCCTCGAATAATACAATACCGGGTCATAGGTATCCTCAAATACCCGTATGCGCCTATGTGCTAGGGCGCATTGTGTCACATTGTGCCTTTTCACATAAGCACATATCGGCACATAAAGCATGTGCCTATGTGCTAGGGCATATTGTGTCACATTGTGCCTTTTCACATAAGCACATATCGGCACATAAAGCATGTGCCTATGTGCTAGGGCACATTGTGTCACATTGTGCTTTTTCACATAAGCACATATGACAAAAAAGGGATTCCATAGGATATTGCCATTGGATATAGAGGCGATGAGAATCGGACACAACTTCGTTGTAATAAGGGGAGATAACTCTGTACGATTAAGTACAGGTTATGGGAAATCAAGCAATCTGATTGGTTAGTTATAATTTATATAAATGATCTAGATAAATGAAACAACAAGAGTACTTGGAATAGGGTTAGAACTAACAAGAAGAGACGAGAATAGCTAAATATAGTAATAATAAGCAAAGCTGTTCCAACTAATAGGCTATTCTACGCTACTGGAGTATACGCTAGAACAAAGGAACATGGCCAGATAGACGAAACCTATTGCATGTATAGATAGAAGCAAAGAATTCTGAAAGAATTCGAAATAGTAAAACTTGTCGGGTTTATTTGGATAATTAAACGAGGATTCTGGGGAAAATTGTAAGTCAGAAAAATACTCCTATTCAATCAAACACCACCCCCCCCCCCCGGTACCTCCTTGGTACTATAGCACTACGTGCTACACCGATAAATTGGGGAAACAAAGTCAATTTCGGTAATTTGGAGGGATTGTCGGGTTGTTTGTGGTAATTCTACAAATCGGGAAATTACTCCTGCTCAAAGGAACACACCCTCCGAACAAACCCCTGTCTTGTTTTAAGCCTTTGGGACACATAACAACCACGTGCTACCATAGAAACCAAGATGGCGGCCTCCAGTATACAAAATGGACGACGGAAACACGTATCACCCTAACAACACGCGCTGCGCATGCGCACTCACACCACGCATCACTATGGAGATGACGTTACAAGATGGCCGCTCACGCGGGTTGCCATGACAACCAAACATGGCGGCACCAGGTCACGTGACTATGACGTCACATGAGATCTTGCATGAGATCCTGCCAATAAGGGTCGTTTACCTCATCTCCTACTACTAATAGAGTACTGCTTGAGAATAAAGCTAATATTAAAAAAAACATGGGAAATCTTAAGGAAAACATTGAATTGTGAAAAAAATACCACCCAAGTTTCATTTAGTTTTAAAAATGGAAAACGTGAGCTAATTTACCCAAAAGAAATAGCCAATAGATTCAATAATTTTTTCTTTAACGTAGTTAGAAGTATAAGTGACCCAGTTCGCGAAACTTTCGAACACCTTTCTAACTATGTTAATAGTAGTAATCATCAGTCATTTTTCATTTCCCCTACCAATCTCCAAGAAGTAATTCTCTGTGTAAATAGTTTTTCACCAAAATCAAGTCAGGACCACAACCACATCTCAATAAAACTTTTGAAAGACATAATAACGGAGGTGGCAACGCCCCTAACGCACCTTTCTTTCGTAACGGGTCGAGTGCCAGGTAAAATGAAAATTGCCGAAGTTATCACAATTTTCAAAAGCGGAGAAAAAAAATTATTAACTAATTACAGACCAATTAGTATTCTATCAGTATTTTCCAAAATACTAGAAAAGATCACGTATTTACGTCTCTCGAGTTTCTGAGAAAAACATGACATTTCCTTCAAGTATCAGTTCAGCTTTGGGAAAGGCCATTCCACCACATATCCAATACAGCGTCTTCTGAATTATGTCGCGGAAATGGATGACAAAATCTGCGAACGTCTGCACTCTAGCGATGTTCTAAGACTGATCTAAAGCCTTTGATACGATCGATCACAATATTTTGATAAAGAAACTGGAACTGTACGGCATCAGAGGTCTTGCAATTCTTGGTTTAAGAACTATTTGAGTGGAAGAATCCAGTCTGTCTCGTTAAAAAATACGGAATCGAATCTCGAGGATATAAAAGCAGGCGTTTCACATGGATCTATTTTCGACTCTCCTTTATTCACACTATATATAAATGATATCAACGAATCAACGTTGTTCAATGTCCTATCCTTTCGGGATGACACCACAACTTACACATCCGGTAATAATTTGAATTGTTTAATCGATAAGGGTAACCAGGAATTGAGAAAAATTGGCAATTGGTGCTCGGCTAACAAAGTGGCTCTCAATGCCAATAAAACAAACTTCATTTTAATGCATCCAAGTAGAGATTTGCATAACATAGGGGAGAAGATAATAAGCTTGAACAATACAAAAATCAGCCTGATTGGCAATGACGAAACGGAAAAATCTATTAAATTTCTAGGAATAAACTTGGATTTAACATGCAAAAAAGGCTATTCGTGATATAGCCAATAAAACTATATACCGCTCATACGGATCCACTGCTCAAAAGCTTCCATATATGGAAGTTTGATGATTTGTACACTCTCCAGGTTCGTCTGTTTCTGCATGATTGTCTCAACACAAAACTGCCCCGAAGCTTTGACAAATGTTTTCAAATTTATAAGAATCCGTCCGGAAGAGAAACCCGACAAACAGGAAGATTATGCACACACACACAGAACTACGTTTAGCGCAAATCTCCCATTTCATTCTTTTCCAAGAACTTGGAATAAAATAGACTCCAAGTCTCAACAATAATCGAGGACGCATTTCAAAAAACATTCACAGAGATATTAATAGATTCTTACACATCTCACGTTACATGAAATACTCCATAATTTCTGATATCTCATCCCCACAAGATATCTACCAAGAGTGGTTTTCCTTTTCGTTTCGTATGAGTTTAAGCACACCTTGCAAAAAAAAACCTACGTGCTCAAGCGACGCCACTTGAATACCTCTTGTTCACTAAATATACCTCAGTTCAAGCGTTAATCGATCACAGGGCAGGGTGGAAATTATCGAGTAACTCTGCGGTAGGTGTCTCGTGAATCTGAGCAACCTGTCCTGTGAAGTGACACCCTGTCGCTCTGTGGTGCGGTGTTACTCGACAGACAGGGTAGGCTTCTCAGATTGGTGAGGTACTTCCTGCTCGAATGGTAACTTTCACTTGAAATGGTCCAAGCTGAGAGTGCAAGTTCGTCAAAAACTCTCACTGATTGTACTCACAGAACATTTTGAGTATGAACCCTGCTGTCAGGATTTTTTTTCTTTTCTCTTCATTATTGTATTCTTCTTTTTTTATTATTTCACATTATAAGTATAATGACTAGTTTGTTGTTACCGTTTTTCTTCATTCATGGGCGTTACAGGAAGGCAGCCAATTTGGCGATGTCATCGCACCGCAGTGCGTTGTGTGTTTCATATCATAATTGTTAAAAACCATTCATGTATTTGTGGACGCTGCAAATAAAATATCTGCCTGTCAACTCATTTATCGTGCTTAGTTCGAGAGGCATTTCGAGAAACAGGGCTGGGCTCCGACGACCCTTCTCTCGTATATCATCAATCAATGTTTTCCGCCAATTAGTGTTCCCTCGGTAGACACAGTAGCCACATGCCTTATTTCAGAGCTTTTCTTTAAGTCCATTCGCGCCATGTACACAAGCGGTTGGACTTCTTCCTCGGGTGAATGTTAGTGGGACCATTCGTTTGCCAATATCTGAGCCAATGCATTCCGCCATTGTTCTTTTAATGGAATTTCTAACATGATAATAAGAATTTTCTCATCTCTGCGTATCATTTGCACACTCAGTTAAAGATTGTTGGTATTCTACGTGCAAACTCCCCACTTAACGGAATAAGGTAATAATAGTTCTTGGTGGTTTTCACGGCGATGGACTGCTCTTCACCAAGTCGGTTCCATTCTGACTCCACGCTCGTCTCATAAATATTAAGCGGACTTCGTTTTCCGTTCTGATTACTCATTTACATCAAACCGTCGTGAAGTTAAATTACTAACTAACTAGCCAATGTTCGCGGACATATTAATTGGAGTCCAAATTTAGTTTTTACATCCAATTCCGGGACGGGATTTCTTAAAATTTTGGAGAATAACTGCCAAAATTCCCATTTTTTTCTACTATTCAGAAATGATGGCCGCCAAGCATAACTTGAATCGAATGCGCTAATTCTCGTGAAATTCTTCCCCTCTATTTTATTTTCAACCCCCTGTTGTTATTTTCCTTTATTACAAAGCAAAGGATATTTCGTTTCATACAGTCACATCAGAGATTTAGTCTCCTATGCTATAATTGGGGTGTCAGAGGATTAT
The DNA here is from genome assembly GCA_031216915.1 of Pictodentalium vernedei. Classification (NCBI taxonomy): domain Eukaryota; kingdom Metazoa; phylum Mollusca; class Scaphopoda; order Dentaliida; family Dentaliidae; genus Pictodentalium; species Pictodentalium vernedei. The sequence continues at coordinate 584,298,928 of CM062296.1, forward strand.
CCTACACGTGGAAACCTAACTATCTGTCTTTTCATCCGCTCATTAATCCCGAATCGCAGACAGGAAGGCACTTACGTCTACACCATCTCTCGGTGGCATTTTATTAACTACGTTCTTTGGTATTGTTACTATATATTATATAATGTAGTGATAGTACACTATGAGTATATCATTTATTTTAACTAATGTATTACTTTCCCTCCAAGTTTCGTATCGAGTAACAAAACTTGAAGGGTGGGTGTACATGTATTAAGACTACTATCGACCTTGTTTTTGACACAGGGATGTTAGCATCTCTTTTTTTACATGTTACGATAAGGTCCTGCTCACGAGGTCGGATCCTTGCTTCTTCATTGACAGCTTCAAACTCTTTACATTGTCAGATGTTCTGGAGACAGCTTTCTAGGCGGAGCCTTCTACACTCATCTTTTATGATATCTATTATCTGGGGCAGGTAACCAAGGCTGCTAGATCCTCTGTCAATACTACAAAGTGCCCTACATTAATTTACTTCTGATTATGTCTATATATGTCTACATATGCAACTACGTATACTGTTACCTACCTCTCGTCTGTTTTGTGCATGCAATGTTATCTCTCAAAACTGGGAGGGTGGGAGGGTGAGCCTATTTGTCTTTGCTGGATTGTACGTAATAGGAGTTTTTATCCCTTTATGTTTCAGTAGAACGACTCATACTATTGTGGGGATATTCATCTGTGGTTTTAAGTTTTATTAATTATGAGTTCAGTAATAGCTCATGAATGGTAATCTTTATATGAATTATCTTAGAATTACTTTCAGACACATTTATATTCTGTTTCATTTAATCAAAATTATAGCATTTTGAAAAATGTCTGGTCTTTATAAAGGTAATTGTTATAAAATCCAGACTAGGATTGTTATACCGTTATATATATTCTACTTCTATTAATAACTGGTCAACTATTATTGGTGGAGGTAGAATTCTGTTTTGTGTTCAATTATCGTGAAGTTACTCTGCATGCCTGCTTATCATCGTCATTGTTCTGTATTAACCCTTCACATTTTAGCATGTCTGGACCAGTGGTGATGGTAAAGAACTAATGGAAATTTCGAAAAATTTCTGTATTTATCGAACCCACCACAGGCCCACACAGGAAGTGCCTTTCCGTGAGTTATTTACTCACACTTCGCAGCATCGAACTATTTCCACCCAGAAGGCATCCCACAAGAATGTTTTTTTGGCGGCAACGGAGGACATTTACTTGCCTATGCGCATGCGCAGACACTATGTATTGAGGCCCATACAGGACTCTAGTTTTTTGTTACTTTAGCTTAAATTTTTGCGGGGCGTGGGTGTGTCTGAGTTCTTGAGAATTTGTTCTAGATTCTTACGAATAGAGTGCCAGCAATACGGGGTCAGTGGGAGGTTTGTTAATACAGAAATTATCAGAAATTTCCATTTTTTCTGTTTCGACTTTCATTGTGGTGTATGATTAAGTGAAATGAATCATGGACATCCTTTCCCCATTCTTCTTCTGAAACATGCACACTGAATGGCCAAACGCTTTGAAGCGTATTGATCCAAAAAAGGTTCCTTTTTTTTAATTCCATCTGTTTCTTCTAAAGTATCTTTAATTGGTGGTTGTCCAAGTGGATATATTTCAATCTCGCCCAAAGAATGACCGGGAAGGTTAAATGTTGTACTGATGGGGAGTCAGCATTTTGCTTTATATCCTCTTTGTGGTGAGCAGCACGCATTCGGAATGGATTTTGTGTCTTACTTTCATACTATTTCCTATAGCGTTTACAACGACGAGGTAAATGACATTGAGTTAATCACAATGGAGGGAGTCTCGGATCTGTTATTTATTTTTCGTTTGTTAAGAGGAAAATTCCTCTTTCTGATCAGGCATAAAATTGTGTAATCTACAGCTAGGTTTTTTTGCAATTCAAAACCGCGGCACTACAATTCTGCAACGTTCTATTGTGTCCAATTTCCAGTGGTTCGAAGTCATTAATTTATGCAGGAGATTACAGGTTTTCAGAGTCTGAGATTTCAGGCTACGCAAAAAGCGTGGCGAGTACTCTCTAGATCTTATGTCGCCAAATATGTAGAGAAAAAGCCGCATTGAAATTTACCTTATTCCTTGAATAGCAGTGGAAACGAATGAATGTGATTTGATGATACCATAAAAATATGTGGTGAATGAAATAAATTTGTATGTAACAGTTGTTGTGAAGCAGTTGGTTTAAAATACACCTTCTAATCTAAATGACCGGAGGTATGGAACTGTTTGCTTGTATACACGATCACATCGAGAAAATTAACAAAATCTCGACAGGTGGTAGTTTTCAGTGTGGATCGTGATTGTTCAGAATTTCTAAAAAAAAATCATCAAAATCTTCCTTTGAATGTTCTCTGATGATAAAAAATTTCATCTAAATAACTTAGATTTTCGAGATGTTGCTTTGCACATTTGCTTAAAGCAATTTCCGCTCATTCCGCTACATAAATACTGCAAAATTAGGACTGAATCTTTTGCCCATAGGACAACCTATTAAGAAAGCCAATGAAGTTGGAATGACGTGTTGCGGCCGTCAGCCTTTTTGTATCTAAAGCCTTAGTTTAGGATACTTTCCGTGAAGCTCTCTTCACAAAATTTCCAACACTTATACTCATTTATCTCTAGTTCTACCCTAAAGCTGCGTATTTTTATATCGCGCCTTTATCCGAAACAGCGCCCAATTTAGGCGTTTTTATGAAACTTATTTCAACTTAAGTATTAAACTTTCATTCTCGAAATTCTTTACACATAAATACCAACAAAAAACATATCTAAAATGGCGTACCGACCTGGGAAATTCGGAACGGATATGCCCGATTTTTAGGGTGGTCTTTTTCACACCAATGTCGCCAAAAAATTAATTTCGTCCGATTTTATTGAAATGTTAGTATATTGTACAGCTGAAAAAAAGTTTAAAAAATCTTTGCGTTTGAATTTTTACATTTAACGTCATTTTTACGTTTTACGTCATATTGAGGTTTTTGCAGGTACCCCAACCCTCTGGTAACACCCCTACTCACGAAACCTCAAAACATAGCAATAAATTTACATCACAGGCGGTACAAGGAAACATTTTTGAAGTGCATGGCCGTTTTGGTTCCACATCGTCCAAAATTATTAAGCAATGACGTAAAAACTCAGAGGGTCGGAAAACACGAAAATTAAATTTCACTTCACATAGTTGAACTTTTAGGACATATAGAATATACCCACAGTAACTTGGTATACCAAATGTTCACCACTAGTGGTGAAGTGGTGTTAACCGCGAGCCTTCGGCGCGCGGTTAACACCACTTCACCACGAGTGGTGAATATTTGGTACACCAAGCTACTTTTGGTATATTTTATTTATACCATGATCGTCAGATTATTAAGAGTCGCTATTATTTTTTCTCGATTTTACTGAGCACCAGACGAACATACGAGCGAATCTGTTTTTGTTTACACAAGCATCGGTGGGTGGTACTTCCGCTGTCAATTTTATCGCCGAAACGAAATGAAAAAAAGAAACTGAGCCTTTTTCGTTTTAATAACATAATAACATACTATTTCGAGTTATGCATGCTTTATTAACATGAGACAATGCATGTTTGTTAATTTTTGGCTTCTTATTAGGAAAACCCATTTAAAAACGTAATAAATAATTGCCACTTCCATTTCACTCTTCGTGAGGCGACGTGCGATAAATTTAGACAAGTTTGCATTCAGGTCGACGTCACCAAACGTCAATGGGGATGTAGTTCTACTGTAGGTGTAAATTTGTACTATTGAAATCCCATTGCTGGCGTTTTCATCACGGTTGGTGTGTAAAGCTAAAATTTATGTCATAGGCTTTTCATATATAGTAGAGTAGGTAATCATGGTATAAATTATCAGTACTCTCGGTCCCAAATAAGAGTGAAAAAATTAAAAAATCTGACGTCAGATACCGGATATATACAACGTCGGGGTACCCACGGTGACACCCCTACCCCCCCCCCCCCCCCACACACACAATATTTAAATCGGAGGCTACAAAAGAAATAATGTTGGGAGCGCAACGCTACATTTTTTTCCAGATTGTTCATTTTGTCAGGAAATCCTGTTTGTTTTTATATACTTCTGATGTCCATTAGCTATAGGTGTCAGATGATAATCAATGTCCAAGGGTCGGGTGTGGGTCGGGATGTGCAGGTGAGGGAAGTAAGGGCTTGCAGGCAGTGTTATACGAGGTATGGGGTGTGGGTGGAGGGGGGGGGGGGGCTAATGGACAGTAGTGGTATGTGCGGGAATTGCTGGAATTGCAGGGGTATCTTACAGTTATTGAAGTGTTTTGGGTTAGTGTGGGAAATTGCTGAGCTGAAGAGGAGGCTGGGGGAGAGCTATTATAACTAGGGTCATCCAGAATAAAGAAACTTACAATGGGGAGGTAGAAGTTGGTTGGACGGTGACTGTGCATTTAAAGAGGAAACGGGGAGGGAGGAAACATGGAGGGAGGACGCTTGCTGTGGATGATGCAAAAGATGATATGGAGTTCAATAAGAAAATACGGAGAGTGGAGCCAGGACGGGGTAGAGACAGGTCAGGGCCACCATGAGAATACTAAGCGGTGTTTAGAGAATAGGCTCAATGTGTTACATTCTGATGCATCTGGGGGAGAGGATGAGAGATATAACAAGAGGGATAATGTGGTTGTTGGTGTTGATAGGGAGATAGATTACAAGAACTGTCAAGAGAAAGAAGAGTTCGGAAGTCAACTAAACCATGTAAGTTGCAGGTGCCACTGGGGCCTGAAGTAGGAGGAGAATAAAAGAAAGTTAGTTGTAGTAGGGAGTGGCAACATTGTATGTGGAATTGACAAGGTAGTTTGTGGTCTTGACAGCTCAAATCGGACTATCTTGTATTTTCCTGAGACGGAGATTGGAGTTTTGAGGGACACGGTGGATAGTATTGTGACGGGGATTAGGATAGGATCCGGTAGTGGTGTGGCGAGGGTCGAAGAACACCAGGATGAGGAAAACAGTAAGACTGGTGGAGACGTACAGGGGTTTAGTCAGGAAACTGCTCAGTGGGAATGCAAGAGTAGAGGTATCGAAGCAGTTAGTTTATTTGTGCGGTTTCTTCCCGTCTTTCCTACCCTAAGAAGTTTGCTGTTACTTTCCGGAATATGGACCCCCCCCCCCCCCCCCCCCCACACACACACACACACACTCCACATTCGAGATGGTTCCACTTTACGACCCACGGGTTTGCTTTTATTAAGTTCGAGTTTCCAATATGTTCCCATATCTCTCAATAATTACCAGAGTTTTCTCTAGCCCCTCTTCGTTTTCTGACACTAATACCATATCATCTGCTACAAATACCCCTGAGATCTTCAGGTCCCCAACTGCTGCTCCCTCGTCGCAGGAGTTTATCTCCTAAATCTTTGATGTACAGTGCAAAAAGAATTTGCGAAGGGATACAGCCCTGCGTTAGACCTATCTCCGTAGAAACACGTTTTGTTGTTAGTTACCCAGACTACGTTCACTTTGTGCGTCTTTATATAATGTTTTCAGAATTCCAACCAACTCACCTGCAGGTCCAAGGCTGCAAGATTTCGCCACATACCCTCCATCCATTCTCTATCAGATGCCTTTGTAGCATCCCGAAAGGCCCCCAAACAACTTTTTCTTTTGGGCTTTCGCAGATTCTATCATTTGGCCATTGACTCTCCTTCCATTTCTAAAGCCATTCTGGATCTCTATTGAAATCCTTTGTCTTCGATCACATCCTCTAATCTTCCATACAAGACTTTAAAAAAAACTTTTCCACTGTTGTTACTGACAGAGAACCTCAAATTATCCAATATGTCCTTATTCCCATCTTTGTGTATAAATGTGACCCTGATTTCTCTTCACTCTTTTGGCAACAATTTTATTTCTATGGCTAAACTGAATAGATTTATTAGGTTTTTACATAGTTTCTCACCCCCATTTTTAGGACCTCATTGGGAATTTCATCCGCCCTTCAAACTTTTCCTTTCCATATTTCGAACTTCTGCGTTTATTTCGAGGCAAACGAAGTTCAATCGATTTTCTTCGACCTAATTTTGGCACAGAAGAAGGCTCCCCGTGCCTCATCGCCTATCATTTACCTTTTCCCAGTGCTTGACTAGTTCTGATGCGATTTAGTCTTGATAGTCTGTATATCTGCCCTCTACTTCAATATTCTGTGAATTACTTCCATTGTTTCTTTTATTCACTCATTTCCAAAAGGCGTTCAAAGTTGAACTCCCCCCCCCCCCCCACACACACACACACACACTACCCATCATTCTTATTGTCCAAGCGAGATTGCGGTTCCATACTCTCCGATTAACGTGTTTAAACTTATTTCGTTTATTCCGTGATCGTTGGCATTCTTTTGCTACCAAGGTCTCTACCTGTACCCCGTCTACCAGCAAATGAGCGACCAATCGTGTCAACGTTGAAATCGCTTAAAAAGTGACCGTCAGCATTTCCCCCTTCTTATTCAATGAATTACGGCCAAAACGTTCAACTTTCACCCAACAAATGTGACACAATCGAAGGAAAGAGCGTGTAAAGTGTGTAACTTCGAAGTAGCGGAGACGTTGGGAAATTTAATTTTTGAATGCCTAAAATAGTTGCCTGGTAGAACACTCATGCCTTGGGAAACTAATGGGCAAATGGGATGAAAACTCGAAGGATAACTGGATGCGGAAGGACATGAGGAAAAGGGTCAATTTTGTAGTTGCGGAGATCGAGAAGGCTCCAATGGGTGGAATTATGAAACAGTTTTTGACAGAATGCTGGGAGATAAGGAAGGAGAGTGGGTGATGAATAACCCGACGCGGGACTGGGTTAATGTTGGCCTCAAAGGACCACGATAAATCACCGAAGGCTAAAGAATCATTATTATTATATCAAAACAAAGCATGCAACTCCAGTAAAAAGCGAAAGATATTTGACTCTCAAAAAACACACTTTACCATCAAGAGATTCTTGAGGCTTTTGAACACGTATATTTCTGTGAGTTTCAACAGGAGAAAATTGAAAAGTAATTTTGTCGATGTCTAACATTAGATTGACAGGTCTAGAAATATGTGGATTCATTGACAATTAATTCAGTAATATGAGGTGGTTTTTAATAAAAATTGATCGTATTTCAAAGATTATTCGTGAGGAGAGTCGACTGTATTTGGAGCGAATGAATGTAAACTCTGGGATGTAACATTCCTGTTGTTTTATGCGAGTATTGTTTTTATCGTACCCATGCTGTTTTGCTGAGAAGATTTTGTTGTGCAGACTTTTTCCCTGGCGGTTTCATTGCCTTGAGGATTGCTCGGAATGGTTTTGTTTCCGCACATTTCTGAAACATCAACGCTAAATGCAAAGCGCATGAACACATCTCGTCCCTTCAGTTCCAATATGTTCTATGTGCCAGTAGGCACATAGAACACATTGGAACTCAGGGGACGATCTGTATGAGGATACATCATGAATCATGTCGCCTACTCCAACACAATACGACAAAAATTAATTCAAGCGGTAAAATAAAACACAGGAGAACCTGTTAGGCTCTAATGCACGGAAATTAACCAAACAAATAACTTTATTTACGCACCAGTTAGCAACATACACCCTAAGCATGTTCAGTTCGTTATTTCTTCTGTATTCTTACACTTATCCTTTTCGTGGTATTTTTTTCTGTTCCAGTTCTGGAATGCGATGTATCCAGTCCAGTGGTAAGATCCACCGATATCATGTATGTTGAAGAAAAAATGTATCCTAATATTGGTGAAATCTTAGTTAAGGGTTTCTTTTAAAAAATATCGAATATATTTGTGCTATAAATGGTGCAAAAGATAAAGTTACTGATACCGATGCGATGTTGTTAAATTCATTTCAGACTGTTATGTTTCATTAATCATCAAAACTATCAACCTTCCATCTGGCACAATTATAAGCGGTTATTAAAATTAAATTGAAATGAAGCTATTTTAATTACAACTCTGGTAATCGTCCCCGCAGCAACTTCATTAAATTTTGGAAATATGTTCTCCAGCAAAAAAGGGTGTCTAAATGTATGGAGCCGATCTTTATATTTTTGATGATTTATATCCGAATGTTCGAGTGACGTTATTTACTTCAACGTCAAACACATAAAGTTCGTCGATTTTTCATAAAATTTCAGTATTTTGCAGAACTAAAAAATAAGAAGATTTAATGCACGCCTTTGCTTTTATTTTCATAAAATACACGCTTCTTCTGCAAAAACCGAAGCGAAGAATAATTTGTTTTGTATTGTCCTTGAACAATATGGATCACGTGCGCGGACTACTTAACTATTTCTTCTTTTACGTTTGGGTTATTTTTGGCAATAATTTTTGTTTTTAATACTTTTTTTAGTACACTGTAGGCGTGCAATATGTACAAAACAGTATACGCGTTAGAACTGTCATTTTTTACTGCACGAGATCTATTTGGGCGGAGGGATAATATGGAACAAGAAACCGAAGGCTTCTAGTTCGATATATTATACCTCCGCCAAAATCGATTAATAATTTTTCAATAATCTGTAGGCGTGCAACAAACACAGAACAGTATACGCGTTCGAACTGTCATTTTCTTCTGCACGCGACTGATTTCAGCGGAGGCATAATACTGAACAAGAAGCCGAAGGCTTCGTGTCCAATATTATCCCTCCGCCAAAATCGATTTATACTATTTTTAGGAAACGATAGGCGATGGATTTTGGCGGAGAGATACTATTGGAGGATTGGCTCCTCGTTCAATATTATCCCTCCGCCCAATTCGATCTCGTGCGGTAAAAAATGATAGTTCGAACGCTTATGCCGTTCAGTCTATATATATTTTGGTCTTTCGACTGAACCCCATTTTCGACGTTATTACGTCGTTTGAAGTTTTCAGACACAAACGTGGTTGAATGTAGACCCTCCCATTTTGTAGATACCCCCCAACCCACAAACTGCAGCAGATACCGCTGTAAACTTTCACATGCAGCTAAATGAATAGATGAAGTGATGTCTCACCGCATTTGTTTACGCGTACACCTTCCCTTAATTCGATGTGGGGTGACCCAACTCCGGCCCCTCTCTATTGGTGTAAATTAATGTAATTGCTTTAAATATATTTATTTATTTATTTATTGATGTTTAAGGTCACATATTTATGCACAATGGCTAACCATGACCGTGACAGTTTTACGGGTGGAGGAAGCTGGAGTACCCGGAGAGAACCACCGAGTAACGACGAGCAGCTGCCAGCTCCCCGACATCGTAAATCCGCACTGCAGCACAGGCAGGGTTAAATTGGTTGAAGACATGCGTACCATCGACGTGCAGTACGCCTTAGTACACAGCGTCATCGTGCCCCCATGTGGGCAATGGAGATGAAGTGTCTTGCCCAAGGACACAACGCGGTTGCCGCAGGTAGGATTCGAACCGAGGACCTCTCGGCTTGCAGCCTGCACCTCTACCTACTGAGCCACCGCGCTCCCAATTGCCTTAAATATATTACCATATGTCAACAAAATATGACAATGCAAAATATTTATTGACATTATTGTAATGTCCGTCCGTCCGTCCGGGCAGACATATGGGGTTTAGATGGCTATTTGTTGGTACAAATGGGGGTTAGGTAACTATTTATGTAACTAGTCCGTCCGTCCGTCTGTATGTCTGTCTTTTCGTAAACAATTGGTTTCCGACCTAAAACTCCACTTTAGATTATTTGATTTCAGTCAGACTGGACATGTGTATTGCTAGTAATACAGGCCAAGTTCAAATATGGGTTCCGTCCAATTATTTCTACATGAGTTATGGCCCTTTTTTGAATTAAACCTTTTATTATCATTTTTGGTTTCCGACCGATAACTCCAGTTTGGATTATTTGATCTAAACCAAAGTCGGTATGTCATCCCTTGAATTCCTATGTGTTCTATGAGCCTACTGGCACATAGAATACATTGGAACGAATTGTGTATTACCCAGCTAGTAATACAGACCAAGTTCGAATATAGATTCCGTGCATCTATTTTTAAATGAGTTACAACCCTTTTTCGACTTAGAATTTTATTAAATTATTTGGTATCTGACCAATACCTCCAGTTTGGATTATTTGTTCTCAACCAAAGTTGGTATGTGAATTTTGCAGCTAATAATACTGAACAAGTTTGAACATGGGTTCCGTCCAATTATTGTGACATGACTTGCGTCCATCATTTTTCGACTTAGAATGGGCGTATTGGGCCACGCCTGGTGATGCTCTTGTTAAATATGGGTTTCGTTGGAGAAAAACTTTTTAAAAATCAGAGACTGGGAGTTTAACAGTGAGGCTGATATTAAAAGTTTAAGAAAGACGCCTAAATTTGGAGCTGTTTTGGGTAAAGGTGCAATATTAAAAATCGCCACATAAACTGCTAAATACACATAAAGGTCGATATGTGTGCCAAATTTTGTGACGATAGCTTCATTGGAAATACCCGATGACAACAAATCTTTAAACTTAGTTGAATGACTTTACCCCTTGCATGCTGCTGTCGGATATTCTTTCCCAGTACATTATTTCTTTTGCCGCTGAAATAAGTATAATTTGAGCACATTTAGTCGTCAAACTTTTACCATTGAAAAATGAGTGGATTTCTTCATCAACTGTTCCCCGAGTTAAATCTCGACGTTTTTTTTTATCTAATCTAGTCATGGCTGCTGTTAAGCAGCCATGACTAGATTCGATGAAAAATATCTTCAAAATACTTAGCGGGTAAAGAGTTAATTACAGAAATTTGTTGACACATTCACAAGCTCTCAAATCTGTGAACTCATCGTGTAATCATATCACATATCTTTGATAAAGCAAGTTGGGGAACCTGTGCCTGCTACACCTCCCCACCCCCACCCCAGAACGCCGCCTTTTGGTGTGCATCTTTGCCCAAACGTGTCATGAGCAATGAGTTGGTCACTTTCATAAAATGTTGACGTTAAGCGCACGTTATGCAACATTTCTTTCGATGCCATATTCTAGTCCGTCTTTCTAATATGTCTAGTGTTTTATTATTATTGAAATAGAACTGACTGTCGGCCTCGAAAATAGGGCATACGAGACAGCATGTTTGATCAGGAATCCAGCTTTGACATTACAAGGACGGCCCGCGTTGTGTCTTTGGGCAAGGCACTTTATCCCGGTTGCCTACATAGGGGCACGTTGATGCCGTGTATTGAGGCGTACTGCACGTCGATAGTGCACATGTCTTCAACCGCTGTAACCCTACTTGAGCGGAGCATGAACAGAGTTAGAATGTTCAGGAGCTGACACTTCCTCGTCGATGCTCGGTGGTTCTCTCCGGGTGGTCCGGCTTCCTCCACCCGTAAAAGTGTCACGGTCACTATTAGCCATTGTGCATAAGTTTGTGATCTTAAACTCCAAAAAAAAAAAAATAAAATAAATAAATAAATAAAATAAATAAATAAATAAATAAATAAATAAATAAATAAATAAATAAATAAATAAATAAATAAATAAATAAATAAATAAATAAATAAAGAACAATTCAGAATTTGAGTTACGCATTTGAGTAGAATAGCCAAGGTACGTCGATGCTAAATCAAGTAATGTAAAACCAGCATTCCAGAATGATGGTGTACAATATTAACGTGAATGGAAATATATAGAGGATATTCACGAAAATTTGATGAATACCGAAAATATCTCGTGAGTGGCTACAAAGAAATATGAGGATCTTCACGAGCGACGCAGTCGCTCGTGAAGATCCTCATATTTCTTGTAGCCACGAACGAGATATTTTCGGTATTCATCAAATTTTCGTGAATTTTCTTTTTATTTAATGCTCTACGACTACAAACTCTCCAATTTGTGGCCTTTATTTGCCATTAAGGCGCAAAATTTATGTGCCGAACCGGCGTCCATACAAAAATTACAACAACCAAACTCCAACCATTGGAATGTGTGAATATCCGCACAAAAAGTAGTCCCGTCTTATTTCTCCCCTAACTTTACGATTTACCAAGGCTGGCGAATTGAAATAATCGCAATGTGTTTCGAAGAAATAGAACAATAACAAAAAACACCACTTTCTTATTTTCAATAACAAGACACGTCATTTTATTTTTTTTGAACTCAATGCACTGAAGACGTGTGAAGTTGAACTGAAGAAATTTGAAAGTGATTTCGGCTTTTCGCTGGAAGGTGAATGAGAAAGTCAAACTTTGAAACCGCTGATTTAATGAATTGATTTAGTCACTGTCACTATCAATTATTCCAATTCGTTTGTATTTGGGACTCTGGAATTCATTACTGATGTGCTGACTCTGTGATGATTGCATGTAAATGTTTATCGGCCCATTAAACGTGCTGCCACTGAACATCGAAGACAGTGGAAATGAACCTACGATGAAATATCGATTTCTAAATATCATTTTGATATTTCGTTTTGCCGACCGACAGGGGAATATGACTTAATTTTTCAGCGTGAATTGATGCCTGAGCATTAAATAAACATTGTTATTTATCATATTGTCAAATTATGAAGTGTCGTAAAAGGTTTAGTGTTTCATGATATCTCTATAAACATCATTTATTTATTTATTGATGTTTAAGGTCACATATTTATGCACAATGGCTAATCATGACCGTGACAGTTTTACGGGTGGAGGAAGCCGGAGTACCCGGAGAGAACCACCGAGCAACGACGAGCAGCTGCCAGCTCCCTAACATCGTAACTCCGTACTGCAGCACAGGCAGGGTTAGATTGGTTGACGACATGCGTACCATCGACGTGCAGTACGCCATAGTACATGGCGTCATCGTGCCCCCACGCGGGCAATGGAGATGAAGTGTCTTGCCCAAGGACACAACGCGGTTGCGGCAGGTGGGATTCGAACCGGGACCTCTCGGCTTGCAGCCTGCACCTCTACATACTGAGCCACCGCGCTCCCCTATAAACATCATCAACGTAGAACAGTATAGTCGATTCTAATTCACCCGTTTACATCATTCGTGAAAAGCGTTCGCCATCTATTAAAATTGCATAACGTACTGCACAAAGGAGTCAAATAATGAAACTTTAAATAGGAATATGTAGAAAATGGGAATTTAACCAATTCAATCTTGTTCGTCAAAGTTCGCAGTGTGTGTGAATGGGGTTAAATAAAGTTTTGTTTTGTAAAATATGTTTTCTTATCAATCTCAAGATCGGAGAACAGCATACCAAAGCCAAGGGAGGTAAGTGTTACGTTAATAAATAGAGAGTAATCGCTTGACTGGACTGGTTACGTGAAATAATTCATGAGTGGTTTGGGACGTTGCACAAACACGAGTGCGCAAATGCGCGAATCCGCACGAGTGTTTTACAATGATAGTCCCTCGCCTCGAATGAATTATTTCACGTAACCAGTGCAGTCAAGCGATTACTCTATTTATTACTTATCATTATTAACGATAATTATATTAATAACCCTTTACCTTAAGTATCAGCCAAAACCGGCCAGCGCTATTCTCAAAAATCGCCTATTAAATTTCATTGTATTTTCATTTTTGTCTCTAAAACATAGGTTATGACCCCCTCGTTGGAACGAGCTCTTTGAGCTCATTCTAATGAGGGGTCATAACCTATGTTTCTGAGACAAAAAATGAAAATAATAGTTATTCAACAATTTTTTGGCAAGTGTCGTCTGCTTTTCATGTTAGTTAAAGGGTTAAAAAAACCCAAAAAAAACCATTGAAGTCCCCATTACACTCACGGCAAAGCGTCTTCGTTTGCGCGCAAGGATACATGACCCAATTGTTGATTGCATAGTTCACTTGTGAAGTCATCGTTTATAATCAAACCCGGAGATCCCAGTAAATCACACTTTGGAAAGTAATAAATAAAGAATATGAAGTGAGTGTTTCGCGTATAAGATATTGATGAAATTAGTCTTAGAACTTTTCAGGGAGCTGAACTCGTCCGCCAGAAACGGTGAATGAAGTAGCACACAAAGGTAAATCAGTCCAAAAGAGGAAACAACCCTTGCAGAAAAGGGATTATTGGGAACTCTTTTACCTCCAATGTTACTGAGTTTTGCCAAGGTTATATAGGTGTCATGCAATACACAAATAAGGTGTCTTTGGTAGGAATCCATATATGGGGCGTCCACAACACATTCCCAGACAACTGAATGAAATGGATACTTTGTGAAATGAGAAATATTCTCGATGCCCTTTTTTCTCACGACCGACGAAAAGCTGATCTTATGATCAAGTCTTACAAAGTTATTTGACATTTCAACAAAGGCAGTGGCTCCTCGCCCTATCAAAGTTGAACTGAGAAAGACGGTCAGATCATGACATTTTATATTCCGTACCGGTAACTATGACGTAAAAGGCAAAGCTATTACTATTATGGAATGAAAAAGGTGAACTGATCCACGAAGATCAAACGGTTATTGGGTCTTTTGTGACGGAGCTTCTAAACGATTTACTTATAGTGGGGCGGATTGCTATAAAAATAGTTCAGTTTGTGATACAAGCATGAACTTTGGTATGGAAGTCACTTTTGGTGTATAGAGTACTTTAGGATAGTTGGCCACGAAATATCTTATTATTTTCAAAATGGCCACCGGAAGTTAAAAAATCTGCACTATTGGTGATGTGAGTGCAGCATGTATGAGTGAAATGTCATTCCTTTATGCAAACCAAGACTGAATATGAATTGAAATAATGAATAGCAACGACATTTGTGGTTTAAAAGGCTGTGGAAATATATGGCAAGGGAAATAACTCTTTATGCTCAAATGCGCAGTTACCAGGGATTTGTTTCTTTTTTAAACGTACACGTATTTTCAAAATAAACCTCATAATCTGCAATATCAATGCCAATGTTTTGTATCTCATGCATTTAGAATCGATGGCTGTATATATCACAGGTGTATTTGTTGATATTAACTGCTTTCTTGGCAGTTACAGGAGCAAAGTGCAGTGCATGACAATCTTGTGCGGTAGCATTTGCATTTTCCAGTACATGTTGAACGCTTGCAGCAGCACTTCTGTAGTTCTTGACAGCACTCTGCTATAGCAGAGAGTGTAGTGCAGTGTGGCTCCCACAAATTGTTGTGTTTAAGCCAACCCCAGCTGATAGGATCTGGTAACTGTTGCACTGGAGAAGAAGCCTGGCCCCAAACATGACCCGCATGGAAAACTGCCCTTTTAACATGCTCATATAGGGATGCCCTAGTTGGTGGTATGCCATTGCATGGATGTTGCTTTCGAGCGAACAAATCAAGGCGACATTCGTCTACTCTGCATCTTGCGCTTGAACGGTCGTACATGACAACAACAAAATGTTCCAAGATATCCATGTCTGCCTCTGTAACTTCATTCTGTGGTGAACTGAGTCGACAGAAAACCTCTGTTGCAGCCTCATACACATTCCATGCCCGCCAAACAGATTTCTTTCCTTTTCCCACAAAGGCAGACACTGTATCACGCCCTGTAAAAGCATGAAAGAAATGTAAAGCACTTGACCGAGGTCCAATTGATTTGGTAATGTCGTGTACTGGGAGCCAGTGGAAGTGTTGTCCCTTCCCAAAAGCTAACCACATTGAATTAATCTGAAGGTCAGTAAACACGGAGATGGCTATAACAGCAACATCTGTGTCGGAAGTAACAACAGTCATGCTATTAAAACCTGTAACAACAGTCGCATGTTTGGCATGAACAAACATACGGGTGTCTGCCCCTTCATGGTTACAGGGAGGCAGCATATCTGTGTTCAGTTCCTTATTACAGGCAACATCATCCCCTTTAGTGACAACTATAAGGCTGTTTGTCTGAGCATTTACAATTTTATCTGCCAAAAATCCAAACAGTTCAGTTTTGTTTTCATCACACCTCAGGAAATTGCTCCACGACTTTGGTACGTTACTCTTACCGACCACTTTTCTTCGAAACCGAGCTCCCCTTTTTCTGTCGAGTTCCTGCTTTGAGGCTACTTTCGAGGTATACATCAAAAACAACATCTACTCTTGTACATTTTTTTGCACATCTTACAATGTATGGTATAATAACCTCAGCAGCATAGTCATCAAATGTTTTAGCAGTTCCAGGTGGCTTTGAATTGACCATAGCCGCACCACCTATAATCATAACTTCAGTATGAGGCTCTTCTACTCGAGCAGCTATTCATGTCTCTAAAATGTCCATCAGCTGTGATTTTACTCCAGAGTTGAGCATACCATTGTGTGATAATGATGGTGGGTACTGTTGGTTTTCATGTTGAAAAAAGTTTTGAAGGTCACACTGTCGATTTGGCACGATATAAAAAGTCGTGAAAAAAGTTGACAGTCATTTTTCAAACTCTCTATTTTCAGATTCCCCATCGTAGTATGAGGCTTGATTTTTTTTGCTGAAAAGGGAAAGCTTATTTTTTGCCAAGGGTTCATGAAAACTTTCTTGTCCATTAGTTGTCGATTTTTTTTCAGGAATTTATCATACTGTTTTCGGCCAACAGGTAAAAGCTGAGCCATCGACTCGTTTACCTTTTTATCCGCAACTTCTTTGACATCGAGGGAATAAAGGTCTTGTGAATATTCTTCAAATGGACTGCCATACTCAGATATTGTTGAAATTAGTCTACAGACTTTATCCTGAAAGTCCTTCTGTGCAGCAGGGGTATCGTCATGGTGTCTTCTGTTTCGTTTCAACTCCAATTTGCCAGCTGGATCTGCAAACTCATCGATAACCCTGCTTATTTCCGGCCCTGCTATCATCCATCGCCTCAGTGCTGCTGGGTCTTCTGTTAACCCAATAGCTCCACCGTCACCCTTAACTATGGCATTATTTTGCGCGCGAGCTTGATCGATTGCGATACCAGAGAACACTCGTTCAGTTTTGTGGACAGCAAAATGACCCTTGCAAAATTCTGTATATATATCAGGATGTAAAGTCTCAATCCCGACCATATCACGAAGGTGAACTGGGAGCCACCGGGCATAATTTATGAGGTCCAGGGCAAAGAAGTAGGGAATAAGTTCAGCTAGTGATTCTTTGTATAGTAGGAAATCACTTTCACGAAATGTGCGGACAAAACAAAGTATCAACAACTCTAGTTTTAGAATTGTGGACCAGAACTGAAACTTTGGGATCTTTTCTTGATCACCACATCACTGCATAAAAACTTTGAACTCCTCTGCTTTGTCAAAAAATGGACCTTCACTCTTATTAAAAGCAGTTTTCATGAGACTGAACAGAGCAGCAGCTGTAACCTGATGTGCGTGCCTAGTTTTCAACACATTTGAAGCTGACAAAAAAGAGTCAGCCGTTCCGGAAGTAGCAATATCTGCGCCGGCCAATTAGGCAGTCCTATTTGTTGCAAATTTCCTTCAAGTAGAGCCTGATATCAAGTCACCACGGCCAGACTATAAAGCCCTGACAAAACTTCATTGACAAAAACATTATGGCCGCCCATCTATATTTAGAAATGTCAGCCATCTTGAAAATGGCCTAATGTTCAGTGGCCAACTATCTCAGGTTTGTCTACTATATCTAAAGAACACATGGTGAAAATTTCATGCTTGTATCATCAAGTGAACTATTTTCATAAAAAATCGCACTAATCCGCTCCACTATTAGAAGACTGAAGTCTTATCAAGCTAAGGGTTGAGAAGTGTTGGCCGGAGACCTTAAAAATAGTAACATACCCCAAGAATTGATTGGTCATAAAAACGTTGGGATTGTATGAGATAGGGGAACTAAAGCGACTTAGTCGAAGACTGAGTTGCAGAATAAACCTTAGCAACGACAGAAACTACCAAAATTGCCTGTGTCGACTGAGAAAGTAGTACAAATAGAGTTGACACTTGTGAAAGGTAGCCATGGATGAATTCACTACTCCTGAAATCTCTGGGAGTTTGATGGTGTGGTTGCTCTACGTAGAGCATCTAAGATAAAAGACTAAAGAGTTGTGAAATTACTAGAGGCTCTTGCACGCTTCACAAACTCATGCGTCGGCACAACACAGACCATTCGGGAATTTACTAAGAAAAGAATATGGGAAACGTATCATGAATCGTTACCAGTGTTTGGGCAGTACTGTTTATTTTAACTGAAACATCGCTGCTATGGTGAATCGATGGAAACTTTAATCAATATGTCTACGATCGATCTAATGGACAGTGATTTATTGGTTGATAACTTCAGAGGTGAAACTTGCCACGAGATGCTGTTGTATTAAAGAGTATTAAAGAATATAAAGAAAGAGAGAACTCGGGTATGAGCTCATTTGTGCGTTGACAGTCGAAGAAGAGAGATGTCTACCTATGTGACCTTCAAAATCAACAACGAAAAACAAAATCGTCTATTCAAAAACGAGGTTAGATTCCGAGTAATTAGGAACAAGTGACCAATGCAGTGGACATGACAAAGAATCAGACCCTTAAACCGAACCCAAACCAAAGAAAGAATAAAAATTAAAGAAGAACGATTAAAGAAAACTCACTGTTCCATGCTCGATACAGACGGCGTTGAACGAAAGAGACCCAAGAAACTCCAGAGACTTTCATTCGAAAAGTTATTTCCACCACCAGTATCGGAGCAGCTTCTACGTGGGGAGAATGCCCCACGGTTAATATTTGCTCATGGTCAAACCGGGCCAGTTCAGAGACAACCGAAACACACCAAGTAGGCATTGGAAGAAACACGTCTCAAGACATTCGACTTCGTGCTACCAAGTGAATGCACAAAACAGCGAACAAAACTAGCGAGAGCCGGATTCTTTTATCCTGAAAACGTAAACCGAACTGAATGTTTTCACTGTGGTATTATTTTGCGTTTTTGGGATAAAGTATATGATGCCATACAAAAAATATGCTCCAGATTGTTATTGTATCCACAATGTACCAACAGAAGATGAAATTGATGGTGACCCAATAAAGTTCGAAAATAGAAATTCACAGAAAATGAAATGTTGTGACTGCTTATTAACTGAAACCAATGTCGCTCCGCATCATGTAATGATTTGTGGCTTTGCAAAGACTGTTGCAAACCATTGAGAAAACGTCCAGTCAGCAGAAGGATTGTTCACGAATTTCTGACAATCTACACACCATAGAAGAGTATTTCCACGAAGAAAAAAGAAAAAAAACTATTGTGCAAAGAAGAAGCTGTTGTGAAACTCTATAAAAAGGATGTGCCGAGAAGAAACTATTTTTGCCGAGAAGAAACTATTTTCAAAAAGGGATACACTAGGAAGATACTATTTCCGATAAAGAGGATGTGCCAAGAAGAATATTGTTATCTGAATAAAAGAAATTAGAATGTTTGTTACTTCTTTCATTATCTCCTGTAACCAATACCCAGAACATGAAATCCTGGATGAAAATAAGAGAGACTTGAGGTCAGATCGCTGACTTCATGGCCCTCATGTACACATGCAGGGGAAGTGGTCCCTCCGCTATTCTTTGGATGAGAACAAAAGGGGTGAGACGTTAGAAATATATCCACCACTACCCTGCACCCGAGGGAAGTAGAAACATACCTCATTGCGTCGCGTACTGCTCTTACGAGAAAGATTCTTGGAGAACCCGAACCCGTTTCGGTGTTTTTGTTTGGTGATTTCTTAGTGTTGTCGGGTTGCTTGTGGTAATTAGATTTACTCAAGATCAATCGAACAGAGACACACACATTCATATAGTACGACGTGTTATTCTTACAACGTGGATTTTTTAGGAATCTGAACCAGTTTCGGTGATTTTGGGTGTTTTTATGATTGTGAGTCGTTGTTGGATTTATTTGGGGAATTAGATTTTCTTCAGTCGAAACGAACATACCCTCACAACACACCTTCGTCATGTTATATCAACCACGTGCGGCCACGGAAATCAAGATGACGGCCAGCAGTAAACAAAGTGGAGGATGGAAAAACGTGTCAGCCAAACACGCGCTGTGCAGATGCACTGACACCACGTATCACTATGGGGATGACGTCACAGCGTGGCCGCTTACGTCACGTTTAAGCTACTGTACATGGAGAGTGTATTATCACTAAATCACCTGAAAAGTAAAGTGGAGATTCCACCCAAGTATTAATTGCAAATTTGTTGCAAAGTATAACAAGCACAAGCAAGGTTCCAGTCAATGGATCTCCAGGTTTTACCAGGAGGTCCATTTGCTGAAACATTGCTTGTGTTTGTGTTCACAGAATTTGAAAATGATACTTTGGTTGATAACTCCACTCCACAGGTGATTTTGTTACAATCTACTCTCCGCGTTCTGTAAGGTCCCGCTAAAAAGATCCGATCCCTACATCTTCTGATACGGGTCTGGTCAAAACGTAACCAAGCCAAAACATAACATTTTATTTTGGTCAAAACGTAACATATTTTGGTCAAAACGTAATATATTTTGGTCAAAACGTAACTTTTTTTTGGTCAAAATGCAACTTTTTTTGGTCAAAACG
Source organism: Pictodentalium vernedei (assembly GCA_031216915.1). Lineage (NCBI taxonomy): Eukaryota > Metazoa > Mollusca > Scaphopoda > Dentaliida > Dentaliidae > Pictodentalium > Pictodentalium vernedei. The sequence goes on from CM062296.1 coordinate 584,319,426, forward strand.
TAACTTCTTCCTGGTCAAAATGTAACATTCCGATAGTTGAAACGCAACATTCCTATGGTCTAAACGTAACATGCCGATAGACGAATCGTAATATTTTGTTTGTAGTTTCTTGGGGTAAAGTCAAGACAAGGAGACATCTTGATAATTTTTAATTATAAAATAACCATCAATATAATATGTCCGTTCTGTCTCTCCCCTCTATCTCTCTTCCTTCTGCCTGCCTGCCTGCCTGCCTGCCTGCCTCTGTCTGTCTGTCTGTCTGTCTGTCTGTCTGTCTGTCTGTCTGTCTGTCTGTCTATCTGTCTGTCTGTCTGTCTGTCTGTCTGTCTGTCTGTCTGTCTGTCTGTCTGTCGTCTGTCTGTCTGTCTGTCTGTCTGTCTGTCTGTCTGTCTGTCTGTCTGTCTCTCTCTCTCTTGGGTTCTGTTTCTGGCTATGTCTTTGTCTATCTGTTTGTCTGTGTCACTCTTTGTCTCTCTCTCTCTCTCTCTCTGTCTGTCTCTTTCTCTGTCTCTCTCTCTCTATGGGGCTCTGTATCTGGTTCTTTCTCTCTGTCTCTGCCTCTCTGTCCCTCTCTGTATCTCTCTGTCTACCTGTATGTTTGTGTCGTTCTCTGTTTCTGTCTCTATCACTCACTCACTCACTCACTCACTCACTCACTCACTCACTCACTCACTCACTCACTCACTCACTCACTCACTCTCTCTCTCTCTCTCTCTCTCTTTCTCTCTCTCTCCCTCTCTCTCTCTCTCTCTCTCTCTCTCTCTCTCTCTCTCTCTCTCTCTCTCTCTCTCTCTCTCTCTCTCTCCACGTCTGTCTGTCTCAATATTTATGTGTTTGAGAGAGACCTGTAAGTCGTGCGGTTTTTCAAAAACAATTTTAATACGATCAATTCAAAATGCAAGTCCAAACATTGCTAACTTATGGACGCCGCGCAGTTGTGGTGAAAGCCATCAACCGCCATTTCAGAGATGAATCCCAACAAAAGGAAAACACTTTTTTCAGTAAGGGCTATTATCCCTGTGTGACACAGTATCGTACTCGTCAAAAGCAAATACGAACAAACACATAACAAAACACCACTCATTGGAATCCAGTCCTTGAGTTACTCCAAAGTCAAAATAATTCAAAAACTGGTCCTGTACTGTGCACATCTGTTGCAATTCGTATTGGGGGATTCACTGCCGGAAAACATTAATAATAAAAAATCGCATTTTAATCAGTCTTGATAGCAGTTATTTTTGTTTTCTGTCGTACATTTGAAGCTCTGATAAAGGGCGTGTGGAGTTTTTATTGTTATTCACAGCTAATAACATTTGGCAAATCCACTTACATGTAATTGTCTCTTTAAGGCGAAGGGTTTTCTTCTAATTTCTGGGTCTCTCTGCGTGGTTGAAAATGTGACCGCAAATGTGATATTAATTTATTTATTGGTGTTTAAGGTCATATACTTATGCACAATGGCTAATCATGACCGTGACAGTTTTACGGATGGAGGAAGCCGGAGTACCCGGAGAGAACCACCGAGTAACGACGAGTCGCCGCCAGCTCCCCAACATCGTAACTCCTCACTGAAGTACAGGCAGGATTAGATTGGTTGAAGACATGCGCACCATCGACGTGCAGTACGCCTTAGTACACGGTGTCATCGTGCCCCCATGTGGACAATCGGGGTTAAGTGCCTTGTCCAAGGACACAACGCTCAGACGGTCACCCATCCGAGGACTAACCGGGCTCGACGTTGCTTAACTTGGGTGACCGGACGAGAACCGGTTACCGCAACGCCACCGAGCCCCCACCCCCACCCCACAAATGTGATTTTCTATCAGGCATTAAGCGCAGAAAAATATGGTATAAAATCAAGATATTACAACCATCTTTAGAATAAAATTTATGTGTGATCTACCGTACGCTTTCGAGTTTATTTGGTGTTTTTAAGATTAGTAGATTACTTGCGGTCCCAGCTTGTCCCAGAAGGTATCCAGACGAAACGCCCTTAGAACAAAATACCCTCGGACAAAAATCCCCCAAGACAAAATGACCTAGGACATAATGCCCTGATGGAATATGTATGGGTGGACATAATGCCCACGGACCAAATGACATCGGATAAAATGCCCTAGGATATAATGCCCTCATGGAATATGTATGGGTGGACAAAATGCCCTTAAGATAAAATATGCTCGGACAAAATGCCCTCAATTGAAAAAAAGAACATATAAGTTATGGGACATATTTATTAAAAATATGTATAGCTAGTTATGGATAGATATATCAACAGAAAACACATCTGATATTAAAGGGAAATAAAATTATTTGTTTGTATTTTTCTGTATTTGTTTCGGGGACAAAATAAGAAGAATTTGGAAAACCTGAAATTGAATCAAATTAATTTTATTCATTTATTTAAAGTTGCATGTGACCCACAATCCATTGTTTTAACAATGACAAATTATCGTGTTCTTTTGAAATTCCTAGTTGCTGGTCACCAACAGATGGTTTCGAAAGAAAATAATTTTAATATTGGAAGATTTTACTGTAATTTATCTTACCTCCAAATCTGTGATCGCAATGGATTTACATTTGAAACTATTTCTACCAAAACAACTCCATCAAATTGTGAACTTATTTTCTGCCTTTTTGGTGTACATCTATCCATCAAGTAAAAATTTTTTCCACCTTTATTACTGGTAATAATTACCATGATTAAATTACTGAATGATACTGAATGAAAGATTGAATGAATGAAAGGATGGAAAGTTTCAGCGCGTCGAAGGCATACAAGGGCGATATAGGACCTGAAGTCCCTTGCGACCCAAATAACTGTATTTGCTTAGACAGATAGATTCTTTATTTTGCAGTATACATTATAAAGTTTATATATACATATTAGATTACAATCGTGTGAAAGTAGAAGTATACTGCAGGGAGATGACATAGCCAGATTGGCTGTCTTCCTGTCATCTCCCATATAATTATCATTATATATCCAATATAACATTGTCTTCAGACTGTGCTAGTTTATCGGGCAGTCACTGGGAATGACTTGATTGATACGTTCCCTGATGAGGATGTGGTATGCGGTGTGCAATCGACGAGTTGGTGAATAGGTGGATAAGGAATTTTACTTCATCGACCTCCATACTTTACATCAAAAGGTGGATTGTGTTTCGGAAAACTGTGATGTGCCGAAGTATAAAGTAAAAACGTTTGCTTCGTCGTCAACCGTATAACACCATTTAGCTTAACTATTTGAATGGACTCAAGCATTGGCACTGGGTTCGAAATTTGGCAAATTTACAACCAAATTCTTACCTAAGATAGATCTTGGCCTCTTATTCTAAGCAGTGTTGAAAGGTAAAAATTACTTGGTTGTCTGGACATAGTCCTCAGCTGGAGGCGATGGAGAGACGAGACAGCCAGGCATCTATATAGTTTGAGCAGAAGTATTCTATATTTCTAAATGAATCGTTGGAACTAAAGTACATTGTTACATCACTGTCGGTACCCAAAACTGGCATACTAAGGCGAGAATGCCAGTTGGATCACACGTCAATGAAAACCAGAGAGCATGGACAATTTTAATACTATGATATACAATTTGGGCAATATGGATTGTTGCAGGTAGCATTTTCAGCATACGGCTTTAGTAGTTTCGTAGTTAACTGTTTCTTAAAGCTAGATCTGACAGTTATGGCGCGTATGTTCGGAGCTAGTTTGTTCCACATTCTGGCGTACCGATACACTGGAAGATTGTCCAGGTGACTCGTTCGCGTTCGATCTGTTCACTGAAGACCACTTTGTCTGGTTATTAAACCATAATTGTTATCTTTCCAGTAAAAGAAGTTATTGAAGGACATCGGAAGGTTATTGTTCTTCCAGTCAAACACAAAGAGACAGGCATAAAGTTTAAATAGGTCATTTATTTTCAAAATTTTGTCCTCTAGAAACAGAGGATCGGTGTGGGCTAGATAACGTTTGTAATTGATTATTCGCAATGAACGTTTTTGCATTGCCAGAATTTTATTAATAGCTTTTGAATTCCCCCAGATATGGATTCCATATATCAAGTGGCTGTGTATCTGAGCATAATAGAGCGATTTCATAGCCCCGTGTGGTAGTATATTTTTAACCTTATTAAGGGCGTAATTTGCACGCGCTATCTTGGAGCACACATACGAAATATGGGATTCATATGATAGATTCTCATCTATATTTATTCCTAAAAATTTGAACGATTTTTCTGTTTCTTTAGACCCAACTCTTCGAATTTCCTTTCCGTTGATTACTATTTTGTTATAAAGGGGCATTGATTTATTTGGACTGAAAAGAATAAATTTCGTTTTATTTGCATTCAAAAATAGTTTATTAGCTGAACACCATTCCGAAATTTTATTCAATTCAATATTTGCGCTTGTTACTAAGGTATTTATATCGGGACCTGGGGAATTGGCTGAATTATCGTCAGCAAATGATAAAATCTTCAAAGAAGTAGCACGGTTCATGTCATCAACATAAAGCAAAAATAAAAGAGGCCCGAGAATCGAGCCCTGAGGAACGCCACATGTGATATCGTTCGGGTTAGACTTATGTTTATTATAAGAGACAAATTGTTTCCTGCTCCAAAGATAGCTTTTGAATTAATTATTACTTATTCCCCGTATACCATACCTTTCTAACTTCCGTAATAAGATGTCATGGTCAATTGTGTCAAATGCTTTTGAAAGGTCGAGGAATATTGCGAGGGTACTACTTTTATTTTTATCGTTATTTTCTTCCGCTATAGTTTTTAACAGTTGCATGACTGGATGAAATGTACTATGATTTTTCCTAAATCCATACTGGTGATAGTATAAAATGTCAAAGTGGTCAAGGTAATTAATTAGTCGAATTGACATGACTTTTTCTAAAACTTTGGAAAATGTGGGTAGAATACTTGTTGGTCTGTAATTAGAAAAATTATATTTGTCTCCGGACTTGAATATTGGGATTACCTTAGCTATTTTCATGTTATCAGGAACTATTCCTTGGACAAATGGACAGTTAATTATATGTATCAGCGGTACAGCAATTAAATCGATTGAGCACTTCAAATTAACTGGTGTGATATTGTTATTGTCTTTACTTTTTTTAGCTTTCGTCGCTGAAACCACATTTATAATTTCAGACGTTGTTACGGGATTAAGAAACAAATTACTCAATGTATTTCCACCCACTTAATCATAGAATGTTTTAGACTTTTGGTGTATTTGGTCACTCGTAGTTTTGCCAAAAACTAGAAAAGAAATTATTGAATTCTTGTGCTATCTCATGAGGGTCATTAATTTGTTTGTTATCATGGTTAAAAAGGAAGGATGTTTGGCGTCGCGTTTTACTTTTTTAACCCTTTACCCAACGTAACGGCCGAAACCTCGTCGAGCTCGTTCCAACGAGGGGTCATAACCTATGTTTTTGAGACAAAAAATGAAAAAAATTAGTTATTCAAGAATTTTTTTTGCAAGTGTCGTCTGCTTTTCACGTTAGGTAAAGGGTTAATAGTTTCATTCAGAATCTGCCATGGTTTATGCATATCAAAGTATATAAATCTGGATCAGATTTTCGGGGCATGAGTGGTATATCAGGGTTGCTACGTTTTGACCAAAGTGAAATGTTACGTTTTGACTAAAACAGTTATGTTTCGACCAAAAAATGTTACGTTTTGACCAAAGTGAAATGTTACGTTTTGGTGTGGTTACGTTTTGATTAGTATTTTTCTGATACTACCGCATTACACAAGAATGCATCGATTTATGAAGTTTCTTTGTGTGGATTTCTTGACCCCAATGAATCTTGTATGAACAGGCCTGTGAGCATATTAAACGAAGCGGTAAGTAAATGGACTTTAGGAGTCTGCTTGGTGGAAATATAGTATTGGGGCCACAGTAAAGTACAACGTTATAACTGTATTACCTCAATCATAAACTAAGGATAGTTTCGTACGTTAAAACCGACAGAGCGTGAAGAAGGCATGACCCTTACAACAAAATCTAGTTGCATAGAGTAGAGAAGGAATTGAGAAAGCACTCAAGGGCAACGAAGAGTAACGATTCTGCTCAAAAGCGCACCTATCGTCACCGAAGCAAAATAATTGAAGGGAGATAATTTCAAACATTTTTTTTCACTGGAATTGTTCCAATATCAATCTGAAACGTGCGATTAAAAGTACATTTCTCAACTTTTATGAATCGTAAGCTATTGACATTTGTTATTAGTTCACCTACTATGACGAAGAGATTTGGTTATGTCGTGACCCGGGCGACGTCGGCGTCAACACCCTGTTTTGTGAGAGTTTGTGTTTAAGTAAATGTCTTTGAACCCAGTGGCTCCAGGGCTTTCAAGTTACAGATGTGGGTTATTTAGGACCACTATTACAGTACTTCACCCTTACTTTCAGGAAATCTTTCTTCATTTTAGGTGAAAAAGTAAGTTTGTGTTGTAAAAAGTTGTGTTATAGTTAATTTTATTCCACTGTGAGTGTAGTTTCTCTTAACCCTTATGCTGGGGCGCGGTGGCGCAGTTGGTAGAGGTGCAGGCTGCAAGCCGAGAGGTCCTCGGTTCGAATCCCACCTGCGGCAACCGCGTTGAGTCCTTGGGCAAGACACTTCATCTCCATTGCCCGCGTGGGAGCACGGTGACGCTGTGTACTAAGGCGTACTGCACGTCGATGGTGTACCTGTCTTCAACCAATGCTAACCCTGCTTGTGTGGAGTTGGTATGTTGGGGAGCTGACAGTTGCTCACCGTTGCTCGGTGGTTCTCTCCGGGTACTCCGGCTTCCTCCACCCGAAAAACTGTCACGGTCACGGTTAGCCATTGTGCAGAAATATGTGACCTTAAGCACCAATAAATAAATAAATAACCCTTATGCTAAGTATGTTCTGTTATTTTGCCTGTTATTTCTTTTTTTGTCGGCAAAATATCTGTGAACTTGTACTTGTGACAATTAATGTTTTAGTCAGCTCCAACATCCGAATTGTAAGAGTTTGTGTGTGAGTTGGTTTCTTCAAACCCAGTGGCCCCATGACTTTTACATTTCAGTTGTTGTTTGTTTACGAGCATGTCGACAGTACTGGAATATTATTATTCTTCGATTTTCTTCAGGTGAAAACCATTCAATTTTCTGATGAAGTTGCGTTAAAGTAAACTTTATTGCACATTATGGTGATATATATTTCTTATAGATGTATTTTATTGCGATTGTAGTTGCTGTTATCCCTTCCACTGAGTATAAGTGCTGTTGTTTAATGTTTTAGCACGCCTTCTACAAAGCAGCGGTGAGCTTGTGTGGTGACACCGCGGCGTCGACTTCAGGCGTACGTTTCCAATGTTGTAAGAATACGTGTTCAGGTCACTTTCCCAAAGCGCAGTGTGTTCTGGACTTTTGTATTGCATATGTAGGTTGAAGGTGAATCACAACTCTATCCAACCCTACAACAGTGACTTTTTGTCCAATTTCACCTAAAATTGTCAGCCTAAGCTTAGACAATATCTGTTGCAAGAAATTGCGTTTAGATCAGATTTTGTGCAGACTGTGAGGCCTTAACTTCTTACTGTGTATTTATTTTTATTTCAATAACATCTTTACATCTTTAGGCATTAAGTCTACTGTATGCGAAGATTGCACTGAATTTATTTTATTTTTCTGTCAAAATCTGCATGTTTGTTTCGGTCAGTTTTAGATTGTAAAAGTTTGTGTTAAGGTGAGTTTTTGTTTCTGCGGGTCTATCCAGATCATGGATATTGTAGACTTGGATTACTGAAGACATTTGCTGTAAAATTAGCTTCGTGCTAATTACAATATATCCTACTAAAAATTAAATATTTCCATTATTTGGAGGGATATAAACAATAAACTTCGATGAGCTTTCTTGACACTGGATCGACTGTATCAAGCACGGGTGTAGGTGAGTGGCCGGGATGTAACATCCCTCTTGTACAATATCTAAGATTATGCTCTACTGAAAATATAAAAATATGATCTAACCCGGTGATGAAGACGAACCGGACTTATTTTCAAACAGGAAAGACGAAAACATGGTTTGAAAATCAATCGCCGATGAATGCCCCTACCCGAATCAAATTATATTTTTGAGTAATTTTCACGCCATTAATCTATATCTCCTTTGTGTGTTTCTCAAGGAAAATCATACTGAGCTACTGTCACATTGTACGCCTCCAGAGCTAGAAAGAGCCAGAGTTCAGATGTTTGAACGTAGGCTTAGTGACTGCTGCACTCGAACGTTCAGATCACTGAGCATTAAAGACAGACCTTCTGGACTTCGGGACTTCGGACTTAACTGAAAAAGATAAGAGAAAGAGTTTGCTGGGAAGTCTTTAATAGAAAGATTAAACTCAAACAATAACTGGTTGGAAGTACACAGAAAGTCACAAACATTTACATTTCAAAATTCACAGTATTACAATCACAATAGCAGACAGAATCAAGTACAACGCCAAGGATGCCCATGCCCATGCCCTCGCCCCCACCCCCCCCCCCCCCCCCTCCACACACACACTACCAAGCGTGAGTTTCTAGTCATTTATCTTTCTTTCTTGAATTAATAATATCTTTTTATCTTATTTCCATTAAACCATAGAGCCAACACAACAGCCACAAAATGTGTCCATGACACTAATGCCCCCGCTTTATGATTACCTATATTTCGTTACAAAGTCCAAAACGAGGCCGTGACTCAGATAAAGATTATCGCACCACACTCAAAATCAAACCCGTCTGGAATATTGTCTACAGTAAGCTATATTCCAAGTTTGATTGAAATCGGATACCTATAACTCAAGTTACCATCCAGAAAACCAATACCAACATGTCATCCATGTCGAATGAGGGCTATAACTCTGCCAAACAATATCGGACCAAGACCACTATCAATCCCAACCAGTATTATGTGGTTTTTTAACATATGTATAAAAGTTTGTTTTTGCTCATGAGTCAAACTAAAGATAACGTCCGGAAACCAATATCTGCATGTTTTCTAAGTTGGAAAAGGGTCATAACTCTGCCAAAAAATAGCGGACCAAAAACACTATCAATCCCAACCTGTATTATGTGGCCATAAACCTATGTATAAAATTTTGTTTCATTTCGTTCCCTCAAACTAGAGTTATCGTCCAGAAAACAACATCAACTTGCTTTCTAAGTCGGAAAAGGGTCATCACTCTGACAAAAAATATAGAAGCAAGCTCACTATCAATTCCTACCTGTATTATGTGGTTATAAACTTATGTACAAAATTTTGTTTCATTTCGTTCAGAAAAATTAAAGTTATCATCCGGGAAACATATTCTAGACGTAAGTACGGACGGATGTACGGCAGACGGACGCACGGATGGACGGACGGACGGACACATGGACGGACGGACGTTCTACCGCAGATGTACTTGTGAGGTGATTTTAGTGTTAGGTATGGGGAAAATTGCGCAACTCACAAGTGGATTTTTCGCACCTCACAAGTTGAAAAAAACTAACAAGTGGTTGGTGTACTAAAGGTTTTATCCCCCAACCTCCCAAGTAACGAGTGTACACGGACGGTCACCTCGCAAGGCCATCTGCGGTGGCCCGAACAGACGGACGGTCGCACGTACGAACGGACAAAGATAACACTTAATGCCCCTGCCAAAATTGGCGAGGACATAAAAATTGACCTGATCGCTGATCGCGACTGGGATCGCGACTGGGCCCCATTCCAGTTGAATTTTTTTTGTCACAATCCCCACCCCCACCCCCACCCTTAGTATCTTTGAATGTCATCTGTCGAAAAAAGAAATGCGAGTAGATTCCATTTACGCTGCATCCCCTCCCCAACACACACACATCGAAGAAGAAACTGAATTTACTGGAGTTAAAAAATATGAGTAATGAATAAATAAATAAATGAAAAAGAAAAAGAAATAAAAAAAGGAAATTTAATAAATATATTGAAATTCAAACAATAAGTGACAAATAAACAAATAAATGAACATTAATAAAACTAAATGAAAAAAGTGAATGAAAAAATAATAAATATAGACTTTTGGTTTCGGACACCTTTTTAGTTTTCGTCTGTTGTTAGTTTTGTCCTACAACCTGTAAGTTCAGTAGTAGGAGATGAGGTAAACGGCCCCCATTGGCCACAGGGGATCAATGAAGGGAGTAGTAGGAGATGAGGTAAACGGCTCCCTTTGGCCGGATCTCATGGGGACCCCAGGGGACCGATTAAGGGAGTAGTAGGAAATCCGGTTGTAGAAACCATGGGTTTTTACGACAATTAGCCTATTAATCCCCACCAGTCCACACCGGACCCTACTAGTTCCCACCAGTCCTCAAATCACCAAAAAAAACCCCGACTATAAATGATATGGATTCTTCAAGAATATTTTGCAGCACGCAGTGCTATAAGGACCGCCATACCTTTCATATAGCCCTCATGGCCTCATACGACTAAAAAGGCCAATACGTTTTTCAAAAAAGGGGTGCTGAAAATGGGGTCTCAGGGGCTATGGCTGTGAAATACCGAGATGAGGCCCAAGAGGGATAGTAAATTAGGCCTCACTGAGAAATTGTGTCATGGTCCTCATGCCCTCAAAAGAAATGAGGTTAAGAGGGATAGTAAATTAAGCCTCACTGAGGGATTTTCTCATGGCCCTCATGGCCCTCATGGCCCTCATGGCCTCATACGACAAAAAGGGAGTCTCCAGAAATTATCCTGTATAGGTATCCTCAAATAATACAATACCAGGCCATAGGTATCCTTAAATACCGAAATGAGGCTAAGAGGGATAGTAAATGAGACCTCATTGAGGGATTTTTTCAATGGCCCCATGGCCTCAAAAGAAATGAGGTTAAGAGGGATAGTAAATTAGGCCTCAGTGAAGGATTTTCTTATGGTCGTCATGGCTTCATATGACAAAAAGGGATTCTCCAGAAAATGTCCTGTATAGGTATCCTCAAATAATGCAATACAAGGTCCTCGGGATCCTTAAATACCGAAATGAGGCTAAGAAGGACAGTAAATTAGACCTCATTGAGGGATTTTGTCATGGCCCTCATGGCCTCATACGACAAAAAAGGAATTCTCCGGAAAATATCCTGTCTAGGTATCCTCAAATAATACAATACCAGGTCCTAGGTATTCTTAAATACCGAAATGAAGCTAAGAGGAATAGTAAATTAGACCTCATTGAGGGGTTTTTTCAGGGCCCTCATATCCCCAAAGAAATGAGGTTAAGAGGGAGAGTAAATTAGACCTCATTGTGGGATTTTCTCATGGCCCGCATGGCCTCATTTCTATTTTGTGTCATTTTAATGAGAAAATATTGAGATCATGTGTCACTAAATTTCAAATGTATATAATGAAAAATGTTTTCCGAAACTCTGTCGGGTTGAAGATGATAATATTGAATACTTCATACCAATGCGAATATGAATTGGATTTTGAATAAAATCAAGTATTCCTTTAGGTGTATATAAGATATGCCTAATCTCTTTCAATTTCAAACCTTCAGAACGATGAGCACTGAGTAAGGCTAAAAACGAAAGATTACGAAAATGTAAAACTCGCATCGCGAATCGAAAGAGAAAGTTCTAAAGAAAAGATATTGTTGATAATTTCAAATGACTAAAATGGATGTGTGAAGTTTTAAAGTTTTGCCATTTGCAACTTCGGATGTCTGTTAGTAACAAAATTTGACTTTTAACCCTTTTACTGCCTCGCCCACTTTAGCCATATGTACGCCTGTATGCGAGAAGGGTTTATTAACCCTTTACCTAACGTAGAAAGCAGACGACACTTGCAAAAATAATTCTTGAATTACTAATTGTTTTCATTTTTTGTCTCAAAAACATAGGTTATGACCCCTCGTTGGAACGAGCTCGTTCCAACGAGGGGTCATAACCTATGTTTTTGAGACAAAAAATGAAAAAAATAATGAAAATTAATTGTCGATTTTTGAGAATAGCGCTGACGGTTTTGGGCGTTACGTTGGGTAAAGGGTTAAAATTTATGACATGCTTGAATGATCTGATTAATTGCGGGAAAGGGCCAACAAGTAATCAGATGGTCGGTTTGATATGCGCATACCAGAACGTACAGACAGTCATCATAAAATAGGTGACAGTAGTTGCTTTCGGCAGCGTAAGTGTTAATGGAAACTGCCTAAAATGGCCAAAAATGTAAATAATACGTAAAACACCATTCGGGTCATATTTTAGATATCTGACGTCGCATTTTCAAAATATTTTCACCCCTGTGTTTGGAATTATACATACCAAAATATTATTGAACTAAAACGTCTCCTTATTTCCACTTTTTCCTATTAATTTTAATTTTGAGTCATTTTCGGTGTTGTTGACGTTTATATGCCTGTAACGGCGCTACTTTTGAGGTAGCTAGATGGCATTTCAAACGGAGGACTCTGTTGTTATCGTTGCAGCCATATGTTGCGAAATTCATCTTACAATAGCAGAATTATGATGTGTATAGTTTTTTTAATAAAATATTATAGATTACCCAAATGTACTTTGTGGACAGGATATTCTCCCAAAGCATAGGAAGATACTGAAATTGTGTTGCATTGTGTTGCATTATAAAACAAAGGAGGTTTGCTGAGAATTACAAACCTTGTTATTAATACCTTTCAATTACAGTACCCATTGTTTTACGCATAGGATACTGTCAAAGTATTGAAAAAACATTTGACGAAGGTGAGAAAAGCCCCCTATAACGTCAAGCATACCCAGATAATTCAAAACTATACACAAAAAGTGATGACTCTCGGACGGTTTGGAATTTTAGGTTGGTGAGATGTTTTTCCTCTTCTGCAACAGTCGCATGATGTTTAGTCTACTTAAACCGGTATCAACTAAATCTAGGGGGACTATCACGTAATCATCTACCAGAACATCCTTCAGACCGACGTCTATTGAAGCCTGGAGATTCTTGTTGGAGTATGGAAACGGACCGGTAGAGGCACTTCTTTGGCTTTATTGGCAAAGGGTACATCATGTTTATCCTGATCTGCTCGAAGTCTCGTGATGTTTGATCAGCAATTCTGATCAAGGACAGTCATGTTCCACGGGGTATAAATACACCAGCAGAATCCCAGATCAGACACTCTCGGGTCAGACCGCCAATGGTACGCTGCTATTAATGCTGCATGGACTAAACAATAATCTTTGGCTGGGCAGATTGTGACTGCCTTCAGAAATAGCAGCCATCACTACAGTTAAATTAACTTTCTTAATTTCCATTGATAATTTGTATTGATGAAAATTGATGATTACCATATAAATTTAACAGAATAAATTTACCTAGAGAAAAGCATTTGCCGAGTGTTGGGGAGTAGGTATAAAAGGCGGATATACTATCACTTGTACATGTACGTGTACAAGATACGCACACGATGCATTCAACAACGTGGAATTCAGTGTTAAATCACACGCTTGTTCACAAAAACTGTACATGATCTTGAATCCGCCCATGTACAGTCAGGGACTACTAGATCGCGCTTTTAGCGTTCAAATACTCGTGGTGAACGCGCGTTTTTTAAAAAAAAGGGTGAAATCGTACATCTTCAGTTGCATCTTGTACGTGATTTTCGTCGACGTTCGAATCGCAGATCAGACCACCGATCCATCGTCGGCGAACGCGAGCGAAGGCAAAAGATTCTGGGTCGTCATCAAAAAACAGTTTTGGGAACTCTAAATCAGCGATTCAGAACCCGCAATTGCGTTGGTACAGATGATTTAGAACTCTCCCTCGTTTTTTTTTTGTTTTTGAGGCGGTCACGTTTTTGATTGATATAAATATAGGGGAGAAAAAAAAATATAAATAAATAGTTATTTAGAAAAATAAATATATCAAATCGAATAGATAATAAAAAAAATACGTAAATCATGAGTGATTCTCAGACTATTAGAGCGAGGTTTCTTTTAAACATGCTGATGAGAGCATACGCAATCTGCGTGAACGAAGAACTACGTCCCATCTTGTTAGAACGATGCGTCGGATGTCGGGATCATCTAGACTTCGATCACGAGGATCATTCGTGTCTGACGATGGAAAGGGAAGATATGGTCGTCATGTATTTCGAACCGGCGTTCGAACGCGTTAAATTCAACGATGTGATCACGTTTTGGAAGAGATTAGTCTTCTGTAAGAATCGAGACAGGCCCACAGATTCGGAAGAACTGAAATTGGCGTGTAGAAGTTTGACTTTAGAAGACAAGGGATGCATCAAGAAATTATTGCTGAACGAAGCATACGTCTAAGTTTTGTTTTTCGTTGATATAAAAATAAGGGAGAGTAGAAAATAAAAAAAATAATAAATACACACATAAATTTTTTTATCTAATATTAGAAAGAAAAAAAACATAAAATGAGAACCAGAAATAAATTGTATCCGACGTTAGTGGACGACGAGGACGAGAAGCCGAACGGCGTCTTGCCGACGGCGCCGTCGCTAGAAGAAAGAGAAAGAGGAGAGAGGTATCGCATCGATCAAATCAGTAGAATCCAATTGTATCTGACTCGAGAGAGAGATTCTCGTCGTTCCCTCAAGAAGAAGTATTCGCGTTTTGTGAAATTCGTCAACGCGATCGACACGACACTCATCACGATTTCCATGGGTTTACACGCGGCCGGCATCGGATTGTTGTCGACCGCGGTCGGCATTCCGATCGTGTTGACCGTGGAAGGAGTGGCTCTCGCCGCCGGATTGTTTAGCACGCTCGGAAACTTTTTGAGTAGGAAATTATATCTGAAGGCGAGGAAACATGACAAGATTCGCGTCTTGGCCGACTCCAAGATCGACACGATATCCGAAATGATCTCTATGGCGTTGAAAGACGGTAGGATATCGGACGGTGAATACTTCGCGATATTGAGTGAGAAAACGAAATACGATGCCATGAAAGAAGCCGTGAGAATTAAGACTCATCAGATCATCAAGGAAGAGATGAAGGATTCTCTCGTGGAAAAGGGGAGGAGAGAGGCAAGGGAGAATTTCAGTAAGATGATAGAACTCAAGAGCAGCGATTGAAAAAAAAATATATATATATATATAATAAGAACATAATTTAAAAAAAAAAAATAAAATATTAAATTTATATATAAAATAAAAAAAACGAAATTAATTTAAATAACTCTTCAAAAAAAATGTATTGTGTAAAGTGTAAGAGAGTTACCGAGACGAGTAATTCTAGAGAAGTGCGAACTTAAAACTACAGATGGATGCTTCGCGGAATTTGCGACATGTGTGGTTCTATCAAGACTCGATTCGTCAAACAAAAGAACGCGAGCAAAGGTAAAGGTGTTGTGAATAAAATGATCAACAATCTACCTTTCGAAATGCATCTGCCCGGTCACAGTTTCATGGGACCCAGAACGAAATTGAACAAGAGACTCAACGCCGATCTGACACCCAAATCTTGGAGCAAACCTGTGAATAGGGTGGACGCGGCCGCATACGATCACGATCTGTGCTACGCCGGACATCCCGACACCAAGACTCGCAACGACGTCTGCGACAAAAACATGTTGGGGAGATTGAGAGGCATATCAAATCCGACCAGGAGAGAGAAGATGGAACGTTCGCTTGTCGGCAATCTGATCGGTGCGAAACGTCGATTCAGATGGGGCGTTCGAAAAAAAAAAAGCGCATCTGAGAAGAAGAAGAAGAAACGATTATTGACGAGCGAATTGGCCGAGGAGTTACACAAACCCATAGTGCGTAAATTTCGAAAGAGAAGGGTGTTCGTGAAGGGTCTGGACGACATTTGGTCTGCCGACTTGGTCGACATGAGATCGTTTTCGAGGTGGAACGAGGGCATCAAATATCTATTGACGGTCATCGACGTGTTTTCCAAATACGGTTGGATCAGAGCTTTGAAGAATAAATTGGGACCTTGCATCGCCGAGGCTCTGAAGAGCGTGTTCGACTCGTCTTCTCGAAAACCGAGTAAATTGTGGGTGGACAAGGGAAAGGAATTCTACAACAAGGACGTTCGTCGATTGGTAGACCTCTACTCGATCGAAAACAAAGAGAAAGCCAGCGTGGTGGAACGTTGGAATCGAACGATGAAGGAAAAGATGCACAGATACTTCACGGCGAATTCGACCAAGAAATACATATATGCTCTGAACGGTCTGGTCAAAGATTACAACAACACGAGACACAGATCGATCAAGATGACTCTCGCGGAAGCTAGCGATCCTCGAAACGAAAAACGGGTCTACGCGAATCTATATCCCGAGAGATCTAAGATCGGGAAGAAGACTAGAACGCCGAAATTTGCAGTCGGCGATCGAGTGAGAATCTACGCTTATAAGAAGCAATTCAAAAAGGGTTATACTCCTCGATGGACTTCGGAAATCTTCGTGATCATCAAAATATTTCACACCGATCCGGTGACTTACGAAATCGAAGCTTTGGATGGAGAAGAGATCATCGGAAAGTTTTACGAACAACAATTACAGAAGACGAAGTTTTGATGAAGAAGACAAAAAATTTTTTTATTTACTCTCTTTGACATTTTCTTGTTTACACACACATATATATAAGAGAGAAAAAAAAAATAATAATAAAAAATAATTAAAAACTATTTTTTTAGATAAAGAAAAGCAAGTGAATTAATAAACAAAAAAAAAACAACTAAAAATCCTTTAAAATGACAAATATACTAGATATAGCACAAAGCTTAGTGAAAGATGAAAGTATTCAAGAATATAAGGTTCACGAATATGAACCGGTAACCGGGACGAGTTTGAACAATGCGGGAGAGATAAGAATCAACGTTGAAACTCAAGATCTATTCGTACATCCTAGCGAGAGTTACATAGTGGTGCAGGGATGTCTCACCAAGGAAGATGGGAGCGACTACGCCGACGATGACACGGTCACTCTAGCCAATAATGGCATCATGCATCTATTCAGTAACATAAAATACATGCTATCCGGACAAGAGATAGAATCTGTTTTTCATCCCGGTCAGGCCACCACGATGTTCGGACTCTTGACGTATCCTGATGATTTTTCGAAATCCAGAGGACTTAATCAGTTGTGGGTGAAAGACACCGTAGGTCCTGCTAGCGCAGGCGCCGCCACGATATTCGACTACGTCGTCAAGACGTCCAGACCTAAAGGAACGTTTTCATTCAGGATACCTTTGAAACACATCTTTGGATTCGCGGACGATTACAACAAGGTCATGTACGGATTCAAACACAATCTGACGTTGATTCGAAAAGGAAACGACGACGCAATAGTGAGACTCACCACAACCGGTGCGGGTAAGATAACTCTACACAAGATATCGTGGTTCGTTCCGCACGTGGAGCCTTCGATCGATGAGAAAACGCGTCTCTACAAGATCATACAATCCAAGAGTATATTACCCATGGGATTTAGAATGAGACAGTGTGACACGGCTAGCATTCCTCCCTCCACGAATCACTTCGATTGGAGATTGACGGTGAAATCCACTTCCGAGAGACCGCGTTTCATTGTGGTTGCGTTTCAGACCAATAGGGATGGGTCTCAGGAAAAGAATGCGTCGCTGTTCGATCACTGCAGTTTGAGAAACATGCAAGTGTTTCTGAACGCCACAAGATATCCGGCAATCGATTACAATTCATCGTTCGACAGGAACGATTTCTGCAGACTGTACGGCGACGCCGCTGATTTTAGAAAGAAGTATCACAGTCTAGACGAATTGATGAGCAACCCCAACATATCTCCCGGCGAATACAAGTCGATGTATCCCATGTTTGTGTTCGACCTCAGTAAACAGAGTGAACGACTCAAGAGTAGCGTGTTAGACATTCAGATCAAGATGCAATTCGATAGGAACGTGCCGAGAAAAACCGAAGCCTTCGCCCTGGTCCTGTCAGACAGAGAATTACATTTCGAATCGGACGGAAATAAGATGTCGATCATTCGATGAGAGACGAATGTGTGAAAAAAAAAATAAAAAAAACAAAAAAAAACAAAAAAAAAAGTAATGTGTGATTATTAAAAACAAAAAAAAACACAAAAAAAATAAAAGTAATGTGATCTAGAGAGATTGAACATCTCTCTAGATCACATTACTTTTATTTTTTGTTTTGTTTTTAATAATCACACATTACTCATTATTTTTTTTTTAATTCATTATTTTCCACGCGTTCACTGTTTGTTCAAAGGATCTAGTTTGATCAGTAGACTCACCACGGAAGTGGCGGCTTCGGGATTATTGGTTTTCATGACGAAATTAATCCTGTCTCCAGCGTTCACTTTGAGAGGCGTGCCGAACGTGCTAACATTCGCGTGTTGATTCTCAGTCTTTTCAATGCTGTATCTCTTATCGCTCTCCACACCATTCACCATGAGATTGACGACCGCTCTGTTATTCAAATCCGAGGAAGCCAGACTCATTCAAAGGATTTCACCCCCCAACAGCATGGGATATCCCACCTGACCGTGTTTCGATCCTTTACCTCCATTTCCGAAAGACCACTCGGCTTTTCCCTCATCTAAGGCGCCGGCCTCTTCGGCCCACATGGTGATCAATTGTCTAGCATATTTGACTTTCTCCACCACCGAAATCAGGTTGCAGGCATCCGTCATGTGCATGGGTTCTGGTAGATTCGTGAGCGCGTGTCCACCCATGTCTAGTTTACCTTCCATGATGTCGCCCTTTCTCCAGACCGAGTTGTCGTCCATGCACTTCCTGCTTACCACGCTGGAATCGAATTCGGGATCATGATCGAGACCGAATAAATTGTGACCATTCATGTTGATGCCACCCTCCATGGTTCCGCCAGATTCTTTGTTCAGGTAGAGATCATCCACTTGCGATTCTAGGTATTCTTGTGATTGTATCACGGAAAAATCCACGTAGCCCTTGTTGACCACGGTTGAGTCCGCATCCGTGTTGTCGATCTTCGACAGATTCAATATCTCATGGTGTCCTGCATTCAGATCCGATTTCATTTCTCGTCCGTCAGACTTTCTCTGTTCCAGATCTGCGTAGTGTTTGGTCGCCACGTCCTTGGGATTCGTGGGAGCGGCCACGTTTGTTATCTTGTAAGAATTGGCGTTCAATTCCGAGTGCATCGTTTTCGTAGCATATTTTTTTCTCAGGTGTTCGCTGAATCTCGCATGAGAGTTGTCCGCGTATTTCTTGGTCGTGGCATTGGTGGGATCTACGGGATTCGCGATGTTCACCAAACGTTTGGATTTCAGATCCAGATCGTCGGTCATGGTTTTATCCATGTAATTTTCCAGCAGGATTCGTTCGAAATCGGCGTTCCCCCTGTCGACGTATTTTTTAGTCGCAGCATCTGCGAGATCTATTGGTTCGGGAAGATTGTAGAGCTTCTTATCGTTCATGTTCAAAGGTTCTTGTCGAGGTTCGTATCTCCAAACGTAACGCTCGTCCAAGTTGGCAATGTCGTAACCATCGTCGACTTCGAACGTCTTCCTCTTCTTTCTTGGGTTGACTTTTTCGTTGTCACTTCTACCAAATTTATCGACTGGCATGTTGTTGTGAGGATTTTTTTTTTTGTTGTTTAGAAAAAATGTGTTCAAAACGCAGTTTATTAAAAAATGAACTATGTTATTTTATTTTTCATTTTTTATTCGATTAAAAATT
Organism: Pictodentalium vernedei; assembly: GCA_031216915.1. Taxonomy (NCBI): domain Eukaryota; kingdom Metazoa; phylum Mollusca; class Scaphopoda; order Dentaliida; family Dentaliidae; genus Pictodentalium; species Pictodentalium vernedei. The sequence continues at coordinate 584,339,088 of CM062296.1, forward strand.
TTTTTAAAATAATTTTTTTATCTTTATATATACTATAAAAAAAAAAAAAATCTCTCTCTAATGTAAGTCATTGAGAATGTCTTGAAATTCATCTCCTTCAGACCATCTCTTGAGAAACTAGAGACACAGGTGACCGCAAAACACTTGATCTGGTGATTGCACTCATTCCGTGTTGTAACGAAGCATCGATTTGTTGAAATAGTTCTTTATTTCTTCTGGCGGCGAGATTCCATAGCTGTCGAAATAATAATTTTTCTTCTTCCCGTTCTTGAACCATGCCACCCAGTGAGTGCCTTCACCCGATGAATTGTCTAGATTTAAAATTCCGCATTCCGACTGTCGAGGTCTTCTCTTCGACAAGGCATCTCTGGAAGAAAAACTCCTAGAAAATCTTCGATTTTCAATTCTTTTGCCGCATTCAACAGATCGATGTTGGATAGGGGTTCGTTGGGTAAGATGACACCTTCTACGGATATCTTTATTTTCTTATTTATAGATGTGTATATATTTTTTTTTATTTATTTTATTATAATTCACTAAAAATGACGTTATTTTTTTTCTATTTTTTTTCTTTTTCTTTTTAAACTAACTCTATCGACTTCCATAATCTTGAATCCGTCTAATTCCTTGACTTCTATAATCTTGGATTCATCTAATTCTTCTTGATTTTCTGGAATCCTATCATCTACAATCATATCTGGAATCTTATCATCCACAATCATATCTGGAATCCAATCATCCACATTCATATCGTCTCTAATTAGATCCACAGTCCAATGTCCGAGTGCCAAAGTGCGTCTAACACGAATCTCTTGTCGTCGTCGGCCGTCAGCGAAATCTTGTTGACTATTTCGGTATACAAGTCGTGATTTTTGCTTCGAATCGATTTCATAGTCTTATACACCAGACCACTTCCTAACAGACAATCTTTATACTCTTGGAAAGAGATGTTTTTCTTCACCACGCACACTTTAACTCCTTTGCACTTCTTGATCTCTTCATCATCTTCTAGATGATAAGCATAGAGTTTGGGTCTCAAGCCCACGAAATCGACGATCTGTTTACCGCCACTCTCATCCTTAAATTTATCCAACACCTTCATGTTGTCGTTCGATTGAATGTTGGATGGGTGATCAACGGGATAATTGCTCGTGTCAAACCAATCGGCCACGTCCAGAGATATGTCTCGGTAGACGTCTTTCGTCTCTATCTCATAAACTAAACTGTCCATGTCGGTGAACAGTAGTTTGGCTTTGTCGCCAAATTTTCGTTTGACGTAATCGTAGTGAAACTCGTACATCAATCGCTTGCTGACATCTAAGATGATCGGTCCGAGATAATATGGTTTGTCAAACTTCAGGTGCATCTTTTGCATGGGAACGGCCACTAGATTTTCGCCGAATATGGTTCGGTGTTTGTAATTGGGTTTCGCCACTAATTTTTTAGCTTTTTTCTCCGACGTGATGAGTCGAACGTCGGTTCTCTTCCTGATGTTTTCCATCGATTTGCCGTACACGCAGTTGTTCATGAGTTTGAAGAAATCTTTTTCGAAATCATTCTCGGCTCGGGTTCTGAAATTCGTGTTGAGATCGATGTATTTTTTCATCCAAGGCTCTTCGTCGAATCGAATGATGCGATGTATGTCGACTAATTTCATCCCGTAATCGACGTACTGTTTCAAATTCTCACTGTAGACGACGTAGTTACGTTTGTTAAATAAATTGGGAATGAGTTTTTCCTCGTCTCCTTCGTTCGGTTCCATTCGTTCGGGAGCCAGCGGATAATCGTTGTGTGGATTGTGTAATTCTTCCGGATAGTTCAAATTGACTTCTAAAATGCAAGGATAGTCTCTCCATTTTTGCATCTCTTCCGGTTCCTTCACCCATTCAAAATTTCCAATCGGTAAAGGATGACTCATAGCCCAACCATACAGATTATTGGCGTCCCAATACTTATGTATTTAGTCGACCATTTCGAATCGAAACCTTCTCTCATGTAGGGATTGTTAGCCTCAGAATGTCTGTGAGAGATCATCGAGACGCCACCTCTCGCAGCCCTTTCGAACATGAGCAACATGTCCACGTCAGATAATAATTCCAATTGGACTTCGGTGGTCTTCAACAGAGTGTCCCATGCCAGACCGGGTGCGGTGAAATACCAAGCGGGATCCAGATCATAATTTCGACGACAGACATCTCGAAAATTTTCGAACACGTCTGCCAAGAGCAGAACGTCGGTCTTCAGATAGAGATCGTGATAATCTCTCATGGTTTTCATATCGAATGATTTCCACACGTTTTTGGCGTGTTCGTAATTCTCGTCGGAAATGTTGGATTCGTATAATTTCGAATAAAAATCATCTTTCGAAGGTAGTGCGGTGTCTTCGAATCTCTTTAGATCGTTCATGTAATCGTAAGGATAGACTCCTTTCCTCAACATAACGTCTACTCGTTCTCCGAAATGTTCGCTCGTGATTTTAAATTTATCCTTGCTCATGTTATTGACTAATTTTTCCAGAGCGGTCGACATGAATTTAAAAGTGTCGACGAAACGTATGCATCTACGAATGGATTTCGTTTTTTCTTTCAACGTATTTCCATCGATTACTCTTTTCCTCTCCACGAGCTTCCATTTCGTGAAGGAAATGTATCTTTCTTCGCTGTTCGCAATGCAATTTAATTCTTCATGTGAGGTGCAGAGATTTTTCACGAACAGATGACTGTCGTAACCCGAGAGATTGTGAAACATCACCGGATAGAAAGCGGCGTCTCGATATTTTAAATTACACTTGCTGTGAGCCGGACCGCGATACAGACCCGTGTAATGATCATGGTCTCTGACCTTCTTATTTTCCTCCGAATTCTCGTCGAACGATTGTCTGCATATGTGACATTCGGTGGCTCTGTTATTTTCGTCCTGCTGCTCTCGCGTGATGATCATTTTCGCCAGAGTTTTGAATTTGTCGTATAACATTTGAATTTTCGATTCTAACTCTTCCACGAACCTTTGAGCCACGTCGTCGTCTTCGCGCTGTTTCGCGTAGGTGAAGGGACCCATGTCGTGTTGCGAGTCGAAAGCACATTTCACGTAAATGCAATAGCCCAAAGGTATGTGTTTTTGATATCTTTCGACGTAACTTTGGAGAGCGTTGGGTTGACAGGAACTCATTTCCGTGGTGAAACATTCGAAATCGGCGTACACGACGAATGGTACTTTTAACCTTCTGTTGTGATTTTCAAACTTCACGATGTGGTTGGGTTTGGGCATTTCGACAGTGACACCTTGATTTTCGTTGCAATATTCCTGATGTTTCACTAATGATTTTCCACTCTTAAACATGTTCATGCAGTTGCAACATAAAGATATCTTTCCTTTATGTTTATTATTTTGTCTCGACAGTAATCAGCTTGGATGTTTAACCCAACAATAATGACGACTGTCACCATTCGAAATCGATAATAAAATAATCGTCTCTCCTCTTCCGTGATACGAAGTCCGTCTGAGAGGATAGATCTTTTGATTTTCGTCGTCGTATCCTAGGACGTTCACCGCTACGGTGGGATTTTGAACCTCGAAATGTTCGATGTGTTTTAACTCTGTTGGAAAAGTCACTCCGGTCCAATCGAGATTTTTAGAAGTTTCCTCGTAACGAGAAACTCTATCGGAGTTTATTTCGACAGGGTATAAAGCGGAGGTGACTGCCCATTTAAAACACTGATCATCTTTATTTCTCACATTGACCACGGCGTGTTTCTTAGTCAAGAAATACAGTAATTCCAAATAGGAAGATCCTTTCAACGGTTCGTTTTTAGTCATGTGAATTTCGAGTTTCAACACCTCGCCGAACGTCCAATTACTACCTTCATTTTGATAATTTGCGAGAGACGTCAACATCTTGTCTTTCATCTTTTCGAAAACGTCCGATAGATCTGAACCTTGAAATACGGGTTTGACGTTAGATCTGAAATATGCATTTTTCACGATGCTCTCGCCGGACTTCACGTCGATTTTATTCATTATGCAATGGAGTATCATCTTAATTTTTAATCCCAAGTTCATGTATTCGCGAAACAAATCCAATACTTTTTTCTTCACCCGTTCCATGAACAATTTCGGATCGACTTTCTTCAACGAGGGAATCACATCGAAAGTTTTAAAAATGTCTTTGATCGCACACTCCCGTTCTACAGATTTCGATTGGAATAGTTCCGCAACGAGTCGTCTTTCATATTCTTCTCCTTTCTCTTCGTCGATTGCTCATTGAATTTCACTCGATATATCTCGTTTGTCTTGAATCTGAAGTGCATCACTCGTTTTCGTTTTAGTTTTTCTTTTCTTTGGAAGCTTGATGTTTTTCAACGGCTTTTCGTTTAGTCGTCTTCTTATTTTTCACAAACGGTGCATCTTTTGACATCGTTGCTATCGACATTTCGTTTGCCTTTCTAGTGTTTCGCAAATATTCTTGTATGACTTCAATTTTTTTTGATTTAGTTCTATGCTTTCTGAAATCTGAAATTTGTAATAGATTACAAATCTCGTTTAACTGAGGTATGGTTTTCTCATTTAAATTTACCATCGTTTTATCTGTTTGCTTCATTTGTAAGCATATTTTTTTTTTGAATTTTATATTAAATAATTTGTTAAAAAGTTTTGCTTTTTTACTCTTTATATATAATAGAAAAAAAAAAAAAAGTTAAATTTTAAAATTCAATTTTTTTTAATACAAAATTTAAAATAAACATTATTTGTAAGAATTCATAAAAACAAATAATCAATCATGACAACAACACCTAAAAGATGTGAATTGAAATTGAAACGAGACGAAAAATATGAGAAATCCAGTTTTAATATCTATACATTACAACCACATGATCCCATCGAATTGAATGAGGTCGAGATGGTAGACTTAGAGCGCTACTACCACAAATATCGAATGTGTTTGAAAGTGGATGAAGCTGCGCTCGATTTGTTTTACGAGTACCAAAGCGAACTGTTGATTAATATCATCATCGCCGAAGACAGAGAATTCGACAGGGATGATTTATTGTTGTCCTATGGAGGTTACAAATATCCAATAATCTCACCCGAACTTGTGAAGAAATTGGGTGGTGAGAGCGCATTCGCTTATAAAAAAAAACTCAAAAGAGTAAAGATGAACATTCACACCATTTTCGTATGTGGAAAAATGACGAATGTCAACTTGCTAATAACGGACTTGGAAATATAAACAACAGAGAGATTGAAATTAAAAAATTTAACTTTTTATATATATAAAGAGAAAAAAAACTTTTACTAAAAAATTTTTTACATTAAAGAAAATTAAAAATTAAAAAAACAACTTTTTTTATATATATATAAAGAGCAAAAAAAATAACAAACTTTTTTTTTTTTAACAAATTATTATTTAAATACAAAATTTAAAATATACATTATTTGCAAGAATTTGTAAAAACAAAAAAACAAATAATCAATCATGAAGACAACAACACCTAAAAGATGCGAATTGAAATTGAAACGAGTCGAAACGTATAAGAAATTCGGTCATAAAATCTACAGATTACAATGACACAATCCCATCAAATTGAACGATGTCGAGACAAAGGGCTTAGAGCACAAATACGAGAAATATAAGATGCCTCTGAAATTGAACGAAGCCGCGCTCGATTTGATTTACGAGTACCAAAGCGATCTGCAGAACATCGTCATCGCCAAAGATAGAGAATTCGACAAGGACGATTTGTCGTTGCCCTATGGAAATTACATATTTCCAAACATCTCATTCAAACTCATGAAGAAATTGGGTGGTGAGAGCGAGTTGACCGATGTAAAAAAACTCAAAAGAGTAAAGATAAACATTCAACATGTTTTCGAAAAAGGAGAAGACACGAGCGTCAACATGCTAATAACGGACTTGGAAATATAAACAATAGAGTGATTGATTTTTAGCGAAGAAAAAATGAAAAAAAAAAGTAATGAGATCATCTTTAGATCTCATTTACTTTTTTTTTTTTTTTGTTTTCCTTCTTCTTCTTCAGTATCATCATGATATATTATAATAACGTTTCCTTTTCTCTCAAATTTCAGCGTCGATTCTTCTTCTTTTTCCTTTTTTCTTTTTCTTTGTGATGTGATACATTCATGGTAACATTTTTGTTCATCTGAATCATAATTATGAACGAATGTTGTGCATCTCTTGGTAACACTCGCTTCAGAAGGTAGTGGTGACCGTAGAAAGCATCGTCTCATTCCCAACTGTATATCCCATGCTTTATCTATCTCTTTCCTTAGATATCCATCATTAGTGTCTAACCATTTTTTTATTTCTTCGCTCTCTGGCTCGCGATGTTCGTCATTATCGTCAAATTCATCCAGGTGATAAATTTGTTTCTCCACCTTTTCACCCATTTTAAATATATTATTTTATACTTTCTATGATTTTATATATTTTATATAATTTTATATTTATAATAACATATTCAAAATCAGTATGTTCTTAAATGGCGAATTGTCACCAAACAACAAACCCTTGCCGTATCGCTTGATGTTCCGTCCACTCTTCAGATAGAGACCATTTCCTCTCAGAGAGTTGCCACCTCTAACGGGTTCTAGATACAATCCTTTACCGCTGTCGTCCACGTGGACGCGACACACGGCTCCTCCCTTCTTCAAAAACAGTCCGTCGCCACCCATTAATTTCTCAACTCCCGAACTCGCGAGTCCCGTGAGAGCTCCCACGCCGAGAGTCTTTCTGAGAAAGGGTAGCGCCTTTGCGGCGAAGGGTAATGCTTTTGCGGCGATTCCTGCCAATAGCGGTAGGAAACTGCCTTTCATTCTCAAATTGTATCTCAATTGAGCGGGACTCAATCTCACTGCCAACCCTCTTTCATCGCGAATCGCTTTCTCCATCCTTTTGATTTGACTTCTGGTCTAGGCGATCGAATCCTGACCGCCTCTCGTCAGATCTTCGTGAGTGAATTTGAATCTCACCGCCTCGCCTCGAGTTGTTAACGCTCTCTTAAGTTTCTTCCTCTGTCCTGCGGATATGTTCACGTTTTTAACCATGTATTCTGTCATAATTCTGTTTTTTTAAAAAATATATTTACTTCAATTGTTTCTTGTTTAATAATTATATTAAAATAATTTTGTAAAAATTAATATTACCGTTTATTTTATTTTTTGTTATCTATATATATATAATATTTTTTTTTTTTTGCTTTTATATTTCTCTTATGTGAAATCGTATCGTCACCCTCTCTCCACGAAGATCTAACAGTTCACCATTTTGATCTGTCAACGTGGTTTTGAGACTATACAACGTGTCCAAAATCACTGGTAGATAAACTAAATTTCGAGGTCGCTCCACGATCTTATAACCCAGCGACACGTTTGGAAAGAAGGAATAGATCGTCGGCTGAGCGCTACCATTCACGTAGCTTCCGGCAATCACGTCCACGTTCACCAGAATGCTATTGACAGCGAGAATGTCGACCATATTTTCAGATGCCGCGTGGCCTCAATACGTCTTTCGATCGAATCCCAACATCTTGCCTATAGAATCGTCCGTATTGAAATCCACACGAAAATTATCTTCCAAATCCAATATCGTCTGTAAGGTAATAGGATTGGGAGCGAGTCTGATCTTGTTGCTTCCCTTTCCATCCGTCTTCATTCGCGTCTGAATGTAATGGTTCAAATCGTCTATGTCGTAACTTTCTTTGGGAATTCGAATCTCCAACCAATCCGTTCTGTCGGAATACTTGAACGAGTTATTCTTTTCGGTGACGTTGGGAAAGGAATAATAAGTCTCCAGATTCACCAAAGCCATCTCGTAACTTTTCTCTCTATTCAATTTGATGGAAGGTTCGAATTTCGTAGCGAATCGAGTCGAATCGCCACTCACCACGATTTGAATGGATTGTTTCGCAGCCGTATTCTCGGCTATCCGTTCTAACAATTCTCCATGTTCAAACATTATATTTAATTTTATTTTATTTTTTTATTCAAAACTAATTATTTGAAGATTTATTATTTTTTCTAATTTTTATTTTCACGCTCTATCTTATTATTATTACCATCGGAAACATAAAACTCGTCGAATCCGCACCGATATTTTCCACGATTAAATTCGCTCGTCAAATCGATCACGACGAAATTGTAAAGTCCACCATCCCAAACCCTCTTGCAGAATCTTCTGAATTCCGCAGCGCTCATGTCGTTTGCGACGTGATCGCCGTAGATGTGATTGAGATTCTTGAGATCTTGGCAAAAGAGACATACAAAATTAGCGTTCTCCCTTATCGTCTGTCTGGGCAATCGAAAATAATTCTGCGACAGGTAGAAACAGTCCACGTTGCTGTGTCGACCCCTAACGTAATACGATTCACATCGGTTCTGTCTCTCCAAAAGCAGATCGTCGAAAATCATGAGATTCTTATCTTCCGATTTCAGTTCCCTAGGATCCGGAACGTCGCTAGCGTTCTCATAAAATCGACACTCGACGTTTGAAGATGCATTTCTCTTCATCAGCTCCGTCGCTGCGCCGTCCAAAATGGTCGAGAGCGGAGCTCCACTCTTCTCGAATTCCTCCCTGCTGTCAAAGATTCTGGCTATGACGTCCTTGGGCAATCTGCGATCCATGCACTCTCGAAGCAATCTGTACTCGGGTTGAAAAAAGCTCTTGCCAAACACGAACAATCTGTCGTAATCCAACCAGTCGGGTCGGGACAACAGATTCATCAACAGATTGGTCTTTCCACAATTCGATTTTCCCACTATCAAGCCTCTTATGCTCTTGGGAAAGAACTCGTTATTCGACCTCTTGGTCGCGGCGTCGTTCCAAGACATATCTTTAATGTTCATCTTTTGTTTTATTTTTTGTTTGTTTGTTTGTTATTTTAGATTCTTTTCAAACACAAATTTTTATGTTTTTTTCAAACTCTGTTTTTAATGTTATTATTTTTTTATTTATATCACACTCTTCAATCCGGATCCACTCGTCATTTTGGCTAAATCTTGTATGGGCACCACGCCATCCTTCAAATCTTTCCAATCTTTCAGCGTTCTCTCTAACGCAGCTCGCTTCGCCGGCGGCGGACTGATCAACTTGTGGATCAACGCGTCTACTGCCCTCTTGCCAGCCGCAAAAGCTATCCTACCACTGGCTTCAGAAGCGGCTTTCTTAACAGCATCCAAAGCCGTCTTCTTACCGACCTCAAACGCGGTCGATGTGAGTTTTCTACCCGCATTGTTCGTGAACGCTCGCATTATAGAATCGACGATGCCAGAACCGCCTTGAACGTAAGTCCTGACGTATCCCCTGTTCTTTATCACCAACATATTTTATTTTTATGATATATTTTTTTTTTTTTTTTCACTGGTAAATCGTTTTTGCCGTTTAAATACTTTTTTATTATTCTAGTGTAAGAATTTACTGTTTTATTTTTTTTGTTTGTTTGTTTGTTTGTTTCTCTCTCTACTTATTATTATATACACATCAATCCTTCAATTCGTTCATCAGCCTTTTATACTGGTTTTTATTCAAAACCTTCTGTCTGAACAATTCGTCAGATATGGCAACTATCTGGTTATCTAATCCCGTGTTACCAGCCCGTCTGCTCGCCATCAACAAACTCAATCTCTCACACAGAGTGACGGGATCGCTCGGAAGAAAAGTATTGGTTTTCACTCCTAAAGTGGTTTTCACCCCTTTACCGGTCACCGATTCGACGAACTTCTTGTTCATCTCCCATATGGGCTTCACCACTTTCGTCCACTTGTAACCTCTGTTGGCTTTGGGTCTCGTCTCTCTGGCATCGTTATTTCTCTTCATGGCGTGGGTCTGGACTAGAATGTCGCCGTAATTGTCGAAATCCTGTTCTGTGAAATCTCCAGGCTTATCGTAAAGGAGCAATCTCCGCAGACCATCGGTTACTTTATATTTATTCGAACCCATGATCAATTCATCATCATCCATTTCCACTTCCGTATCACCTACAAAAGTTCTCCCCTGAGAATCCGTATAAATTCCATACGACTGATCTCTCTTACCGCCATCATCATCGGACGATGCGATGCTACTAGTGGTGATAGTCGAAGCCGTATCATCAGACTCGCTCATATCTGTTTGAATTCCCGTGGGAACGTAATCCGGTGTAGATTGAACGGAATACCGATTTCCAAAACTAGGAGGCAACGAACCCATTCTCAAAGAACTCTCCTTTATGGGTCTCAATTCTTCGACTATCTCCTTCCTGCTTCACTCTTGACCCTCCGTCACGTCTGAGTTCCATCTCACCTAGACGTCTGCTCCTATCAGCAGCCTGAATCGCCTTCTTAGCACGTAAATACTCGTCTAAAATTCGATCTCGGTGTCTAGGATCCATCTTCCAAAACATCTTTCATTTTAATTGTTTTTATTTATTTTTCAAAATTAAATGTTTAATTATATATTTTTTATATTTTATGTTTTAAGTATTAAAATCTCTTTCCGTCTTAATATAATATCTGAAAAATATTTCACATCTCAAACTCGCTGTGTTAATTGAAGTTTTAAAAAAAATACGTTTAAACAGTACATGACAAACCGGTTTCTGATGTAACGCATTTTGATAGTAGTGTTTACATTTTGTCAAAAGATCTTCATTCATTCACACATCAATTCATCGAGTGTCGAATTAAGAGAGAATCTTTTTTTTGATGATTGTTAAACAGTTTCAACACACAATGGAAGACTGATTTTAACAAATCTCTCTCCGATTGCTATCATGAAAATATTAAAAAATTTTACCACTCAAAACCTAATTGAGCGGAAAATGCGTTTTAAACATTCCGATAAGTGTTTCGAACAAACGCTTGACAGTCAATCTTTCAATCAAGACAAAACACGAATATCTATTAGAAATCATCTAAAAAAAATCCTCAAAACTCAATTTTTATCCCTCCCATCAACAGAAAACATCAATGTCTATAATACAGACTATATTCGTAATCGACTCTTTTTGAACAAAAAACCTCATTCACTCATTACGATGACATGCGTTAGTTTTTTTACTTCAGGAAGACGTGACTGGATTTGCAAATTTCCAACCACACCGACAGCGACAACACTCTTCGTTCAGATCGAGTTTTATTACGAGAATCGAACGATCCGATCGCTCGATCAGCTGAGTGTTTTTGTTTGCCTCAAAAAACAAAAAAACGAGGGAGAGTTCTAAATCATCTGTACCAACGCAATTGCGGGTTCTGAATCGCTGATTTAAGTTCCCAAAACTGTTTTTTGATGACGAGCCAGAATCTTTTGCCTTCGCTCGCGTTCACTGACGATGGATCGGTGGTCTGATCTGCGATTCGAATGTCGACGAAAATCACGTACAAGATACAACTGAAGATGTACGATTTCACCCTTTTTTTAAAAAACGCGCGTTCACCACGAGTATTTGAACGCTAAAAGCGCGATCTAGAAGTCCCTGACTGTACATGGGCGGATTCAAGATCATGTACAGTTTTTGTGAACAAGCGTGTGATTTAACACTGAATTCCACGTTGGTGAACGCATCATGTGCGTATCTTGTACACGTACATGTACAAGTGATAGTATATCCGCCTTTTATACCTACTTTGGGGCAATCAAAATATTTATTTGTTTGCTGAATCGCCCATTAGCTGAAGCATCCATGATTTACCCGATTGCTGAATTACTAGATGAGACACGGATATCGAGGGCCAACCTTGAAAGAACTTTTTTTCAGAATCCAAAGCCTTTTGCAGTTATTGAAGTTCAAACCTTTGCCCTTTCAATTTATTTATTGGTGTTTAAGGTCACATATTTCTGCACAATGGTTAATCATTGCCATGACAGTTTTACGGGTGGAGAAAGCCGGAGTACCCGGAGAGAACCATCGAGCAACGACGAGCAACTGTCAGCTCCCCAACATACCAACTCCTCACAAGCAGGGTTAGCATTGGTTGAAGGCAGGTGTTCCATCCATGTGCAGTACGTTTTTGTACACAACGCCACCGTGCCCCCATGTGGGCAATGGGGCTGAAGTGTTTTGCCCAAGGACACAACGCAGTTACCACAGGTGGGATTCGAACCGAGGACCCCTTGGCTTGCAGCCTGCACCTCTGCCTACTGAGCCACCGCGCCCCCTTTGCTCTTCCAAATCAACTAGAATATCACCTGGTCCACACCCCGCCATGCCACGTATATACTAAATTTGTTCCGTTTGTGTTTCATAGTTATGGCTGCAGTTGTGCCACAAAATAGTGCTGGTCGAGAAACTTGCCGTAAAAAATCGGGAAAATGTATATGTCGACTCGTTTACTTATTTCCAAAATTGGGGAAAAATCAGCATAAGCAAAACGTTTAAACCAGTTGCAAATACGTTGACATACACACCCAATTTCTGAAGTGTATTGATTTTTATTCCCTACACATAGTCGGTGTCAATAATCAAGGAGTCTAACTTAAGACTACCTTCTATTAACAGAAATAACACTATCTGCTGCTTCCTAGCTACTAATGTTCTCTAAGGAGAAGGTTTTCCTAACCCTTCTACTCCGCTTCCTAATTTCCATTCCATCATCTTACACTTCACTTAATCTCCGGGTATTCAGATAATGGGTTTTCTAAAGTATTGTCCACTTTCCCATGTTAACTCTCCTCAAGCTCAACTCCAATGCCCTTTCTCATCTATTTTCCTTACATCCACCTTATTCTTTCACCACTTCCACATGCTATCTTGTTGAACTAGACATTTGGTTTGTAAAATTCTGAAAAAAACCCACAGAAAAAGAAATCTGCAAAATCCGCTTTGACTGATCTTTGTCAATAGAGATATTTAAAAAAATATCGGCAGTATACGTTTGCATGGAAGATAATGAACAATTTACAGAAATGTACAGAGAAGTAAACATACGCTACACGGAAACATCATAGCCCTGAGGGCCATCTTTCTTCCATGTCCATACTAAAACTGTAATTAATCCTGATATCAAACGATTTGCATCCTTGCTGAATTCTTGAGAAAGTACTTGTGTTATTTATGAACACCATATTCACTAGAAATGCTTTCAACAGAAATTTTCGATTTTTGGTTTACAGTCCCTTAGTTTTAACATATTTTATTTGCCATGTACTCCAATCCTTTTTGCAAGTTTAAGTTATATAAGTTATGTTCACTCCTCTCCATAAATACAACAGAGAAACAATACATAGATGCGGTATACGATATATGGATTGGTTCACAAATTAACAGCGATTTGCACTTTTTACAATTGAAATGTATGTTGTTGAAACAGGCAGCCAAGTAATACGGTCTCGACTCAGGGAATACATAGGGCTGGACACACTGTTCACTTTCTGTACGAAAGGTCTTGGATGGCAAGTTCGAGGGTGAGGGGTGTGACGTTTATAAAACGTTTCGTCTAGTGCAAGAGAGAGGAGAGGCAAGTCCGAGAATATAATGTCTCAAGTGAAGCGGTCACTAGCTAGGATGAACGCTTGGGTTTCCAGAGAGATATATTCGTTTTGTTTTGTTGTCAGTTTGGGTTTACCGTACAGGAGGTCGGTTTCAGATGATATATCAAAATCTTGAAGAGAATTGAGTAGTGTATTCCTGGGATGAGAGTATCGGGGGCATACCAGGAGATAGTGATGAGCATTTTCACAGGGATTACCACACTTTCACTTTGGTGTGGCCAAAATATAGTTTTGGAACTAGTCATCGTGTTGGTCACTGCAGTTATTACGCAATTTTGAGTGTAAAATGTTGACTTTTCGTTTACCAACACGGAAGTAAATAGGCGGTTTGGGGGTACAGTTCAATTGAGCATAGGTTTGTTTGAACTCCGTTAATGTTGAGGCTCTGATGAGTACGGCTGGTAAGTTGTTCCGAGCTTTTTGTGGTGAACGGGAAAAGGTTTTTTTTTTTTTAACTCTCCGTTCTTTCCTGATATTACGTGAATCTGTTGGGGTTGCGAAGATTATACATTGAGATATCATGCGCTCCAGATAGTAACAATATGCGTTGAGGTAATTTGGAGTTTCCTTGTTGATAATTTTGAAGAGAACACACTATTTGTGCTTTTCGTGACGCTTCAAAGGGGAGGGCCACCCGAGTACAGCCATAAGGTGATCTGCAGAGACAGATCGCGTTAAGCCAGTAATATACACGTGGCGTCAAGCTGTAGACTGTCAAGATTTTGAGTCAAATATTCGGGTGCACAGTCCCACACTACATCGCCGTAATATAGTAGTGGTTGAATAAAGGTAAGATTGATTTGTTCCAAGTTTTTTCTATTCAAAATGAATTTCAGTTTGCGAAGGAAACATAGAAGGGTGTTGACCTTCTTGCATATTTCAGTTATCTGGGAGACCCAGTTTAGATTGGAGAATTAATCACAGGTGCTTGTGTTGTGTTAGTGATGTTTAAGGTCACATACTTATGCACAATGGCTAATCGTGACCGTGGCAGTTTTACAGGTGGAAGAAGCCGGAGTACCCGGAGAAAACCACCGAACATCAACGAGCAACTGTCAGCTCCACAACATTCTAACTCTGTTCAATCTCCGCTCAAGCAGAGTTACAGCGGTTGAAGACAAGTGCACCATCGATGTGCAGTACGCCTTAGTACGCGGCGTCATCGTGTTGTGGAGCTGACAGTTGCTCGTCGATGTTCGGTGGTTTTCTCCGGGTACTCTCCGGGTTCGAGCTCCTTAATCTAAAACAAAACTTAAGTAATTTCTCTCGATTTTCGAGTTTATTTTCGTGAAACAAAATATGAGCTCACTTTAGACTTCCCGCAAAATAAGGTCATATACCAAGAGATGACATGAGGCTTTTTTGAGTTGAAAATCCGAAGGGAAATCGAATCTCAGATAGAGAGACTATGAGGATCTGTCCCGTCTTGTCAATCGAATCTCGGCGATAGAGCAAAAAATAAAATCTTGGAAAATATTAGAAAATCCTAGAAAATTTCAGATAGAAGATACCTCGAATGAGAGATGAAGTTGACAACAGAGCGAAGCCATGTTTTTCCACACAGCTTTTTTAGTGTTGTGCTTTAGTGTTTTCTCATTCAAATTCATCAATTTAACTGCAATCTCTCTGGTGCAAAATTACAAATCGCGAGTCAAAATATTACAAATCATGAGTCAAAATGTCAAAACGTATAATTTTGTGTTGGTTTTCTCAAGTGTCTCGTCAAAGTATGTTATTGTTTTGGTGGTGATCTCTCGTATAAGAAAAATTCTAAATCATCAAGTTGCCAAAAAACCCGTAATTTTCCACATGCATTTTGCAGTGTTTTTATGGCTCACAAGGGTCGATTTGATGAGGAATTCTCAGATGAGAGAGAATATTTCCATTTCCCCCTCATATTCGATCACTCGCTGTTCTTTCTGTCTGTCTGTCTGTGATGGAGGAAATATATACTGTATTGTATGTTTTTTTTCTATATATAATTAGTAGAAGGAAACGCAAAAAACAATTACAAATTTTTTTTTTAAAATTATAAATATGTAAAATAAACGAATGGGTGACACCGAGATGAAACAAGAGATGATGACTAAGTTGTTCAAGCCCATGACAGACTCTTAGGAGCAAGCAAACAGAGAGATGTTGACGCATCGAAACCCATAACAGAGGGTTCTGTTGAGAGTTGATGTATTTGGATATAGTCCTTTGATAATATAGACTGGTTGAAGTAGTGGTGTGGACGATTCTGTTGATGTTAAGTCCAGAGTTAGCTCGATAGGTGATGTCACAGATATGGAACCAAGAGATTACAAGAATTTATATGCGACTCCATTGATGGTGGACCCTCTCTATGGGTTATGTGCAGTCTACATGGGTGATAAGGTGGTAAAAATAACTGACAACAATGGTCTGATCATCAAAGATCATACATACAAAGGCACTAAGGGTTTGTGGAATCTGATCATGCTGGCTAAACCTAACGTGACCAGGAATATGATAATTAAGGCGATCCTGGAGAGATTAGATCTCTTCATGGTGATTCAAAAAGCCGGTAATACCTGAGTGAGAAATGAATTGGTGAGCAAATGAGACGAATATGTTGTGACAGAATATGTTGCATTTAGAAACAAATCGACCATGAACGTGCTGAAAGAGAAACAATTTTAATAGTAAATAAAAATATAAGATGAAAAAAAAAAATGTTAAGTGAAAAAGAACAGAGGTTTTACGAGATCTTAAGTCTTCGGTGGATAGTGTTCGCTGGATTCGATGATGGGAGCTCTGTCGTGCACCTTCACCGGCGACGTGCGAAATAGATTTCTTCAAATGCTGTGAAGGTCGGAAAAAAAGACAGCATTGGATGTGGGTAGGAAAGCCGTGATGCAAATGAGCACTAGAATCGCTTTGGAAGCTAGCAAGAGGTGTGTTGATTTAATTGCTGGTTTAATTCAGAAATTGATAAGACTGCCACTGGCTAAATGACTCAAATTGTCATTGAAATCAGAAGAGATTCTAGCAAAGAAATTTTAAGGGTTCTGGCATCTTGTTGGTAAAGGAACTCCTGAGACATTGAACAGCAGTGGATCGGGATCAAAAATGATTTAAAGTCAGGAAAAAAAAAGTGAGAAAAAATTTATTTTTTATTATATATAAAGAATAAAAATAAATAAAATAAAAAAAATAGTTTTAAAAAGATGGAAAAAAATAACTTAAGAAAAACACAATGGGAATGGAAATCAAAGTTATCATGGAATGCACCAAAGACTGAAATATTGAATCACATACTCAAGCATAAGAGGATTGATAGTTGGAAAATCGAATTGTGGAAAGACGAATCTAGTGATGAATCTGTGGTTGGATTACGATAGCTTGTTCATGTTTGACAATAGTCTCTTTCAACCCGAATATGAATTATTGTGAATAGCTCCGAACACAAACTTACTGAAAGACATTATAATGAGAATTTTCGACCAATGAGTCGAAGTTGAAAAATGCTATCCATCACTCGAAACAATCTTGCAAGAAATGTCGACAAAACTAATAATATAAAAATATAATATAAAATAATTAAATGCTGAATGCAGGATGTCAGTTTTATGAAAACAGGAATGACGTGCCCTATCCTCGCTACTTGAATTCAGAACACAGAAATCTCATGATCTTTGATGACTTGATGTTGGAGAAACAGAATCGGTGTGAATCTCACTACCTAATCTGAGGACGTCACAGCAACGTGGACTGTTTCTGTCTAGCACAAGAGTATTTCAGATTGCAGAGACAGACCATAAGAGAGAATGCGAATTTTCTGTGTCTGTTTCATGAAGATCTCAAGAATCTTAAGCAAATTTATGACAATCATGTGGCCAACAACACAAGCAAAACAGAATTTAAGAGATTTTGTAAGTTGGCGTGGGATTGTGCACCTTATAATTTCGTGGTCATCGATCTGACGAGTAGTAAATACCATGGAAAATATAGGAATAAATTCAATGATTTTTATATTCCAGATGATTGCAATTAATCCTGAAAAGATAATCATATTAAGTAGAAGTAAAAAATAAATAAATAAATAAAAAAATAAAATAATAAAAAAATACAATAGTTAAAAATATAAAAAAAATGGCACTAGAATACGAAACACAATTATCAGAAAGCACAGCTGAGAACATGGAAAGAACAACTGATAATATGACTGCAAAAGATTCTTTTTCAATCGAGATGAGCGATTTGAAACTTCTGAAGCAAACAACTTGCATTTCTTGGATTTCAACTTCAAGCTGGCATTTCTGAAACATTCAAACACAGCTCTCAGATTTTCCAGTGCAATGTCAAACGAGGCTCGTACACAATGACGTCATCCAAATAACAGAGACACCTGAACCACTGTAAACCACCCAAAACCAACTCCATCGACCTTGAAAATGTGGCAGGAGCATTACACAAACCAATACTCATACCATTAAATTGATACAACCCCTTATGAGTCAAAAAGGCTGTTTTAAGTTTATCTTGATCCACCACGCCAACTTGCCAGTATCCACTTGCAAGATCTAAAGTGCTGAACCATTGAACATTACCTAATGTATTGAGAGCATCCTTCTTTGTCACTGAATTAATTTTATGATAATCAATACAAAATCTAACTGTCCCATCACTTTTGGAAACTAAGAATATAGGAGAAGACCAGAGACTAGTACTAGGCTCCACAATGCCATCTTGCAGCATGTTATCGACCTCTTTATCTATTAACTCCCTTTTAACAGCAGAGGCTGTCCTAGGGGGTAACTTAATAGGTTTATTATCCTCTGTGTCTATCTTATGTTTTACAACATTTGTCTTTTCAAGTTTTCCATCTGGTCCAACAAAAATATCCTGAAACTCAGTCAGTAAATTAATTACTTTCTCCTTTTGTTCAGGACTTAATTTTTCTCACATGCCACTCACCAATGGCTGTAAATAATCAGGCAAAACTGTGGGATCAAAATCTAATTCATTTTCTTTATTCCCTAAAATAACCTCCACTGGAGAAACTGTTGCTACTACAGAATTATCATTAATTTAAATATGTTTTTTACAAACATTAATCATGGACATACAAACCATCTTTTCATCCATTTTCACCACTGACCTAGCCATCAGCAAACCTTTTGTCTTTATCAGGGATGTGGGTTAAATAAGACCTTCAGGGAGATCAAAAGTACCTTCAACACTACCCTCCACTATACACTCTGTATCGGGAGGTATCAAAATGGATTCCTCTATTCCAATTCGAGCACAAAAACTTTCAGACATAGTGAATAATTTGATCTCTTCATCATTCACATCTAGTGTC
Source organism: Pictodentalium vernedei (assembly GCA_031216915.1). Lineage (NCBI taxonomy): Eukaryota > Metazoa > Mollusca > Scaphopoda > Dentaliida > Dentaliidae > Pictodentalium > Pictodentalium vernedei. Next base: position 584,357,897 of record CM062296.1, read on the forward strand.
TTTTTATTAAAGCTCAAATCAACACTGTGTTGGGTAAGAAAATCCACCCCTAATATTCCTGCTAGACTATCCAAGTCTGCAATTATAACATTATGCAGAAAACTGTGATTGCCAATTTGTAAATTCACTGAGGTTTCACCAAGAATGGAAAGATCATTGCCTGAGGCAGAAATCAGTGTAACAGAGACACATTTGAGGTCAGACAAAGAATCAACACCCAACTTATTACAAATACTGGTAGACAACAGAGTCACAGCAGAACCAGAATCTACAAGGAACTTCAAAGATTTCCCCTGAACATTTACAAAAAGACAACTAGGTTGAACTGATGTTATCTGAATTGTCTGCCCATATTTAAAATTCAGTTCAACTGAATCAGAGGCTCAAACTTGACCTCTTCTATTTTCCCTAACTTTGCTTTTTTGAATCAGGCCTACGTTCAGTTTCAGATTCGCATTTGTGCCTATGGTTCCAATCTTCAGCACATTTAAAACATTGTTTTTTCTCATCTGCTTATTAGGGTCTATTTGAAGATTTGCTTCCAAAAGTTTATATAATTTATTAAATTCCTCACAGATAATCTTAACTATATCTTGTTCAGGAAGCTCAGATTTGTCTACAGAGTTAGATTTTCCCTCTTCTACAGCATTTATCAAAGACTCACTATCTATAGTATTCATATTATTGTGGTGAGAACCAGCAAAAGCTTCATACACCACAGCAGATGTGACTGCATTATCTAGAGTATTTGGCCTGCTGAACTGAACATGTTTTTGAATCTCAAAAGATCCCAAACCTTGAATAAATTGGTCAATGGTATAAGCCTCCCTGGCCAGGCTGGGTAACTCAGGAAAAGCTGAGTTAGCAAGATGACGCAAGGCATATCCAAACTCTGCAGCTGACTCTCCCGTTTTCCTTTTTCTATTTCGAAATTCCATTCTAAAGGCCACCTCATGGCCAGGAGGTTTAAATCTATAAAGAAGCACATTTTTAACTTCAATGTAATTACTGTCATAGCTGAGTGTAAGATCACTTAACACATTCTGTGCAGAACCTTGCAAGCACATTAACAACTGTTGTGATTTATCAATCATTCCAGTCATTCCAGGCAGTGACATACTCAAAATGCATCAAGTAATCTTGCAAATCAGAGTGTTTATCATATGATGGAGGTTCTTTTAAACTAGGCCTCTTTTGCTCCACCAAACACACATTATTTGGGTATTGATCTACTTTGGGAGTTGAATTTTGTCTCCAAGATCTTGTCCCACCCCCGTCTCTATCAGTTTGTGAGTGGTAATGATACAAATTGCTTTCTTCAACAAGCCTCCCAGGTGTAAATTGTGAAACTTCGTATTTTGACTGACCAATTGGCGATGGACAGCTCAGATACAGAGAAGGTCCCCTATCTTCAAATTTAGGAGAGGTAACATAAGTTTGTCCAAATTCCAGTTCTTGTAATCCCTGATGAGCCCCCATACCAGCATTCTGCATGGGTTTGCTCAACCCAGCAGATATTTTATATGGTGGGTAATATCTAGAATGATTGAACAAGGGAGAATACTGGGATCTGTCCTTAGTCTGGATATTTGTATGTACCTGGTTAAAATAAGTCTTATTCTGACCTTTCACAGAAAGTACATATTCATTTGATGGTGAAATACAATCATTACCACTTCTTCCAAAAGTTCAATGATTTTGATCCATCAATGTAGGATGGGAAAGATTCAACTCCATTGGGAAAGTTGATTCCAATTTTGACCTCTCTCCCTCTACATGGCCAAGTTTGGAAGGGAGCTCAGGCAGATCCACCCAAACATGCACCCCAGACCTAGATACTGTGGGTCTTGGTGTCACATCTGTTCCCTCTCTCCAGGTGTGAGAGCTTGCTCTATCCACAGCTCTGCAGTGGAGAGCTTCTGTAAAAGCTGCCCCTAAGTTTAGATTTTCTGTGAAGCTTCTACTACTTTCCCTACTGGGAACATTTCCATAACACATTCTGTTTGGTGGCATGTCTTCCAACCGTAATGACTTGAATCCACGGACTATGTTACTGTGATATTGTAAGTGTTTAGGTAGCGAAATCAACTCTCTAGGAGTTTTGGGATTGCTTAAAAAGCCACCATTGAAAATATCCCTTGAAACTGGGTCTCTCAAAACAAGAGGAAGAATGGTCAAATTGTAAATTCCAAGACCCGACCACATTCTCACATAAACCCAGATTTTGATTTCTTATCTCCTCTTCTCGAGCTTGAGAAATCCCAGCTGTGGTATACTTTGGTCTAGTTTGAAGAGTAAAAGCACCTGTACATGTCATATTCATTGCTGTTGGACCAGTACTCATTAATGTTTGAACTGTACTAGTTACTGTACATGAAGTTGAAAGTATTCCTTGGGGGTCAGTATTAGGGCCCATATTGTCTGCTGGTCAAAACCTATTCTGACCCCTAATATACTCTCCCAAAAAAGAAAGTGTGCATGCTAAAAATAACACTATAAAAAGATATATATCATTTTCATTCATGGAAATTTTATTCAATCACAGATGAATCAATTTGTGATCAACACGAGAAATTTCATTACGCTACGATGAATACTCTTGGTGCCATGGAGAGTCAAAGACATTAAGGGTCAAACACAAAAGTCACACACCCAATATCTGGTATGACCCTCGTCTGCATCGACTACTGCTGTGCATCTACGCCTCATGGAAGCGAACAAGTTGGCATGGAAGTGTTGTGGGATGTTGTTCCATATTCTGAAAAGCTGTCTTTGGAGTTCCACAAGCGTTGATGGTGCATGGGGAAGCCGGCGTAGCTGACGTTTCATTTCGTCCCATACGTGCTCAATAGGTGAGATATCGGGCGAATTTGCCGGCCAGGGAAGAACATCCACTTGTTGTTGCTGCAGATACTGTTGAACAACATGAGCTGCGTGGGGTCGGGCGTTGTCCTGCTGTAGAATGACGCCAGGGCCGTGACGTTGCAGAAATGGGACAACAACAGGTGTTAAGCACTTCATCACGATATCTGGCTGCATTGAGATTGCCATCAATAATGACCAGCTCAGTTCTGTTACGGGCAGTGATGCCACCCCACACCATGAGAGACCCTCCCCCATAACGGTTTCACTCCATGACACATGGATCTGCGTAGCGTTCGTTTCAACGTCTGTACACTCTCTGGCGGCCATCTGATGATGAAAGATGGAAACGACATTCATCTATGAATAAAACACGTCGCCACCAGTGTAAGGGATGCCTGAGATGTTTACACCACTGCAGTCGAGCACGACGATGACGTAACGTCAAAATCGGACGAATTGCAGGTCTTCAAGGATGTAAGCCGTATTCTCCCAGCTAGTTGATTACTGTTTGAGGATGTATCCATCTCAGGTTAGGAATGTTCCTGGCTGTCGTCGTTGCCGTTTGTTGCCGGAGATGGACAACACGGATATACCGATCTTGTGCAGGGGTGGTAACTCGGGGTCTCCCAGAGTGGGGTCAGTCTTGAACGTCATGATGTTGTGCATGCCGATGGACTAGCCTGTCTACAGTGTTACGGTGGCAGTTCAAATTCTGGGCAACCTCTCTGTGTGTTCTGCCAGCTCCAATCATACCCAGGGCAAGGAGACGTTGATTCATTGTCAATCTTGGCATGCTAATGTGGAGTCGTTTTAACAGCAGCGCAAGTTTGAATGTGAACGATAGGAAGGCCTTACTTTAGCGTTTAAATACCCAAGGATTCACACTGCTGCATGAATTTTCAGACTCTTCACGTGCAAAACCTGCCTTTTCACAAACGTGCAGCACATCATTTAACGTTAATGCAATTTTAATGGGGAAAGCTGTTTTTGTGTTCAATATAACTTATTCATGAACAGGTTAACACTCTTTCCACCTACAAAATTATTTTTTTGGAGTTTGATCAATTTCTGCAATGCACACTTTCTTTTTTGGGCGAGTATACATTTAAATCACTTTTTTGTGACTCTTTCCATACCTTTTCTGGTAAACTTCCCCATCCTGGTAGCCTCGCCAATTTTGTAACAGGGTGGGGCTAAGAATTACTTCAGGCAAATAGTCAACCAAGATATTCCCTCTGTTACGTTCAGTTTCATAGGATTTGGAGTTTACCAACAGATTGGAAAAACAAAGAAAAATAAATGATTTACGTGGTTTATTTTAAACTAAACAAAAATATGAAAAGATGAGTTTAACAAAAAATAATAAGATTCAACCTGTACACAAGTAAATATTACACCATGGGCCCCTCAGTTTTTGAGCATTGCCAAATCTGTGACAATTAACATTTTTGTCTGCAAAGACCTTAACTGAACTGCACAGTTATTTGGGAGAGTGGGCAAATTTTGATAGGTACCAATCTAAGAGTACTCATTCTTCAGGATGTTTACACTGTATTAATAGAAGTATCCATTATCAAGGACCCTGCAGGGAGTGCCCCCGATGAGGAGGAACAGGCCAAAAACGTTTCCCTCACCAGCGGATGCACTACATGCAGTGGAACACATCACCATGGGAGTAACATCCCGAAGCAGGAGTACACCTACATATACATGGAATGCCTCTCTCAACCAACCTGCAAGGCTAGTACAATCAGGCGCAGCAAGATTAATGCTTTAATTGTCCAGTTGTGGAAGGGTAACTTTTATGACAGAACATTGTCTCATATAGCCAACCGAGAGCAGAAATACCAATCTACAATCAAATCCCTCGTGGCCGATAAATGGATAAACGAAAACAACCAATGAAATACATTAGTTTATAAGCACTACAGGTCCAGTATGGCAGAAACAGGAAGTAGAAAAAAAAAAATAAACAACATCAGAATTACCAGTACGTAATGAATTTCCAAAATTAAAATGGCAACTGTTACAATATGAACAAAAAAAAAAAAAAAAGAAATAATTTAGCCAATCATTTTGACTGAAAATGCATGAGCAGAAAAAAAGGTTTAATTATATTTTATTAAATAAAATAATAATAATAATAATAATTTTTGTAACATAATTTTTTGTTCCACAATAGAAATTAAAAAAAAAATAACAAATTCCTTTCTTTTTTTAAATTCAAATCAATTTATATATATATATAAATAAACTTTTTATAATTTTGTCAAATTGCCATCATGCTCTGTAGATTACTCCCTTCTAAGCAGCTTTCACTTTTGACTAATTCATATTCTGTTATGTTAAGTGCCGCACCAATGTATACCGCATTATGGGAACGTAAAAATTAAGCATCACGCTTATCCCAATTGTTTGATGAGAATTTTAAAAAATCTTCGAGATAGGCGTACGTCTTATAGGTCGATTTATTACTTGGCAAGTGGCTGCCTAGCTCCTAATCACAAACCCAGCTGTAAAATCACCGTTTCATATCTCTATTGGGTGGCATCAAGTAAAGATATGTTCCGCTCTTCATGTTGTTCTCTGTTTACAAGCGTAAATTGCTGGATTCGATGATGGGTGCTTTGTCGATTTAAGTTGGTCTGAAAATAAGATAGACTTCTTAGACACGACAGTAAAATTGAAGACGAATTTCTTAAAACCGTTTATATACAAAACCCAAGGACACGCATCAATATCTGCACGCCAAGTCGGATCACCCAAAGAACAAAAAAAGAGCGATACCATATGGGATAGCTTCAAGAGTGAAAAGATTTTGTCCGATAATGCTGAATATGAATGCCATAAAAATGATATAAAACAACACCTGCATGCCAGAGGTTACGGCGAAAAGTTTGTAAGCGAACGACTAAAAATGGTCGACCAAATCGAGCGGAAACAGTTACTAGAAAAACATTCAGGCAAATCAATCAACGAAAGAGTCCCGTTTTTTTGTCACTTACCCGTCTCCCCAACATCGGGAAAATAAAACGAGAGTGGCTGCACATTTTACATCGCTCAAAACGCATGAAGTTGGCTTTCGAATAACCTCCCATGATTTCAAACAAAAGACTGAAAAATTTGGGAGACATTATAGTCCAAAGTAAGAATAATAAAATGTTCAACAATTAAGGAACGGGATCTGATATATGATAGAGAAACTGTGCAATCTGTGAGTTTATGCCCCAAACAAAGCAATTCGTGGACAGGAACGCAACGGCCTACATGTACTACATAGGGACGAAAACCACCTGCATGTCCAGGAATGTAGTATATGGGATTCTCTGCGACAAATGTAATGAAGTTGTGCACCTGGGAGATACGGACATAAAATTGTATGAGAGAATGCAAAGCCCACTGAGTAGAATAAAACTTGAGGTTCTGAGTGAACTGATACCACATCATTTTCTGACCGAAAACCACAGTACAAACAAGCATTTGGATTAACAAACTTCAAACACTAGAACCCAATGGGCTCAATAGACAAGAATGATTCAAAATATTCTCATTGATAAGCTTGTTGATTGGGGGGGGGGGAGGGGGAGGTGGGTATATGTTAGTTGAAGAGCAATTACAAATAAAGACGCATTGATGTTGAACAAAGCGTGTATGTGTTGTGAGATTATGATGATTGTGTGTATGTGGGTGCATATTTCATGCGTTTGTGTGTGTGGGAGGGAGCGCAAACTCCCTACCCTACCATAGTGTGTGTCGATATTATAACAGGGGCCGTATACAAAATCAATGGTGGGGGCATATATACTGAAAAAGTGAGAGGGGATAAGACATTCACACACACTGGATGGATCTGACAGATGGGGATGGGGGTGTCTTGTTACTACGCAAGGAAGGTACGAAAAGATTATATTTTTCGTCAGTGGTCACGATGTTATTTTGGCGTAAATGGGGTATTCGAGGCGAGGGCATGTAGGCGCGCTTTTCAATGATTCGGGTCAAGGAGTTGTTGGAAGTGTGACTACTGTTTGCGAACTTGCCTCTGCCTCTGTTTCAAAGGTAAGGCTTTAGCAATAGTGGGTAAGTCATCTTTGCTTGTTGCATAATAACGCGGAATATATCTTTACTTGCTGCCATCCAAGGAAGATATGATACGGTAATTTTTTGTGTAATTTACACTTGAATACGAAGAACAACGTGAAACGTGAAACTTATCTTTATTTGTTGCCACCCAGGGAAGATATTATACGGTTATTTTGTGCATACGACACTCGGATACGGGGAACAACATGAAACGGGGAACATATCTTTACTTGTTGCCACCCAAGGGAGACGTGATACAGTGATTTTGAACACAATACACTTAAATATGGAAACCAATGCGTATGAATGATTCGGGTCAAGGACTGGTAAGATGTGTGAACACTGTATGCGAACTTGCATCTGCCTCTTTTGCCAGGGCAAGGTTGAGATAAATGATAGAAGGCTCATAATTCTAAAGCTGAGAACAAATTTTGCGCGTAATAATGGGGAATATATCTTTTCTTGTTGCCACCCAAGGAAGATACGAAACGGTGATTTTACAGCTGGGTTCGTGATTATGTGCTTGGCAGCCACTTGCCAGGAAATAAATCGACCAGTAACACGTATGCCCATCTCGAACATTTTTTTAATTCTCATCTAACATTTAGGATTAACCGTGGTGCTTAATTTTTACGTTCCCATGAAGCGGTATGCATTGGTACGGCACTCAATGCAACAGAATATGAATTAATTGAAGTGAAAACCGCTTAGAAGGGAGTATAAATCTGTTTCAAGTTTGCTGGATCTCAGAAATGCAAGAGCCTAAAGCAAAAAATATTCGTCTAAAAGCTCAAACAGCACAGGCAAAAAAAAAAAAAAAAAAAATTCCACCTAGCTTTCGATCTGCTGAAGACCTTTTTCAGCAGGAGCCGATCCTAATTCCCGAATATCGGTCTGGGGTCGAGTTGGAAATGTAAACCACCATACTGGCTGAGTGAATTGCAACCTTTCTGGGGTTGTCGTTGGCTGAGTTGGTATGGTGGCAGAGCATTTATGGCCAGGCGTTTGGGTGTCGCAGACCCGGGATCGACTTCCGTCGAGGCTACCTTCCAACACATTTCACAGTTTTCAATCCAGTGGCACGGTGTTAGGACGATGCCTGGTGGAATTTATGCTTGACATATGCGATATAAATTAAATTCAAGCAATTGCATCTTCACGGATCTTCCATTAACTGAGATTCTTCTGTTTAAAAGCTGGAACATAGACAATTGTACCAGTAATCTGTTCCAGTTGCATTGGATGCTACGGCAAACGATTCATGGGTAAATCTCACAATAAAATACAGGCTACTTGTAGACAGTTACGAATCATCACAGAAAACAATTCCAATAATTCAGTAATTGTCAATTCTCGAATATCGATCTCAAGCCGAGTTGTAAATGTAAACTAACACACAGGTTGACTCAATTGCAACCTTTTTGGGGGATTGTCGTTGTCTCAGTTGATATGGTGGCAGAGCATTTAAGGCCAGACAATTGGGTGTCATAGACCCGGGATCGTCTCCAGGCGAAGCCACCTTCAAAAACATTTCAGTTTTCAATCCAGTGGCACGGTGTCAGGATGATGCCTGGTGGAATTCCTGCTTGACATAGGCGATATATATAATATATATATATATACCAACCGAGCCAGAGCCAACCCCCAAAATGTTTGCAGTTGACTCAGTCAGTATGTTAGTTTACATTTAGTTTCCAGTTGTGTTAGTGATGGAGGAAGTTGCTCTTGTGACAGAATTCTTGAGCATGGTTGGAAAATTAGAGAGTAAAAAATTATCGTTGAAGGCCAAGAAACACGGAAACATCAAAGTATTGGCCAAAGCGAAAATCAGTTCCACAGGCGACATGATATCCACTTTTCTGAAAAACAGAATGATTTCCGATGGGGAATTTTATTACATTCTTGCAGAAAGGGATAAATTTGATGCGATGAAAGAAGGTATAAGAAAAAAAATCTCATCAAATACTCAAAGAGGAGATGAAACATAATCCGATAGAAAAATGTCTAGAAGAAACCAGAGAATCTTTTTGTAAACTCTTGGAAAAAAAATAAAGATTCAGAAATAGTGATACATTTAAAATAAAAAAATAATGATATGTGTATATAAGAATATAATAAAAAAAAATAAAATAAAAAAAAAATAAAATTAACAAAAAAAAAAAAAATGTACTGCGTAAAATGTAAGAAATCAACAGATATTGATAAATTACGAAAAATGAAAACTAAACGTAATAGGCAGAATAATCCTTTAGGGCACTTGTAACGTCTGCGATCTTACTAAAAGTCAGTTCATCAAAAGTGGTGGAGGAATGGTCAACAGACTCATCAATAATCTTCCCCTTTGAAATGCATCTACCTGGACAACAATTTATGGAACGTGGTACGAAATTGAACAGAGATTGAATAAAGATCAAACTCCGAAATCGTGGAACAAACCCATCAATAGAGCGGATCGAGTTGCCTACAGTCACAATCTCTGTTATGCTAAACATGCCGACACGAAAGAATCGAACTGATGTGTGTGACAAGAACATGTTAACGGATTTAAACAAATGTAGTCAATCCTATGTTGAGAGAGAAATTCGAACGCTCTCTTGTCTCTAAATAATATTTAAAAAAACAATTCGCCAATTCATTCGCAAACGAACTGCACAAGCACATATTGCACAGATTTAGAAAGACAAGAGTATTCATCAAAGGATTGGATCAGGTGTGGGCTGCCAACCTGGTGAACATGAAATCGCTGTCCAGACACAACAAAGGTGTGAAATATCTATTAACAGTCATAGATGTGTTTTCGAAATATGGATGGATGAGAGCATTGAAACATAAATCGGGAACGAGTGTGGCTAAACCATTGGAAAATATCTTCACCACTTCTTTGCAAACACCTGAGAAATTGTGGGTAGACAAAGGTCGAGAACATTACAACATTCCCGTCCATCGACTCGCTGACATCTATTCCACAGAAAATGCAAAGATGAGTGTGGTCGAACGATGGAATAGAACCATGAAGGAGAAAATGCACAGATATTTGGACTACGAAATACTTGAACATCTCAAATGATTTGGTCGATAACTATAACAACATGCATCACAGTTCCATCAAGATGACACCTGTGGAAGCTAGTGATCCAGGAAACAGAAAGAAAGTTTGCGAATTTCTATCTATTGAAGATATTTGCCATGGGTGATCGAATAAGAATTTACAAGTGGAAAAAACATTTTGAAAAAGGTTATACACCTAGGTGGACGGAAGAAATAAATAATTAAAATTAGGGTGAAATAAAAAAATGAACATTCAAACATAATGGAAGATATAAAAAGAGACGAAAGTATTGAAGAGTATGAAGTGCACAAATATTCCCACGTGGTAGGAATTAGTCTCAATAATGGAGAAATAAGACTCAATATCAAAACGCAAGATCACTTTCTCCATCCCAGTAGACGTTATCGCCAGATAGAAGGACGTTTGATGAAAAAAGATGGTAGCAACTACGCCGACGATGACATCATCACTTTAGGTCATAATGTCATGATGCATATTTTCAACAGCATATCATATAAACTCTCAGGTCAAGAGATGAAAACCGCATTTCATCCTGGAAGGCTACCACAATGTTGGGACTCTTGAAATATCCCAACGATTTTTCCTATTCTAAGGGACTCAATCAACTGTGGATGAAAGACAGCAAATCCGACCCGTCTAGCAAGAATGGTGGTCTTGCCATGAGGTTTAAACGGCTTGTTCAAGAGTCAAAGCCCAGAAGAACATTCTCGTTTTGGATTTCTCTGAAACACATTGTGGTTTCACTGAAGATTATGACAAAGTCGTCTATGGATTAAAACACAATCACACACTAGTTTGTACAAATGACGACGATATCATCATGGGCGCTGTTGCAATAGAAGCAGGCAAAGTGCGTCTGAGTAAGGTGTGATGGTTCATGCCATATGTACTACCGAATGATGAGAAAAGAATGAAACTCTTCAAGATCATCGAATCTAAAACCAGAATACTGTTTGGATTCAGAATGAGACAGTGCGACATTGCAAATTTTCCAACATTGGCTAAGTTCAAGTGGAGTTTATTGGTGAAATCTTCTTTGGAAAGAAAGCATTTCATCATAGTGGGATTTCAGACAGACAAGATCGGATGACAAGAAAAGAACCCATCTCGATTCGATCATTGTAACTTGAGAAACATGCAGGTGTTTCTCAATTCCATGAGATATCTGGCCAGTAGATTACAATGCCTCGATCGAGAAGAATGACTTTTCTAAGATGTACAGCAATGCCGCAGACTTCAGAGTGGAATATCATCACATGGATAATTTGATAAGCAATCTGAACATAACGCATATGAATACAAGAAGGTCTATCCCCTGTTCATGTTTGGCATCAGTAACCAGAGGGAGAAACTCAAGAACACCATTCTGGACATCATGATCAAGATGCAGTTCGATAGGAACATACCTAGACAAACTGAAGCTTTTGCAGTTATCATATCTGACAGATCTACCAAACCAGATCTTGACCGTAATGTCTACAACAGACGTCTCGAAAATTTTCAAACACGTCTGCCAAGAGAAGGTCGTCGGTTTTCAGATACAGATCATGATAAGATTTCGTGTCGAATATTTCCCACACTTTTGGGGTGTGTCCATTGTCGACATGAGCCCAAAGAATATTGATCATCAAAAGAACATTTTATGTAAAAACAGTAACTAGACAGTGTGTGCTTCTGATATTTTTGGTGTATCTCTGACACGAACACATTTTCATCATGAAACATTGAAAATTGGCACAACCACAAAAGGCATTCCCAGTCTTCTGTTGTGTTGTATGCATTTAGTATAAGTGTGGGGTTCGGGGTATGTCGACAGCAATGCATTGCTTTGAGTTGCAATACTTCTCGTGATGTCCCACCTGTTCTTTGCTGTAAAAGTAATTCAGACAGTTAAAACAGAAAAACCTCTTCCCTTTTGTCCGCTAGCCTGTGTCACCAATAATTGATTCATGTTCTTGATCCAACAATAACATTGATTGTCGTCTTCCAAAAAAATAATAAATTAATGTTTTTCTCATGATGTTTTGTGAACTTATCCTCAGAGGAAATATATGTCTTTCGAACTGTCATATCCCAATGTGTTGATGGTATTCCTAGAATTTTGATTTTCAAAACGACCAATATCACAAAGCTGAGTTGGAAAATTTATTCCTGACCTAATCTAAATTCTTAGAAGTTTTCCCGTACGTTGATACTCTATTTGTGTTCATTTCTATGGGATATAAGGCCAATGTGACAGCCCATTTGAAACATTGACTGTCCTTTTTATTTTCCATATTGATTACAGCAGCTTTTTTTCCTATGAAATAAGGCAGTTTTATATGTGAAGACGTTCAAAATGGATTATACTTGTCTATATGAATTTCTAGATTCAATACTTTTCCAAATCTCCAATTGCTACCTTCATTTTGATCTTTCGCCAAAGATTGTATGTTGTCAAAGATATCAGACATAGAAGATCTTTCAGTCAAGGTTTTTGTGCAAGATGGAAAATAAGCATTTTTTCCATAATTTTACAGTGTTCAGATTGATCTTCTGCATCTGACACTTCAAGACCTTTTTCATGTTAATACCATTGCCTTGCATTCGATGAAATAATCCAACATGCTAGTTTCATCTCATTCTAGATATTTTTAGGATAAAACTTTTTTATACCCTCGACATCAAACGTTTTGAAAAATCCCTTGACAACCTGCTTTTGTTCTGCGAGAGTGTCCAACAATTGTTCGTGCATGACTTTAGCTATGATTTCTTCTATGTTACCATTGTTACCATTTTTTCCACATTTGTTCATCACTGCTTTTATGATAGTGTTATATGATCTTCTTCTTCTTTTTTTCTATTTTGTATTTCTCTGTTTGCCCATTGAATCAAATTATTTTTTGTTTTCTCCCAGTCTTTCCAAATATTTGATTTACATTTTTTCCCATCAACTGAACAAATAGTCTATCAACTCGAATCTCTTCAATGATCCTACACTTTTCAAGCCCAGCTCTCGAGCTCTCGATTTTATTTTGGGTACTTTTTCAGACCAATCATGGTTCATATGAATTCAATCATTTGTGGTTTGGTTCTATAACTCAATGATTTTGCAATGCTGAGATTCTTCACATAACTTTCAGTTGAGCTAGACTGTGCATATCCAATGAAAATTACATTTTTTTCAAAATTCAAATGTGGTTTAAAATGTTAAAAATTGTTTTAAATGTTTTTTTTAAATTTGCTATATATGTGTGAGAACAAAATTTCACTAAAAAACAGTTTTTAACTGGGTAATTTCTCGCAATTTTCGAACTTATTTTTTCAAAAAATCGACAATTTTATTAGTAATTAAAATTGTTTTAAATGTTAAAAATTGTTTTATATGTTGGTTTTTTCGATATATATGATATGAAAAAAAAATTGATTGATTTGGATTTCATTTTCCTTAAGTTAAAAAAGTCACTTAAAACACAGTTTTCTACTTAGGTAATGTCTCATATTTTTTTAACTTAGTTTCTTGAGAAATCAACAGCAAATTCTGTTTTACACTAAGTTAACTGTTTTAAGTTAAAGAAACTAAAATTTAAATTGAGTCAAAATTTTTTTTCATATATATAGGAAATACAAAATGATAAAAATTAATTTAAAATTAATCAAAAACATTTTTTCATGTTATAGGAAATAAAAAAAATAATAAAAATTAAAAATATTCAATTTTTTTTTTATAATATAGAAAGGAAATAAAAAAATTAAAATAGTTAAAGAAAATGGCAGTTTGAATATGAATACAATAATCATAGCATGGGATTAATACTGAATGAAGATAAAGTCAATTTATTTTTAGATTTAGAAAATTCGTGTCACAATATCCAAAAATTGATTAAGTGTCATAGTTTGACTTGGAGAAGAAGCTCTCCAAAGTGCGGAAAAGTTAATGAAAGTAGACATGAGTGAGCATCTACAAAAAAATGAAGCAGGGAAAATGATAGCTTGCATAAAAATAAAAGATATGAATTTGTAAGATGGAAAAAAAAAATTTTAATTTTTTTTTCACTTTTATAAATATATATTTATTATATCGATTTTTAAAAAAAAAATTTCTTTAAAAGTTGTTTTGAATATTTTTTGGGAATTTCTTTTTTTTTGTAAATTTTTGCTTTGTTTTTTTTTTTCTCTTTATCTTTTTCTTCTCACAAATTGGATACAAAATCATTCCATTCTCTCCTCTTTCAAAAGTCTGTTGTGATAATAAGTATCGCAACACTCATTTATGCAACCACATTCAGATGTAGTCTAAGTAAAATACTTTACCATAGTCTCAGGAAGACTTTGTGTTCTCTATAATATTTCATCATGATATTGTGATATTTATTATATTTTGAATAATCCTTTTTTATTTTAGTGATGTTTTATTTATTTTTTTTTATTTTAATAAATTTTTTTTGTCGTTCGCAAGTTCTGAGTTGGATATTCTCTATCCAGTAATAAATGTAAAATACAACTTCGATTTTCAATTGTGAGATGACTCGTCCTCCATCAAAAATTCAAACATTTAACTTTTGTGGATGTCAGTTCTCCTATATGCAAGACCATCTCCATCCAAATTCTCATCAAGTTGCTCTTGCTGACAATATTTATATTCTACTCAAAGTTTGCTAAGCACCAAGTATATCCAACTACCTGTTTTACGTTTCAGTTGAAATATTGTTATCAAAAGTGTATATATTTTTTATTTAATTATATCTTTAATGATTTAAGTACGGAAATTAAGATTTTATTTGTATTTGACATTATTTTTTAGCTTTTGAATACGATAACCATGGAAAATGGATATTATTGGTAAAAGAGGAAATTTTTCAATATGCCAAAAAGTTGACGGAGCGAACTGGTATGGGTTCAATATCGAGTATGAGACCCATTAATGTTAAGTACAGCTTGACAACGCCTTCTCATGCTCCCAATCAGGTTCCTGGTGGTCCTTTGTGGGATGGTGTTCCATTCTTGGACCAGAATGGCACCAAGCTCCTGGACACTTCTTGGCTGGTCTGGATGGGCTGAAACTGCAAACTGCAACTCATTCCAGACATGTATGTTCGATTGGATTGGGGTCAGGGGATCTTTCTGGCCAGTCGATATGCTCAATCCCCTCCCTCCGTCAGTACTGCGCGACAGCATGGGCAACATGAGGACGGGCATTATCGTCCATCAGAATGGATCTCTCACCCACTGCACCTGCATACAATCTGACATGGACATCAATGATCTCAGCAATATACCGCTGTTCAGTCAATGTACCACGTTCAAGGACACAGAGCTCTGTACGTCCATCCCAGCTGATGCCGCCCCAGACCATGATTGACCCTCCACATAGCGGTCATGCTCAGCAATATGGGCTGAATGTAATCGCTCTCCTGGTATTCTCCATACCCTAGAATGCCTATCTGTGTGGTCTAGGCAGTACCTTGACTCATCTGTAAAAAGGATAGGTTGCCAATCTTTTCTGATCCATCCAACATGGTCCATGACCCATTTGTATCGTGCTTGGCGGTGGTTCTAGGACAGCGGAATGCGAATATATGGTCTTCTCAATCGGAGACCACCTTCGTGCAACCTTGCGAAGATAGTCTGCATTGAAACATCTACCCTGGATGCATTCTGAAGGTCACTGCAAAGCTGGGTTGCTGTGGCAAAGTGGTTCCTATGGGCCTGAATGATCAAAAACTGGTCTTCAGCTGCAGATGTTGCCCTGTCTCTGCCACTACCATGTCGTCTGACTGGTGTGCCATACTACTGAAATCTTGCCCAGGCTCTGGTGATCACCGTATGGTGCACAGCAGGAGCTTCACCAACCTGACGATGGGTAGACCCTTGCTCCACCATCCCTGCAGCCTGCCACATTTCTGCTTCAGACAAATGTCTTCTTACATTGCATTTGCCATATTCAATCATTAAATCACAAGGGTTTGTGTTGAAATGAAGAATGAATACCTATACATGTTATATACATGTAGACAGCACACGAAAACATCATGAAAATCAAGGGGTACATGCTTCCAATGACTGTTACGAAAAGTCTGTCTGTCAAGAAAGCTAATGCAAACACTGGGGACCATCTCAATACATTCCTCAATCATATCCACCAAAAATATCACCAATATGTCAACAGCAAATTTCACAATAATGTGTGAAATATTTGGTGCTTAGCAAACTTCAAGTTGTATATATATATAGAATAAACGTATAGTGTTTTCAAGTAACAAATTTATTCTATGAGTAGGATTAAGAATGAAACCAATGAGCCTCTGGTGAATCGGTTTCATTCTTAGTCCTACGAGTAGAATAAATTTTTTACTTGAAAACACTATACATTTATTTTGTTTATCCCATAAATCTTTTACAAAGCAGTCGTGGCAAAATCGTGCTGTTATTCGCTACAAAACATAGCTCAGAGTGAGGAGTACATTGGTCCATTTCGATCGACAAGAAAACATTGCAAAAAATAAACAAGGCACAGTGATACATTTTTGTCTAAAAATAAGTCCCCAACAAATGTCAGCTAAACTTGCAAAAATTCTTTATTAAATGAACGATCTATATTCTTTTGTACTGGCATTGTGTAATACTTGCAAACCTTTTAATTGAACTGTTAATTATGCTACATTGCAATGCGCACATGTAGAATTGAGTGGATGAGAAGAATTGGGTCACTTCCAAAGCAGGTCACGAATGTCAGTTCATTTTTGTATGTTGATGTTTAAAGTGTTAATGTTTATACTATTTCCGTGAAATAATCTATTCAATAATGTGCTTGGATTCGAGAGGTCAGTATGCTGTAAATGGAAGTCGTTAATGTTAACACTTATGCACCATTTCGTTCTAATGATGAAATAGTTGTTGCGATTACCCGAGATTCGTGTGTGGAAGCCATGGGTTTAACAGCATGTGATACAGGTGTGTTCAAATTATTTTGACAATGTGTGAATTCGGTTATATTGGCAGCATGCAGAGTGTTACGTGTTGCTGTGCTACGCTACGAGGAGAGGTAAGGTTACTCATAATTAAAGAACATCGTTTATGTTCTTTCTCTCCTGAAACAGAATAATTGTTTATCAGTGCAAGGTACCACCCCATCGAACACATGTATAATGTACATCCCCAAGTTAACACTGCACCAGTCACTACTGGCATTAGGTATTTCAAAATCAAGTTTTATTTTTGAATACTTTTGTTAATTAATTATGAGTGGCCTTTATTATTTGCTCACAATGGACGTCTTATATGCGGCATATATTCTTATACCAGTACAACTCATTTAATTACGTTTAAGTTATGATCATTGCTTCGTTTCCACAGATTTCTGATACGCGCAAATCAGGTCAAGATATCACGACCTTTCAAATGGAACGCCAGAGGTCAACATAGTACAGTCCGTTTCCAACTCCCTACTAGGGTGATAAATGTTTCGTGTGTTAAACCAATGGGGAAAATTTATCACCCCACGAGGTGAGTAAAGCAAAACGTTGTTGGAATAAATTGCTATTTATGGGATAAATATGTATATCAATTTTGTTTCCTCCAAAATCTGAGTTGGTTATTCTCTATCCAGTCATAAATGCAAAATGCTTCCTTGATTGTAAATCATGAGTTTTCTCGGCATTTTTCTAAACTGCTCTCTTTCGGAATCTTAAGGCTGTGGTTGTGCTCGACACTTGATCATTGTCTTCCACCACTGGTCCAGTCTTAGAAGACATCTCTGAGAAACTTCTCTCGCATAAGATTTCTCTTCATATTTTCTGATTTCTCCTTAGGATCTTTGATCTTTAAAATGACATTTTTTTTTGTTTTTATATATTTATATTATTTTTTTAATTTTATCTTAAACTTTTTTTTTGTTTCCTTCTACTTAATAATATATAGAAAAAAAACCAAACATATAATACATTACATATTTCCTCCGTCACAGACAGACAGAAAGAACTGCAAGTGATCAAATTTGAAAGGGAAATATTCTCTCCCATCTGAGAGTTCTCCATCGAATTGACCTCGTGAGCCAAAAGAACACTGCAAAACACATATGGAAAATTACAGATTTTTGATGATTTGGGATCTTTCAAATATGATAGATCACTTCCAAATCAGTAACATACTTCAATGAGACACTTGAGAAAACCGATGAAAAATTACACATTTTGACATTTCGACTCGAGATTTGTAAATTTTGACTCGTGATTTGTAATTTTGCATCAGAGAGATCTTGGTGAAATTGATGAATTCAAAAGAGAAAGCACTTAAAATGCCAAGTCAAAAAACATGGTTTGGCTCTGTTGACAACTTCATCTCCGATTCATGGTATCTTCACTATCATCACTGTCATCTCTGGTAAAAGTAAAAAGAAAATGCAGTGAATTCTCGCCCTAAGCTCGAAGTGGTTGATTTCGAAATTTTCTAAGATATTCTAATATTTTTCAAGATTTCATTCTTGCTCAAATTCGATCGGCATAATGGGACAGATCCTCGTAGTCTTTCTATTGATGGTTCGATCTCCCATCCAATTTTCAACTCCAAAAAGTTGCCTTTCGTCATCTCCTGGTATACAAACGTATTTTGCGAGAAGTCTAAAGTGAGCTCGTATTTTGTTTCGAGTAAATATGGTTGAAAATCACGAAAAATTGCCTACATTTCTTTTTAGGTCAAGTGAGCTTGAAACAGCAATTACCCACTACTGAAGTGAAAAATGGCTGTGAACCATTCAGACTATCAATTGACTAGTCTGTGGAATATTACAGCTGTATCTTTTTTATTTTCTGAGTTCTGCGAATCACAAGGTTACATTTCCAGAAATCAAGTTTTGAAATGACGTAAAAATGTAAAATATGACGTTAAATCAACAAAAAAAAAAAATAATTGAAAGACAGCTATCTTTTTATTCTTGTGGTCTGGAGCATACTAAAATTCCATGTAAATTGGCCAAACTTTAATTTTTTCGACTTTGAAGTCTTAACATCCCCCAAAAGGGCAGCCGAGATGAATTTTTTGTCAGCTGACAACTGATTGCATTTTTAGATATGGTTTTTACTGGAGAATTTATCTCCAAAAATTTCGAGAGTGAGTATTCAACAAGCGAGCATATATTGAAGGTTTATGAAAAAACGTCAAACTGACTTTATTTTGGATAAAGGTTGAAATTTGAAATTGTAACAAAGGCATTTGATAGAGCCATCATTGAAAATAATAGCATTTTCAGTGTGAAATGTTTCCCTAAAACCTTAAATTTGAAGTGATGTACAAAGGTAAAAATGGCGATAAATAAAAAAAAACACATATGTTTATTTTTTGACCTCTACAATATACTAAAATTTAATGAAAATCGGCCGACATTTAATATATTGTAACAGTGAGATGACCATTGATAATTTGCAGAGACGGAACTACATTTTTAGATATGTTCTTTTGGCGGGGAAGATATATCCAAAGTATGAAAGAAATAAGTTTGATACAAGAGCTGGTATTACAAAATTGAGAATAGAGAACAAACGTCCAATGTGACGTTATTTTGAATAAGGATAGGATATCAAAAACCAAATGCCTAATGGTATAAATAGATGTCATCATTAAGATGTGCACCAAATTTGGTCAGTGCAACTTATAAAAATGTGGCTGTAGTGTGGCGAACAAAAAATCAAAAAAAGAAAGGCTGACGATCCCAATAGAAAGACTTAAGAACGAGGGGGCGAGGTATGTTTATTGAGTGCCTTCGTACCATCTAGTCAATTCATCCAACGAAGTTGTAATGACTTATTGTAATCTTCAGCCTTTTTTCCTTTTTTCCTCTTTTTTGTCAGTCACACTACAGCCACATCTTTAACCCTTTACCCAATGCAGACGATACCAAAATTAATTATTTTAAATATAATTTTTTTTAATTTTTCAAAAAATTTTAACAAAACCATATCATGTGACCCCTCGTTGGAACGAGCTCGACGAGCTCGTTCCAACGAGGGGTCACATGATATAGTTTTGTTGAAGGTTTTTGAAAAATAATTATTTTTCAACTGCTGAATTTGCATATTACGCGGGCGGATGCGGCCGATTCGTTGGGTAAAGGGTTAAACTATGGTGACCAAATTTTGTACACGTGTTAATGGTGACTTTAATTTATACAGTTTAGCATTTGACATCTGATATCGAACCTTTATCTAAAACAACGTCACTTTAACTTTCTTTCTATCTTTTAATATCAGTTCATGCATCAAACCTATCTCATTCATATTTTAGATATACCAACTCTGCCAAAAACCGTATCTAAAAATGTGGTACTGTTCGACAAACTAATTATCGCCGAATTTTCGGGCGACGTAAATGACGTCAACGTCACAAAAAAATAAATGTTGGCCGATTTTTATGAAATTTGAATATGTTACAGACCTCGAGAAAAAAAATATGCCTGTTTTTTTATCGTCATTTTTTACCTTTTTGCATCACTTCCAAATTTAAGGGTTTTTTGAGAACATGTCTCGTTGAAAATGCTACTCTTCAATAACACAGAGCTCTGTATACATACAGCAATGAAATTTCATGCACTTTTAGTTTGTTGTGGCTCTATTAACCCTTTACCTAACTTGAAAAGCAGACGATACTTGCCAAAAAAATTCTTGTATAACTAATTTTTCTCATTTTTTGTCTAAAAAATATAGGTTATGACCCCTCAATGGAACAAGCTCGAAAATGAAAATTAATTGGTGATTTTTGTGAATAGCGATGGCCGGTTTTGGCTGTTACGTTGGGTAAAGGGTTAAATGCGTTTGTAAGTATTCAAACTTTTAACAAAAATAACATCAATCTAATGCTTTTAATGAACCTTTAATATCTTCCCTCTTTTTGAACGCTTACCCTCGAAATTTAAAAAATATATTCTCTGATAAAAAACATATCTAAAATGCTATCAGTTTTCGGCCAACAAACAATTCGACTAAGGCTGCTGTTCAGGCGACGATAGGACGTCAACGTCGATAAAATTAAAGGTTGTCCGATTTACATGAAAGTTTAGTGTGCTGTAGAGATAAAAAAAATCGAAATAGCAGTCTTTGGATTTTCTTATTTAACGTCATGTTTGACGTTTTTATGTCATTTCAAAATTTAATTTCTGGAAATGTACCTTTCCTTGTTGTTTGCAGAACTCAAAAAAAAAATAAAAATAAAAATAAAAAATGGCACCACTGTCATATTTCGCAGACTGATTAGTCGACAGCTGAAATGGTGGTCTGCTATTTTCGACTTCCATTAATCTTATATATTTAACGCTACGTTGTTAGAGGCGACCGAGTTTTCATAATATCAACACTGTATAAAGGTTAAACTGAGTGATATTTCTGTTCATTTCAGTTCAAGTCATACTTCAGTACGCACCATGACAATGACACAATTGAAAAAATATGAAAATCTAACTTCAGACACCCGAGATATGACGTAAATACCATTGGGACTATTATTTCATCATTAAGCCATTTCAGACAGATTTCATTGAAAACACTATCGTGCCATTCACGTAGCTCCGTATTATTTTTCAACCGCTAAGATCACGTCATACTGGATCACATGGTCAAAAATTAAATGATATCAAGTTTTACTGAAATTTTAGTATGTTGTAGAGCTCAAAAAATGAAAAGATAGATGTTTTTATTTTTGTTTTTTAGATTTGGCGCTATTTTGACGTTTTACGACACTTCAATGTTTACCATACTTCTGTCATATTTCATTAAAAACGAGTCACAGGGTATGCTTTTTCTTTTGAGCTACTTGGTACATAAAAAGGTGACAGACACATTCTCCACATTGTTGGGGGCGTTCGGTTGGCCGTGCTTCATTGAATGCCTTCTTTTCAATCATCAATTCCTTGAGATATTGCATATAAACGTAACCATTTTTGTTTCCCAAATATGTCCGGCAATAGTTCCTACCCAAATCAGTGCATAAACTGTCGAATCCTTGCTTTGGCGAGAGAAAGTGACAAAAATGCGAACAGTTCCCCACCTCGCGAAAGTTTTCATTTTCGGCGACCACTTGGCACACCAAACACGCGAATAAAAGCAATCTCCGGGGCAAGCTTACTATTCGAGTGTGTTGCTCATCCATTTATTTACCAGAAGACCAAAATGTACTCTTGATACATTTTTATGACGGGCGTTTGGTTAGGGTAAACAAACCTACCTAATGTTCGTCGGTCTTCTGCCATCTTGATACGTCCCCTCCTTATCACATTACAGACAGTGTGTATGTGCCAATATTCTAGTGATATCTGCGAGGGTTCGAGGCGTTAAGGTGTCAACAAAATGGGGGTGTCAAAATATAAAATGACGTAAAAACGTCGAAAATGTTAAATAAAAAGCTATCCTTTTTATCCTTATATTTTTTTTGAGCTTTACTAAAACTAAACTTTCATTAAAAACGGTCGTAATGTATTTGTTAGTGACGTTGACGTGAATTATGTCACCCGAAAATTAGACCATAACCATTGAGAATTCCAGGTTCGTTATCATATTTCAGATATGGTTTTCATTGCAGAATACATTTCCAACATTTCGAGACGGAGTTGATATCAATAGATGGAGAAAAAACGCCAGAAATGTCTTTATTTTCTTATAAATGTCGGAAGTAAAACATTCCGGCCTTATTTGAGAACTAGTAGTAGAGGTGCCAAATTTCGAGAGACGGCCAACACCGTAACGTGCAACAGCGAGGGGAAGATGAATGTGAATACAAAGGCAATACGAAATCACTTAAACTCTTCTGTACGGTGTTTGTGGAATATTAAAGCTGTATCTGTTGCAGTTTGTGGGGTGGGTGTGTTCACAAAATGGAAGTGTGCCCTCCAAACGTTGTTTTCATTATATTTCCGGAATATGACGTCGGATTTACAAATTCTTTCCCACTTTGTTTTCGGAACCACGAGTACTAAAATGTCCCATGATTTCCTTTCTGCAGTGAAATTTAAATTTGAAGTTTTCCGACCCTCGAAATTATATTAACGAGAAAGTGCTAAGTGTTTGTGGACAGTGTCCATAGAATACGCCATGTCTGGCTTAAACTATTACTCTGGGCGTGTGTGAAATATTACAGTTTTATCTGTAAGGGTTCGATGGGTTGCGGTGTTAACAAAATGGAAGCTTCTACTCCCTACGTTGTTAAGGTCATATCCCCGGTATCCAACGTCGGATTTTCATTTTTTTCCAATTTTGTTTTGGGAACTATGAGTACTTCACTGTCCCATAATTTCAGCTTTATGAGAGAAATTAAATTTCGACGTTTTCAGGCCCTCGGTTGGTAAGACGTCATAAAATTAAATATTTCGGATAGGGTTAACGAAAGACGCCATGCTTGACTTCAGGTTTTGCTTGCTTTAGTTGCCACTGCAATATTCTTGCGATATTTCAAAATGGAAGCTGTACCCCTCACGTTGTTTACGGTATATCTCCTACATATGACGGATTTGTTTTTTTTTCAATTTTGTTTTTTGAACTATAAGTACTAAAATTTCAACCTACCTTTTGTGAAATTGAATTTTGACGTTTGCCGGCCCTCCTTTGATCAGACGTCATATCATTAAGTTTTTTTCGGAAAAGGTCAATGGACATGCTCCATACTGGACTTCATCTATTGCTTTATGTATATTTATCCCAGCGATATATGTAAGGGTTGGGGGCGTTAAGGTGTCCATAAAATGGGCGTGGGTTTAAAAACATAGCATGTCGTTAAAGCGCCGACAGTTACTCTGAATCAAAAAAATTCCAAACAGTTATATTGTTATACTGCGAGCTCTACAACATACTAATGTTGCATGTAAATCGCGCGGAGTTTAATTTTGCGACTTTGACGTCCTAACTCCAACGAAACGGCAGCCGAGACGAGTTTGTCGTCGGCTCAAACCCGATTGCATTTTGAGATATGGCTTTTACTGTAGACTATATTTTCAAAATTACGAAAAGGAGCGCTCAACATGTTGTTCGATATTGAACGATTATTAATAATTTATTGAACGTTCACGACGTTCACGTTGGACAAAGCTTGAAATTAGAAATTGTAACAAATAGTAATAGATCCGTCACGAAAGTGTAAGTATGTGAATTGTCATAGCTATGTCTATCATTTTTATGGAGCTGTACGTTTTAGAAAATTGGCGGTTTCAATGACAAATGGGCAAAATGACCCCTAAATTTGAAGCGACGTAAAATGTCAAGTGGAGATAAGATAAATCGAAAAAGAAAAATTACGACTCCCGACAATTCGGCAATAACGGTTCGAATTTTTCTAATATCCCATTTAAATGACAAAAAATAATCCTGGATTATAATATAATCGGGGATTAAATTTAATCCCGGTCTTTTATTTTCATTTTGTAAACGCTTTTAATCTAGGATTATTTATTTAATCCCTGACGATTTTTAATAAAAATAATCCACCCCGTGAGGTGGTGTATTTTCGATTAATCCAGGAGTATTTTACCTCTCCATTCGCATGTAAATCGCAACACATAATCTAGGATCATATTGACTGCACTTCGGCATTACTGTCATCACCATGACGACTTGCTGTCCGGAAATGACATCACCGAAACGTGTATGTCAATTTATTTGACTTGTTTTGTTTTGGTCTGTTTCACGAGAAGCATTATATTGTGATTGGACTATGCATGTTGGCAGCATAATGTAGTATGCACGTTAGCAACATAATGTAGTATCTTTCAGATGTTTCCAAGATTGTTATTAAAATACAAATGTCATGTATGGAAATTCATTGATACCCACAACCAAATGGAGTGATAACGCAAGAGTTAGCTGTTAAAATATTCAATTTCACTTAATCATGACTCGTTTTATGCCCATTACGTATATGCGGAGTCTATACATATGAAGTGCAGCTGTTGAACTAAGTTGCAATGAGGTCACGCGTCAGTGTATATTTCGAACTGCACTTTAGTGTATGCGCAACAAGTATGGGATTCACTCAATGGACAAATACACAAGTGTGTGGATAACGTCCCACATTTATATAATGAAGTGCCGTTGAAAAATACTAAAGCTTATTTTTCCGATATCTTTGTAAATGTGTGAATGGTAATAATCGTGGTTTGGGGTGTTCGGATAAATAATGACCACAAGTAGTGTTGTTTCTTCATTACCATCAGAAATTTTGACGACTTTGTATTGAGGAAATAACGTTCCACTATTTCCGCGCTCATATATTTGTGAGTTTGACAAAACGAGAGTATCGTGAACTTTCCCAGACCATCTATTGTCTATCTCTCTCAAGATAGATCTATCATCAGATATTCCCTCGAGAATACTAGAATACGTCCGTTTACCATTCACATAATCTCGGTGGTTTTCATTTAACTTTAATATTTCAATGTGGTAACCATCTATTGCACCATCACGGTGTGGAAAACCTCATTTCACCTTATATCTATTCCAGACTCTGGAAAGTTCGTCACCTTCCGGGAATTCCGCGTATATGTCCTTCATTTCTTTGGTAATTATTTTGGAAGTATTGTGCACTACTTTGCAAACCGACAGAATAGAAACACCAAACAAGTTACCAAAGGTTCTGAACTCATAGCCACTAATGACATCGTTGATGAATTCGCTGAAGACATCACTGATCACGCCACTAGTCATTTAACCAGTGACGTCACTTAAAGTTATCTATGAAGTCGTCGAAATGAGAGACAAAGGTCACATTACTTAAAACTCCTCTTGAGCTGTTTGATTATCGTACTGTGCAGCATGTTGTGTGTTTTGAAAACTTTTTCGTTTTCACGGCACTCCATGGTGTATAACGTCTCCGCGGGAAACCTTGAAAGTAGAGCAAAATGCTTGTTTATTTTGGTTGATACGGTGTATATTACTGGTGTCATGTGACTTCACTTTGCAATGGGTTGTAGCCTTCATATAACCATATATGACATCAAATGACATTGCCTCCAAGAAACAAAGTTGGTTGCCATATAATTATGTTGTGATTCCAGACAACATCAAATTACAACATCCCTGTTGTAGCCCCGGGAAGTGGAACAGCGTTTGTTTACTGTGGTAAACCAGTTCTGATTTACTAGTGAATGAGGACTGGGAATCAACCCCTGTGATGGAAGTTCTCTAAACTGGGCATCATAGGTATAAACGATTGGCTAAACATGACTTCACACCTATGTTGCGGTCATAATACAGCCGAAGCTACTGAAAATGACCTTAAACACTATAAATAAATAAATAAATAAAATAAATAAAATAAATAAAATAAATAAAATGCATCATACTCTGCGATTGAATGAAAAGGAGTGATGTAACTGAGTTTGTGTATTCCGTGCATGTGGTGCGATCAGTTTGATAAAAACACAATCGACCTGTTCTATAATTTTCAGTTTATACCATTGTTACACCAATATGTTGCCTTGTAATCAAGGAATATCAAAAATTGACTATCTTATTTTTAAACCGCAAAGTGAATCTCCCAGATTTCATTCAACGAAACACGAAGAACGCCTTTGAGTGACAAGTCAGATTATTTGCCCATGTTTGATGCCTCCAACCACGGGCCAAAATTGCCAAAACTTAAAACATAAATCGAATTGCGAAGTTTCAAAGTTGCATATTTTATGAGTATGGAGTTGAGTGCGTCACTTGCGTTTGTAATCTGCAATGTCAAAAACAACTTGAACAGACATCAAAACATCAAAAATGTTTATAAATGGGAAAACTAAAAAAAAAACTGGTGTATGGTGACTTTTTACCTCTACAAAATACCATGTGTTCTAAAAGTACAATCTATTTTGATTTGTTAACCTCTCGCCCCAGCCTCCATTACAGAATACGGCCATAACGGTTTCAAATGTCCTTGAACACACTTTGAAATATAGTGTTTACAACAACTAAAAACTCATACGTCAGTGTAAGCGCCTTTACCGTAGAGCAAAAAGGCAAAATAGACCAGAGTCATGGGAGAGATTTCAGAAATTTAGAAAGCTAAAACCAACTTCTAATTAGAAATGGACACCAAACTCAACTCTATGAACACCCGTGACTCTAACTGGTGGAAACCATTTGATCTCCACCAAACAAATTCCTATTACGATGTTGGAGATCGACAATAAAATTATTGCCTCCGACTTAGGAAAAACAGAAGTTTTCAATGACTTCTGCCAAATATTCTCGATTGACGACTCGAGCCATAACATCCCTGACCTCTGTATCGATCCCGACTAGGCACAGTCAAAGGATATTACACTGACTCCCGAGGATGTGCTGAAAGCCCTGGACACCGTCAACATCCAAAGCCTGTGGCTCTGATAAAGTCAGTCCGTACCAACTAAAAAAATGCTCCTTCAGCTTATACATCCCACTAACTAATCTGTTTAATATGATGCTAAAGATGCTAATTGGTAATGTAATTCTTTAAGCAAGGCGACAATCGTATGTTAGAATAATACAGACCTATTACACGACTCAGCTGCCTGTGTAAAATCTTCGAAAAATGTATTTCTGGTAAAACTCTTGGGAGCAACTACTCCAAATTTCAATGTTTATTTTCTAGAAACTCCAACTTTCTATCTAACTTTCTCGTAGCATTCGGAACTTCCGACTCTGAGCAAACCCCATGGGAACCTCACAAATCTACTCCTTTCCTCCAAATGTGCGGTAGGTATTCCGCCACCCACGGTCGAAATTGAAATGCGCTGAGAATTGACAGAATGATGCAGAGCATTTTGATGAAAGAAGGTAATTTTCAGAATTTGGTTTTATTCATCTAGAGCGACAACGGCTCGGGGAGGCAGAACAAATCAAACTGGCATTTTCAAAACTACCGCCAACTCTCTCGAAAGTGCCTCCAAAGCTTAGATAATAGGCGCAACTAAAAAGTGACCAAAATACCAGAATTTATTTGGCTCACTAGACGCGTTATTAGTGTATGTGTGGCTTATTGATGTTTATGTGATACACTGATCACATCTAACCGATCGCACCTTCGTACAGTTCGAGCATTAGAGGTGTTACATTTCACCTGGGGCAGTATTCAAGTACAGAAACACACGTATTCTTGGCGAATAAGGCAGAATCTGATGGCATATATGGATCAAACTTTACAAACATGTTACAGATATAAAAGGTGTATTACAAATACTTTGGGTCACAAACTTCCATTCTTTGATTGAAACCTCGGGACGGTAAGGGGTGTGTGCTGTGTGCTGACTGTTATAGGGTATTAAAAGAGCAAGACGTCAAGATTTGAAGACAGAAGATTGAAACCGCATTTGGCCTAGGTCATCCATGTTCGTTCAGTTCTGACACTCTGTGGATTCACTAGATATATCCTCAAACATAAGAGCGTGCCACAGTGCGACTAACTATGCTCTTTCGTTCTGTATCGTCTGTGTGTAGCTTTGCTTGAACGACTTCTAATATTCCAGAAACCCAACGAAAAAGTTTGGTTTTTGGCTTCGGATCATGAAGGTGTTTTCGGAATATACTTCACAAACAGGTCGGGGTATCTTCTTGGCGACAATGACGTCATGTAGCCGGAGTTTGTAGTCAGATTTAAAAGATTTCTACACCTCTTCGTTTCAAATCTCACATGTCATCAGCTTCATGCCAAATAAATTTGATTTCGACGTTTTATGCACCTTGATGTTTATGATGTCATAACGTGAACGTTTGATACATTTTCATATCAAAGGAGTATCTTACATCCCTTCTAACATTGGAAAAACGTCATCCAAAAGTTCGGCTGAGGGTCACTCATAGATTTGTTTCGAAACGCGTATCGAGGCGAGGTGAGTTAGGTCCTCAGGGACAACGACGTCATATCTTGCAATGTAGCATTCAGATTTTGAAGTTTTTTTAGTTTATTATTTATTAGGTAGCCATTGTTCAGCTTTCCACGATTAAATTTAACCTGAGCGTTTTGGAACAATATCTGATTATAACGTCATAGCGAAAACATTGTTTCTTTTTCCAGTAAAAGATTGTCTTGCAGCCCTACCGACATTTTACAACTCCCATGAGAAGTTTAGGCCCTGTGCCATTCCTTGTTTGCCAACTTGCGAATCACAAGACATTAACCCTAAACATCTTACTATGCCACATTTTGACTTGAATATCGCGATATTCTTATAGCAATAGCGCGTCGGTAGGGGGAAATTGCGTCCAGCGAACGCGACAGTCGGTCTTAATTCGCCCACTTAACTCGTTAAGGTGACGCTTCTCACAAAACATATTAACATCCAATATGTTTGCCTCTGATAGTTACAACTGACAGACGATAGCTGGTTTCAGATAAAACATTATAATAATATTTAAGATTCCTATAATACTGAATATCAATCTACACATTTTTACAATTCCAATACTTCACATACATCATCACATAACATCTCATGCTATATTCACTTAATATATTATAGCAATATAATATACTAATCAAAAACGTAGGCGACATTTGATAAACGTGAGATATATGAAGAATGATTTCAGCGATAGTTGGGTGTCTGACAAGCTCACATTCCACGCACTCAGCTATAAAAGATATGGACGGAGTCAGAGAATTTACCACATTTAGTCCAAAATCTCAATACCTTGTAAATCCTCCTCGGTTCGCGAGTCAAGCGCGGATCCGACGTGGCATACTCCTCACCAAACGTCCAATATCAGCTTGACCAATGTTATTCTTCCTGCGGTACAGATGCGAATTTCTGGACATTAGTAGGGGGCTGTTGGCGTTGTCGTAGGCGCCTACCAAGCATATCCCAGACGTGCTCGATTGGTGAAAGGTCTGGCCTTAGTGCTGATCAAGGCAGCGTAGTGATGTTCTTATCCTAGAGGAACTCTGTAGCGACACGGGTCCTGTGTGCTCTTGCATTGTCATCTTGGAAAATGAATTGCGGCCGAAAATGTAATTACATGTTTTAGACATGGTTTCAGGCATAAAATACATTTGCAAAGTTTGAAAAGAGTATTATTGATGAGAACGGAGATACGGTAGTTTTTAAAAAAATAACTGTCGTAAATCAGCCTTGTTTTTGGTATTGGTGGCCGTTTTCGATAGAATGAATAAGGGACATCACAGAATGAAGCACAAGTAAGCAGCAGGCCTGATGGCATAATCGAGGAAGGAGTACAAGTGGGTGTAAACGGGGTGGAAAAGAAAAGGGTTTATAAAAAAGAACACAAATCCTACATGTTATCTTAACTTCATTCAATGACAAAATGGTACCAACTCCAAGGCCAAGATGTTGCGTCATAACCATATTAACCAATTTTATGTTTCATGTTCACACCGAGCTCAGCTTAACCAATGACTGAATTTGTTTAATAACCCTTTACCCGACTCGACGAGTGGATGACACTTTTGCAAAAATATTCATGACAAAACTCAATGTTTAATTGATTCCCTCACTATAATGGGCTCCACGGCTTCCTTAAAGTGGGGAATCATAAGATATGTTTTCGGAGAAAAAAGAAAAAAATGACTTTTTTTAATATCAGTGGGAGGGTATATCCTTATATTTCCATTTTGTTGGGTGAAGGATTAAAAATTAAGTACAGATAACAGAATAACTGCATATGTTTTACCCAATGTTTCTTTATCCTGTTTTACGTTCAACTTGAAGCGTGTAACTTGTTTCTGAATATTTCGTTTCAGTACCTGTCTTTGGATGGAAATAGCTTGACTACGGATGATCTTGTTCGACTTGGAAAGGGAGAGTACCTGTTGAAAGTGAGTTATGTTAGAATGTAAACTAATTTCCCACCTCTGTAATTTTGTACTCGGTATATGCCAAATATGTACTGTCACTGTCCACAGTATTTCCTTTTCATCGCTCTGTATTTTTAAGTTAAATAAGTGACGGACGTGGCAACCGTTACTTATTCCCAGTTCCTTATTCGACATTCGTTATCAAACAATTTTATCAGTTGAAAACGAATATCGAATGAGGAAGTGGGAATAAGTATTTCCTTTTCATCGCTCTATATTTTTAAGTTAAATACATGAAGGACGTGACAACCTTTACTTATTCCCAGTTCCTCATTTGACATTCGTTATCAACCAATTTGATCAGTTGAAAACGAATGTCGAATAAAGAAGTGAGAATAGGTAACGGCTGTCACGTGGCATATCGCAAACCCAACGCAGCCACCAGCATCGCCGCCGCCATGCACAAAGGTCATACACTCAAGGACAATAAAATATGACTGTCTTAACACCACTGCGTTGCCTTAACAATCTGCACACATATATCAAAATACTGAATTTTCTACTCCACCAGTTGTCCCATAATGCAACTAGAAGTACCTGTATTTAGATATCAGTGAGAAGAAGGTTAAGGTATAGACACATTTGGAGATGCAGAATTGGCTTTCTTCGCACAACATTACTGAATGTCCATTTAATATGCATGGTAGGGAATCAAATATCATTTTTATAAAATTATATTCAACTCAGCTTTTATTTTCTCAGAGCAAAAATTCATCAACAGTTCAATTCGGGCCAAATATTGTAAACTCACGCCCATTTACGTTCTTTTCGATTTAAATCCTTCAAGCTTTTTAGTCAGCTGTAACAGTATTAAAAATGCACTTTTTGTTTGTTTATATATTGGAGATTAACCACACGTTGAACATCCTGGTCCATCTCGCTCGAACAGTGTTACGGATGGAGGGAGAAGGATTACCCGAAGAGAACAAGCAAGCAACGATGATTAACTGTCACACACTCAAACTCACTAACCCGGCACATTCAGGACTGATATCTGTCGAAGGCTAGTGTACTAACGTCCTGCTACGCCTTAGCAGCGCCACCGTGCTCCTACACAGGCAATCGGGATGCAGTGCCTTGCCCAAGGATATAACGCAGATTATGCGTGTTAGAATCGAACCATCGACCTCATGTCAAGTATGCTAATCAACAACCCGCCACCGCTCCCACGAGTACTCTGTAGACCTGCGAAAGATAATTTGCCAAGCAAAGGTTCTGTTTATTTACAAAATTATATCGGATTAGGCCCTTTCAAGACAGACATAAAATAATCATTTCTTCCGTTTTAACACTCTGTGTTTACCGTGTTTTTAAAATGGTCTTAGGTCCATTAATAATTAAATGCAGAGGCTGTATGCTTAATGAAACAGGCGATACTCAGGATATCCAACCAATAATGTCCAGACAGACTGTACCGCAACTAACTCAGCGAGTAAAGTTAACCATTTATTACATCATATCACCAAATTATAATTGCCAGGAAATCTGAATAACATAATAATACATAATTATACAACTTGATATACAAGTGACAATACTTCACATACACCATCACATAACATCTCATGTTATATTCACTTACTATATTATAACAATATAATATATTATTCAAAAAGTAGGGGATTTTTTATAAAAGTGACATATCTACAAAAAAGGTAACAGACATGATTCTAATAATTATCGAGCGATAGCCGTCAGTTCGGCTGTGGGTAACCTGTTTAATAAAATAATTAACGCCAGACTCAATCACTACTTGGAAAGTAACAAGCTAATTAGTGATAATCAGTTTGGATTTTGAGAACACAGTAGTACAATAGACAGTGATTTTGTTCTCAAAACCATAATTGATAAATGTAAATTCTCTAAGAAACCTCTCTATGCAGTGTTTGTAGATTTTCAAAAAGCTTTCGATACAGTCAACCGTTCACTTTTATTTCGCAAAATGGCAAATATTGGTGTTCATGGCGCGGTATCAAACATCATGCAATCCCTCTATGCATCGAGTTATTATCGAACAAAAACAAGTTCCGGACTGGGTCCACCTCAGCTATCTACAATAGGCGTGAGACAAGGCTGCGTCTTATCACCCACGTTATTTAAAATCTTTATTGATGGTATAAAAACATTTTTTGATGATAGTTGCGGTCCCATTTCCTTACAAGACATGAAAATTAATCACCTTTTATTTGCAGATGATCTTGTCCTGTTTTCTCACTCCGCTTCGGGACTTCAAAATAGTCTTAACAAATTAGAAGAATTTACTTCACGAAATGACCTTATAGTTAATGTTGACAAAACCAAATGTCTAATATTTTCTCACAGAAAAACGAAGACTTTGTCAACGTTCAATCTGGGAAACAGAGCTCTAGAATTTTGTAGTAATTACACGTACCTTGGAATAATGTTTTCAGATAATTGTAAACTAAATGAAGCCCAAAAAGCTTTATGTCTCAAAGGGAACAAAGCACTACATTGCCTGGTAAATTCCTTTACAGGAAAACATTTGCCGTCGGTAGAAATCCTCTCAAAACTTTTTGATAAATTGATAAAACCCGTTATACTATATGGCAGTGAACTGTGGGGTGTGCAAAATCCGTTATACAAACTTGAAAAGATGCCATGCGAGGCAGTTCATACAAGATGTTGTAAGATGATACTTCATGTCAATAAAAACGCATCTAATCATGCAGTGAAGGCCGAACTTGGTAGGTATCCAGTTACTATTAACGCTTCAGTCCGTCGTTTAAAATATATTGCCAAACTGCAGAACAATGAATCAAATATGCTTCTTCACCACGCTTCCACAGAATCAAAATTATATGCCGATTTCAAAATACTGTCAGAAATGCTTAACCATTATGGGGTACCGAAAGTGGAGGAAATCACCAATTTGGGCAAAACACTGAAACACTTCACCGAAAAACTCAGGAACGAATATTTGAATTCTTTTAAAGAAGAAATTTTTAATGATAATAAACGAACGGGTAAAAACAAACTTCGAACCTATCGAACATTTAAGAGTGATTACGCTATAGAACTATTTCTCATTCATACAAAATCACATGAAGCAAGAATTAATTTTACGAAACTGAGAATTAGCAGTCACAATCTCGCTATAGAGAGAGGACGACACATGCAGCCCCCATACCACTGAGTGAAAGATTATGTCGCGTTTGCTCAACGGGAGATGTTGAAAGTGAAAAACACTTCCTCATTGACTGTCCAGCATACGAATCAGAGAAAAAGCAACTGTTTGATATTGTATCGAATGCCCGGCCGGAGTTCTATGCCTTGAACAGCTTAGACAAATTTCAAGTGATCATGAAAAATGACAATCCCTCAACATGTGCTGCCGTCTGTAACATAATCCAGTTGTTCTTTATAAAGCGTAACTTTTTAATCAGTAATTAGAATATCCATGAACATGAATACATGAATCCATGAATACAATATCATTTTAAGCTCAGGGTTCAATTCATAGGCAAGCATTCAGTCCTGACTAAGAGCATAATTATCAAGCTACATATGTTTACATGTTGTGGAGGCATATTTTCACGCAGATAGTATTGTGTTCTCTGTAAATATTTGTCTTTGTATATATTTCTTGAAATTTCCGTTTCATTTCCAACACTCTTCACATTTGTATGAAGGTACAAAGATTGTATTGTAATTTCAGTTACAAATTTATTCATAACTTACTTGTGTGCAATCTGCCTCATCGAAGGTGTTTTTTGCAATAAATCTAATCTAATCTAATCTAATCTATGAAGAAATATTTTTATATTTTCATTCAACAATGTGTGCAGATTGTTAAGGTTATGCCTCCCCACAACAAAGCCGAGTACTCGTGATGAGGCATTGCACTGTGGCATCTGGTGAATGATTTCAACGATAGTTGGGTGTGTGACAAGCACACATTCCACGCACTGAGCTGTAGAAGACATGGACGGTCAGTCAGAGAATTTACTACATTCAGTCCAAGACGTCAATATCTTGTAAATCTTCCTCGGTTAGCGAGACAAGCGCGGATCCGACGTGGCATCCTCCTCGCCAAACGTCCAATATCAGCTTGTCTGATGTTATTCCATTCTTCCTGCAGTGCAGCGGCGAGTTTCTGAATATTGGTAGGGGTCTGTTGGCGTTGTCGTAGGCGCCTGCCATGCATATCCCAGACGTGCTCGATTGGTGAATGGTCTGGACTTTGTGCTGGACAAGGCAGTATAGTGATGTTCTGCTCCCGGAGGAAGACTGTAGCGACACGAGCCCTCTGTGCTCTTGCACTTTCATCTTGGAAAATGTATTAACGGCCGTGACGTCGGGCAAGTGGCACTACATGAACTGCTAACATATTGTCACGGTGGGGCTGCCCTGTGACACGCTCTTGGATGACATATAATGCTGTTCTGCCTATCATGGTTATGCCTTCCCACAACAAAGCCGATCCACCACAAAATGATCGCGCTGCCTAACGGTTTCGTCTTGATATCGTTCGTTCCGCCGCCTCCACACTCTTTCTTGCCTGTAGTGGAAGTCGAGAGTGAATCTCGAGTCATCGGAAAACATGACGTTGCTCCCCCGACGATTGTCCCAGCGCTGTGGTGCTCCACACCAATTGCTCCTTGATGCGATGTGACGGTCAGTCAAACGTGGTATTATTCGACGTCACCGAGTGTACAAATTCCAGCTGTGTAGGCGACTTCGGATAGTCTAACCACTGACTCGCACGTCTGTCGCTCGGTGCAGCTGCTGTTCAATTTTTGAGGCACTTTGATGACGGTTACGTAATACTGCGGTTCGGATGAAACGAACCTGGGTAGCAGTTGTCGCCCTTGGACGACCTGACCGACGTCTGTCAGCAACATTGCCTGTCTGACGGTAGCGTGACCACAACCTATTAATCAGCGATTGAGTAACATTGAGGATTTGAGCCCCTGCACTCTCTGTGTTGCCAGCTTCCAACATGCCAACGGCACGTAAACGTTCGTCACGTGTCAGCCTTCCTTCGCAAACCTCAAAAGATGCGTTTCGATCAGAAACTACTGATGAACGAGTTTATACCAAGCAACGAACGATGAGGCCTCCGAAAAAGCCCGTCCAGTACAAATGAAAATTTCAAAACGTACCCCACAGACATTAATGTGGCGCTCGTGCGAAAAACCTGCACGAAGTTTTCGTGGGTTGGAGACATTCATGATCCACACTAAACTTGGTAACATATTGATGTATCTAATCACACGTATCGAATAACATTTTCTGATAATAATATCCAGTTTGGATATACCGTAATTATTTTGAATAGTATATATAATAATATACTGTAAGTCAGTAATATACTGACTTACTAAGTAACAGCTATCCAGAAAAATATGTATTTATTTTACTTAGAGCAAGAAAACAGTAACCGAACATCACCCTGCCAATAAGCCACAAACAACGCAACAACCTGAGTTAACGCCAAATACAAGCCAGACTTGAAGCTGCTTGGCAGTGGTTCCAGACATCAGTATATTTTTAGTTACCAAAAATATATTCAACATTAACACCTCTCTATTCAAAGTTCACTACACATAGCAGTAGCAGATCACGTTCGAAAATGTCACACAATCTTGTCCATGTACCAGGTGACCTCGTAACAGCTGGCGATCGGGCCTTTTCGGTGGCTGCTCCATTCCTTTGGAACCTGCTTCCAAGTGGGCTGAAAGCATCCCAGAGTCTCCCATCTTTCCGATGAGCTCTCAAATCACATTTGTTCCAGCGGGTATATAACTTACGATGAAGACCGCTGATTGTGATTCATCCGCTTGGAGACAGTCAGTGAAATAAGAAATGCAGAGTGATATATATATATATATATATATATATATATATATATATATATATATATATATATATATATATAAAGTTTTTATGTGTGTGTTAAGCCCAAGAGCTCTATGAGGATTTTCGGCTTTAAACTACATTTACTACATTTATTCTTCTTATTATTATTATTTACATATTACCACTTGTCCCTTACATATTTATAACTTATTATTATTAAAACAATTCTGACCAGATTCTGAATCCAGTTTCCCTCTCAAAGTATCATCATACCACTCCACCCCACTCATGCTATCATCACTTCCACCACTGTGCAGTGTTGGTTAGCAAATCAGGTTATTAAAAATTATTAAATATTTGTCAAAAATTTCAGATCAACAGTCAATCTAGAAATTACCAACGAATCTGCCAATGTTATTATCACATGACCTGAAAAACCGCGAAAACGTTTAACCATTCAAAATATACAAAAGAAAACAACAATTTCCATAAGGTAAACCTATAAACACCACTTTTTTCCTAATCATCTCTATGAGTTGCCATCCAACTGACTTGATCATTTTAGAAAATTTAAATACTGAGACAAATTAAAAACGACGGCTAAAATCACATCTACTACATACTCCTCCATTTCTTCTTATAATAATCAATGAAAGAAAAAATTGACAGTGCACAAACAATTATCAATTGCTATGTGGAATAACAAAGTTATGTTTCACTGTCCTAATCGTCATATATCACTCATCAGCATCATCTGTGACACTCATCTTTTTCTGATCTATATCCAGACTATCTGAAAATCTCTGTTTCTTCCTACAACAACCGTAAGTATCATGTAAAATACAAATTGTATAAAACTCATGGACACATCTATATCTCATGTATTCTTGTTGAACGTCCATTGAGTTGTACCTAGAATATTTAATTAAATTATCCACGTCCGTGATATGCTCTTAGTGAACTAAAAAAATCATTCAGTTGATAATCAGTTACCAGGCATATAAAATCTTGCTTAAAATACCATATCAGTTTTGGTTTATAGTCAAATAATCCACTCTGGCTCCTCCTGTTTGAAAATTGTGTAACTGCAATATCAGACTTGAAAAAATCAATTAGGGATACAAAAACTCACACATACACTCCCATACATATATAAACCTATATAAAATAAAGTAAAAAGGTTTTTAAATATACTCTGGAGACACTCTGCTCCTTAACTGAAAAACTATTGAATAAAATTAAAAAAAAAACAATGTAAAAGCATTTCATCACAGCTTTCCAGATTTTGTTGGCCATTTCTGTAGAAATACACCAGATGCCAATAGATTGTTTAATATATCTGTTTTTGTGTCAATTGTCCTATAACTCATCACCTCACTGCAATGGTAGGCATTTAGATACTTGGGTCTTTTTAACTCAGGTTGATTTTCGTGGATGAACTGTTGGCGGCATGTTTATTTCCACACTGGTAGGACAGACTCTCACCAGTACTAATGTCTTCTGTCGCCACTTGTTCTTCGGTTATCACTTCATCTCTCTAAGGGTATGCTTTGTTCTCTATTGTTAATGTTATCATCATCAACATCTGCAACTTCCCACGTTAGTTCTTGTCTTTCTATTATTTCCACTGTCTGTTCATATTCAGAGTCAGTTTTGCAGAAGTCCCAACTCATGTATGACCATGTGACATACTCATGATCTGACTCTGAATCACTTTCGATGTTGCTTCATTTTTTTGTAATGTCCCTCTTCTACATTCCTTGGTTCAGGAACAGGCTTATTGTTTGTCTCTTTAACAGAAGTACATGGCTTAGGAACTTGCTTGATCCCTGAAGCATCGAATGGTCTCTCTGGACCTATCAAGAACAAATGGATTCTGTGAATTGTTCTTTCCTTCAATTTGGCGATCTGATCTTAAACACCGGTTTATCAAGGTTGGGTTCTCCAATTACCAGAGATTCATCCACCACGTATTTGTCGGCAATCTTGTGTTTTCTTACATGAGCTAAAAGTTTTACTTATATCCCATCTCCAATATCTATCCTTACTGCCTTTGCCTTTTTGTCATAATTTTTCTTCTGTTTTTTTCTCATGCCTTACTTACGTGAGATTCCATGGTGTCTCTTGCAAATTTCATTCTCTCCTTTATTTGTTGAATGTAATCATCAGTAGTTATGTCCACTCTTTCTTCTTGATCAGTTTCAAATTTAGCATTCACTGAGCTCAAATGGTGAATATTTTGTACTTTCATGTTTGGTACAATTAAATGCATAAACTAGAGAAGCTATGTATTTTTTTTTAATCTGGCTTTTTATCAGGTTCTAGAGTTCTAAGTAAGTTGAGAAGAGTTTGGTTGAATCTTTCTGGGCTTCCATTACCATTGGGATGGAATGGCGTTGTTCAGGATTTATCCATGCCAAATAAATAACAGAGTTCTTTAATAAAAGAAGATTCGAAATGTTTATCCTGATTGTAATGGATTCTTGTTGGACTACCATAATGAAGAATGGAATTTTCATATAATGCTTCTGCGGTTGGTTTCGCAGTCTGATTCCTTGTAGGGAATGCTAGCTTTGTGAAGTGGTCTGTAATTACCAACACACTACATACACCTCTACTTGGTTCAAGTGTTAAGAAATCCATGCAAACTATAGACATGGAACTTAATTAAGTATGCTGTTACTGATTATTATGTTATAATGATTGGTATGTCTTGCAGTAATTTCATCTAGTGAAACATGTTTCTGACTGATAGCGTACCCAAGACACATCCGCTCGTCCACATGTCACAAAAACACTATCACCCACATGCAATATCTGGGAATAAAACAATAAAATTGTCACTTCCTGTATCAATAAATGTTGACATGGCAAGGAAGAGACTGACAGAGGCACTACGATGGCAAATCGTTGACATATGCAACTAGCATGTCATTCAAAGCTTTGGAAGGCAACTTGGCTATAGTCATTCTGTTATCAGCAGGCTTGTCTGAAAACATAAACAAACCAATGATGTTAAGGATCGACCAAGACCTGGCCTACCCCAAAATACCTCTCCTGGGGAAGATCAGACTCTGGCATGCCTTGTTAGACCTGTTCCCTTTGCTTCAAGTGGGGTTTTGAAACGTTGTTGGCTCCCCAACAGGAGTTTATGCAACAGAACTGTCCGAAACCATCTCAAAGCACTGGGTATGAGGTCCAGAAGGGCCACCAAGCATCCAGCTATGTCCAATCCACGTCAAACACGACGTTGAGAGTGGTATATGGCGCGACAACATTGGAATCTCAGGACGTGGAGGAGAGTCCATTGGTCAGACGAGAGTAGGTTCTGGCTTCACCCCACAGATGGTTGCATGAGAGTGAGGGGGGCATAGAAATACTCTTTAAGTGCCCAGGAACATCAGACCTACTGTTCCTTATTGTGGAAGGTTAGTAATGATCTGAGGATACCTCTCTCATGATTATAAATTTGATATGGTGACTGTACGTGGGAATCTCAGTGGTCATCAATACATCCGGGACATTCTCAATCCGGTTGTCATGCCTTATTTTGACAACCATCCATTGCATACTTACCCTGTATTCATGGACGACAATGCAAGGTCACATCGTTCCCATGCTGCAAGAGCATTCCTTCATAACAATGATTTTACAACACTACCTTGGCTTGCTATGAACCCCAATTTGAATCCCTTACAACACATCTGGGATTTATTTTCTTGGACGTCATTTGCAAGCAAGGGATCTACCTGTACAGAATTTGGCTAATTTGGAAGCTAGCTGAATTGCATAAAGAGTGACAGCAGTTGCCCCTGGACGGCTCAGACGGCTCACTGGTAGCATCAGAAGGACGGTTCAGGTTGTCATCTGGGCACATGGTGGATACACTTGCTACTGACGTCACACACTGCTATTGTGCTCAGGAGATCACAATTTAATTTTTTGTCAGTAATTACCGGCACTGTTTCATCATCGTCCATTCCAGATCCATACTTGTTGAGAGTACATTTTTCCTTCAAAAACATTAGGGACGGATATGTGTAATTAGCACCATGAAATACTGCATATTTTCATTATTGTGTTGTCTTTCATTTGTCAATAGACCACTTTTTTCTGCAAACAATCACTTTTTGCCATCTGAAAGATAGCATGAATGTAATGACAGTTTCTATTAACACGAAAAAATGGGATACTTAATTGAGTTCCAGGTGTATAGTTCTAATGGATGAGTTGTTTCTACATTGATCAGTGGAGCATGTGTGTTGGTATCTGATTTTCTTCTCAGGCATCAGACACACTTCTTTATCCAATTATCACAATCTGCTGATATACCTGGCAGAAAAATCTCCCTCTAAGCAAAGATAATGTCCAATCTCTACGTTGATGTCCAATCTTGTAATGTAGACCCGATAATGCTGTCTTTCTGTATGTTAATGGTAACACTAATTGTAAAATCTTTTTATTATTATCTTCTACTTCCCTATATAGTGTGCCTCAGATGACTTTAAAATGGTTAAAATTGTTTTTCATGGTACGATCATGTCTATCATAATATCCCCTGGGAAGTTGTTTATCCATTTTCCTATTATGCTATCTCCTCTTTGATTTCTTCTAATTTCTTGTGTTGCTATCTGGGCCAGTTGACTAAATGATTCAGTTGCTTCAACAATATTGATAGAAACTGAAGGTAAGACTTCCATATACTAGTCGACATGTGTACTAATACTGATGTTTTTAACTGCACTGTTGTCGATCTTAACCAGTTCTTTGTCACAGTCAGTTAATCTGTGGTATGGTTATGTCGACATGCCATCTACATCAGCATTTCGAAGACCTAATCTGTAAAGTATGCCAAAATCTTAGGCTGCTAAAGCCGATACCCACCCATGTCCAGTAGAATCCAGCTTTGCCAATGTGAGGACATAAGTCAATGGCTTGTTGTCTTTAAATACAACAAAATGGGTCCCAGTCAGATAATCGCTGAACTTGTCTGTAATTGCCCACTTCAGACATAAAAAATCCAATTTAAAGGCTGGATAATTCTTCTCTGCCTCAGACAAGCTCCTATTTGCATCAGCAATGGTTCTCGTCTTAGACTCCTGCTGTTGCTACAGTACTGTCCCCCAGGCAACAGTATTGGCATCAATGTGAAGTTCAAAAGGTCGACTGAAGTCAGGGTATCCTAGTTATAATTTTTTGAGGTGATTAAAAGTGTTTTCTTCAACATGCATCCACATCCACTCTTTGTCTGATGCCTCCTATTCT
This sequence comes from Pictodentalium vernedei, assembly GCA_031216915.1. Lineage (NCBI taxonomy): Eukaryota > Metazoa > Mollusca > Scaphopoda > Dentaliida > Dentaliidae > Pictodentalium > Pictodentalium vernedei. The sequence goes on from CM062296.1 coordinate 584,399,781, forward strand.
TTTTCTGTGTTATCATTGGCAGGAGTTCATTTAATGGTCGTGCAACTTTGGAGAAATCTTTTACAAATCATCTATAATACACAGCAAAGGCTAAAAAGGAATGTAATTCATCAGGATTTGGAGGCACTGGCCAATCTTTTACTTTTTGTATCTTTTCAGGATCGGTTTCAATGCCATTCTCACTCACAATCTGTCCAAAAAACTTAACTCATTTCTCTAGGAAAAACATTTCTTTGCTGTAAACTTCAAACTACACTCATGAAGTCTTGTCTATACCAAATCTATCTGCTCTTAATGTTGTTCCAGACTGTGAGAGAAAGTGATAAGGTCATCCAGGTATATGACACAAAATTTCAGGTTCATATCTCCTTAGCATTCCTCCATCAGACGTTGAACAGTTGCGGGACTATTAGATAGACCATCTGGCATCTTTCAAACTAATAAAAGCCAACTGGTCCCACTGTGAATGCTGTTCTCTCCTTATACATTTCTTCAAGTTCCATTTGAAGATAACCACTCTTCATATCAATACCGCTTAAATACTTGCTATGGCTTGATCAGTCAAATACCTCTTCCTCTCTAGGTAGAGCATAGCATTCCTTCGCTGAACAGTTATCGAGCAGCTATTGAGCATCCAGTAGTCAACACACATTCTTATTGTGCCATTCTGCTTACGTACAAGTGTGCTACTCAAAGTTTGCTAAGCACCAAATATTTGACACATCATTGTGAAATTTGCTTGTGACATATTTGCGATATTTTTGGTGAATATGATTGAGGAATGTATTGAGATGGTCTCCAGTATCTGCATTAGCTCTCTTGACAGGCAGCCTTTTCGTGACAGTCATGGATGTACCCCGTCTTGATTTTTATGATATTTTCGTGTACAGTCTACATATACATGACACGTGTAGGGTATTTAATCTTCATTTCAACACAAACCCTTGTGATTTAATGATTGAATATGGCAAACGCAAATGTAACAAGACATTTGTCTAAAGCAGAAATGTGGCGGGATGTAGGGATGGTGGAGCAAGGGGTTACCCATCGTCAGGTTGGTGAAGCCCTTGGCGTGCACCATGCAGTGATCACCAGAGCCTGGGCAAGATTTCAGCAGTGTGGCACACACCGGTAAGACGGCATGGTGGTGGCAGAGACAGGGCAACATCTGCAGCTGAAAACCAGTTTTAGATCATTCAGGCCCATAGGAACCGCCTTGCCACAGCAACCCAGCTTCGCAATGACCTTCAGGATGCATCCGGGGTAAATGTTTCGATGCAGACTATCCGGGCAAGGTTGCTTAAAGTTGGTCTCCGATCGAGAAGACCATGTATTCGCATTTTGCTGTCCCAGAACCACGCCATGCACGATATGAATGGACCATGGACCACGTTGGATGGACCAGAGAAGATTGGCGACCTGTACTTCCTAGACCACACAGATAGGCGTTCTAGGGTATGGAGAAGACCAGTAGAGCGATTCCATTCAGCCAACTTTGCTGAGCATGACCACTATAGTGGAGGGTCAATCATGGTCTGGAGCGACATCAGCAGGGATGGACGTACAGAGCTCTGTGTTCTTGAACGAGGTACATTGACTGCACAGCGGCATATTGATGAGATCCTGGATGTCCACGTCAGATTGTATGCAAGTGCAGTGGGTTTTAGATTCATTCCAGTGGACGATAATGCCCGTCCTCATGTTGCCCATGCTGGCAGGGAGTACCGACACAGGGAGGGACTTGAGCGGATGAACTGGCCAGCAAGATCCCCTGACCTCAGTCCAATCAAACATGTCTGGAATGAGTTGCAGCTTGCAATTTCAGCTCGTCCAGTCCAGCCAAGAAGTGTTCAGGAGCTTGGTGCCATGCTGATCCAAGAATGGAACAACATCCCACAAAGGACCACCAGGAACCTGGTTCGGAGAATGAGAAGGCGTTGTCAAGCTGTAATTAACAGTAATTGGTCACATACTCGATATTGAGCCCATACCAGTTCGCTCCGGCAACTTTTTGGCAAATTGATATACTTGGTGCTTAGCAAACTTTGAGTGGTATACAATATTCGATGTCCACGGTAACTTGCTTTTTCGAATAATTCCAGCTGTCAGCAACAGTTCAAGATGTCATCTTACCTCATCAACCATCACAGGTAGTGTGTGTCTACATTTTGTTTTTAATGGAAGGTCATTGATGATGTCAGTCCTGTGTTTAATTAGATCACATTTGCCGATGTCATTATCATTTTTCTAAAAAGTGTTCTCATGTTTCTTCAGAAGAGCCATCAACTTTGAGTGTTGTGTTTCTGTAAGATCTGACTCGATGTGAACTTGCTTCAATACTTCCAATTCTGTTTCTTTCTAAATTTGGTAAAGTACTGACTTATCTATGGGTACTGGATGTACTTCATAAATAATTGCCTTGGGTGGAATGGCTATAGTCTGAATCATAACATTGGAAATATTTACAAGATTGTTTCCATTTCTTTTGAATCTTGTAATTATATTTAATGACTGTTGGTGTGTTATCTATAAAATGCGGTAAAGTCGATTCCTCCAATTTTTATAATACAACACTTATTTGATGATATTCTAACTCCATATTACAATAAACCCTTGACATTAACTGACTGATTTGGCCGTACTGTGATTTTGTTGGCTCTGCTAATCTTACTACAGCTCTTCTATTTTTGTTTTTATTACGTTGTCTTTCATGGAGTGATATTCATCTGAGGGCAAGGTACCATAGTGTGTGGAGACTCGCTCTTTGTAAATAAATGTCACCAAAATTTTTCTTATAATCATGCAGGAGTTTATCTAGTATGTTAGTCCCTCAAAATATAGGTGTTTGTGAGCTGTAGTTGTTTCTGTTGTTACTAAAAATAAACATTTCTCTTCCTGACATTTCCATATATCGCTAGTTGATAATGTTGCAGGTAAGTATCCCAGATAAGGAAATTCACTTCCATCTGCATATTCTATGTTCAATATCTCCTTAAGAGGTTGGACGGGTGTATGTTTCATATATTGTTCATAAAATGGCTTTGCAATCATGCTAATACAGCTTCTACTGTCAATTAAAGCTGCGATTTTAACACTGTTTATTTCTACTTCTGCTTCTGTAAGATATCAGACTAATTTAGGGTTTTGTTGCGTCCTTTGAAATTCAGTGCCATGATTCCGCCCTGCAACAGAGGCACATGCTAGTTTGGGCAGTCTCTCATTTTGTGTTTTGTGCTGTCACATTTGTAGAATGTAGCATGGTTTAAATGTGTAACTGGGTGTCTTTATGGAATAAAAATGACACAGGCGTAGGTTCAACCGCCAATAATTTATTGAACAACAACAATTGAAAATTCCTATTGATTAAACTGGTTCCTGCATCAGGAACTAAGTTTGAATCTTCAAGTTTAACACTTGTCACTGCAAATTATTTAATTAAATTTTAATTGGCGATAGACGATCTCTAATTTCAGCCTCCGAGACATGTAAACAATGTGAAATATAACAACGAAATTTCACACACTTTATGTGCTTAATTGCCCACCAATAAAATGCTTTGATAAGATTACAGGTGGCATTGATTACTCTCTCTCTATCTACCAGTCATTCTACTATCACAACTCGCATACAGTTTCACTCAAATTAAAAGGCTGTGCACAGTCCTGTTTGACATCGCGGTGCATGGTGTTTTATGCAGCTATCTGCTGTTTAAAATAGTGTCTGCAGTGGGAATACAGATCACATAAATTCCTGAACGGCAACTCAAACAAAAAATTCTGAGCCTTCCAAAATCTCCCCCTGCCTAAAAAATGACATCCTATTCATTTAGAATAAATTTATATATACAGTTAAAACTAGAAGTCCTGTCACGAACTGTGCGATTATCTAGGCTTAATTGCGTGTAGGAATCGCGCGCAATTGCCATAACGAATGACATCCAAAGCACGACAGGATCTCCTTGTTACGCATAGCAAACACGGGCAATGTTTCTGCCAATGGACCTCCGGGTTACTCGAAGGTCCATTGGCTGAAGCATTGCTTGTGCTGAGGCCATATGCATAGAATTGGAAGCCTTACTATGGTCATAACGCGTAGATTAACGCGCAGATCGACGTGCTATTTGTGCGCATTTCATGACAGGACTTCTAGTTTTAACTGTCAGACAATGATTGTTGGTATCAAACATAAGAATTGCTCTAGCACAAACTATATTATAAATATACAAACTACATGTAATACATATATTTTCTCAGGCTTTTAACTGACTGCACAGTACATGTGTATTTATAGCAATTCATCACCATATTTATCCTGAGAGGAAAATATGCCAGTTTGACTTGACGAGTAACGAGGCAGTCCTCACTGACTCTGCCATATTGCGACAAATCAGCGGCCGGCCGAAGTGTTATTACCCCAACATTTTCCATACAAGATTTATTATGACGAGAATGTATTAATTTAATACAAAATTGTCATTCTTTGGAACAACAAGGCAAATCTCTAGGACTCATTTGTATGCAGTGAATAAGTTAACAATGAACTTGTTTAACCAATGATCAGGCTTAATATTGATTAACACATTTCATCATGTCAGCTCATCATTGCTTGTTTGTCCAAGGGAAGAAAACACACTGCTATAAATTAATGAGCAACGAGGCAATCCTCACTGAATCAGCTGCATCAGTAACATTCCACCTCAAAGATTTATTGCAATGAATATACACAAAGCCCATTAATGTCCAAAGAGAGCTGATACATTTCAATTATTCAAATTATTTCAAAAAATGATGCAGTAAAACAAAAAAAAAAAATCAGGCGTGTCCCCGATTGTATACATGCCTTAGCATGCTGGATATTATTGTCGGTTTCTCTGCAGAAACAAAACCTGCCCATACAACTTTATGAGTAACGAGACAATCCTCACTGACTCAGCTGCACTAGGCATCTTCGTTTCCCAGAGAGAGGGAGAGAGAGCAATTAGTGTATTATATATACTTGTATCTTATTGAATCTGACATTTTAACGAAGCAGTGAGTGTCATTATATACTGAGTCAAAAAAGAAAGTATAATAGAAACAAATGTGAAAAAATAGCATAAAGGATAAAATATAATAGTTCTAGTGTTGCATGTTTGTGCACAAGAAGTCGTGCAAAGAGTTTAATGACATCTTGTTGTTGTCCACCCAAACGTATACAATTTTGCTACGGATTTCCAAATAGCACGCGCTACCCGATAATGTCAAACTGAATGGGTGACTGACGATTTTTTTGTGTTATGTTGTGCTAGAGAGCGTGGGTTATTGAGAAAACACGCTTTTTTTGTCTTTCGACATTTTAAAAAATTCCAAGGTTAAGCAAAAATCAGAAGTTGCGTGCTATTGGTATGCATGAGGCTGGGATTCCTCCAGATGAGCTCGCTGCTGAGCTTGGAGCCACTGTGGCCACTATTTATCATCTCATTGGAAGGTATAGAACCACTGGATCTACTGCCCACCGACCGCGTTCGGGTCGACCAAGAGTGACGGCCCGTGCACAAGACCGACATATCAGGACGTCCCACTTGCGGGATTGCTTCCTTTCGCCGGTGAGGACAGCAGCAATTACTCCTGGTAGAATTAACAATAGAATCAGTGCACAAACTCTCTGCAACAGACTCGCTGAACGCGGCATCTGCAGTAGACGTCCGAACCACGGATCATTCCTTACCCAACGTCATCGTACCGTCAGAATGGAATGGGTATGTCAGCGTGTTCGCTGGACTCAGCAACATTGGAGCACAGTTCTTTTTAGTGATGAATCACTATTTTGTCTACGACACGTTAATGGTAGGGCAAGAGTGTATCGCCGATGAGGAGAACAGTTTTCTAATGCTTGCGGGAATGCGAACGTTTCGGCGGGGGTAGTATAATGTTTGGGCAGGAATTTCCTTGCACCATCGAACGCAGTTGATCTTCATCTATGGTAATCTGAATGTACCGTGATATAGGGACGAAATTCTTAATGCTGTTGTTGTCCCATTGTTCAATGCTAACGTCAGATTGCAGTTATTCCAGCAAGACAATGCCTGATGTCACGTGTCACTTATCTGTCGTGACTTTCCTGAGGAGGAGAGCATCGAACTTCTTCCCTGGCCTTCACTTTCGCCGGATTTGTCGCCAATCGAGCATCTTTGGGATCAACTGGACCGTCGGATACGACTTCATGATCTTCAGACGTTAGGCGATTGACATAATGTTCTAAGGCAGGAGTGGAATGAATGCAATACCATAGGGTGACATCCAGAGACTTATCAGGTCCATGTGCCGTCGATGTCTTTCCATCCAAGAGGCAATCCGTGGACATACACGCTATTGACTGCATGTGTGAACTTTTCTGAATTGCGACATCCTGACGTGACGCTGACAACAGTCAGAACATGAAATTATGCAAATTCATACAGTTAGACTCGAAATATGAATTTATAATTATTTGTTTGTGTTTAAAATCGATAATACTAAAAATATTGCTCCTCAAAATTTATTATACTTTCTTTTTTGACTCAGTATAGATCTCATTTCACATTTGATGCAGTAGCAAAACAATCCTCAGTAAAAGGGTTTAAAATAAAAATACCAAATAGTGCAATACTCAAAAGCTGCATGAAATATTCAGTGTAATAACGTGGATAATATAGCCTCAGAAATTTGTTCAGTTGTTTGAGAACATACATTCATGGCAGCCAAACTTTCCAACATTTTAGCCTTCATCCTCCATGGAGGCTGTTCATCAATCTGAGATAAAACTATTACGCTGATCTCATCCACTCTGGTTTCTGCCGATTTCTCTGTGATCTTCTTGTTGCTACAGTTGTCTCTGCAACATTACCTGATTCTGATTGAGAAATGCTGTTGACAAAGGCTGATCCTGTAGACTGATGTGATACAGTTCTTGACAGAACCTCATCAGAACTCACTTGCACTGCATCACCCTGCTGAGAAACTGGTTCATTCACCCCATTATTTGACTGGTGAATGTCATGACTAGCACCTGTTTCTCGTAAATCAGAAATGCTAACATTCGAATGTTGGGTCGAGACTGGAGTGTTGTTTCCTTGCTGAATAATGAGAAGTTCATCTTCAGAAACAGATATGGTTGTTTCTAAAATATCATCTTGAGTAATAGCAACTTGTTTGTTCTTTCTTCTTGGCCTTGGGATTGGAGGACTTTCTTCTGACTTACTTTCCGGGTTCTCGGGTTTTGTGACTGGCTCTGAATGTTTTGATTTGCTGGGTTGTGGTTTTGGAGATTCCTCAATTGGCAGGGAACCAATTGGTTAAAAATGATTTCTATGTAAAGTTTTGGTGTTGCCATTCTGATTTTCCTTTTCCACCACAAACTCTGGTACATCTATTATTTGGTTGGTCAATAATGATATAGGCATCATTTTTACATCGATCGGCCAACTTGTGCCGACCATCGAATGCTAGTACTTTCACAAGTACACGATCACCTATTTGTAGACAAGTGCCTCTTACCTTCAAATCATAATAGACTTTCTGTTGAGTTTATGAAGTTTTGGCTGCTGTTGCTGCCAATTTATATGATCCTTGAGGCGTTCTTTCAAATTAGAAATATAATTACCCATTTTGAATTTCTCATCCCTTTCTAATCCAAATATAATATCAATAAATCGGGTGGTTCTCTTCCAAACATCAAGTAAAATGGTGAAACTTTGTGCTTCCATGCCGGGTACAGTTATATGCATGCACAAGTAGTGCAACATAGCTTCTCCAGACTTTCTTCTTATGTGGTTCTAGGGTATCCAACATATTTAAAAGCATTCTATTGAACCATTCACACATACCTTCACCCATGGGATGGCATGGTGTAGTCCTTGATTTTTCTGTTCCAATAATCTGACACGATTCCTTTATGAGATTACTTTTAAAATTAGATCCTTGGTCAGAATGTAATTTTTTAGGGAAACTATAATGGACGATGAAATTATTGAATAACATCTGCTGCAGTTTTAGGCGTCATGTTCTTTGTGGGAATTGCCTGTGCATATCTTGTAAAGTGGTCGGTTAGTACCAAAATATATTCATATCCACCTTTTAATGTCTCTAGGGTTAAAAAATTAGTACACACTAGTTCCATTGGTTGTGAAATTGTAACAATGACTAATGTGGCCCTTAGGTTAGTTGGAGACTTTCTTCATGTATACCTTTGGAATTTTTTATCCATTTTTCAACCTTCTCATCCATTCCAGGCCAGTAAAATCTCTTTCAATAATGATAGTGTGTGATCCCTACCAGGCTTCCCAATATCATTATGTAATCCTTTAAGAGCTTTCTCCATGAAAGAAGCATGAAGTACTAGTTGTTTATTTGTATCACCATCTTTAATAGTCACTTTGTACAAAACTTCATTTACTAATTTGAGTGAATCAAATAGCCTGTGAAAAGATGCATGTTCTCTTCCTAATGGCAGTTTTGATTTTTGTGGGCATACACCCTTCCTAACTGGAGACATCCAAATACCGAGAATACTGTCATTTTCTTGCAACCTTCTTCATTCTCGATATGACATATTTGACCTGGGGTGTCCTGTAAGCTATCAATTACATCAGCTGATAGACACAAACTTTCAACCAAGGAGTTTTTAGTTTGTGACATATTGCAAATAGCTGGCAAATAATGTTTTGTCGTCACTTGTTGTTTGCATTTATCATACAACTTTGACAAACATGACATGCGTCATTATCATTTTGACTAGGTCGGTAGGTAATATTAAACTCATATGCAGCCAGAGCTGATAACCAGAAATGCCCTGCTTCCTTCATCTGTAAAACTGTCATGGTCATGATTAGCCATTGTGCATAAGTATGTGACATTAAACACCAATAAATAAATAAATAAATAAATAAATAAATAATTGGTTTTATGTCAACAATGTCACTAAGATATAAGTCATAAAACTGTCCTTAACTGTTGATACTGTTGATCCAGTGTCACGCAGACATTTTGGTGGTACTCCTGCAAGTTTTACTACAATCTCAGTTGGAGTACCTATGAGTCCAGGAGGTCCACGATTTTCACTTTCAGTGGATGGGGTCATTTGTGAAGAGACCTACCATCGACCCTTCCCATACGTCTTTTGGCATTTAAACTATCTCTATTATGGTCAACTCTAATTCTAAAACCTATGGCTGCATGGCCTTCCTGGCCACATTTAAAACATACAATTTCTTTCTTTTTGTTCTGAGGAGGGTCATCTTGATATGACTTATTTTGCTGTCCTTTTTATTATCCCAATTCTCTTTTGTAGAACTGGAATATCTCTGAAGATATTTTGAACATTTTGGCCCAGCTATCTTTTCTTGTGTTTGTTTTAGAGCAGCTATCGCCTTAGTCACATTCTGGACAATGTTTTGTTTTAATTTGGCTATTTCAGTAGAACGAGCTACTTGGATCTGATTCATTGAAGCTTTTTGTCTGTGTTTATCATCTGACACGTGATCTTGTTCTAGGCGTCTTATTGCTACACGTAAATGGTCAAAATCAGGTATTGTGTCATATTTATGACCATCTATGTCCTTTATATCTTGATGCAATCCAGTCCAAAACTTAGTTTTCAGCATTTCATTTGCATCACATACATTTACTTGTTTTAGCTGGACTGCTTTTTTGAGAATGTCTTCAAGGCGACCGCCCAACTTGATACATTCTCTTGCTCTTATTGTTTTGTACTATAAAGCTGTGCCAGTATGGTTACTGTTACTTCAATAGTGCAGTATATGCTATCTAGTTTATGCAAGATATCATCAGGAGATGCCTGGGGCCCAAGGCACATAACTATTCGACCTGCCTCTCCTCTGAGGGATCTCCTTATACTTTGCCTCACCATATCTTTAGATTTTATCTCCATGAGAAGACATTTGACTTCATATCTCCACAAATCATAAGCAGCCTCGCCCTTTGTATCCCCACAAAAGGCAGGAAGCCATGGAGGCTGACTGACCTAAACTGGTTTGTCAGAAATATTTTCAGTCTTAATGGTACTTTCACTAGAGAGTGATTTCATCCATTCTATTAGCTCCTGGGGTGACCTAGCTTTTACACCCATTTATTCAAAGGCACCTGCCAGGTCTTTATTCCTTGTTCTGACAACTGACCCTCAGACATATTTGCAAGTTACTAAGTTGTATCAGATTTTGAAATAACTATTCAAAGTTCGGTAATTAATTTAAGTGATACTAGTAAGAGAATAGCTACCATAAACAAAAATCCAAACTTCACTTATTCATACATTCCAATAAATGTTTGAACCATACACAAGCTAATAATGGTTTGGGATGAACACCATCGAGGTAAAAATTAAAGTTCAACATATATTTGCTTTTCTTATTGGTCTTTTTTCCTGTTATTTTGAATGTCCAATTTAAACTTTGGAGAAGTTAAACTGTTACTTCAATTAATTTCTGAAATCCACTGATTTATATCATCTAATCCTTGCTGTAGAACATTGTCAGATTCCAAAAATTCTTCTATATTTTTGAGACCTCTGGATTTGTTCCAATGCACAATGCTAATTGGAAGAATTTCCAAAAAGGTTATTCTACAGTTTAACTATGTGTTTTCCAAACGTATGAACTCTCCAATTGAATCTTTTAAATTTTGCACAGATTTATAAATGCTGTTGTGGCGTAAATATACATAGTTGGCTTTTTTAATTGTGACATCACACGTACCTAACCAAACATATACTGAGTCAAAAAAGAAAGTATAACAGACTTTGAGGAGCATTTTTTTAGTATTATCGACTTTAATCCCAAACAAATTATTGTAAATTCATATTTCGAGTCTAGCTGTATGAATTTGCATAATTTCATGATCTTACTGTTGCCAGCATCACGTCAGGACGTCGCAATTCAGACATGGGATGAAATGAATAGTTCACACATGCAGTCAATAGCGTGTTTGTCCACCGTTTGCCTCTTGGATGGCAAGACATCGACGGCGCATGGACCTGATAAGTCTCTGGATGTCACCCTGTGGTATTGCATTCCACTCCTGCCTTAGAACATTATGTAAATCGCCTAACGTCTGAAGATCATGAAGTCATACCCGATGGTCCAATTGATCCCAAAGATGCTCAGATGGTGATAAATCTAGCGAAAGTGGGGGCCAGGGAAGAAGTTTGATGCTCTCCACCTCCAGAAAGTCACGACAGATACGCGCCACGTGACATCAGTCATTGTCTTTCTGGAATAACTACAATCTGACGTTAGAGTTGAACGGGACAACAACAGCGTTAAGAATTTCGTCCCCAAATCGCTGTCCATTCAGATTACCATCGATAAAGATCAACTGCATTCGATGGTGCAAGGAAATTCCTGTCCAAACCATTACACTATCCCCCGCCCAAACGGTCGCATTCCCACACGCAAGCATCAGAAAACCGTTCTCCTTGTAGGCGATACACTCTTACCCTACCATCAGCGCGCTGTATACAAAATCGTGATTCATCACTATAAAGAACTGTGCTCCAACGCTGCTGCATCCAGTGAACACGCTGATGTTCCCATTCCATTCTGATGGAATGATGACGTTGGGTAAGAATTGGTCCGTGGTATGGATGCCTACTGCGGATGCCATGTTCAGCGAGTCAGCTGCGGACCGTTTGTGCACTGATTTTATTATTAGTTCTACCAGGAGTAATTGCTGCTGTCCTCGTCATCAGAAGGAAGCGATCCTGGGAGTGAGACGTCCTGATGTGTCGGTCTTGTGCAGGGGTCATAACTCTTGGTCGACCTGAACATTGTCAGTCAGCAGTAGATCCAGTGGTTCTATACCTTCCAATGAGACAGTAAATAGTGACCACAGTGACTCCGAACTCAGCAGCGAGATCATCTGGAGGTATCCCAGCCTCATGCATATCAATGGCATGCAACCTATGATTTTTGGTTAACCTTGGCATTTTTTAAAATGTCGGAAGACAAAAACTAGCATGTTTTCTCAATAACCCAGGCTCCCTAGCACAACATAACACAAAGGAAATCATCAGTCACCCATTCGGTTTGACATTCTTGGGTAGCAAGTGCTATTTTGTAATCCGTAGCAAAATTGTATATGGTTGGGTGGACAACAACAAGATGTCATTAAACTCTTTGCACGACTTCTTCTCCACAAACATGCAACATTAGAACTATTATATTTCATCCTTTATGCTATTTTTTTCTCGTTCGTTTCTATTATACTTTCTTTTTTTGATTCAGTATATAAGTGGACACGGTTAAACTGTGCAACAACAGAATCTAAATTAGATTTTACAAAACCTAACTGTTCAAAGGGAATTGTACCACTCTTACACCACCATATAATTGGTGTTTGAATTTCAAATGATTGTAGTTGCTGTTGAAGGTATTTTCCTTTACTAGTGAAGACTACAATATTAACTCTGTCATTACATGGAGTTGGTGCATTTTTACACGGCCGATCTAAATATTTACGTAGTTTACTTTCACTTATTAGTCTTGTCTCTTCATATATTAATAAAGCATATTGAAAGTAAATTATCTTATAGTAAATCTGTTTGTCTTACAAGTGAGGCTAGTATATTTAAATAAGAGTGCAATGCAGCACGCTAAATGATACAATGAAAGGCGCAATATATTACATGTTGAACTGCAAAAGTAACATTGTCTTTTTCAGCACTTATAATTTTTTATACAGACAGTTTAATGTAAATGACAGCTGCCTTCATTTAGAAATAAAAAAATAAATATTTATACTAGGCAGGATTGAACGCTGTGTTATAAGAAAAAAGTTTTAAAATTAATTTAAATTCACTTAATAAGCACTATGACTTTGTAACATTCCAAGTCAGGTTTGAATTTAATCTACATTTTACTTTAAAAAAGTGAGAATGAGCGTATTCTAGTTACATCAATGACATGAAATTACACAGTTAAGTTTGCATTATGATTGAGACATTTACAAAATACTTTGTGGGTGTTAACAAACAAACTACAATGATTATCATGATTTAACGGGCAGGTAATCTAACATTATTTCATGAACAGATATAGCCATAATGTATATTATCAGTTAAGATTTGAGAAGACAGTATTATTCAATATCTTATATTCAAAATGTATAAACCTGTATAAATAAGAATAAAGATAAAATAATCAATTATAATGAATCATAGTAACTAGATTACCTGAACTCTTCGAAAGTCAGCTGTTTTCACACAAAGGATACTGGTCATAAACAATTTAGGATAGTCATTAATTGGATCAGTACTGCCAGAGTTTATAAAAGTCTGCATAAAAAGTTCTAATCAACATCACTATAGTAGAAGTTCACCAATTCACCATTGTCAGCAGTCATTGTGGGGTCCTTGCTCCATCCAAGTTCTTATTTCTCGATCACGTTGAGCGCCAATTTGTAACTGGGTGTCTTTATGGAATAATAATGACACAGGCGTAGGTTCAACCACCAATAATTTATTGAAGAACAACAACAACTGAAAACCCCTATTGATTAAACAAAGGTTCCTCATCTGGAACTAAGTTTGAATCTTCAAGTTTAACAACACTTGTCATCGCAAATCATTTAATTAAATTTTAATTGGCGATAGACGATCTCTAATTTCAGCCTTCGAGACATGTAAACAATGTGAAATATAACAAAGGAATTTCGCACACTTTATTTGCTTAATTGCCCTCCAATTAAAATGCTTTGATAAGATTACAGATGGCGTTGATTACTTTCTCTCTCTATCTACCAATCATTCTACTCTCACAACTCGCATACAGTTTCATTCAAATTAAAAGGCTGTGCACACTGCTGTTTGGCATCACAGCGCATTGTATTTTATGCAGCTAACTGCTGTTTAAAATAATGTCTGCAGTGAAAATACAGATCACTTAAATTCCTGAACTGCACTTGAAACAATATACAGTACATACAGTTCAGAGAGCAAAATTCCGATCCTTCCACATTCTCCCCCCTTATGCAACTAACTGCTGTTTAATTAAAATAGTATCTGCAGTGGGAATACAGATCACATAAATTCCTGAACTGCATCTTAAACAATATACAGTACATACAGTTCAGATCAAAATTCTGATCCTTCCACAAATGTATGTCCAGCTACTGGTCTAGTTGGTGTATAATTATCTTGACTGCAGGCATAGATCTTCCTCAGTATTGATTCTCCAGTTTCAAGCATGGTGTACATAGAATTAAATTTCCTCTTGATATCGACAAGTGTTACTTTGACCCCCATTCTATGCAGAATATCACCAGCTTGTCCTTTACATGACCGACGAAGTCCAGTCAATACTTGTTCCTCTGAATAATTTCTGTGGCTACCAAGCAATCAACCTCAAACTTCCAAGTCATTCCAAGTGAAATAATTGACTTCACCTTTGTTAGGCTCTCCATGAAATAATGATATGTTTGGCACATTGCCTGTAATAAGTTGTGCTTATCTGCATCAGCAGTTGTCTTTGCCATTCCATGAACGTATTGCTTCATATAAAGCTCTAATTGTGGGTAGGTATCTTCAACCCATTCAGCATTTCTATCATTTTTATGTCTTAGTCGGTAATATTTTCTCTAGTGACCAACATTTTATTTTAATTCAATGTATTTTCTCTGAATGAAAACAATGTGTTTTCAACAAACAAATAACTGCTGAATTTCGTTAAGAAAATTGTACTGCTTATTCATCAGAAATATCCAACCGCCATTATGAAGTATCCCAAAATATTCATATTCATCCAAACTATTTTCAACTCAGCAAATTGCACTTGCCTAATTACCAGAAGCTTATTGGCTTCAATGTATAATAAATTCAAATAGCACTATAATTCCAGTATTAACTTCTTCAAAAATAATATCTTCACTCATTTTATGCACCTAAATTACATAAACATAAATGCTATGGTTATAGAATAGACAGAAAATCCATTAAGTTGCACTATTTCATAACACGGTGTACTTTAAAACGTTTTTTTCTGTTTGGGGGGGGGGGGGGGGGGGGGTTGTGGGACACTGCATTTTCAAACAAATATACCGTCCCGTGCAAAAAACAGCAAATAGACTTTGTATTCTATTTAGGTGTTTCTACTGCATTGTACAGAACTTGCAGTTTTCGGGTGAATACTAGAGTTTCTGTGTTTAGAGTTAATACAAGATTTGTGGTGTTTCAGGTTTAATGAAATTCAAGTTTCACTTAAAAGTGTTTGGAAGATTCAAGTTCAGCTGAGTAGTGTAAAGAGTTAAGAAAGCTTTTTTTCACTTTGTAGTAATTTGCAATTATGGAAAAGGTTATTAAAATTCAAATTTTACTTCACAATGTCTGTCTCAAGACAAATTTCAATTTGTTGTCGTTGGGTTGGATAGAAAGAGGTAATACTGAAATAAAATGTTTTCGGTGTTTAGGGTTAATACTGATTTCAGTACGACAATTTTCGGTATCTAAGGTTGATATGAGTATTAAATTCTTTTTGCGGTATTCAACATTCAATAACCTGAAAATAATATTGCATATCTCCACAGAAAATGAATTAAATCAAGGGCAATGATTCAACAATAATAAAAAATTTTAAGGACAAATTATTACCAAAATATTGAGCGTCTTTTTTCTGGAAACAGGTAGACATGTCAATCTCCAAGTCTTAAAACGAAAATAAACATCAGCTGCAGAGGTCCTTTATGGCCTAAATTACAAATACATTATTTATCACCTCTTATAAAAATAAAACAAACCAGAGTGTGTGAAATTTGCTCAATCAGTTAAGTCCTAAACAACTTGGAATCGTCAAGACTGGAATTGAAACCATGGAATGTTTATTTGCAGAAGTAGTTAACTTTTCCTGTTGAAATAATAATTTATACAAAATTGTAACTCAGTTGACGTAGCAGCCAATGGAAATTTGGAATAGCCAGTAACACCCATGAGTGTTAGAGTTCAAAAATCGAAGCAGCAAATCAAAATCAAGAACAACGTGAACAGATGACAACTTCACAGTCTACAGCCAATGAACAGCGACAACCGATTCTCTCAATGAAATACTATAGTAAACATTGTAGTAACAGCTGTTCCAACTGAGTTCCCAAAACACAATAACAGCGAAAATTGAAAATATAACCTAAACAATTGACATGTGTTTTACATGCAAAATTACAATTCACCAGTGTCCCTTCACCAAACAATTACATTTAAAATTATAAAGTGAATTGCATTCTTACTGGTACATATTTATTAATACTAAATTCAAATACTCAATTTAAAGCCTTTTTCTTCTATTATGTTCTATTTATTACTTTCCAAAGTGTGATTTACTGGGATTTCCAGGTTTGATTATAAACGATAACTTAACAAGTGAATTATGCAATCAACAATTGGGTCATGTATACGTGCGCGAAAACGAAGACGCTTTGCCGTGAGTGTGATGGGGACTTCATTGTTTTTTGTAACCCTTTACCTAACACGAAAAGCAGACGACACTTGCAAAAAAAAAAAAATCTTGAATAACTTTTATTTTCTTTTTTTTTTGTCTCAAAAACATAGGTTATGAGCTCGTTCCAATGAGGGGTCATAACCTATGTTTTAGAGACAAAAAATGAAAAAAATAATGAAACTTAATTGGAGATTTTTGGGAATAGTGCTGGCCGGTTTTGACTGTTCCGTTAGGTAAAGGGTTAAATAATATAATTATCGTTAATAATGAAAAGTAATAAACAGAGTAATCGCTTGACTGGACTGGTTACGTGAAATAATTCATTCGAGGTGAGGGACTATATTGTAAAACACTCGTGCGCATTCGCGCACTAGTGTTTGTACAACGCCCCTCACCTCTGATGAATCATTTCACGTAACCAGTCCAGTCAAGTGATTACTCTCTATTTAATATTGCCTTAGTTTGTAAAGTTATCACAATTCTATGAAATACTTCAAGCCAAAACAAACATTTTAACAGTTGACTAATTTAATTAGTATTAGAATTAGCTATATATCAGCAGCACACAACATATGTATCTCAAAGATAATGTGGCCAAAGTAATATATGTACTATAGAACTCACCAAGCTATCACACTTCACTGATCCACATTGTATTGTTGTTTACATAAATACCAGTCACGTGATTTCACAGCAAATTGAATAAATAAATGTCACGTAGAATGTCACTAAATTAAACAGTTCTCTCTGCAGTGTCGAAGTGAACACAATGTCATGCCGGTGTGACAGGAATGGAAGTCCGTAGGAAAATTAGTCCCTCTGGACTATTATTCCGCGGAATTATAGTCCTAGGTCTAACATTTCTAGGAATAGTAGTCCAGCGGACATTCATCGAACATTCATGGGTTATGAAAACAGTTCTTGGGCTCCAGTGAAACAGGCCATACTCAGGGCTTCCAACAAATATTATCCACATGGAATGCACCACAATTAACTCAACAAATAAAGTTAACCATTTGCATCATATCATCTAATTAAAATTGTCAGGATATCTGAAATTACATAATAATACATAATTATACAACTTGATATACCAAAATTATTAAATATTTGTCAAAATTTCAGAACAACAGTCAATCTAGAAATCATCAAAGAATCTGCCAGTGTTTTATCACATGACCTGAAAAACCGCGAAAACGTTCAGCCATTCAAATCTAAAAAGAAAACTACGATTGTCCATAAGGACAACCTGTAAACACACTCTTTTCCTAATTATCTCTGTAAGTTGCCACCTAGCGGACCCGATCATTAAGAAAAGTACAATATTGAGGACAAATTAAAAACGATGGCTAAAATGACATCTGCTACATTAAATTATTGCTGAACCTCCTTACCAATTTGGCTTTCATTGTGTCATTTTATCATAGTATCATACTCTTGTTTATTTTTATTTCAAAATCTATGCATAACATGAAAATATGACTGACCGACCCACCCACCGACCAAAACCGATCTATACACTCCCCTACCCACACACTGACCGACCTAAACAACGACCCACCGACTCACTGACAAACTCACTAACTCATAGACCGACTCACTCACCAACTGACTCACTGACTCACTCACTCACTGACTCACTCACTCACTCACTCACTCACTCACTCACTCACTCACTCACTCACTCACTCACTCACTCACTCACTCACTCACTCACTCACTCACTCACTCACTCACTCACTCACTCAAGAAGATTACATGTTCTTAATTCTACATGCTACTCGTCGCAAGAGAACCACAACCAAACGAACGCTAAAATGGAGTGTTTCGTTTCTCTGGGACACTCAATTGACAATCGAAGCTAAAAGTGGCGTTCTTAGGTAAGAGTCTCATATTAGCTTCTCGCACTACCGCCCTTCACTATAACCCACTTCACTAGATTCCATAATCATACTCGACTTAACCCAATTGTCATTCGACGTTAAACGGTGGGTTCAAATGGCATTTTATTGACCATTTTCAATAGTGTATTGTTTGTGACACTCTTTAGACAGTGATTGTGAAATAATCTCCTCAAAGCTGTAGACGACTGATGCAAAACAATTCCTGTAACTAATGAAACTCATGGTTAAAAGTATGCAAACATGGCTACCTTCTAAAACAGTGGCTACATTTACTTTTAATTCGTGGGTGATGTAAAATCTTTATTCCTGTATGTCGAATCGTACTGTATCGACCCGCTTCTATAACACCAACAGGGATAAAAATAACAGTTGACTCTTGGTGTTTTTCTTTGTTAGACAATTGCTTCTTCTGTCACAAAATGAAAATCAAGTGTCAATAATACCCTCAGTTGTACAGTCGCATTCGACATTTGGCCAGACAAGAAAATGTGAACAGTTGTCTACAAATTTGTTTTAAAAGGTGAAGCGGTGTGAGGCGAGTGCCTTATATGTCATCTGAGTGACGTGGACGTGAACAAGAATGAGAATACCTTGAACTGGCACAATAGAAGGCGCTCACTTTTCTTGACTGTTCAACCGAAAAATGGTATTAGGTTTCGTAATCGGAGTAACAATTTTATGTTTAGGAGTTTCTGCAACACCATACTAGATAACTCCCCCACAAACAGAGAAATATTCATGGAAGTTTATTTTCTTCTGTATGCTGTATGGGGGGGGGGGGGCGGGGGGGGGGGCCAGGGAAGGAGGGTCGTTCTGGAAAAAATCTGCAGACACAAGGTTCAAATTTTTTTTTTTTTTTACATTCTTTAGACGTCAACCACCCCCTACCTGCAATTTTCAGTATTTTTTTCCCGGCCATTTTTGGGGACCCACCCTCTAAAATCTTAAAAAAGTATAAGATGCGGACCTAGCCTTGTCTAACCAAAACTTGTTCTGTTTCTTAATATTTAAGACTATTCTAC
Organism: Pictodentalium vernedei; assembly: GCA_031216915.1. Lineage (NCBI taxonomy): Eukaryota > Metazoa > Mollusca > Scaphopoda > Dentaliida > Dentaliidae > Pictodentalium > Pictodentalium vernedei. The sequence continues at coordinate 584,419,163 of CM062296.1, forward strand.
TGACCATTGCAGCATTTTAATAAACCTGTGAGGCTGCAAGGGAGATAATTCCAATGAGTTTGAATGGAAACAGTTACAAAATATTATCAAATAAGTCTGAATTAGTCACTGAGTAAGTCCAGAATAAGTCCTGAATAAAGTCTGAGGTAATACATTCCCTGGCGATCTGTGGCCATGCTGTATTATAAATAGTGTAATACAGTATTTGCACAGATCGCCTTGATGGCAGTGCAGTGAGAACCGCGCCTCCATGGCCCCCTAAGATCCAGCATTATATACAATAGCTCCATCTGTTGTCCTGTCGTGTAGGTTATCTCCTGATACCTCCAGCTCAGCTCTTGCCCTTCTTGTTATGCCCCACCGAGGGTATGTATGCTGCGTCAATTCAGTGTCCTCATTCCCGTTTTCTGAACTTCGTTCGACTTTCTGCTGCCTGTGTTTGATTTCATGTTGGCTTCATCTTATACTCTCTCATATTTTATCTTATCACAGTAATTCATTTCTTCTTCCGCAGTATCTACCTGTATACTTAAATATCTTTTATCACAACCGTTTTTGCATTTGGTACTTCGCCAGTAGTTCCTGTAATACTTATTTTGTAATTCAAAGACTTTGGGAGACAACCATCATAAGCATCAAGCTTTCTGTCCAATCCCTTCATTTTTGTGTTTCACCTAGTAATGTTTCTGTATCCTGCAATCACTGTTTCATAATTGTATCTACTTCTATCCTTGATTGTAAATCATAAATAAATACTGTTTAAACTAATACATTCCCCGATGCCCTAGTCTGTACTAGATTATTTAGCAATTCTACTAAATAGAAAACTAAATAGAAAACACTCTTCATTCCTCATTTTGGAGCTAATAGGGATAGCAAAAAATACACTTTTCACACTCACAGCCTAAATATCTGGATATCTTGCTGGGGTGATGAAGGTTATTGACTGATACTGCATAGCATTCATCTTTGTTCAGTTGGCCTCTTTAACTATAAACAATGTTCAATTTATGTCAACTAAGCTGGGTGGAAGTGAATAGTTGTTTTTGTTTTATTATTTTATACCAGTGGCATCAAGCGGTATTATGATTTTTGTTTATATAAACTTTATGAAATTATTTTGGACTATTTTCTCCAATTAACATGCAATCGTCAGATAGTCTAGGAAGCATAGATACAAGCCCAAGTTCATATATCCATGAAACATTATAGCCCACTAAATCTGACAGATTGAATCACAATTTCAATTAGTTTCAAGTTCATATTTGAAAATACATGTTATGCATTTCAATTTGTCTGATGCACATTTACCAACGACTTCTCTATAACCACGTGGACAGCATTAGCGGCAGGTACCAACATGGAATTTCTATGGATTTGGACTTACCTACACCCATTAATATGATTATTAGTTTATATGTTTCAAATGGCGTGGCTGGCCTTATAATTGATAATAAAAGGTTAAACAAGCACGGAACTTTGTGATTTTAGGAGGAGGAAAAAAATTCCATTTTTAGTCATTTACGTATTTTTTCCGGCCACGAATCACCCACCCACCGCCTCCATGTGTCAAGAAATTTTTGGGCGCCCCCCCCCCCCCCCCCCCCCCGCCCGCTCGTATTGTGAAAAAGATGAACAAAAGAAGAGAACTGAAAGTGAATGAAACATGAAAGAAATTTTGTTTCGTTCGTTCCAGTTGAAATATACTATTCAAAGAAAGTTGGAGATTTTTGATAAAAGTGAGATATATGAAGAAATATGTTTATATTTTCATCAAAAAGACAGGTGAGGCATCACACTGTGACATCTGGTGTATGATTTCAGCGATAGTTGGGTGTCTGGCAAGCGCGCATTCACGCACTGAGCTGTAGAAGACATACACGGTCAGTCAGAGAATTTACCACATTCAATCCAAGACCTCAATAGCTTGTAAATCCTCCTCGGTTCGTGAGACAAGCGCGGGTCCGACGTGGCAGACACCTCACCAAACGTCCGATATCAGCTTGACTGATGCTATTCCATTCTTCCTGCAGTGCAGCGGCGAGTTCCTGGACATTGGCAGGGGACTGTTGGCGTTGTCGTAGGCGCCTGCCAAGCATATTCCGGACGTGCTTGATTGGTAAAAGGTCTGGACTTAGTGCTGGCCAAGGCAGTTTAGTGATGTTCTGCTCCTGGATGAACTCTGTAGCGACACGGGCTCTTGCATTATCATCTTGCAAAATGAATCGACGGCCGTGACGTCGCGCAAATGGCACCACGTGAGCTGCTAGCATGTTGTCACGATAGTACTGCCCCCGAGACACGCCCTTGGGTGACATGTAATGCTGTTCTGCTTATCATGGTTATGCCTCCCCACACCATAACGATTCACCACCTAAGCGATTGTTCTGCCTAACGGTTACGTCATGGTATCGTTCGTTCCTCCGCCACCACACTCTGTTTCGCCTGTCGTGGAAGTCGAGGGTTAACCTCGATTTATCGGAAAACATGACGTTGATCCACTGAGGGTTAACCTCGATTTATCGGAAAACATGACGTTGATCCACCGACGATTGTCCCAGCGCTGTTGTGCGCCACGCCAATTACGCCTTGCTGTGATGTGACATTCAGTCAAACGTGGAATTAATCGTGGTCGTCGAGCGTACAAATTCCAGCTGTGTAGGCGATTTCGGATAGTCTGACCACAAACTCGCACACCTGTCGCTCGGTGCAGCTGTTCAATTTCTGCGACACTTTGATGGCGGTTGGGTAATGCTATAGCTCGGATGGAACTATTCTGGTTAGATGTTGTCGCCCTTGGACGACCTGATCGACGTCTGTTAACAACATTGCTTGTCTGGCGGTAGCGTGACCACAACCTGCTAATCACCGATTGAGTAACGTTGAGAATTTGAGCCACTTCAGTCTATCTGTTGCCAGCTTCCAACATGCCAATGGCACGTAAACGTTCGTCACGTGTCAGTCTTCGCATACCTCAAAAGTTATGTTTCAACCAGAAACTATTGATGAACGAGTTTTTACCAAGAAAAGAACGATGAGACCTCCGAAAAAGCCCGACCAATACAAATTACAATTTCAAAACGTACCCCACAGACATTAATGCGCGCTCGTGCGAAAAATCTGCACGAAGATTTCGTGGGCCGTTGACATTCATTATCCACACTAAACTTGATAACATCTAGATGTGTCCAATCATGCGTATCCAATACCATTTTCCGAAAATATCAGCATCAGTTTGAGTATCCCCTACTTTTTTGAATAGAATATTTTCCACGCTGCGTGTCAATGAGTGTCCCAGAGAGTTTGAATACAAGATAGACAAAGTTCATCGAACGTTACAATGTAGGTGCATACTCGCGCGATAAAGGAATTGAAACAGCAGGCGTAGTTGCGCCAAATACTTCAAGGTCGGGGTCGCGTATGAAATTCACATGTTGAATCTGTCGAAACTGTAAATTAAACACCAATGGCGGTACACATGTCAAGTTTCATACGGAGTTCACAACTTCGATATGGTGAGTCGCATACAATAGCTCTGTTACATCAAGGTCAATGTCAAACGTAAATACCGAAGTTCATAAATGATTCCTCAGTCATAACATTGGAAACCATTATAAGTATATTTATAAAATTTCCGAATATATTGTGCCGCACATACTTGTCCGACCTATGATTAATATGGTACCACACATTCAAAGATTTTTTTTATTATATTAGAACGAATGTCTTAGATGTAGTCGGAAAGTACAAGTTCTGCGTACATCCAGGAGGCTCGATACCAGTGAACGCCTGTTTTATACCAAGAACAAGGAGGGGTGTGCTAGAAATAGGTGGTATGTTTTGTTCTCCAAATAGTGAAGTTTGACCACATTACTGTGTCTACGCATGATCATGTTTGTAGAATTAGGATCCATTGACGGTTCCAAAGGCAGGTCTATTTTTCAAATGAGATACGGTGGTTTAAAGCTAGATGTCTCATTGACGCCATTGGCGAAACACACTTTTCCTGATTTTGTTGGAAAATATCACGTTGTTTTATTTCCAATCTTGTGTCACATAAGAACAGTCTGCCAGCTGTATTGTTTTCTAAGGCAGACTGCCTCACATCACTGGCTTCACAACTGGGGCATAATGATTCCGTGCTTTAAGATGTTTGACACATCAGTTGACTTGTGTTGAGATTGAGTGTCATTTGTAATGCGCAAAACATGATAACCGCTGCGTCGTTATGTTCCACGTAGCTCGTCGATTCTTTCCGAGTTTTCTATTATTTCATGGACGGAAGTGCCTTAGGCTGAAAGTGGAGACGTTCAGATTACGTAATTTTTTGGTCATCCTTGTTATCGATAAATGTTATTTATAAATAAATGAATAAATAATTAAGCTTTGTTTTTGAGAAAACACTGAAGATATTGAGTTAATTTCTGCAATTGTTTGATAGCCATATTAAGTAAACAGTTAACTTTCAATAAACCTAAATAATAACAGTTAATTTATTGAACATAAAAATATTATCACTACCTGTATCATTAAAAGAAGTTTCTGCAAACTGTTCAGGTTCTTCTCATTGTCACATCGCCATCTTTATAACATAGTAGACGGATAGACTTCATTTTAAGCTTTCAAGATATTAAATTTGATTTTCGATGTTGTCAATGTTTAATTTTAATTGTGATTTGTATTCAATCCCTTCTAGTCCCGTCCTTCGCGATTAATGGTCGTACACAATGTTGACTTCAATAAATGGACGAATCTATGACATGTTTGAGGAAATGTGGCGCATATATATACAGAGATGTAAAAAATTTCTACTTATCATCCCTGTCATTTTTGTGTCGTTAGTTTCCCGGTTGTCGAATTTCCCTTTATGCAGCACTTAGTGAATCATTTTGGGAAGGATTAATATTAGCACAAAGGCTGCCTTCTTGGGAATCGACTGCAAAGTCTGCTTGGTATTCGTAATCTTTAACATTGTAAAAAAATGTGTACGTGCACTATGCGATGTTGTGCGTTCCGTCAAATTTGTGAAACTACTGTCGCGATTCACATGTCAACTTTGATACTTCGAGTTCCACTAATTGCGCATTCGAAATATACTATTCATAAAAGTAGGGGATATACAAACTGATTTTGATATTTTCGGAAAATGGTATTGGATACGCGTGATTGGACACATCAGTATGTTACCAAGTTTAGTTTTGGATCATGAATGACACCGGCCGACGAAAACGTTCAAGTTTTTCGAACGAGCACCGCGTTAATGTACTGACACGTGGCGAACATTTACGTGCCGTTGACATGTTGGAAGCTGGCAACAGACAGACTGCAGTGGCTCAAATTCTCAGCGTTACTCAATCGGTGATTAGCAGGTTGTGGTTACCGTCAGACAGGCAATGTTGATGGCAGACGTCGGTCAGGTTGTCCAAGGGCGACAACTGCTAATCAGGATCGTTTCATCCGAATCACAGCATTACGTAACCGCTATCAACGTGCCTCAGAAATTGGACAGCAGCTGCACCGGGAGACAGATTTGCGAGTCAGTGGTCAAACTCTCCGAAATCGCCTACAGAGCTGTAATTTGTACGGTCGACGACCTCGAATAATTTCACGTTTGACTGAATGTCACATCGCAGCAATTGGTGTGGTGCACGACAGCGCTGGGAAAATCGTCGGTGGAGCAAGGTCATGTTTTCCGATGAATCAAGGTTCACTCTCGACTTCCACGACAGGCGAAACAGAGTGTGGCGGCGGCGGAACAAGCGATACCATGAGGTAACCATTAGGCAGCACGATCGTTTTGGTTGTGGATCGGTTATGGTGTGGAGAGGAATAACCATCACAAGCAGAACAGCATTATATATCATCCAAGGGTGTGTCACAGGGCAGTTCTACCGTGACAGCATGTTAGCAGCTCATGTGGTGCCATATGCGCGACGTCACGGCCATCGATTCATTTTCCAAAATGACAATGCAAGAGCACACATGGCCCGTTTCGCTATAGAGTTCATCCAGGAGCAGATCATCACTACACTGCCTTGGCCAGCACTAAGTCCTGACCTTTCACCAATCGAGCACGTCTGGGATATGCTTGGCATGCGTCTACGATAACGCCAACAGCCCCCTACCAAAGTCTAGGAACTCGCCGCTGCACTGCAGGAAGAATGGAATAACATTAGTCAAGCTGATATTGGACGTTTGGTGAGGCGTATGCCACGTCGGATTCGCGATTGCTTCGCGAACTGATGAGGATTTACAAGGTATTGAGTTCTTGGACTGAAGGCGGTGAATTCTCTGACTGACCGTCATTGTCTCCTACCGCTCCTACTAAATACCGAAGGTCACCGATGGCTACAGAAGGCCACCAATGGCCACCGAGTATAACTAAAACTGTTGCATTTAAAAACATTTTTGAAGTCAAACAATCTTTATTTATCGTAGAGCGAATGTTTGTAACGCCGCCATCGTTGGCCACTCTAGATATACCTACTGTCGCACTGTAAAGCATGATTGAAATCGGACAGCCCTAAATTACTCTAAATTAGACTAAAGTGGATGTTTATAAAGCTGTTTTTCGGGAGTATTTCAGGGTATTTTCAAACTCATTTCCGCACTCAACTTCCAGGTTTTGAATCACCCCCGAAAAACAGCTTTATAAACAACCACCCAAGTCTAATTTAGGGTTGTCCGATTTCAATCGTGCTTTACAGTGCGGCATTAGGTATAGAGTGGCCAGCGGTGACGGTGGCCTTCGGTAGCATTTTGAAAAAGTTTCTTTTTCTTTTGAAACAACCAATTTGAAGAACGAGTGTTACAAACATTCGCTCTACGATAAGTAAAGATGGTTTGACTTCAAAAATACTTTTAAATGCAACAGTTTTAGTTATATTGGGTGGCCTTTGGTGGCCATCGGTGGCCTTCGGTAGCCATCGGTGGCCTTCGGTATTTAGTAGGGCCCTCTTCCACAGTTCAGTACGTGGAATGTGTGCTTGTCAGACACCCAACTATCGCTGAAATCATTCACCAGATGTCATATTGTCATGCCTCAACTGTCTTTTTGATGAAAATATAAATATATTTCTTCATATATCTCACTTTTAGCAAATATCCCCTGCTTTTTTGAATAGTATGCTTCCCGGGAATACAATGGAGAAATATGGGACAGGTTAGATTGATAACTTTAGAATGCTAAAGATTGGTAAATATAGTTTGCGTCATATTTTGCAGCTAACACTGGAGGCCGAACAAAAAGTGAATAAAGCAAGGAACTTCGTGGAGGAAATACTGGAATCAAATAGAGGTTTGTATGTATGTAATATCGAACCACAAATAACAAAACTCGAACCATGAACTACCTTATTACCATGCTGTGCATAGCTTAATGTTTTTGAAACCCCAACCCACCCCCATTCGTTTTTACTTTGAAACAGAAATCTGGTAATTACCCACGGTTAACCCTTTGCCCAACGTAACGGACACATGCGCACAACGCTGTTCGAAAAAATCGCCATTCAAATTTTATTATCTTTTCATTTTTTGTCTCAAATACATAGCTAACGACCTCTCGTTAAAACGAGCTCAAGGAGGTTGTTTCAATGAAATGCCATAAGCTATGCTTTTGAGACAAAAAAAAAATGAAAATGTTTAGTCATTGAAGAAAAAAAAAATGCGAGTGTCGTCTGCTGAACGGATTGGGTAAAGGGTTGAACAATGCTGGGTTGTAACAATAACAGAACAATACTGCGCAGCATTATTATTCACACAAATTTGAAGGCCCATACACACCTTCCACGAATAAGTGGGATTTTTGATCAGTCGAAAAACCCTTCAAGTATCCGTTAGGATACCTTTGGGACAATGGATATGAAGGAATGCGTGATTTCACAGAGTGAGAGAAAGCTCCCATTTTCTGTGATGTAACGCTCATAATTCTCTGTAGCATTGTTTCGGAGCACTCACCCCATCATTCGGCTCTTGCTTCTGGGGTCCATGTTGTCCGTGTAACGACAATTAATAGAGTTCGCCACAGGCACGTGAAATACACGGGCTGGTATCTAAAAACCGAAATAGAGCAAGGGTCATGGACAGTGTGTGTGTTTGTTTGTTTTTTTGGACTGACTTCCTTTCTCTTCCCATCCGAAAAATCAGTCAGTTTACGAATTCTGTTCGACAGACAGGCGTGTTCTGGTCCATACGCCCTGCATTTGACAACATGTATATATTGTTGTTTAAATATGTCCGCAGCTTATATTAAGGTTGTTTGCACTAGGTAGCATGCACTTTGGGAGGTCACAATTAACCATTCTTCAACAGAGCTCAAATTTATCGTCAATTTCACTTACAATGATAGTTATTCCGTTTCTCCATCTCTAAATTAATCTGGCTTGACAACGATAATATAGGCATCTATCATGTTCCACGTCCTACTTTCACCATATTTATTAATGAAGACCTTACCTGATTATATACAGGGGCGCGAAAATTACCGATCTTAAATTTGATTTGTTCCGATTGTTATAGCTTAATTCCTTACTGATACAGATATTCCAGTTGTATCATCATTGCATGCCATCGCCAGAGGCATGCTCTATTGATGTCGCTGAAATATTACTCAGTTGGGATTATAGTTCAGATTTCAGGCAAATTTCCTTATGTATAATTAGACGTAGTTGTCTTGACTTATGATGTTTCCAAATTTCTTGTTTCATTATCATTTGTCATCCTCCAAATTGGTCGTGCCGTGCCACCGTCTGCACCATGAGCGGAAGTACAGCGGATCAATATTTAATCCAGACAGAAATGTGCCGACTGAAAAATTATTTGAGGGGAGTTGTGTCATCCCCTACATCACCTTATAATATTTAAGGCTCACCACCACAGTGGTGAGACTTATTGTTATTGCTCAAGAAAGATTTTGGGGTTTTTTCTTATTTAAGGCTCACCACCACAGTGGTGTGACTTATTGTTATTGCTGAAAGAAGTTTTGGGGTTTTTTTTTCTTATTTTTATATTTCTTGTTGTTGTTTTTTTCACCTACATTTGTTGCACATGCGTATAGATTATTAACTGATGAACATATTTGCTGTTATAAGTTATCTTGAATTATTTCCCAACTCTCTTCTGCACGCGCGAACATGGGAACTGTTCGAAAAATATGAAAATTTGCAAAGTTTGGTTACCGTTTTCAATCAGTTGTAACTTAAAACGTTTTCTTTTGTCATGTGCAGAAATATGTACTCAACAAACTTGCTATGATGAGTTTAAATATTAGATTTAACCCTCACTCTGTTTTTGTAACTTGGATACGAGTGGTGTCTTATTTTGTACAAAATGCACATACTTTGTGCTCACTTTTCCAGCAATGGGAACGGCGTAGATGCAGATTTCCTGCACAGGCCTATAGATCATTAGCTGACAAACCTTTTTTTGCTATTATAAGTTATCTTGAAATTTGTAACCCAATGCCTCTGCCTGCGTGCATGTGGGACTGTTCGAAAAATATCAAAATATGCATACTTTGATTACTACCTTTTTCGGGCAGTTGTAGGAGGGTTAACTTCAAAAGTTTTGTTTTCCTTGTGAATAATTGCAAACTAACCAATCCTGTATTTTGTAAGTGGAGACCTCGGACTTTACCCTTACGTTGTATCGAGTGATTTGCGCATGTCTGTCGAGCATGGAAACCATCTTCAATAAAAAATGCAGACGGTGTTGTCCTTTTCCCAAATGCAGTCCTATCGCTGTATTCGAAAGCGTTTTGAATGCCTAGATTTGTTCTTGGGTATATGAAGCACATTTGGCCACAAGTTGTCCTGATGAAATATTATTTTATTATCAGTTCTGGTGCGAATACGGTAGCAGACTTCCAGGAACCAGTGGTGCCTACAATCGACTCTATGAGTTGATTACATATGTGTTTCGTGTTCTATACATCCCAACCTTCATTTTGATGTATAATTTGTGTATATTTAATTTGAATTTAAGGAATATGAGAGGTGTGAATTTTCAAAATAAACAAAATTTCATTACTTATATAGGCCTTTAATACCTGGATGTCGGTTTTTAAAAACCGGGCCGCAGGCGAGGTATTTAAATGAGACATCCAGGTATTAAATCTCCATATACCATACATGTTGGTGGAGATAACGTTTTTGTCCCATTTGAAACACAATAGAAACATAGTGGAAACAAAAAGTTCGCCCAAACTCTGAATAATTGTTTTGTTTTTACAAACGCAGAAGACAACAGAAAGAGTTACATCCCTTGGAACGTTATTGGTAACGAGTAAAAAAGATTTTGTTGACAGATTTGTTCTTTATTTTTCTCAAGTTGTTTGATTTAATTATTCGACTATTTAATTTATCACTAAAAATATGATCGAATTGGCAGAAATCTGATGATATTTAAGACTATTTTCAGTTTTTTGGTTCGATTTTTATATCGAGACGAGTGGAAGTGACAAGCTTTCATCTAAACCATATTACCCCCGATATTTCGCGTGTCTTCATACCCTGGATGTTGCACGCTCTCATATACCTTGGATGTTGGGTGCCCCCTTTGTCATGGCTATATGTCCTAGGTATTCTGACCAATCAGAAGACAGAATTTATCGGGATAACTTTGAAGGAATGTGGAGAAACGACTTCAGATGGGAGCAAATAGCTGTTAGAACTTTCAGAAAAAATATGCCCGTTTCTGAGATCTACAGATCACAAAACTGAGGTGAAATTTGTTAAAAAAAATAAGACATTTCTCTCGTATTAAGATAACCAGAATGGATAAGAGTTAAGTCTGAGGTCACTACTTGCAAAACGAATATTATTTAGTTTGAAATTCCTTAACCCTTTACCTAACATGAAAAGCAGACGACACATGCAAAAAAAATTCTCGAATAACTAATTTTTTTCATTTTTTGTCTCAAAAACATAGGTTATGACTCCTCATTGGAACGAGCTCAACGAGCTCGTTCCAATGAGGGGTCATAACCTATGTTTTTGAGACAAAAAATGAAAAAAATAATGAAAATTAATTGGCGATTTTTGAGAATAGCGCTGGCCGGTTTTGGCCGTTACGTTGGGTAAAGGGTTAAAAGGAAAAACAAAAAAATGTGAAGTTAACCCTCGTGCAACTATCTAAGAAACAGTAACCAAAGTATGAAATTTTGATGTCTTTGAACAGTTCCTACCTACATTCACGCGGGAAGAAGAGACCTAGGGTAAAACATTTCAAGATAACCTATAACAGCAAAAATGTTTGTCAGCTAATGATCTATTCGCCTGTACAACAAATTTACATCTACGTCGTGTCTTATGCTGGAAAATTGAACACAAAATGTGTGAATATTGTACAAAATAAGACACCACTTCTATTCAAGTTACAACAACTGGCTGAGGGTTAAGTGTGCTATTTTAACAAATTCCACCTCAATTTGCGGCCTGTAGATCTCAAAAACGGGACGACTGTTTCTGAAAGTTCTCGGACTTATTTTTCTTTTACAATGTGCAGAAATGTCTACTCCACGATCTTGCTGTGATAGGTTTGAATAGCAGACTTTATATTGAACCAGTTTTTGTAACTTGAAGACAAGCAGTGTCTTATTTTGTACAATATTCACACACTTTGTGTTCACTTTTCCAGCACTGGATACGACATAGACGTAAATTTGTTGCACAAGTGTATAGATGATTAAATGGCGAATATTTTCGAACATTTTTGCTGTTATAAGTTATCTTGAAATGTTTAACTTAACACCTCTACCGACTGCTTGGGCGCGATAACTGTTCGAAATATCAAAATGTGCATACTTTGGTTACTGTTTTAAGGCAGTCGCAAGAACGTTAACTTCAAATTTTTTGTTTTTTCTTGTAAAAAATAGCAAACTATGCATGCAGCATCCTTGGGGGGGGGGGGGGGGGGGGGGGGGGGAATAGCAAACTGAATAATCTTTCTTCTTTAATTAGAGACGTCAGGCTTAACCCTTTGCCATTCTGGTTACCTTAATAAGGGAGAAATGCCATATTTTGTTAATAAATTCTACCTCAATCCCATGGCCTCAAAAATGGGAGGACGCTTTTGGAAGTTTGCACACTTATCTTTGTTTATCAGAAATATCTACTCAACTTAACTAACTTGCTGTGATAACTTTAAATATCAGACTTAACCCCTGCCCATTTTTTTAAGTCGAGTACGATTGGTGTCTTATTTTGTACAATATTGACGCATTTTGTCTTCAGTTTTCCAGCATTGGGAATGACGTAGATGTAAATTTGTTGCACAGGCGTATAGATTATTAACTGACGAACATTTTTGCTGTTATAGGTTATCTTGATTTGTGTAATTCAACACCTCTTCTGCCCGCGTGAGTAGTAGGAGATGGCCTTTTCATGCTGGTTTACCCTGACCCCGCTCCCATAATCCCTAGGCCTGTTTCAGGCTCCCCTCACCCCTCCGTGTGCCCTAACCCGTTAGGCCCCCTCACCCCCTGCGCCCAAAGCCAGGTAGTCCCTCCTTCGTGCCTAAAACCTGTTAGGCGCCCCTCCCGTGCCCAGAGCCCAGAGCCCAAAGTCCAGAAAAACAACAAAAACTGCCCTTTTTCAGGATCACAAGTCAGTTACTGAACATTTAATTATGTGTTTTTGTATGATTACCAGTAAAATTATTGTAAAAACTACTTATTGTTGTAAAAATTACTTATGGTGTAATGCAATTGTAAAATCACTTTTAAAACTGATTGAAAATCCATTTTAACTGCTTGTAAAACCAATTAACTGATTTTGTAAAAAACTGATTTTATGTGAAAATAGAAAATTGAATAGACAGAAAAATTTAGAGTTGTTCATTCCGTTTTGGCTTTAGGCGGCATCATGTAACTCTATACCCAACAGAAGAAAAACTGATTACGTGTTTGTATAACAGATTAATACTCTTCTTCTTGCCCAGTTACGCTCTCGGCAATAATAACACTTGATTGATAAAACCAAGTCAGGATAATTTTGTCAATAAAGGTTACACGAATGAAGATAAAACATATTAAAAACTAAGAGCACAAAGCGTCCATGCCTTTTGAGGCACACATTATCCCTCCCCGTACCCAAGTCCCCCATCAGTGACCGCTATGTTCCCAAATCAGTGACCGCTATGTTGTATTCTTTTACGTGAGTGCATCTCTAAAAATGTATGCCCCCCCCCCCCCCCCATCTTGTTGACGTCATGCATATCATGGGCACTAACCTTATTGCGCATGCCCAATATGGGCGCAGCCATCTTGTTGACGTCATACATATCATGGGCACCACCTTCTTGAAAAGTGTTATTGCCATGCCCCAAAAGGACGCAGCCATCTTGTTGATACAGATATCAAGGGGGGAGACGCCATCTTGTCATCCGACATCTTGGGTCCCAATGGGCTTTGGGTACAGGGAGGGGGAGCCATCCCACTTTGTGTATTATGGTAGACACGTCACAGATATCATGGGGGAAGACGCCATCTTGTCATCCACCATCATGTCATCCGCCATCTTGGACCGCCATCTTGGGTCCCAATAGGCTTTGGGTGCAGGGAGGGAGGGGGCCCTCCCACTTTGTGTATTATGGTAGACACGTCACAGATATCGTGGGGGAAGACGCCATCTTGTCATCCGCCATCTTGGGCCGCCATCTTGGGCCGCCACCTTAGGCGCCAATGGGCTTTGGGTACAGGGAGGGAGGGGGAGCCCTCCCACTTTATGTGTTATGGTAGCCACGTCACACTTATCATGGGGAAGCCGCCATCTTGGACGCCATCTTGGGCACAAAGAGGGTGCGTATGACCTAAAAGGGCTCTGGGCACGTGAGGGGCGCCTAACAGGTTTTAGGCACGAAGGAGGGACTAACTGGGTTTGGGCGCAGGGAGGGTGCCTAAGGGGCTTTGGGCACATGGGGGTGAGGGGGCCTAACGGGTTTGGGCACACGGAGGGGTGAGGGGAGCCTAAAAAAGGCCTAGGGATTTTGGGCACGGGGTCAGGGTCGGGGTCAGGGTAAACCAGCATGAAAAGGCCATCTCCAACTACTCGCGTGAACGTAGGAATGGTGGAAAAACATCAAAATTTCATACTTTGCTTACTGTTTTCGGGCAGTTACAAGCGTGTTAATGTCAAACATTTTGTTTTTCCTTTTAAGGAAATGCAAACTGAATAATCTTCCTTTTGCAAGTAGAGACCTCAGACATAACCCTTATCTATTCTGGTTATCTTAATAAGGAGAAATGTCATTTTGTCAGAAATTCCACCTGAATTTTGTAGCCTGTAGATGTCAGAAATGCCCGACATTTTCTGAAAGTTTTAACACCTATTTGTTCCCATCTGAAGTGGTTTCTACACATACCGTCATTTTTGAGAAAACATTTTACGCACCAAAATCTGTGAAAAATATTGCGAAATTTCAGAAAAAATAAGGCAAAGTTTGAGTCCAGACTAGATTAAATTTTCCAAATATTTAGAGTATAATATGATGCAAAAACATAACCAAGCAGCGCGATCACTTTTAAGCCCATCGACCGTTAATGTGCCATAGTTTGTGATTTTTAGCAAAACTGCACAACTTCACAAGTTAAAATCCCCATACAGCGACTGATATATGCTCACAATTTCAGTATAGGAAGATGTCACGTTGAACGTAAAATAAATTTATGACTCAAGTTTGTTTGTGGCATTTAACCCTTTAGCACAGTGATTGATAGAGTGAGGGTACTGTTTAGAAAATACGAAAATTCGTAAACTATGGTTACTGTTTTCGATCACTTGTATGAGGGTTAAATTTAAACGCTTTGTTTCCCGATGTTAAGAGATGCTTGATGAGCAAAGTTGCTGTTAAACGGTTACATCATTGATAAAACCCTCTCTCAGTTTTTGTAACTTGAATAGGGGGTAGTTTCAGTACTATTTTATCAAGCACGGTGAGCAAATAATTCTGCAGAATCACAATTTTCAAGTTAAATGTGTTTTTGGTGGAATCACCGAGGGAGGATTTAGAGAGTAAGCAGCTAACTCTGGGATAGGGTAGCGGTAAATGTTAATGGCAATAAAATACATTCGTTTTTATGTGTTTTCATGCTCTTCTGTAAACACGAGTGTATTCATCTGTTCGTTTGCCTGACTGTCCATCCGTCATTCAGACGATTGTGGATATATACTATTCAAAAAAGTAGCGGGTATTTGATAAAAGTGAGATATATATTTTCATCAAAAAGACAGTTGCGGCATTGCACTGTGCTATCTGCTGAATGATTTCAGCGATAGTTGCGTGTCTGACAAGCACACATTCCACGCAATGAGATGTAGAAGACAGGTCAGTCAGATAATTTTCCACATTCAGTTCAAGACCTGAATACGTTGTAAATCCTCCTCGGTTCGCGAGACAAGCGCGGATCCGACGTGGCATAATCTTCCCCAAACGTCCAATATCAGCTTGACTGAGGTTATTCCATTCTTCCTGCTGTGCAGTGGCGAGTTCCTGGACATTGATAGGGGGCTGTTGACGTTGTCGTAGACGCCTGCCAAGCATATCCCAGACGTGATCGATTGGTGAAAGGTCTGGACTTAGTGCTGGCCAAGGCAGTGTAGTGATGTTCTGCTCTGAAGTAATCTCTTAAAGTGATTCTGTTGTACACCTTGGTATACAAATATTGAAAAATAGACAAAAAACAGCGAGAGTTGACAGAAGTATTGATAAATTACGAGGGACGTTCTTAATGTTACTTAACAGTGGCATTCATCCCAATGGTCTTACACCTCTAACTGGTTATAAAATGTACATGACCTTAGTTATTCCTATGGCTCTTTTTGGCTCAGAAATTTGGAACAATATGTCTGCTGAAGAAATTAGTAAACTTGAGAACACACATCGGCTCTGCATTAAAACACTCCAAAGTTTACCCATAAATGCTAAAACAGACGCGGTTCTTAGCCTTTTAGGGCCTATGCCATTATTAAATTTAATAGATCAGCAGAAATTGAGGTTTCTGAGAAATATTTGTGATGTGAGCTGCACAAAAAACATGTAAGAAACTATTTCTATATAGATGACTCTACCTCATCTTCAATGATGGTAGTAACTCAGTAAGAGGGTTCTCAGCAGATATTTACACAATTTTGGATAAATATGTCCTAGAAAATTATTTTATTACTCTCTGTCGCGAAGCAGTCTTTCCTTCGAAGTGTGATTGGAAGCAAATTGTGAAGTTTTCTATTCAATCCTCCGACCAAAACGACAGGCAGATGAAAAAGTCTGAAAGCTTTGAGTTGGAACGATTTTATAGTTTTCATGAAAATTCTGGCAAATGTGTTCTCTGGCAGGTGTGTCAAAATTTCCCCAGGCGCACACCCCTTATCAAAATTATTGTAAAGTTGATCACTCCTGCTAGTGTGAATAGAATGTATAACTGCAGATTGTGTTCCGAAAACTACGAAGACACGTTGCAGCATGTACTTTCCGGATGCAGGATGTTAAATGAGGCACGTAACACGTTTTGGAACTCACTTTGTGATAAATTCGGTGTCCATGTGTATTTATATGTCGAGTCCTTAAGCCAAATAAACATAGCCCTGACACTCCTTGGAAAAGTTGACAGGGTGTTAGAATCTCTAATCTCCAAAAGTCCTTCCGATGTGTTGCTTTTCATACACTTTTGCCATCGCTCATTATACAAATATGTTTCTCTTGTTTGTCCAGACTTCATCTTCAGAAAACGACACTGACATTCAGTTCTTTAAGTGAAAGTCTGTGTTTACACGGATTCTCAACTTTCAAAAAATGTTCACATGCGATTGAAATAATATAATTGGGATGCAGAGAACCGAACTGATTTTTGTCCCACTTGTGGTATCAACCATTTTGGCCTACTGAATCGTAGCTCGTGGGTTGGGTATTTCGTCCTGCTAGTGGGAGAGGGAATGTGCTTCGGTGCTCTGTATATCCGGACATCAATTATTATTAACATCTGTATGTATATATATATGTAAATATGTGCGTATAGCCTTTGAGTTAGCTGCCCGACTGCCTCTCTCGTATTAAAGTCGGAAGTTGATGTTTGAGTTAATATTGATCCACCTTTACAGTATTAACTCACTTTATTTATCGATTTGTTGGTATATTGATTTATTGATTTATTTATTTATTTACGTATTTATATACTTATTCGGTCACCTTTAACCCTTTACCTAACGTGGAAAGCAGACGACACTTGCAAAAAAAATTCCTGAATAACTAATTTTTTTTCATTTTTTGTCTCAAAAACATAGGTTATGATCCCTCGTTGGAACGAGCTCGACGAGCTCGTTCCAACGAGGGGTCATAACCTATGTTTTTGAGACAAAAAATGAAAATATTTTGAAAATTAATTGGCGATTTTTGAGAATAGCGCTGGCCGGTTTTGGCCGTTACGCTGGGTAAAGGGTTAATATATTTTGTTCTTGTTCTTGTCAATTCACTATTCTGTTGTGTCATTTGTATTCGTTTATTGCCTTAATCTTGTTCTCTCCTGTAATCTGGAAGAAAAAAAAGAATACAAACAAATGTTAATGGCAATGAAATACATTCGTTTTTATGTGTTTTCATGCTCTTCTGTAAACACGAGTGTATTCATCTATTCGTTCGCCTGACCGCCCATCCGTCATTCAGACGATTGTGGATATATACTACTCAAAAAAGTAGGGGATATTTGATAAAAGTGAGATACACATTTTCATCAAAAAGACAGTTGAGGCATTGCACTGTGCCATCTGGTGAATGATTTCAGCGATAGTTGCGTGTTTGACAAGCACACATTCCACGCATTGAGCTGTAGAAGAATTTACCCTACCACATTCAGTTCAAGACCTGAATACCTTGTAAATCCTCCTCGGTTTGCGAGACAAGCGCGGATCCGACGTGGCATAATCTTCCCCAAACGTCCAATATCAGCTTGACTGATGTTATTCTGATGTTATTCCGTTCTTCCTGCAGTGCAGTGGCGAGTTCCTGGACATTGATAGGGGGCTGTTGACGTTGTCGTAGGCGCCTGCCAAGCATATCCCAGACGAGCTCGATTGGTGAATGGTATGGACTTAGTGCTGGCCAAGGCAGTGCAGTGATGTTCTACTCCGGGGGGAACTCTGTAGCGACATGGGTCCTGTGTGCTCTTGCATTGTCATCTTGGAAACTGAATCGACGGCCGTGACGTCGCGCAATGGCACCACATGAGCTGCTAGCATATTGGCACGGTGGTACTTGACACGGCCTTGAATGACATGTAATGCTGTTCTGCTTGTCATGGTTATGCTTCCCCTCACCGTAGCCGATCCACCACCTAAACGATCGTGCTGCCTAACGGTTATGTCATGGTATCGTTCGTTCCTCCGCCGCCACACTCTGTTTCGCCTGTCGTGGAAGTCGAGGGTGAACCTCGATTCATCGGAAAACATGACGTTGATCCACCGACGATTGTCCCAGCGCTGTCGTGCTCCACACCAATTACGCCTTGCTGTGATGTGACATTCAGTGAAACGTGGAATTATTCGAGGTCGTCGAGCGTACAAATTCCAGCTGTTTTTTTCTGATTTCGGATAGTCTGATAACTGATTCGCACATCTTTTGCTCGTTGCAACTGATGTCCATATTCTGAGGCACTTTGGTGGCGGTTACGTAATGCTTTGGTTCGTATGAAACGATCCTGGTTAGCAGTTGTCGCCCTTAGGCGACCTGACCGACGTCTGTCATTAATATTGCCTGTCTGACAGTAGCGTGACCACAACCTGCTAATCATCAATAAAAGAACGATGAGACTTCCAAAAAAGCCCGTCCAGTACAAATGAAAATTTCAAAACGTACCCCACAGATATTAACGCGGCGCTCGTGCGAAAAACCTACACGAAGTTTTCATGGGCCAGTGACATTCATGATCCATCATAAACTTGGTAACATATTGATATGTCCAATCACACGTATGCAATACCATTTTCCGAACATATCAACACTAGGTGTGTATATTCTCTACTTTTTTTTGAATAGTATATAATACATTGAACTGGCTACCCATATGCTCTCATGAAAAGTGTATCACATTTTTATTGTGAAACTGAAAATAAAGTATTTCAGTAAAGTAGGCCAAGTTTGACTTGGATATACTGGATTAATTACATCACCTTGTTCTCACTAATTGCCAATGACCGTTGGTAGTTTCCTGATACTTGGAGCCCAATCAAGAAATAAATTTTCCCGGACATTTCACTTGTCCTTTCGCACTTCGGGTTTTCATACCATTGTAGTGTAATAATATCCCGAGTTAACATTTTTTATTACTTTATTCAAGATAATGACTGGTTTTACGATTCATACAACTTGATCTCCACGATATAGCCATGGGTGCTGATGTGGCGTTAAGCACCAATAAGTAAATAATTAACACGGCCTTCCATTTAAACATAAGGGTGTGGGGATGGACGTAGAGATATATTGAGAGTGTGTACAATGTAAACAGACCCAACACTCTGTAAAAAATGAAACGTCAATTCAAGAGTCCCTTTTAAATTGTTGTCTGCGATCACATGGATTCGGGCGCAATATATTTGTTCCGCATCAATAATTGTCATGAAAATTCGTGAGCTGGACTATTTGCATTGAGTATGGGTGGAAATTATTCGACCGAAAATATCAAGGAACTTTATCTACTGTTTTGTCTTCACTGATAATCAGTGGCCTTTCGCTCACCAACATCAACGAATTGTTGAGCTATTATGACTGTTACGTTGGCGGCGGCTCGGTCATACTATTGAATTTTGTGTTTAGTTCATTATCTCAAATGTCCTGCGACCTGAGGGCTTTGATATTTCACATGTGGGTAGCAGGGGACCTCCCAAACAGTATTCTACCCGCAAACTAGGATTTGTTTCAATTTTAATCAAATGTTGGAGTAAAAACTTAGTTTTGTTAAAGGTGTGAGAATTTGCGTTTAGGTAAGATTGAAAACATGTTGTGTTGCTTTTACAACGCTATTTGATGTTTATTTATCTTCTTATGACCTTAAGAGGCAACTAAAAACTCCTCACGCTAGTGTTGTAAGAGGTTTTGTTAAGGTAGTTGTCCCAAAGTCAAGTACCCTCATGGCTTTAGCATTTAATTAGTGAATGTTCTTATGGCCTTTAGAGGCAACTAACACCTACAAAATTTAAGAATATTAATGTTTTTTTTACTTTGAAATTTCATTGTCCAGTGTTGTAAGAGTTTGTGTTGAGGTTTACTGTTATTTATATTTTTGCAGTCCACCCTTTCATTTTGATAGTAGGTCAGCATTTATATTTTGTACTTCAACCTAATTTCACAGAATAAGAGTTTTTATTTAGCTCAAGGACTACGCAGCGTTTGGCCGCCAGTCTTCTGATTACTCATTCCACATTACCCGGACTGTATGAAGCACGAATGTCGGTGGGCGGACGGGATTGAGCATGTCGCTAATTTGACGAAGCATACACTTAACATTCCATATCAGGTCAATTTAGACTGCCAAAAATGACGCATTTCAAACATAGAAAGACGAGAGTCCACAAAAGTACTGACATACTTTTTTACGAATGTAAGAAATCCCGATGGTAACTTGCAGTTTTGTTGTTGCACTCTATTTTGTAAATGGTGGAGAGGAGCGGTGTGTGCTGTACCAAACCCATTAACTGGTAGAGTGTTGGAAGCCCATATTTGGGCTTTATTTTTGAAGTGTCGGTTCCACAATTTAAAGGCTTCATATTCAGTGGATGTTCTGCATATCACATTTGATGTGAAATTATTTAGTCTGTGAGATTTACCTTGTTACAGTTTATGGGAGACTACCTATTGGCACTCTCCCATTAATTGTAACAAGGCAAAGATACGTGAACAAATTTTGACCAAACATAATTCAGCATTCTACCAGTTAATGCCTTCCGTTTTGGACACTATGCTGTCAAAGTGTTGTTTCGATCACCACGTAGTGCCCTCGTTATCGCTTGACATTGTTGGTTCCTTCAGCAACAGCATAGTGCCATCAGCGGAAAGCATTGGTCGGTAAGTATTTACAAAGACTATTTATTTTGTGCATAGTAATGTTTTCGTGGACTTTTTTGTCACCTTTTCTCCACACATACATCTCAGGCCTTCCTCTGTGATTCTTTGAGTCTTAAACGCTTTACTGTTGTCATTTTGTTTGTAAGCAACGACGACTGGATTCGATAAAGAAATATAGGAAAAGAGAAATCACTAAATCTTTGAAACAATGATTGGTGCTTTCTATGGGTGTTTTTTTTTATTATTATTAATTCATCCATCGAAGTGGGAATGACTTATAACGGTCATTAGCCTTTTCGTCTTCTTCAGACAAATCTCAGCCACAATTTTCAACCTACTAATGACATATGGCACAAACGTTTAACGGTTTTAAGGGTTTGATAGACGAGGCGGGTTTTCACTTTTCGACATTTATCCAGTTCCCAATTTACGCGTTTTTTATCTTTTAATATCAATGCCTCTATCAAGCCGCCTACTTTCAACTTTTGTAAATATCATCTCTGACAAAACCCATATCTAAAATGTAGTACCAGACCGGTACATTCACAACGTTTGACGTAAATGTCACAAAAAACTAAATCGCGTCCGATTTCCATGAAATTTTGGTGTATTATAGGGCTCGAAAATAAAAATGTATGTGGTTTTGGATTTGTTCATTTAACGCATTTGTTTGACGTTTTTTGTGTTATTTCAAATGTAGGCCTCATTTCTGGCATTTTTCAGTGAAATGCTAATTTTCTGAAACGCACTGCTCTGCATCAATAATATACACAGCTATGAAATTTCAAACACTATTATTTGCATGACAACTCTATTAACCCTTTTACCCAACGTAACGGCCAAAACCGGCCAGCGCTATACTCAAAAATCTGGAATTAATTTCATTATTTTTTCATTTTTTGTCTCAAAAACATAGGTTATGCCCCCTTGTTGGAACGAGCTCGTCGAGCTCGTTCCAACGAGGGGTCATAACTTATGTTTTTGAGACAAAAAATGAAAAAATGTAGTTATTCAAGAATTTTTTTTGCAAGTGTCGTCTGCTTTTCATGTTAGGTAAAGGATTAAATGCAACTGTCAGAATTTCAAATTTATACATTAGCCATAAAAGCGTCAGTTTTACGTCTTTTTCATAAACGTTTAATATCTGCCACCTTATTGAACACTATCTCTTGACATTTTGTAATTCACATCCAAACGAGAACTATATCTAAAAAGGGAATCAGTCTCTAGCCGACCACAAATTCGTCTGTGGGTCACGTTGTAGTGACGTTAGGTCGTCAACGTCGCAAAGATTGAACTCTGTTCGATTACGTGAACTTTTAGTTTTATTGTACGGCTCGAAAAAATGAAAAGGTAACTGGTTTTGGATTTTTTAAATTTAACTTCATTCTCAGAGTTTTAACGTCAATGTATATTTTTACACCCCACCCATTTTGTGAGCACACCTACAACTAAAACTACAACTGATACCCCCATAACATTTTACATAATACACATTGTCGGTCAACATTAAAAACTAAGATGAAATTCCCACCGACGGCCGGAAAACGTCAAAATGAAATTTCACCGCACGAAGTTGCATATCTATGGCATTATAGTACTCGTGGTCCCAAATGCTAAGATGAAAATGTTTCTTCGAGTCAGATACTTGAGACGAGGCATAAACAACGTAGGTCTATACCCTCCCATTTTGTGAAAACGTCTCAATTAAATTTCACGACATGAAGTTGAAATTCTACACCATTTTAGTACTGGTGGTCCCAAATAGTAAGTTGAAAACGTTCGACGTCAGATACCGGAGATATAACATAACAACGTCGGGGAGCTATACCATTCTATTTTGTCAGCAATTCGAGAATTCGAACACATACCGATGTATTATTTTGCAAACTCCAAGAGGAATTACTTGTAGTGATATGTTATCGCTTTTTCAACACAAATCCCGCTTTTTTATGTCGAATAGGAAAAGAGAGTCTGTGCATACGTATGGGCTTTCCATCGGGTACACGCGCGGTTTCTGCCATTCCAAAGGACGTGACCAAGTTCGGTAGAGTTCCTAGAATAAACGATGGAAACTTAGAGTGGCTGTTTCAAGTACTCTGGCGACAGTTTACTCTAAACGGACTGTACTGTATTCCCAGTACGAGATACCACGTGTTGAAGGCGATTAGTATTTTAAAGGGTGACAGACACCTTCTTCTCGGGCGAGCCATCGTTGGACGTTCTTCGTTGGTTGAATTCTGGAAATTAGCTTGCGATTTCAAAATAATTTAGTTAAGTCATCCCCCAAAGTTGGAATGACGAATTGGGATCGTGAGCCTTTTTTCTTTCTTTCTTTTTCGTCACTATAGAATTTAGGGTACTTTCCCTTACCCCCGCACTCATGAATTGTGGTACACTAATCAGAAATATGAATCGCTCTCCCGGACAACCTTTCCTTTTCCGAAATTCTATCCGCGATGAGAGCAAAGCGGATTTCCTTTTTTTTTTTTATATATTTCAATATTTTTAATATAAATGCCTGTATCAAAACCCTCTCTTTCAAACTTTGCATAATCCCATCTCCAGTAAATACCATATCTAAAAATGTGTTCACTCAAGAGAAATTATTAATTACTCATTTGACGTCATAGGGGAAATAAGTCGAAAAAATTCAGCTCCGATTTTCATAAAATGTTAGTACGTTGTAGAGCTCGAAAAAATAAGAGAGATCTGTATTTTGTTTCTAAATGTTCTGTCTTTTTGACGTTTTAAAGTCACTTCAGATTTTAGCATTGTCTTATAACTTATAACAAACGCTAATTTTGTGACACACATAGATCCATTCTGAAAGACACAGCTTTTAAACTTCACACATCTATTTCCGGTTATCTAAAGTTGATCCATCCGGTTTCACTTTTCAGAATTTCAACACTTCGTTGGAAGGAACCGGATTTTGGGCGTTTTAGCTCACCAACGAAGTTGTGTGAGCTTATGTCATGACCCGAGGCGCGTCGGCGTCGCCCAACGAAGTTGTGTGAGTTTATGTCATAACCCGAGACGCGTCGGCGTCGGCGTCGGCGTCAACACTTGTGTTAAAGTTATTGTACCAGTCCACTTTGACTTTCAGCCCTGTTGCTATGCACCGCATACTGTGTTTCTATGGCTTACAATTAATTACCCACAGACCCTTTAGCAGTGATATTTTATTGATTTTTAGTGTTTTTGCAATGTTAGACTTTTTTGTCAGTGTGGATTTAGAAAATTTCTGACCTGTTTTGCTGTACATGGGTGGAGGCTACGACCGCTATGCTGTGGCTTTCATATTTCATATATGTATTAAATGCATTAATATAACATGACATTAACCCTTGGCCGGACAGTTTTTGGAGATGCTGGACTTTTTTAATGCAATGTTAGACTTTTTTGACAGTATGGATTTAGAAAATTTCTGACCTGTTTTGCTGTATATGAGTGGGGGCTACCACCGGTATGCTGTGGCTTTCATATTTCATATATGTGTTAAATGCATCAAGATAAGATGACATTAACCCTTGGCCGGAAATTTTGCGGAGATTATGGACTTTTTTAATGCAATGTTAGACTTTTTTGTCAGTGTGGACTTATTTCTGACCTGTTTTGTTATGCATGTACATGACCGGACATTTTGTGCAGATTTGTAACAAGCCTAGATTTATTGCATGCCATGTGTTGGTGAGCTAATGGGAATAGACACACCCCTCTTGTTTTAAAAAATTCCAATTAAGAGCTCATTTTAATTCTCATTTTCCGGGTCTATGAAAAAATCTCCAGAAACATATGACGATTTTTAACTTTCGGCATGTTAGACCACACACCCCCTTTCCCAATTTTTTTTTCTCCATTTTTGACTGTTTTTTTTCAATCTAATGACTGATTGAATGATTGTTGCAAATCTGTAAAAAATGATAGAAGCAACATTTATATGGATGTACCTGCCCCAAAAAGTCTATAAAATTCTTAAAAGAATGAAAGGGGAAAACAATTTAGACCACGGAAAAATGAGTTCGGACCACTCCAACCACCCACCCACCCCATTATACGTCCAAGGAAAAAACATATTTGCCCCACACTCCCATGTGTCTTTCTGAAATATTGGAATATTGGAAATACAATCTCCGCAAAAGCATATCTAAAAATATCTTGCAGTTCTACGAATTTGTCAACTGTTTTACCCGACCGCTCAGGTTACGTCACAGGTGGTCAGATGGCGAAAAATTAAAATGCGTCGGATTTTTCTCAAGTTTTAGTATGTTGTAGAACTACAAAAACAAATAAGAGATAGCTGGGGTTGTTTTGGGGTTTTTTTTGTTTTTTTTTTGTTTTTCGATTTAACGCCATTTTGACGTCACTTTGAAGGTTAGCTTATTTTCTGCTTTCTTAATTAAAAACCCTACGTTCTGGAGGCCATTTTTTCCCTGTTAATACAGGATACACCCATGAAACTTTCTACACTCATTTGTGATCATATTAAGTTGTTAATGGTACTTTTTTTCATTTCATGTTGACAAACCCGATGCCAGCCATGCAAATTGTACTTTTTATAACTTATATTTTCATCCTCATTTTGAGTCTTAGCCTTTCGCATTTTCGGGAATATAATCTCATAATCTCCGCAAAAAATTATATCTTAACATGTGGAGCCGTCCTAGGAAATATTATTAGTTATCCTTGTGTTTTCCAGGGTGTATGGGAATTTACACCGGTTTGGGAACTCATACACCCTGAAGCGAAGGCGAAGGGTGTATGAGTTCCCAAACCGGTGTAAATTCCTATACACCCTGGAGAACACAAGGATAACAGATTTATTTCCAAGAATTTTGGTGTACTAATACTTTAACCTACATTGTGGGCAAAAACTGATAGAACAGTTGTACTTTGTAAATTTCTTAACAAAACCAGACAAATATGGATGTCATCGGAACTGGCTCAATGAGCCAGTTCCAATGACATCCATATCTGTAATATTTTATTGCACATAAATATTAAATTTCCTGTATTTTTATTTTTGTTCTAACATAATCGAGCAGAGGGTATGAATTAATAATTAAAAATGGGTACTTTTTTAGCCATATAGCTTGCTCTTGTATATTCTTATTTTTACACCGTAAACAAGCCACTGTGGATTGCAAGTTACACCGTATCTCTCAGCCAACCAAAATGCAGTATTTTGTTTCATTTGGAAATAACAATCATTACACCCGAACACTGAGCTGACGTCATAGGGGGGGGGGGGGGGGGGGGGGGGTCATATGGTCATAAAAATAAAAAGCGTAAAATCTTTCTGAAATTTAGGCATCTTGTAGAGCTAAAACAATTGGAGATAGTTGGGGGGTCCGTTTTTCGATTTAATTCAATTTTGACGTTTTACGTCACTTGGAGGTCAAGCCTATTTTCTCTATTCCTAATTAAAAGACCTACGTTTTAGAGTCCATTTGCGCCCTAGTAATACATGACACACTTACGAAACTTACCTCACTTATTTGTGATCATATTATGTTTTAACCCTCATTTTTAGCCCGACTGTTTAAAGTCAGGGCTATAGCCATCACTTCCGTTCGCCCGTCCTTCCGTTTGTCCGTCTGTTAACATTTAGAGTTTGGTTAAAGTTTGTGGTTAAAGTTTTTTTCCTGAAGGCTAAGGTTTTTTTTCTTTTTAATTAATATTAATTACTATTGATTGTATCATTCTCATTATGTTTAATGTCATTTGGGGAAATATTTAACTCTTTTTTACAGTCAATTTAACTTAGCACTTCCAGATTAAAGTTTTTGGTTAACGTTTTTTTGTTGGTTTGCAAAGTAACACCTTTAATTCTTCAAACAGTTTAGTGGAATGTCACTGTTTCTCATTTGGGACAATGTCTACTGTCTATTAAAGCTTTCTACAGTCATTTTTAGCTGGACTGTTTAAAGATAGGGCTATAGTCATGACTTTTGTCCGACCGTCCGTCCGTCCGTCCGTCTGTCTGTCTGTCCGTCTGTTATGTTAACATTTAGAGTTTTGCTTAAAATTTGTAGTTAAAGTTTTTTACTTAATGTTAAAGTTTTTTTTTGATTTTTTTAATTAATATTAATTACTATTGATTGTATCATTCTCATTATGTTTCATGTTATTTAAGGAAATATTTAACTCTTTTTTTTGCAGTCAAGTTAACTTAGAACTTCCAGGTTAAAGTTTTTGGTTAAAGGTTTTTGTTTTCAAAGTTACACCTCTAAATCTTCAAACAGTTTAGTGGAATGTCATTGATTCGTATTTGGGACAATGCCTACTGTCTCCTGAAGCTTTCTGCAGTGATTTTAATTAATTTTTCCATGACTTTAACCCCTTTTAAACATGTTTTCAGACTAAGTTTCTGTGTATTTGAAATTAGACTTTTACCACTTACCTTATTACTTTAATTCTTGCATGCTCAATACAACTTAATGATTGAATTTACATCAATGATTACTTTTATCGGTTTTAGGAAATATTTAACCCTTTTTGGAAGTCAATTCTACTTAGTATTCCCAGCTTAAAGTTTTGCTTTTCAAGGTTGTACCTTTAATTCCTCAAACACTTTCTTACAACGTCTATGTTTTGCATTTGGAAAAGGTCTACTAAACATGTACACAGTGGTTTCAAATAATATTGGCATTAATTTAAACTTTTTCAAAACGGTTTTCGATCTTAGATTTTTTAAAGTTGAAATTAGACTTCTACCACATATCTTGTTACTTTTTATCCCCCCCCCCCCCACCCCCCACAAAGGAGGGATATAGCGTAGAGCTCAGTCCGTCTCTCTGTTTGTTCGTCCATCCAAACTTTGTTTATGGCATAACTTGAACAACAGTAAACAGATTTCAATTCTTTTTGGTTTATGTCTCTGAAGCAACAACGTCTACATCAAGTAACCAAATATCCATTTTTTTGTATATAACTCTTTGCGAACAATATCTACCTCACGTTCGATGACCACCATTACCCAATGAAAATTGTCGGAGTTATTGCCCTGACCGCCCAATTAGGCATTTTTTTCTTCGCTCCAAAATGCATTTTTGAGAATTTAGAGTGACTACATGCGGAAAAAATTACTCCTATAAACTCTCTTCTTCTTCCCCGGGTGCCAATTAGGTAACTTGGGGGGTTCAAAATGCATTTTGAATGATTTAGAGTGTGTACATGCGTCAGAAAATTTACTCCTATCACCCCCATCTCCTCTCCCGGGTCAATTAGGCATTTGTTTCTCAGCTCAAACATGCATTTTGAAGGATTTAGAGTGACATGCAGAACAAAAATTGACTCCTATGACTCCACACTCCTCCCCATCCCGCACTCCCTTCGCCTGCCCGGTCAGTTTGGCCTCAATTGTTTTTCCTCCAACATGTGTTCGGCCGGATTTAGAGTGATTTTATGTGGGGAAAAATCCACTTATGCTCCTCCTCCCTAATTGGGGGTGCTGGGGGATTAGCAGGCCTGTTGTTGTTCTTGCATGATCAATACAACTTTATCAATTGCATTTGCAGACATGATTTCTCTTACTTGTATGCAGCTTTTTTCATTACCTGAGCTACTCTGCTTGAAATATATAGAAATGCCTTCAGCAGCATACTTTTGTTTTACAAAAAAAAAATAGATGGAAAGGAAAAGGAAGTGAGGGACTTTGATGTTGTCTCCAAAACTCCAGGGGAGATGGGTAGAAGCAGTACACCCCTCCCTCCTCCCCATGTTATCCAGAAGATAAATCCCGTTCCAATTATACGATTCTCTTTAAATTTGATATTACTTTTTTCAACAAGAAAGCACAGGTGCAATTCGAATTTGAAGTATAGTCTTCTAAATTAAAATTTAAATCATATATTTAAAGTTAAAAATTCCAACTTATATTGACTGCAGTTTTCTTCCCTAATCAACAGAGCTATGCAGCTGATGATCTAACAATAAATTTTGTTGTCATTTTCAGAAAACACCAAATTTTATACTTTCTTTTAGAAAGATGAAAAAAGCAGAACATTTTTCTTGTCACTTTTTTTACCAAAATTATTTTTCAGTAGTATTATAACAGAAGATTTTAGAAAGAGAATGTTTTATGTTCTGCATCTTAATCCTTTACCTAACACAAGTTGAAGCCAACAGTACAAATTATTTTTTCTAAAATATCAGATATTTTTCATTTTTTACTTCTAACCATTGCTCATTAGTCCTTATTAGAACAAGCTTGTCAAGCTTGCTCCATTAATAGGTTATGAAGTATGTTTTGAGATAAAAAAAAATGAAAAAAATAAAATTTGAAAAGCAATTTCTGTATATCACGAGTGCATATATAACGGATTCGTTAGGTAAATGGTTAACAAGAAATAGCGCAGACTATTTTCTGTCTAAGCAGTGCCATTGCTGGGACGGTCGGGCTCTATGCGCGACTTCATTCTAGTTCATTTTAATTAACACACCCTATGCCATCGATGCCAATTTCACCTTTTGTTCTATACCTTTATTTTCCACCTCATTTTCAGCCTTAGCCTTTCGAATTTTCGGGAATATAATCTCCGTATAAAATCATATCCTCGGAAATTCTCAACCATTATACTGGAACACTGAGGTGGCGATATAGAGGGTCATAATATGGTCAAAAATTAAAATGCGACGGATTTTGTAAAAACGTTAGTATGACGTAGAACTCAAAACATTAAGAGGTAGCGATTTTTTCAGTTAGCTGCCATTTTGACGTCACTTTAAAGTTTAGTCTATTCATGGCATAAAAATGAGCGAGGGGTTACGCTTTATTGAACACCTTGGTACGTAAAGACGACGACAGACCCCCCCCCCCCCCCGCCCCCCTTCCCCCTCCCCGCATTGTTGGGCGCGTTGGCGCTGGGCGTGCATCGTTTGATGACTTCCGCAAATTACGTTTTGAGATTTCAAAAACAACTAGTTAGTCTAATTGCGTCTATCAACCTTCAAGAACAGTAACTCGAAAACGGAATTAGACATTTCAGACTGCTGGCTGTTGTCTACTTGGTCCGCTTTGGTAGGTAGATCGGTCAAATAAATATTAAAAAATACAGCTAGGCGTATGTACAATACACCCATTCACACCAGATAGCAAGTAAAGTTCAAATTTTGGTCCTCTCTTGTAAGAAACATCACTAACGCATAGAGCTTAAATAATTATTCCCGTCCTAACTCCAAGTGCGACAAACACAACTTGAGCCGATTCTATCAGCCGTCAAAACCCTCTGGTATCTCTTCTTCCGACACTTGATCTTTTGATCCACCTAGCCCCTGGAATCATAAACGAACTCTCAGATATTCCTAGAATTTTCGTCGCACTGATGCCAAACAGACTTAACATTTATTTTACAAGAATGGCAGGAAGACAGCCTTTCAGGCCATGCCATTTTCATGCTGCAAACTAGTTCATGTTTTTCTAATTTGTAATGTTATATTGTTGTTAATGTACAGGTATACTGCAGAAGAAAGATATATCTGTATAACGATCTTTCTTCAGTGAATCAATAGTCTACCTCCAAACACCCGGAGCGCAATCAGCGACATTTTTAATGTTAAAAAATTACATGTTTTGCCATCTTTCCATCAATTACGCTACAAATACATGCTAGTGATGTGATATAGAGATAGGGGAAAAAATTTATCGCACCCTATTTTTCTGAAATTTTAGTATATAGCACACTTGCAAAAATAATAGTCGACCAGAGGCTGTTTCCGCGAATTATGACGTCGGGTATATTGAAGACACCTGCGATCAGGGCATGCTTGTGATACACCCAGTTGGAAGTCTGCAGGCGTTACAGAATGGAAATATCACAATAAGGAGGTATGCTGCAGTGCAGATGCAATTCCCGATTCTATCCACTGGAATCACAGTGCGTCACGATATCATCAACTTGGTCGACAGAGCACTTCTGAAGCTTCAATCTCCCATCCTCAAATCTTGACTCCTGTCACATCTAACACTGTGTAATAGACGTGGTTTTCCCCCGGCCACAGAGTTCCAAACAATGAATCCACGAGTGCGATAAATACTTGGAACGTACCTCCTTTTCAAATCTGTAACGTGTTTCGATAGAATGATCCATATATGATATAAAAATCTTCATTAATTAGTTGGCGACGATCTGGGTATCTTTGTATAGAAGTTGGCGAGTTGTAAGTTTAAGACAGTTTTGGAAAAACTGTTCAACTCGAACTGCTCGACCATGTACAAAGGTTCGAGCGGTTAGAGTTGACTAGTTGATCAAATAGACAGACATAACGCAAAATAAGCTGGTGACAGGTTAGTAGTGAGTGGAAAAGTCGTAGCATCGAGAATAAAGCTAGAACGAATCTCCCCTGGTTTTCCACGCGAATCACGGTACTCTCGTCATTTGACAAAGCGGCGAGAATGTCGGGTCGCGATTGTAAAACAAATTCGGAAACTTTCAGGTAGCTGCGATTAGTGGTATGAACACAGTTGGTGTTTGTCTGACAGTGCTATTTCTTCAATTTTAATGTCAAATCGGCCAATTTACAATATTTTTGCCATTATCCCATCCAGGTATTAAAAGCAGTGTCAGGACCCATTGGCCACAGGTTTGAAGATGCAAGTTTGATTTAGTCCCATCCCTGTATCCTTAGCACTGGATTATAAGTCCTAAGTAGGACTTTCCTGGAGAGGAGGGAGCAGTCAGTGTACATCCCCGCGCCATTTCGTAAGAGCTCTCAAGAAATCGAGAGATTCACCCATTCTGCTTGTTTTGTAGGCAGCGGTTCCCACAGAGCACATGTACAGTTTCTGGGCTTCTGAATGCTTTGATTGCGTTTGGCGAAGTCAAAAATTAAAGTTGGTAATCCGGTAAATATACCACCGTATAACTAATTTTCGTAGGCAAATTAAATTAGCAGACCGCTTTAGAAACCCCCAGCTGTCGGAAACTTCCCTTTATAGAATCATCTGGTTGGTCACCGCCAGACAGTGAAGTAAATCCCTGAAATTATTGAGGCTAACATAGGAATGGAATCTACCAAAAAGCGTTCAGCTAACTTTAGCATGAACAGTTTACTCTCCGAAAACAAAAAATAAAAGCTGTGAAATGTCAAAACTCACGAAACTTCCAAAAAATAAGAAATCAGTGGTGATATAAGTCAGTGCTGGAAAGGTGGAGTAGTTGATAGTAGAAGGGGATCTAAGCGAAACCTTGTGGTCGCGGGAAGTAGTATAGTACTGGGGCTAGACAGATTGTTTGTGGTCCCGATAATCCGAACTAACCAGTGTTTCCCGGGGGTCAATATGAACGATATAAGGGGTAAAGTGGATGGTATTGTTAATGGCTCAGGGGCAGATACAGTGGTTGTGGTGTATGTGGATACAGACAATATCAGGGAAGGAGTTTACTCTAGCTTATGGATACATACAGGGACTTGATTTCCAAGTTATATAGCAGGAATGCAACTGCAGTAGTGTCGGGGCTTCTTCCGGTAATGAGTGGAGGGAGTAAACGGAATTCTGGAATTATTGGGGTAAACGTGGAATTTAGCGAAACACTGCATGGACCAAGAGATACTCGTTATTGACAATTGGGGGACATTCAGGGGTAAGTGGCAGTTAGGAGAGCCTTTTTGGCATAAGGTAGGGTGGATGGGAAAAGTTCGGATGCAAAAGCAAGATGGTGAGAGCAAATGCAAAAGAAAAATATGGGGCCCACAAAGGGATGAGAATAACTCCCCATAGAATTCACATGTTTTCAAAATAGGATACAACATTCAGGGTCTCTGCAGAAAAGTGAGCGAAATCACGACCTTGGTGGAGGACGAGAACCTTGATTTGATAGGCCCAAGCGAGACGTGGATTAGGCAGGGTGAAAGGACTGACCAGATCAAGTGGTATGTGTAGATTGGGGTGAGGCGATCAGGAGGCCAGAAAAGGGCAGGGGTTGTAGGTATGTATATCGAAGAGGAATTACGCCCAGTGAGAATAACAGACCTATCAAAAGTAAATACAACAGATCAAGTAGAAAGCGAAATAATACGAAAAGTAATCAAGATGAAAAACAGAAGTGTCACAGCTGGGATTGTATATTTAGCAGTTGAAAAGCAAGGCTGAGTGGAATGATGGAATATATACGACACTCAGGTCCAATGGTACAGAACTGGACAATTTTTATTGGCGGGGGAAGGGGTGGGTGGGTGGGTGGGGGGGGGGTCGATGTTGTATTAATTGGAGATTTTAATGAGCCCATTGGGGCGGAGTGGACGCTATAGTG
Organism: Pictodentalium vernedei; assembly: GCA_031216915.1. Classification (NCBI taxonomy): domain Eukaryota; kingdom Metazoa; phylum Mollusca; class Scaphopoda; order Dentaliida; family Dentaliidae; genus Pictodentalium; species Pictodentalium vernedei. Next base: position 584,452,465 of record CM062296.1, read on the forward strand.
GGTGGGGACAAGCAAATCAACGTTAATGGGGGGAAGTTTACCTTGGAAAGAGGTTTTATACATGGACACAGACGGCGAAGTAAATTCTAAATTAAATAGTGATCACAACTTGATAATAGTATAGGCTAAGGGCAATAGAATAGCAAATCTAAGGGCAGCCTTTAAGGACATTTGGAAGCTGGGAAAAGATGCAGACTGGGGGTACTATGAGGAGAATATTAAATCGAAGCTACAAAAAGTGTCAATCTGAGATAACGTTCAGGAGGTGGCGGACTCAATAGTGTGAAGTACAAAAGAAGATAGGAGGGAAAGAATTGGGAGAATTAGAGTGACGATAAATGGACTAGGATACAGAACACATAACGAGCTCAAACAAGCAATAAAAGAAAGAAAGACAAAATGTCCTGCATTTGGAAGGTGTAAAAAATTTAAGGGGTAAATGATGCAGTCACTAAAAGTGCCAAAGATGTATATGGGGAGGCAAGAACAAAGGATACTAGATTTTTCGATTTCAAGACATCGAGAGATTCACCTATTCCGCTTCTTTTTTTAGGCAGCGGCGAAATAAGATTGCATATAGAGCTGGTAGGTTCTTAGGCTATATTAAGTGCATAGCCGATAGAAAACTCCCCACAGTGTCTAACAATTCTTTCGGCAACACTCTTTCACATTGGCGTGAATGCTGTATGGTTAATGTCCAAGTTAGGGCTAAATAGCAAACCTGTTGAACAGATCGTGTATACTTAATAATAACAACATGTTTGTTCTTGAAGTTCGCCCAAACTCGGCCATATTATTAGAAAGTACCGAAACCAAGCATGGGACCCCCCCCCCCCCCGCACTGCACATACGCTCTCCCGACGTTCAAAAACGCGAAATTGGTATCGCTCTCTGTGTGAAACCACGCCGTAGCTATTTGTGAAGAATGAGTGAAAATTTCATGGAAATCGGCCTAGAATTGGCTGAGATATAGCGTTTTGATGAGTAGAGGTAATTGTTTGAATTTGGTCCTGTTCTAACGCTGGGTGTATGTCTGGGGTTGTGGCACTGCCCCCCCCCCCCCCCCGAGGTAGTTCCACTTGAATCGCTTTGATTCACAGTCACTGGTGGAGAGATGCTGGTGACAGAAAGATGCATTGTGTACACTGGCGCCAAATGGACCCCGCTAAGCTGGTAACTGTTAGATGATTGCCAAAAATAAAAAGTGGAAAGAAATCGCGTATGGGTTAATGGCGAAAATGCGGCAATTTGGCTAATTTGACATTAACATTGAGCAGACAGCAGTGTCGCTCCTACGTCCACTGTGTCCAGACCACCGAAGGTAGCCACACGAAATTTTCAGAAGTTGTTCTACTTTCCCTGCTCGACAGGTTAGTGTCTTTATCGAGTGGCGTGAATGCGTGAGAACAACGTGAATCGCGCGGAAACCGAGGGGACGATTCGTTCCTACTCAATTTTCAATGCAGCAGCATCATTATAGCAATATTGTGTTGCACACATTTATGAATTCTGTTACAATAAAAACCATAAAAGAGGGTTAATGGATATTTTGAAAAGTGCAGTTTTACAGGAAGTACTCTCTATCAAATAAGAAAAACAGCATCTGGAGAATGCTGGTCAGCTACTAATGATATTATACAAATAAATAAACCCAAACACTTGTCGTCAATCACAGCTTGACAGTTACTGATAACAAGCTTGTATATTTTAACTGACATTAGCAAAGTAAACCACTTTTATAAAGAATTTGCGGGTAGTCCAATTCTAGGCCCGAAAACTGTATGAAGAGTAAAACTTTGAATAAAACATATAACTGCAAAATTGTTCTAGGATGTACGCGCTATCTCCTCGTGGGAAAAACTTCGAGAAAATATGTCTCCAGTGCTGAGAAATCGCACGTGAAAGTTGGCGAAAACAACAATTATTCCGACAGTACCCTTATGGGAACTCCCAAATCTGGCAAGGGTTAAACCTTTAATAATAACATATAAAACAAAAGTTGTCATACTTTGACTGCTGCATGCTGCCATAGAAGACATTCAGCGCTCAATCAATTATAAATGGAGTAAATTGACACTTAAACTTACCAAATTCTAAAAAAAATGGAGTTTTCTTGGACGGTACCTACTTTTAGGCAACCAGAATGGCATAGGGTTAAACATTACAACCGAACTTACAACAGCAAATATGCTCGGTAGGCAATTGTGAATATGGACACGTAAATCATTTTTCGATATTCCATTCTAAAGTGGAAGAAAACTGAACTCAAAATGAGCGAATTTTAGGTCGACTTTTAGGGTACTCTGATTCAAGCCCCGAAAACTAGGTGAAGGTTAAAACTTAGAATAAAACATATCACAGCAAAACTGATTTTGGATGAACGCCCTATCTTCTCATGGGAAATGGTTTGAGAAAATATGTCTCCAGTGTTGAGAAATCGCCTGTGAAAATTGGCGAAAACAACAATTATTCCGACAGTACCCTAAAGGGAACTCTCAAATCTTTAAGGGTTAAACTCAGGGTTAAATTCTGTTGCAAAAAAATCAGTAAAAGAGGGTTAACCGACTGTGCTCTTTCACACTGGCATGAATGTGGTATGGTTTATGTCGAAGTCAGGGCAGGCAGGCTGGTGGGTATACAGTTTTTTTCGGGAAGGCAGGCAGGTATTTTTAACAACTCTTCCAACTTTTTAACAACTCTTTCAATAAAAATCAGTAAAAGAGGGTTAACCGACTGTGCTCTTTCACACTGGCATGAATGTGGTATGGTTTATGTCGAAGTCAGGGCAGGCAGGCTGGTGGGTATACAGTTTTTTTCGGGAAGGCAGGCAGGTATTTTAACAACTCTTCCAACTGTACTCTCACACAGGCATGACAGGTGAATGGTTAAACTCGAAGTCAGGGTCTGCTTGCTGTCAGGCAGGTAGGTAGACAGACAGACAGACTGATAAACTGCATTTCATATCATTCAAGCCATAACAGATCTACACAGACATTGACCCGACAGATAGTTTGGACATAGAAACTAAATTTCAAATTTTGGATCGTTGTATCATTGACATTAGGAAATTTATGCTGGTAAACAAATTAAAATTGAATGACGAGAAAACAGAACTCATAGTGTTTACATCTAGGTATAAACCCGCCCCAGATACACTACCCTGCCTTAAAGTAGGCGACAAGGTAATAAACCCATCTACAACTGTTAGGAACCTTGGCGTTTATTTTGACAATCATTTGACCATGGCGCCTCATATTTCAAAAATCTGTCAGTCAGCTAATTTACATATTCGAAAAATTGGTCGAGCGAGGAAAATCTTAACGAAAAATGCCTCAGAATGCCTTGTGCATGCATTTATATCATCACGACTCGATTACTGCAACTCACTCCTCTATGGTATTACCAGTAAACAGATTAACAGATTACAAGTCATACAAAATACGGCAGCTCGCATCGTTACTTTAACAAAGAAAAGGGACCACATTTCTCACAAATTAAAAACATTACACTGGCTCCCCATTAAGGCTAGAATAGAGTTTAAAATTCTCCTTTTCACTTACAAATCATGCCTGAATCAAGCTCCAGAGTATATTTCCAAGCTAGTTGAAACTTACAGACCCAAACGCCTCCTTCGTTCAGCAGGTCAGACCCTTTTGAAGGAAAAATCGTATACTTTGTCAACATACGGAGGCCGTTGTTACAGCATTAGTGGTCCTAAACTTTTTAACAGCTTACCTGAATCCGTCAAGTCTGCCCCTTCCATTAACTCCTTCAAATCCAAATTGAAAACATTACTTTTTGAAAAATATTTTTAAAGAACACATGGGGGAAGGACTGTATACTTAAATTTTTATTCCTACTAATATCTTTGTAAAGCGCCTTGGAACTCTTTCAAAATTGTGATACGTGCGCTATATAAGTGTATATATTATTATTATAATTGCTGGAAAATCCATATCTACTTCTCTGAAACCTACATACAGGGTTAAGTTAGAAATCAACAGCATCACAAACCACACATACAGGGTTAAGTTAGAAATCAACAGCTCCACAGCAATATTGCTTAGGAAATAGTGCGAGCACACATTTAGCAATTCTGTTACAATAAAAATCAGGAAAAGAGGGTTAACTTACTGTTCTCTTTCACACTGGCATTGAATGTTGTATGGTTAATGCCGCAGGCAGGCATGCGGGCGGGTGGGCGGGCGGGCGGGCGGGCGGGCGGGCGGGCGGGCGGGCGGGCTTTTGGGCGGGCGGGCGGGCAGGCAGGCAGGCAGGCAGGCAGGCAGGCAGGCAGGCAGGCAGGCAGGCAGGCAGGCAGGCAAGCAGGCAGGCATTTCTAACTCTTCCGACTGCACTCTTTCACACAGGCATGACAGGGGAATGGTTAAAATGGAAGTCAGGGCGGGCTTGCTGTCAAGCAGGTAGGTAGGCAGACAGACTGACAAACTGCATTTCATAATATTCCAGCCATAATTGCTGAAAATCCATATCTACTTCTCTGAAACCACGTGCACAGGGTTAAGTCTAAAATCTAGAGCATCATAGCAATACTGCTTAGGAAATAGTGTCACCACACATTTATCAATTCTGTTGCAATAAAAAATCAGCAAAAGAGGATTAACAGGCTGTTCTCTTTAACTCTGGCATGACTGTTTGATGGTCAGGGCAGGCGAGCATTTCTGACTACTCTTCTGACTCCACCCTTTCACACAGAAATGACTTGTGAATGGTTAAAATCGAATTCAGGGCGTGCTTGCTGTCAGGCAGGTGGGTAGGCATACACACTGACAGACCGTATTTCATATTATTTCAGCCATATTTGCTGGAAATTCATGTCTACTTCTCTGTAACCAAGCGTGCAGGGTTAAGTTAGAAATCAACAGCATTATAGCAATATTACTTTGTTGAAATAAAAATCAGAAAAAGAGGGTTAATGAATATTTTGAAAAGTGCAGTTTTTCAGGCGTACTCTCTATGAAATAGGAAAAACAGCATCTGGAGAATGCTGGTCAGTTAAAATCATACTACACAAATAAATAAAACCAAACATCTGTGGTCAATCACAGCTTGACACTTACTGGTAGCAAGCTTGAGGAATTTTATAACATATAATAGCAGCAAAGTGAAACACTTTTGAAAAGAATTTGAGGGTACTCCAATTCAAGGCCCGAAAACTGGGTGAATAGTAAAACTTTGAATAAAACATATCACAGCAAAATTGTTCTAGTATGTACGCCCTAGCTTCTCATGGAAAACACTTTGAGAAAATATGTCTCCAGTGTTGAGAAATCGCATGTGAAAATTGGCGAAAACAACAATTATTCCGACAGTACCCTTATGGGAGCTCCCAAATATCTTAAGGGTTAAACTTTTTATAATAACATATAGAACAAACGTCGTCATACTTTGACAGCTGCATGCAGCCACAGAAAACATTCAGCGCTCAATCAATTAGATGTGGAGTAAATTGACACTTAAACTTACCAAATTCTGAAAAAATGGAGTTTTCTTGGACGGTACCTACTTTTAGGCAACCAGAATGGTCATAGGGTTAAACTTTACAACCAAACTTACAACAGCGAATATGCTCGATGATTATTTGAAAATGCGGACATGCAAATCATCTTTCGATATTCCATTCCAAAGTGGAAGAAAAGTGAACTCAAACTGAGCGAATTTTAGGTAGACTTTTAGGGTACTCTGATTTAAGCTCCGAAAACTGGGTGAAGGTTAAAACTTTGAATAAAACATATAACAGCAAAATTGTTTCTGGATGGATGCCCAATCTTCGCATGGAACATGTTTTGAGAAAAGGTGGTTGCAGTGCTGAGAAATAGCATGTGAAAGTTGACCATTTTCGCCAAAAATGCATATTTGGAGGAAGTTTGTGGCAACACAGGGTCAAGGTGGGTAATATCGCTTATGTAGGCAGATGCAAATGGTAATGCTTCAAATATTATAAAAGTTTCAGCCCAATCGCCCAGAGCTTCTTTGAGAAATGGGGCAAAACGTGGCATTTTAACTACATTTCTCACAGCTTTGGCAGAAAACGAAAAACTTCAGAAATGCCATGACCCAGGTGAGAAACGTCGCATGATGCTCTACAGATGTGCCGAATTTCAGCGAAATCGTACAGACCGTTTTCTCGTAATCCGTCAGACAAGAATCGGCGAAATAAAAAGAAGAAGGAAATAAGAATAACAAAGAGATTCACCTATTAGAAATAGGTGAATCTAAATATACTCAAGTACAGAATAGGAGAGTGGGGAAGAGTAATCCCATTAAAGCAATAAGAAAAAAAAAAAAACAGGGGGGAGGGTCAAGTTCCAAAATATTCTGGAAATGGATAAACAAATCTAACAAAGGCACTATCACCTAGAGTAATAAGGTGGATGGGAAAAGTACTGATGACGGGACAGTATAGCTATAGAAATGATCAAACATTGAGAGAATGTAAATAGTAGAAGGTGTGGGAGAGGCTTCCCTCCAGAATGTACTGATGACATTTCCAACGAGTTATTAAAAAGAGGAGGCAATCCATTATATGAGTATCTTACAACTCTATTTAACATGGCAATCACAAGGCAAGAGGTCCCGACAGAGTGAAAGGAAAGCAGGGTAATGCTCGCACACAGAAAAAGGAGATAAGGAAGTTTTAGATAACTGTAGAGGGCTATCTGTTAGTAGCAATATTGCGAAGGTATTCTGCAAGGTTCTCTTTGGAAGGCCAGTTGATATTGTTGAAGAAGGAAGATTCCTGGGGTGAACTCCAGAATGGGTTCCGGAAAGGGAGACTAACCACTTGTTTAGTCTTTTCACAATAGACATAATCAACAAAAATCAATAAAAAAATGTTTATGGCATTTCTTGATGTACGACATGGGGGTAGCAATGTAGCTGAAACTTGAGAGCCTTATAACATCATAACGAAAGGGGTACAACGGAGATAGAACTTAAGCAGGGATGCATCCTGTGACCGAATCTGTTTGCATTGTACATAAAAGATGTAGGAGAAGAGTTTAATGCAATGATGTAAAAGTCGAAGAGACAAAAATCCCAGGGCTTTTCTTTGACGATAACACGGCTGTTTTAGCCGAGAGTGAAGAAGACTACAAAAACTGTTAACCATAGTTGGAAAATACGGGGATAAATGACGATTTGAGCTGAACGAAAACAAAAGCAAGGTAATACCTATCGGCCGTAGGGTATTCGAGTCGCTAAGATGGAGGGTGGGTAAATTCTCTATTGGTGAAGAGGAAAGCAAGGATATAACAGTGAGAAAAACGGGCGAATATGAATACTTGAGGGTGAATCTATGTGTTACAGGTGGAGGTAGGTATATACAGAAACCACACAGATAAACTTAAGACAAAGAGGAAAAGAATACGCAATCAGTTAAATCTACTTGAAAGAAATAGTCGTAGCAAGGTGTTCCAAGACAAAGGGAAAAGGAATACTCAGTCTGTTAAAACTTCTTGGAAGAAAATGCTTGGACGAGCTGTTCGTTATAAAACATATTTGGGAGAGAGTAGGATTGGCAAGTATAACATATGGAATAGATGTGATCCCTCCATACCGAATGGTGTATAGGAACTTCTAGAAAATGATGCGGATTACTGGATCAAGTAACGCAGCCTCATTGGAAGCGGACAGAGAGAGAGAGAGAGAGAGAGAGAGCGGGGGGGGGGGGGGGGGGGGCTCTGGTGGATGCCGGTCAAAGATAAAATAGATATGGAAATTTATGCTGCCTAAATTACCCGGTAAACCTCCCAAACAGCAGATGGTGTAATAACGTGTTTAACCACTTATGGAACTATAACATTCACACGGGATGGATAAGGCAGACGCGGGAGCTAATGGAGACTTGCTTTATAGAGCCTGAAGATCTAGAAGGGGGACTGAAGCAGGGGAGTAGCTTTATAAAGGAAAGTGTGCTCGGGGATTGTTATAGATACTGGCGAGCTGGAATTTGGATTGTACAAAACAAAAGAGCCAGAGGAGTACCTGGACGGATCGTTTATTTAATGGAGGGGTGTGTGTGTGTGTGGGGGAGGGGGGGGGGGTCATTGTTTGTTTAAAGTGGGATCCAAGTCACTGGACTAGAGATGGAGAATTGGGAAAGGCGAGGAAATAGTGTGCCAATGTGTAACCTGGAGCATTTTATTTCAGAATAAATATTTGCCTAATAGAACAAGAGTCTAGTAGTAGTAGTATCTTTATTGGCAGTATAATTTGATAACAAATATTGTACAAAAATAATACATATACTGCAGAAAAGAGCACAGCCATATTGGCTGTCTTCCTGCCATTCACCAAAAAAAGAAAAAAAGATATTAAGAAGAATATCAAGACAGCAAAGCTCAGAACACCTCAATAGAACCGTTCAATAATAATCATTGAGGCCGAAATATACACCTGGAACTTAATTAAGCACCCCCTCAAATGTTTCATGACAGGGAAGTTGCCATTACTGATTGTTATATTTTAATAATTCCTATGTCTTGCAGTGCATTTCATCTAGTGAAACATGATGTTTCTGGTTGATAGCGTACCCCAAACACACCCCCTCGTCCACGTGAAGGATTTTTCCCACGAAAATTTGTCACTTCTTTTATCAATAAGTGTTGACAAGGCAGCGAGGAGACTGTCAGAGGCACTAAGATGGCAAATCGTTGTCCTGCAGGCAACAGGCATGTGTTTAAAAGCTACTGGAAGGCAACTTGGCTATAGTCATGCTGTCGCCAGCAAACTTGTACGAAAACATCAACAAAACAACGATGTTAAGGGCCGACCAATGCCTGGACAACCCGAAAAGACCTCTCCTCGGGACAATCGGAGTCTGGCACGCCTCCTTAGGAGTGAACTCTTTGCTACAAGTGGGGTGTTGAAACGCCTTTGGCTCCCCAACAGGCGTTTGTGCAACAGAACTGTCCGAAACCGTCTCAAAGCACTGGGTATGAGGCCCAGAAGGGTCATTAGTCGCCCAGCTCCGATCAGCATCAAATACGAGGTTTGGGGTGGTGTATGGCACGACAACATTGGAACCTCTGGTTGTGGAGGAGAGTCCATTGGTCAGACGAGAGTAGGTTCCTGCTTCACGTCACAGATGATCGCACGAGCGCGTGGAGGCAAGGAAATAATACTTACGTGACCAGGAACATCAGACCTACTGTTCCCTGTGGTGGAGAATGTTCTGGCGATGCCTCTCGAATGATTATAAACTTGATATGGTGACTGTACGTGGGAATCCCAATGGTCGTCAGTACACCCGGGACATTCTCAATCCGGTTGTCGTGCCTCATTTTGACAACCACCCGTTGGCTACTCGCCCTGTATTTATGGACGACAATGTTGTGAAAGCATCCCTTCGGAACAACGACACTACCCAGGCCTGCAATGGGCCCCGATTAGAATCCCTTAGAACACATCTGGGACTTTCTCGGACGTCGTGTGCAAGCAAGGATTCGCCTGTACAGAATTTGGCCGATTTGGAAGTTGCATTGCGTGAGGGGAGGCAGCAGCTACCTCTGGACCGGATCAGACTGCAATCCGGGTACGGGGTGTATACACTCGCTACTAACGTCAAACACCGCTACTGTGTTTAGGAGACCACAAGTTACTTTTTGTCAGTAATTTTGCCAGTATTGTTTCATTGTGGATCGTCCCAGCACCATACTTGTCTGTGGAACATTTTTCCATCAAAAACATTAGTGATAGATATGTGTGTCAATAGACCATTCTTTCCGCAAACAATCACTTTTGGCCATGTGAAAGATAGCATGAAAGTAATGACAGTTTCTAATAACACAACTGCGAAAAAACAGGGGGTGCTCAAGTTCCAGGTGTATATTTTACATTGAAAGTTGAGAGTGATGAGATGAGATGAGATACCAGAAGAGAATATGGAAATTCTTGAACTTTTCGAACTCAAAATACAGATTTTGGCAGTGAGATGTTATCAGTAGCATGTCCCGCCAATCAGGCCCGATCGAGCCCTGCCTATCGAGACGTGAAGTTGAATCATTTCTCACAAGCAAGCATGTCAGAAGAGACAAAGTATTGAAATTTTTGGATTTTCGAACTCAGAATACATATTTTGGCAGTAAAATGCTCTCAAAAGGCAAGAAGAATTATCCATCACATGACCCGTTTACCAAGGCCCACTGAGCTTTGCCTATCAATTACATGTCTCGTCAAGCAGAGCCCAGTGAGCCCCGGCAAACAAGACATTCTTGGGTTTTTCTCAAAATACGAATGCTCGCAGTAAGATATTCACACAAGGCAAGAAGAATTATCCATCACATGCCCCGTCTACCAAGACAGGAAATTGATTCAATTATCATAAGGAGGATACTAGAAAGGACAAAGTATGAAAATTCTTAAACTTAAATATATAGTTTGACAGTAATGGCTTCCCACAATGCAAGCAGACTGGTCCATCGCATGTCGCGTCCACCAAGGCTCTCTGAGCCCTGCTTAACATCATGTTCAGGTCATATTCGTGAAACCGGAAACTCAGCGTTACCACGAAACACGAACTAGGTCAAAAAGAGCTACAGTCGGGGCACTCTGCACGCCCACGCAAGACATGCATTATGTTCGACTTCAGGAAATCATTGAATATCGCTATTTTAAACTGGGGTCTGCTGTAGTTTCGAATAATTGGTGGGATTTCATTCCAAAAGCGTGGAAAGGTGTATAACGAGAGATCGACGGATAATTTGGTTCTTGGTTCGGATGTTCATATTTTTCCACATTGTCTTGCCAAAATGCCTGAAGGATTATTGTATATTGTGAAAACGTTATCAAAAGATATAGGCAATGTTTTGTTAGACCAGTCATGCATAAATAAGAGGAGTTGGAGCTTGCGTAGGTCTTTGAATTTTAGAATCCCATTCTTTCGAAAGAGAGGATCTGTGTGAGAATTATAATTTTTCCTATTAACCCTTTACTTTCCATGAAAAGCAGACGACACTTGCAAAACAAATTCTTGAATAACTAATTTATTTTTTTCATTTTTTGTCTCAAAAACATAGGTTATGACCCCTCATTGGAACGAGCTCATTCCAACGAGGGGACATAACCTATGTTTATGAGACAAAAAATCAAAAACTACTGAAAATTAATTGGCAGTTTTTGAGAATAGCACTGGCAGGTTTTTGGCCGTTACGTTGGGTAAAGGGTTAATAATGCGAATGGCCCTTTTTTACAAATGGAAAATTCTGTTAGTAGACGAAGCATGGCCCCAAATATGAATGCCATAAAGTAAATGAGGATAGACCAGTGAAACATACAGGGGTTTTTAATGCTTTTGATGGAAGTATATTCTTGTCGCTGTTGATCGCGATGATGGCTCGGGTCATTTTGAGACAGACTATTGATATAAGGTGTCTAAAACCTAAGTTTTCGTCCATGTGGATACCTAAAAACTTCACCGTAGAATTATCTTGATGCTTTCCAATTGGTTCAATGTTCGTACCATTTATGGTTAAACATCTACCATCAATGTTATGTTAGTCATTATTAGGATGTAGCAAAATGCATTTGTTTTACTGGCATTAAGGACCAATCTATTAGCAGAGCACCATGTGTTGATACTTTGAAGTTCAATGATGGCCTCTCCAAAAAGATTACCTACATTATGATTTGACGAATGAGCTGTTGTATCATCAGCAAAGGATAATACTTTCAAATCTGACGAATTGGAAATGTCGTTCATGTATACTGAGTCAAAAAAGAAAGTACAACTAGAGAATTGTAATTTGTTGGACAAATTACGGGCTTTCCCAACTCTCCAATGTGAAAATGCAGACTGCATATGGCAAAGCAAAGTGTTTGAAATTAACCATTTCCAAAATGATAGACAAAAAGCATCGAAAGTTGGCTCATTTTGGCATTCGGTAACGGTACTCTAATTCTCATCCTTATTGTGCTTGGGGGTTAAATCTTGAGATTAAAAAGTAAACAGTAACTTTCACTGAAAATCAATTTTTGTCGGTCAATGCTATTCTTTGCATGGCCAAAGCATATGTTGGGTTAAGCCCCAAAGCATAACTTACAGCAGCGGATTTGTTCATTAAGCATCTCTACCTATAGCTAATTTTAACATTTTCGAATGGAACTCTTACCCTCATTGTGCTTGAGGATTAAAAATGATATTAAAAACTAAACAGTACCTTTCTTCTGCAAGCACTGTTGCATCTATGCATACAGAACTAATTGTTACAACAATCTTGCAATTAGATAAATTTGCGCTTGTAGTTAGTCAATCTCGAAGATAAAATGCTATATCATTTGTGCCCAATAAGGGTTAATTTTAAAATATTCGTGTTGTGATTTTAGTGTATCATATTATGCTCTATATGTGTGAGCATCAATCACAGACTGAGTGTCTGATAAGAGACATGGAGGAATCTTGAATCTTGGTATTTGAATGAACATGTACAATTTGAGGGTACTCCAAGTCAAGGCACGACACCAGGGTGAGGGTTAAAACATGGAATAAAACATATACAGCAACATTGTTCTTGGATGAATGCCCTGTCTTCTCACGGAAAACGTTTTGAGAAAATATGGTTCCAGTGCTGAGAAACTGCATGTAAAGGTTGGCGAAAATAACAATTATTCCGACAGTACCCGTATGGGAAGTCTCAAATCTGCCAAGGGTTAAAGTTTTAATAATAACATATAAAATTTGTCATACTTTGACTGCTGCATGCAGCTATAGAAAACATTTAGAGCTCAAACAATTGAAAATGGAGAAAATCGTCAGGTAAACCTACCAAATTCTGAAAAAAATTGGAGTTTTTTTTGGACGGTACCTACTTTTATGCAACCAGAATGGGATAGGGTTAAAGTTTACAACCAAACTTACACAGCAAATGTGCTCGGAAATCAATTGTGAATACGTACATTAAAAGTGTTTGAAATTAACCCTTTCCAAAATGACAGAAAAAGCAGTCAAAGTTGGCTAATTTTGGCATTTTCAAACGGGACTCGTATTCTTACCATCATTGTGCCTGAGGGTTAAATCTGAGATTATAAAGTAAACAGTAACTTTCTTCCGCAATAATTTTTGCATCTATCCATACCAAAATAATTGCTACAACAACCTTGCAATTAGAGAAATTTGCCCTTCCAGTTGGTCTATTTTAAAGAAAAAAGCTATATTCATGTCAGTTTTGGCCAATGGGGGTTAAGGTTGAAAGATTTGAGTGGTGATTGTGGTGTATCATATTATGCTCTAAATGTGCGGAAAACTTGAGCTATATAACTGTGAACAATTTTGAGACTTTCTAAAAATGTTAAAATTTTGAAGGTTTTGGCAGAATATTTTGAAACAGACATGACGATACCGCATTTAACTAGATTTTATGTCATTACATAAGTATGCCAAATTTGGTTGAAATCGTACAGCTTGTTTTTGAGCAGTGCAACAGACAAAATTCACGGTGGAAAAAAAAATTAAAAGAAATAAATACTAGAGAATTGTAATTTGTTGGACAAATTACGGGCTCTCCTAATTTTCCAATGTGAAAATGCAGACTGCATATGGCAAAGCAAAGTGTTTGAAATTAACCATTTCCAAAATGATAGACAAAAAGCATCCAAAGTCGGCTAATTTTGGCATTCTCTCATTGTTCTCTTTTTAACGCCTTCATTTTGCTTGGGGTTAAATCTTGAGATTAAAAAGTAAACACTAACTTTCTTCTACAATCATTGTTGCATATATCCATACCAAAATAACTACCACAACAACCTTGCAATAAAAGGAAATGAGTACTGATGTTTACGAAATTCACTGAAAATCAATTTGTTCTGACAGTACTATTCTTTGCATGGCCAAAGCTTATGTTGTGTTAAGCCCCAAAGCATAACTTACTGCGGAGGATTTGTTCATTAGGCATCACTACCTATAGAAAAACAAAGTGTTTAGAATTAACCCTTTCCAAAATGACAGGAAGATACAACCACAGTTAGCTAATTTGGTCATTTTTGGATGGTACTTTTACTCTCATTTGCTTGAGGGTTAACGATGAAATTAAAAACTAAACAGTAACATTCTTCAGCAAGCATTGTTGCATCTATGCATACAAAAATAATTGTTACAACAACCTCGAAATTACGAGAAATTTACCCTTGAAGTTAGTAAATCTTGAAGATAAAATGATATATTCATATCATTTGTGGCCATTATGGGTTAATTTTGAAATATTTGTGTGGTGATTTTAGTGTATCATATTATGCTCTTAATGTATGAACACAAATCACAGACTGAGTGTCTGAAAAGAGACATGGACTAATGTTGAATCTTGGTATTTGAATGAACATGTACAAGTTGAGGGTACTCCAATTCAAGGCCTGACAACTGGGTGAGGGTTAAAACTTGGAATAAAACATATAGCAGCAAAATTGTTCGTGGGTGATGCCCTATTTTCTCATGGGAAAAGTTTTGAGACAATATTGCTCCAGTGCTGAGAAATTGCATGTAAAAGTTGACGAAAATAACAATTATTCCGACAGTACCCTTATGGGAAGTCTCAAATCTGCCAAGGATTAAACTTTTAATAATAACCTATAGAACAAAATTTGTCATACTTTGACTGCTGCATGCAGCTATATAAAACATTCAGAGCCCAATCAATTAAAAATGGAGTAAATCGTCACCTAAACTTACCAGATTCTGGAAAAATTGGAGTTTTTTTGGATGGTACCTACTTTTATGTAACCAGAATGGGATAAGGTTAAACTTTACAACCAAACTTACAACAACAAATAAGCTCGGAAGTCAATTGTGAATACGTACATGAAAAGTGTTTGAAATTAATCCTTTCCAAAATGAAGGAAAATGCAACCAAAGTTGGCCAATTTTGGCATTTTCAAGCGGTACTCTTATTCTCGCCCTCATTATGCTTGAGGGTTAAATGTGAGATTAAAAAGTAAACAGTAACTTTCTTCCACAATCATTGTTGCATTTATCCATAACAAAAATAATTGTTACAACAACCTTATAATTAGAGAAATTTGCACTTGAAGTTGGTCAATTTTGAAGAAAAATGCTATACTAATGTCAATTTTGGCCAGTGGGGGTGAATATTGAAAGATTTGAGTGGTGATTGTGGTGTATCATATTATGCTCTAAATGTGTGGAAAATTTGAGATAATTAACTGTAAACAGTTTTGAGACTTTCGAAAAATGTTGAAATTTTGAAAGTTTGGGCAGAATATTTTGAAAATACGAGTTTTCACAGACATGACGATACCGCATTTCACTAGAGTTTATGACATTACAGAAGTATGCCAAATTTTGTTAAAATCGTACACCTTGTTTTTGAGAAGTTCAACAGACAAAATTCAGAGAGGAATAAAAAAAAATCAAAAAAAAAAAAAAAAAAATTAGAGAAGAAAAATTTTGAAAAAGAAGAATAACAAGAGTCTTTCCCAAACTGGTTTTGGGAAAGCCTAATAAACTTTGAGGAGCAATTCTTTTAATATTATCGACTTTAATCCCACACAAATTATTGCAAATTCATATTTAGAGTCTAGGTGTATGAATTTACATAATTTCATGTTCTTACTGTTGCCTGCGTCACACCAGGACGTCGCATTTCAGACAAGGGGTGGAATGAAAAGTTCACACATACAGCCAGTAGCGTGTCCACCATTTGCCTCTTGGATGGCAAGGCATCGACAGCGCATGAACCTGATCAGTCTCTGGGTGTCACCCTGTGGTATTGCGTCCCACTTCTGCCTTAGAACATTATGTAAATCGCCTAACGTCTGAAGATCATGAAGTCGTACCCGATGGTCCAATTGATCCCAAAGATGCTCGATTGGTGACAAATCTGGCGAAAGTGGGGTCAGGGAAGAAGTTCGATAGTCTGCTCATCTAGTAAGTCTCGACAGATACGCGCCACGTGACATCGGGCATTGTCTTGCTGGAATAACTGCAATCCAACGTTAGCGTTGAACAACAGGACAACAACAACGTTAAGAATTCCGTCCCTATATCGCTGTCTATTCAGATTATCATCGATGAATATCAATTGGGATCGATGGTGCAAGAACATTCCTTCCCATACCATTGCACTACCCCAACTGAAACGGTCGCATTCCCGCACGCAAGCATCAGCAAACCGTTCTCCTCGTCGGCGATACACTCTTGCCCTACCACCAGCGCACCGTAGACAAACTCGTGATTCATCACTAAAAAGAACTGTGCTCCAACGCTGCTGAGTCCGACGAACACGCTGACATACCCATTCCATTCTAACAATACGATGACGTTGGGTAAAGATTGGTCCGAGGTATGGACGCCTACTGCGGATGCCGAGTTCAGCGAGTCTCTTACGGACAGTTTGCGCGCGAATTGAGTATGGACTCTATAGTCGATTGTATTTAAAGGCTTACTCACTAGTGTATTTGCAGTAGATCTAAAATTCTAAGAGCAGGAATATTATGGATCATCGAAGGACTTATGGGACTATTCAACTCCGTTATATGTCATTGGTGGGGCACATAAAAGGAAAGGGGGTCTACACAAGGGGATCACATTTGGGTGATGTAGCCTATTAGGGTAATTGATTGTATAAATATAGAGAAAGTCTCTCTGATCTTGACATTTAATCAGGTTTGGTCAAAAGTAAGTAAGTAAAGTAAGTAAGTAAGTAAGTAAGTAAGTAAGGTAAGTAAGGTAAGTAAGTAAGTAAGTAAGTAAGTAAGTATTTTAAACTGAGAAAACGCACTGGCACAGATGTTTACAGAGAAACATTTTTTACTTTTTATATGCCACGTAATAATAATAGTATTTTGCGACCAATGAGCCGCGCCGAAGGACTAAATGTCCAATCCACCCGCCCCTCCCTTCCCGCCCATGCAGTACCCAGTCAAAAAGCTAGGCTTTTGACTGGGAACGGCATCGACAGGACAAAGTAAAAAAGGAATTCGGCGTCCCCATTGGGTCACAAACATCTGAAAAGTTTTTTATTGTTTTTTTATACATTTTTTTGTTTTGTTTTAAGTGGGCCAGATTGGCCTCCTGGAAAAGTTTTTTTATAGAGTTAAAGATAGAGAGAAAGGAAACTGGTTAACCTGACTGGCAAAAGCTGAAGTTTTTTCTATTCCCCGGTGGGTTCCAGTTTGGCCCTAACGAGGAGATTGCGCAGGCTTCTGTTTTTTCTATAGGCAATGATAGGTCTACGATTTAGTGGAACTGACAATTTTGAATTCACCAAATTAAATTCCTCTTTTAGTATTTTAGAAATTTCAACATTATTTCTGTTATAAGTCAGAATGAATGGAATGATGGACTGTTTTTCGAATTGTCCTCTAGACTTATTTATTCCCACAGTCCATAGTGTTTGAAGACAGTCGATCCTGAAAGCTTCTCTTTGTTTTCTGTACTCGTCTGTTTCCGACTCGGTCTCTTTAATAGGCGGTTGCTCAATCGGGTGAATTTCGAAATTTTCTAATGAATGGCCAGGAAGATTGAAATGTTCTGCTACTGGAGTATCATAATTGTGTTTTATATCCAGTTTGTGGCGTGTAGCTCGTTCACGGAATGGATTCTGAGTTTCACTAACATACTGTTTTCGACAGCGATTACAAGTGATGAGATAAACCACGTTAGGTGAATCACAATGGAGGAAGCTGCGAATTTGGTAGTGATTTTTTGTTTGTTCCGACGAAAATTCATCTTTTTTATCCGGAATAAAAGTATGTAATCTGCAGCGAGGCTTGTCACAATGCACAACTGTGCCTTTTTTGACATGTAATACTTTATTGTTTTCAATTTTTGATGGTTCAAAATCATTGATATTTCCAAAATTTTCCAATTTTCGAAGGGTTTCAGATTTACATATACATTTACACTTGTTAGCGTTAACCTGGAGCTTGTTGCAACAGCACCAGTTAAAGATTTTATGTAATTCAGTGTTTACGTCTTTTTCCATAATTTTCATATCAAGACCAGCAGTAAGTAGATCATAAGGAAAATAATCGCAGGACAGTTGAAGATTTCAATGAAATAGGGTTATCTGTTGCAGTTTGGATGGTGTTTTATGTAAGACATTATTGAATACTGCCTGTAGATACTTGCTAGGTATCACGTTTCTAGCATTCAGTTGATTCTATTACAGGTACATTCAGACACTGACGTATGACAGAGCCCAGTGGACTCATACCGCTCACTGTTTGATTTTGTTACTTAGCCTTTGCATGGTACTTACAGATCTCACTGGGAGAAGAAATGAAATGGAAGTATCACATATTACTGAAAAAATAACTGAAATAGAATTATCATGGGCGATCACTTTGTCGTTGGAATAGTGTTTTGGGGTGAAGTGATATCTGATACTACCCGCAAAGAAAACTAAACATTGGCCAGGAATACATATTATCTGGATACAGCGACAAAGAATCTATGGTAGTTGTACCCAAACAATAATGCATATATAAAATGGAAAACATTTAACACCATGGATAATCAAGGGCTTATGGGACTATGGAAAACATTTAGCGAGACTTTTTGGGAAACAAATGCAAAAAATGGGATGGAAATACGCAGAATAGCTGGATGAGGAATGGCATGAGCAAAATGGTCAATTTCATAGTTGGGAAGATTAAGTAAGCTGCGCCAATGAGGGAATTATGAAACAGTTTTTGAATGCTGGAAGATTAGGGGACGGAATAACCCGGTAGGGCACTGGATTAATGTAGGCCTCCCCATCAGAGGACATCGACAAATCAGCGGAAGGCCGAAGAATTATTATAATATTATAAAATGGATTCATGTATTTGGCCCAGTAATGTTGAAAGATCTTTTTCCTCGACGAAGGCCACATAAACAAAACAAACAATTCAAATGGCTGACAGCTAAACTCAGTGCACAAACAAGACAATTTTACATTCAACTAAAGATCCACATGCACCGTTCTTCATGGACAGAAGAATGAAATCCGCCAAAATTTAATGTCTCAGATTGTAACTCGGAATCTTATGCCATCTCGAAACTCACTGATTATCATCTGCAACCTATTGATAATAAACATGAGAGCTATCTAAAAAATACACCGGATTTCCTGTCAAAAATTTCTAAATTGAAAATATCGAAAATTGCAATCTTGGCAACTTTGGATATCGACAGCATGTATACCAACATTGATATTGATAAAGGTGTTAAATCTGTTGAAAATACATTCGAAAAATATCCTGAAGCAAAACGCTCAGATGAACAAACTTTTAATATTTTAGAGTGGAGCTTAAAATGTAATGACTTTCAATTAAACGGATAAAATTATATACAAATAATGAGTTGTCGGATGGGCATATTTTTTAGTCCTGAATTTGCACGCATTTATGAAGCGGGATGGGAGGAAAATGTGCAAAGCAAACTGTCGTGTGCCTCAGATATTTAGATCACACACTTGCGCACACAAACACACCACACACAGGTTACTGTACTTGTGTTAAAATAGGTTGATTGAACAGAATAGAACCATCAATGTGCTGGCCCTTAAAATGGGTTTATGGCACAGAAGGAGATTAGTGTGGTATTTAATTCTTCTTTGTTCTTTTTGTTCTTTCATGTTGTGATAACTTTGATGATCTCCTTTGCATGGCAATGCGTAATGCATGGCAATTATGTGAAATGACATTAACTTTTGTGGTTTGTTTATTTTCTTTATTTATAGTCGTGTATGGAATAACGACAGGTTTTGGAAAATTTGCTCGAACTACCATTCCAAAAAGTAAGCTATGGTAAGTGTTCTTTATGGTAGCAACCAGACGGTGTCAACTATGTTTTATACTGTACCAGTATTTATATATTTATATATTTCGTGCTTTTCCCAAGTGGCCTTGTCCTAAAAATATATTAATGAATGACCTCAGGCTATTGGTCGAATAAACTCTGAAAGATGTGGCATGTACACATATGGTACGATGCTGTCTAGCAATCAATATGTTGGGGCGCGGTGGCTCAGTTGGTAGAGGTGCAGGCTGCAAGCCGAGAGGTCCTCGGTTCGAATCCCACCTGCGGCAACCGCGTTGTGTCCTTGGGCAAGACACTTCTCCCCATTGCCCACGTGGGGGCACGGTGACGCTGTGTACTAGGGCGTACTGCACGTCGATGGTGCACCTGTCTTCAACCAATACTAACCCTGCTTGTGTGGAGTTGGTATGTTGGGGAGCTGGCAGTTGTTCGCCGTTGCTCGGTGGTTCTCTCCGGGTACTCCGGCTTCCTCCACCCGTAAAACTGTCACGGTCATGGTTAGCCATTGTGCAGAAATATGTGACCTTAAACACCAATAAATAAATAAATAATCAATATGTTAAATGATCAGGGGCATAACGAAAGGGGTTTAGCAGGAGTGACTCCTTCCCCAATATTTTTCAAGTCGGGTCATTTTTGTCCGTATTAGAGTCTTGGGTATTGATTCCCTAATACTAGCAATCATGTACTTTCTTACTAGACTGGATCCGACACTTGAGGGACAGTACCTGTTAACCCTTTACCTAAAGTAACGGCAAAACCGGACAGCGTTATTTATAAAAATCACCATACCATTTTCATTATTTTGATCATTTTTTGTATAAAACCGCAGCTTATGACCCGTTATTGAAACGAGTTCATTGAGCTCGTTCCAATGAGAGGTCAATAGCTATGTTTTTGATGCAAAAAAATAAAAAAGGTTATTCAAGAATTTTGTTGGCAAGTGTCATTTGCCTTCCGTGTTAGGTAACGGGTTAGTTGGTTGAAAAGTTGCAACACGGCTACCACGTGTATATTTTATTTGCCCTCATATAACTTTCCAAGAAGTCTTGTGTTTTTTTTAACCCAAATCCCAACTGATTAATATCCCAGCATGTCTTCAACAATGGCATTCAAACTTCATTTACCACAGGAAAAAAAGAACAACAAATCCAAAAAAATACATAAATTAAAAAAAAACAAACAAAACAAAGCAAGTCGGCCATCACCTGTCAATCATCGGAGATTCTTTTTTTCATATCGTATTGTACTTTCGAGGACACACAGATGGCAATATATGAATTTCAGTGACTGTACTCCCAAAAACGGCCAAATGAAGATAGCAGGCACATGAATGTATACCACTCAAAGCTTGCTAAGCACCAAGTATATCCACCTACCTGTTTTACGTTTCAGTTGAAATATTGTTATGAAAAGTGTATATATTTTATATTTAATTATATATTTAATGATTTAAGCACAGAAATTGAGATTTTGTTTGTGTTTGACATTATTTTTTAGCTTTTGAATACGATGACCATGGAAAATGGATATTTTTGGAGAAAGAGGTAATTTTTCAAATTTGCCAAAAAGTTGACGGAGCGAACTGATATGGGATGAATATCGAGTATGAGTCCCATCATTGTTAATTACAGCTTGACAACCCCTTCTCATGTTCCCAATCAGGTTCCAGATGGACCTTTGTGGGATGTTGTTCCATTATTGGACCAGCATGGCACCAAGTTCCTAGTCATTTCTTGTTTGTTCTGGACGGACTGAAATTGCAATCTGCAGCTCATTCTAGACATGTTCGATTGGACTGAGGTCAGGGGATCTTGCTGACCAGTCCATACGCTCAATCCCCTCCCTCTGTCTGTACTCCCGGACAGCATGGGCAACATGAGGACGGGCATTATCGTCCATCAGAATGAATCTATCACTCACTGTACATGCATACAAACTGACGTGGGCATCCAGGATCTCATCAATATACCGCTGTGTAGTAAATGCTCCACGGATAAGGACACAGAGCTATGTACGTCCATCCCAGCTGAAGCCGCCACAGACCATTATTAACCCTCCACCATAGCAGTCGTGTTCAGCAATGTTGGCTGCATGGAATCGCTCTCCTGGTCTTCTGCATACCATAGAATGCCTATATGTGTTGTCTAGGCAGTACCTTGACTCACTGTAAAAAGGACAGGTCGTCTATCTCCTCTGGTCCATTCAACGTGATCCATGGACCATTCATATCGTGCCTGGTGGTGGTTCTGGGACAGCTGAATGCGAATACACAGTCTTCTCGATTGGAGACCACCTTCGTGCAACCTTTCCCGGATAGTCTGCGTCGAAATATTTGCCCCGGATGCATTCCGAAGGTCACTGCGAAGCTGGGTTGCTGTGTCAAAGCGGTTCCTACAGGCTTGAATGATCAAAACCGGTCTTCAGCTGCAGATGTTGCCCTGTCTCTGCCACCACCATGTCGCCTGACTGGTGTGCTATACTGCTGAAATCTTGCCCAGGCTCTGGTGAATACCGTATGGTACACATCAAGGGCTTCACCAACCTGACGATGGGTAGCCCCTTGTTCCGCCATCCCTACAGCCACCACATTTCTGCTCCAGACAAATGTTTCCCGCGGGAACCCCGGGAAGTGAAGCAGTGCCTGTTCTCTGCGGTACACAGGCTTTGTTTTACTGGTAAAATAGGACCCAGTCACCAATGCTTGGGAGGTGCAAGCCCTCTCTAAAATG
Organism: Pictodentalium vernedei; assembly: GCA_031216915.1. NCBI lineage: Eukaryota > Metazoa > Mollusca > Scaphopoda > Dentaliida > Dentaliidae > Pictodentalium > Pictodentalium vernedei. The sequence goes on from CM062296.1 coordinate 584,474,971, forward strand.
GACAACATGCCTTATTAAGGCTCACCCCTGGTCTTGGGTTGATACTTATGTTGTGGTCGTGATTAGCCATTGTGCAGAAATATGTGACCTTAAACTCCAATAAATAAATAAATAAATAAATAAATAAATAAATAAATAAATAAATAAATAAATAAATAAATAAATAAATAAATATTCAAACAAATGTCTTCTTACATTTGCTTTCGCCATATTCAATCATTAAATCACAAGGGTTTGTGTTGACATGAAGACTGAATACCCTACACATCTCGTACATGTAGACAGTACACGAAAATATCATGGAAATCAAGGGGTAAATGCTTTCCATGACTGTCACGAAAAGTTTGCCTGTCAAGGGAGCTAATGTAAACACTGGGGACCATCTCAATACTTTCCTCAATCACATTCACCAAAAATATCGCAAATGTGTCACAAGAAAATTTCACAATGATGTGTCAAATATGTGGTGCTTAGCAATCTTTGAGTGGTATATTCATCAGTCATATCAGAAACATATCAAGACGCGGAAACAATGTCGTTTGAAAAATAATGTTGTAGACTGGCATCCGAAGGATAAAGATTACACAGCGTGTTTAATATTATAAAATGAAAGCAAAAGTGTTTATTCTTGTTATGATTATGAAGTAATTACAGTGTTGTTTCTGAGTGCATGGTATGCATACATGTAAGCTGGTTATCGCTGATTTGTCCTTCAGATAACAGTTACACACTGTTTGACAAATATTGTAATTCAAAATGGTTTAATTGCTGTTTTGGAGTTATGTTTATTCAACGTTGTTATGAGTAACTGTTTGTATATAATGTTATTATTTTCTTGAAACCAGTAGTCTGGGTACTGACTTTGAGCTGAAGTGCGGCAGGTAATCGCCGTTAAATGTAATAAATGTTTAAAGTTGACAAGCGCTTTTAGTGAGCTAATTTCCCCACAATTATACGTTTTACGGCATTTTGTTGAGAAATCCGAGCAGAATAACTTTTTAGCTTAGTTACGATTCTAAAAATGGACAAGATTCCAGACAATGTTTTACAGTTCATTGGAAGACTGAACGTAGAAAACATGTCACTGCCCCAGTGAGCTAATTAGTGAGCTAATTTCCCGACAAGTTATACGCTTTTCGACAATAAGCTAAAACTTATATGTACATTACCAACATATTTTTTCAATCACACTTTTGTTCAAATAACCAAACGATTCTTGCCTTCTTCAAATTTTTATTCTTCTCTTCTCCATGTAGACGAGAATTTAGAAACTTTAAATGTATTAATAATCATTGATAGTGATGAATTTTATATGAGTATTCCTAATACTCGGAGAGTTGAATTCCCATTCACATAAAAACAGGAAACTGGATATGCGATATCCCTCACCTTACAATTTCTTACAATATGGAGTGATTTTTTAAAACATACTTAAGGTATTAAGGTGAAATAAAGCCACAAGGCCGATAAAATTCACCTGTAACTCATAGTCTCTTCCCTCTGTTTTTTCAGTGAACTGCAAGATAACCTCATTCGGTCTCATGCTGCAGGTAATATATCACAATTATCTTCCTTTAAATTGCCCATTGTTAGCCTCAGCCACTTGTCATCAAACTAGCAGTCATTCTTTCTAAAGCTTAAAACTTTCCGGATTTGGGTGTATTGTGACCGCGGATCATAAAAATTCTCTGCAATTTAAAATAATCTACACATTACATTCCAGAAAGAGAAAAATAATGCAGCACGAATATGAGAATACCCTGGGCATAATCTGGTATCTAGAATGTTAATAACGTCACACCCCTTACATGAGCCTCAATTCTGGCCCTCAGAACTTAATTATTGACTAGAATAGACATTGTAAAGAAACAACAGCTGAATCCATAGTCACTTTGGATGCTAAAAAGTGGCATGGAATGGGTATTGCGACACTACCTTAATAAACTAAAATCTGGAATAACCACATTAGTATGTCAGAGGCTGGACGTGCTGTTTGCAGGAAGGGGAAGTGACGTCATAGTCACATGACCCAAAGGTGCCATGTTGGGTTGTCATGGTAGCCCTTTCGAGCGACCATGTTGTGACGTAATTACTATAACGCTACTTGGTCTCACTGCGCATGCGTAGAGCTTGTTGTTAGGGTGACACATGTTTTCGTCGACCATTTTGTATACTGGAGGCCGTCAAACACCTCTAATTGGACGGGAGTGTGTTCGAAGGGTATGTTCGGTTGGGCTAGAGTAAAATCAATAACCCCTAACAACCCGACGATGCCCCAAATCATGAAAAGCCATTTAGTTTGTTCGGATTTCTGTGGAATCGTCTTTATAAGAAGATCATGTACTACTATAGGGCCCTGCGTAGTGCAGGGATTGGTCGATTGAAGAGTTCTTTTGCTTGTTCTGATTCAGAAATCCTCGGTTAATCCCTAGAATTAATCAAATGGACCCAATAATTAATTTACTAGATTCGATTCCCGGGGAATCCTCTAAATAATGGTAGCACGAGGTGTTTAAGGTTTGTTCTTGTTTTCCCTGTATGTGTACATGGGGGTCCATGAAGTCGGCAATTTTACCTCAAGTCCATCATATCCTTATCCAGGTACTAAAGGGCCTATCTAACAACCACTGACCTTCGATGCACATGTCCATCGTATGGGAGCCATGAGGAAATCCCTCAATGAGGTATAACCTGTCATATTCTGATCTAGATATTTAGTGGCTAAAGACATCTGTGGTTTGGGGACTACTGGGGAGGGCTACTAAACTATCAGGTCTGTGTGGACTGTTTGGCGCACTCCTTGGTTAGGTACAAGGTCTTTTAGGGATTCACTGTTTCGTACCAAATATTACAATTTTTATATTTTAATTTCTTTTATTCAACAACAAACAATATTGCGACTTTTTATGGATTTTATCTAAAACACATGGACACAGTCAAATATTTGGTTTCTTCTTCTTTGCACATCCTTCAGTCGTACATGGCATTTACATGTCAAATATTCATAAACAGTCAAAACAATCATCTAACAACTGCGCAATGTGGAATTCTGTTGGTTCACTGTGTCATATAGTCGCCAATGGTCTGTGCGCCTCCTATTGCCCATGTTACACACTCGTCTGTGTTGGTGGTATGCAAAACAAATCGAGTTCACAGCTGACATACTCACGAAATTTTCGTTGATGAGAGACATCATGCAGCGAGAAAGTCTTGCAACTGGATCGTTCTCTTTTTTTCGATTTGCCGATTTTGTGCGTTACTGGTCTTTTTGTATCCCTCCTCCCGGCTTACACCAACCAACCACTTCGTTAAAAACATCCATACCAGCCTACTTGAATCAACTGGTTGCTGCCTGTTTAACATTTGTCCGTCTGATGACATCTCTAATGAAGGTCGCTATTTCTTCACGAGCTATCTTCCCACTGTCTTGGCAGTAGCTTTCAATAAGGGTCACACAACGTTCTTCATTCTTCCCAATATATTTTCTCAAACCTTAATCTGTATCTCTGCATCAGAAAAATGCTAGCACACTGCTTCCAACTATTTTTCGTTTACTACACTTCGTACAATCTGGCATTACAACAGTAAGTCATGTTTGTGTGAAAAAAGAGATCTACGATTTCTGAAACGAAGTGTCACTACCACGTTCTCAAACTCGAATGGCACTATGCCAAATGTTTCGTCCCTTATAAACACTCAGACGGTGCTGGAGTTCTTTCGCTCCACAGGTACGTAGTACACATTCTCAAAGCTTTAGGAATATAATTTAGGTCCCGTCTCGAACCTTTATCCGAACTTTACCATTTGCGTCATTTAATCCAATAACTACCTTATCGTGACGAAGTGGGGGGGGGGAGCGGGGCGGGGGGGGGGGGGGTAATTCAACACCTTTGATACCTCGTATCTCATCAGCAGAAACCTATTAACGACCTTCTTTCGGAGAGAGCCAACGATTCGTACTCAAAGACCAAAACACTGTGAAGGAAGCTTCTTCTCTGCGAATACTGAACCACGTTTTTAGATACTAGATCTCTGCCAAACCCAGTTCCCATTCCCCTGTGATATTCATGGTTGTGATAACTGGGTGGTGTACGTAGGTTTCTTGATGGTTGGATTAGACAGCAAATACCTTATGCCACTACTCAAGAGTGCAATACAGAATTTGCTGTCTGTGTTCACAAGGGTGATGCTAAGAGTCCCAGTGATGATGATGTTGTACATCATAATTATTTGCACAACGTAAGTAATCTCGCTCCCTGGTATTTTCTCTTTCCAAACAGAGGCCAATATCCGTTCGATCCTTCTTCAGTTGTAAGGAAACCCGGCCAGTTTCACTTCCTTTTATAGGCGAGGTTACTCTGTTTGATCCAAAGCAAATGAACGAAGCAGGATATCCCAACCAATTCACGAGCAGTTCTCTATTCTTACCTCAACCACGTTTCTTGAGTATGTGTTCGATTTGCAAATATTTGTCTGCGTGACTCGCTGAAGCTCTTTCAACACCTCTCACCACTATCGTCCTTCGGAACTTATGTGACTGGATGACTCCTCTTAATGGCTATCATTGTAAACAAATCTTTGGTCCATTTGGGCAGATAACTTTTCTCGAACGTTTTCTTGACTTTACTGATTCTCATTCCGTCTCCCACTTTGAACTTCGGACTTTGGAGACTCGTGGTTTATGGGTTTCCCATAAAGTCTCTGCCAAATCTCTTCTAAATTTTCAAAGCTCGTGGGAGTGGTGTTCATATGACGCTTCGATGGTGAGTGTGAAGATCTCAATAAATTCTAAAGTAGAAAGGTTAGAATATCGTTCTGGATAAAATATTTCCTCATTCTTGTGTTGCACTTCTATTTTTTCATTCCAATTCTAACTTTTTGAGTTCAGGGGCATCATCAGTAGGTTGTGGTTCAGAGAGGGAGCCTGACACTGAGGCAAAGACCTTCTTACATATAATGGTTAACAATGAGCTGTTTAAGTTCATGTTGTTCAGACCGGGAGTGGCAGGTAATTTAAGATACTGATCAAGTTGGAATAAATATTTCTTTGTAACATGGGCTAAAGGGGCTAAACTAGAAATACATTCTTTCACAGTAAAAGTAAAATAAACTTTTTGAATATCGAGCCAAAATGGCCATTGCAATATGCAAATAAAGATGTCTCTTTATTATTTATTCAATCCCGGACGAGCCCCCAACGTCTGTTACGATGTAAAAATAACAATAATGGTAACAGAAAGAAATCAAAGAATCAGCAATAATAACTCAAATTCAACTAAACTGAAATTTAATAACAAAATAATATGAAAAGAAAAAGATACAAAATCTTTTACACTATTTGGTAAACAGAAACAAAACAAAAAACAACTACTTATCAATTAGTCAAAAACTAAAGTTCAATAGAATCATGTAAGCCAGTACTGAAGAAACTTTCCAGCTGTTATTATAATGTCCATTAATATGTCTGCAGAAACAGTATCCAATAAATTGTAAAGGAATGTTAACTCAAAAATTTCAGCAGTTTCCAATAAAGCACTTGGCAAAATTAAAATGGAATTAATATCCAATAAGTTCTGGTACAACGGGTAATTTTAAAATAATCCAGTACGATCTTGGCTTTTCTGAAAAGTAAATTCTCATTCACAAGTAGAATAAACCCTCGTTTGGAAACACAATACACAAAGATGAACAGATTTCAAATTATTGTGTAGAAATAATAAATTCTCCATTGGTTCTGTAATAATGCATTGTCCTGTAATAATAATCTCCAATATTCAATAAATGCTGAATGCATAAACAAAGCACTTCTCAGTGCTATGTATATGAATGAATCTCTATCTGAAAAGCCTGAATTTTGTTGATAGAGGTATTTATATAGTCTCCACATAGAAAGTTCCAATATTGTCCAATATTTGTTTTTTTTTTCTTAATTATGATTGATTGGATAAAGTCACCTCATTAAGCTTTTAGATGATTCCAATTTCTAGTTAACAAGGGTGACTTACTTAAACAAGGAGTAGCTACATGTATAGTGAACTAAAAATAGATTATGTGTAACAGTATCTGTTAGCATGTTGATATGTACATTCAAAGGTCACTCAGTGCAAAGAAGTGCCCACACAAGCCAGAGTCTGCTTATTCCAAATACAAAAATACTTTTAGAACAATATTAATTGTGTATAATTACTAACTAAGGACATTTCAGTTCTGATATTATAATGGGGGGGGGGGGGGGGGGGGGGATTACACTTCATGCACACACTCACAATTTTTTTTGTGGTGGGTTAATGGTGACTAGAGAAAGGTTCCTTTTGATAATCTGTTTTCTGCTATATCCAATATGGCCGCCATGGCAGCCATCTTAGATTTTTTTGTCATTTTGGCTTGCCTTCTCAATAACTTGAAAGCGCAATACACCATGGATCCTCTTCTTGTGGATGATTAGTGGTGACTATAGGGTTTTGTCTTTTGATAATTAGTTTTCTTTTATATCTAATATGGCCACCACGGCAGCCATGTTGATTTTTTGTTATTTTTGCCGCCATGGCAGCCATCTTCGATTGTTTATAATTTTTGCTTGTCCTGGCAATAACTTAACAATGAAATGCACCATGGAACCTGTTTTCGTGGTTGATTAGTGCTGAGTAGAGGATGGTTCCTTTCGATAATCAGTTTTTTGCCATATCCAGTATGGCCAACGTGGCAGCCATCTTGGATTTGTTCGTGATTTTTGCTTGTCCGTGCAATAACTGAAAAAAAGACCAATGGATTCCAATTTTTTCTGGTGTCATATATAGTGATTGTAAGTAGGTTCATTTCAATACCCAGCATTCTTGCAAATCGAACATGAATATCATATGTCCGAGGAATAATTCCCCGGAAAAAAATGACTCATGCATCCATTTTTTTCTAGTTCTCATAGTACATTAAAGATGTATGGCATTTATATTGCAATGCAAAATGAATGAATTTACATGAAGCGGCTGCATGATGATGCCACCAGCCCAGCGGTGCTCTTGTTTAAATCGTTGCCGATGGGCTGATTTTATTTTTACTTCTTGTTCAACTTGACAATATCTGATATGAGCTATTGAAAGGGGTTGTTCTCTGTAGAAACTTGAGTGAATGACTTAGCATTACTGGACCTTTCTATAAAGTTCAGGCACTTCTTGGTCAAATTGAGCTGCAGGGTCACTGACTCTTTCATACTTTCTAACTCTGCCTGACAAAATGTCAGAGCATTTCTAATGCTAAGTTATCCGCCGTCCATCCGTTCGTCTGTCCGTCAGTCCGTCCATACATCAACGCTATAATACGGGAGTCACGAGGGTTTTTTTGTCTGGACAGGCATTGTGAGCTTACCGAAATATTATGAGCTTATTATATATATTACTGGCTTAATTAATAAGATATGAGACATATAAGGCAAACTGCGAATTTTCGGAGTGTGTATTAAGGGTTAGGGTCAGCTTAGGGTTGGGGTTAGCGTCAGTTTGTATCAAGCATTACGTTGGGGGGATGTCAGAATGTCTATACCCCCCCCCCCCCCTCCGAAATGTGTCCCCCAAAACGAGGTTTTTTACCGTTGTCCGAACAAATTAAAATGATCCATTTTTTCGTAATTCTTTAAGCCCACAACTCTCATTTTTAAGAACGTCCGGCCATCCGTCCGTCCGTACATTTTGTTTGTCTGGGCCATAATTTCTTAACCACTGAATATTTTTTAATTTTAACAATAGTTTGTAATTGTATGTATTGTCACTAGACCGTGTACCACCAGTCATATTGAAGGCTGTACCCTCAGGGTGAAGCTCAATGGCCCTATAGATGAGGTAACAGTCAAGAAAACTTTGATATTTTACTATCATTTTTGTACCGTCTATATCATTTTATCTAATTGGAAAATCTTGTTCATATTTGGTACAGTTATTGTTCAAAACACAAAGGTGTGTCGCGGCTTGGTCATCAATGTCATATTATCAAGGCCAAGGTCACATACAGCAAAACTTTTATATTGTTATACAGCCCTTGCCCGGTCCATGTAACTTGGTATAATTGATAGATCTTATTTATACTTGGTACAGTTCTTGCTCATGACTCAGAGATGTGACAATGTTTGCTCCAAGGTCATATCATCAAGGTCAAGGTTTCAGACAGCAAAACATTTATATTGTTATACAGCCATTATCCGGTCCATATAACTTGGTATGATTGACAGAGCTTATTCACGCTTGGTGCAATTATTGCTCATGATGCAACGGAGTGTTGCGACTTTGATCCAAGGTCATATCGTCAAGATCAAGGTAGATAGCAAAACTTTTATATTATTATAGAACCCTTGTCTGGTCTGTATATTTGAATCTATGTGACAGATCTTTTTCATACTTCACACAATTGTTACCCATAACCTATCGTATCATGACCTAGACCCATTGTCATATCATGAAGGTTAATATCTTGTATTTAGCATTCCCTAAAAGCAGTGACCCTGGGCGGAGCTGTTTAGGCTGAGAGGCCTCTTGTTATTCTTCTCATTCGGGAACTTCAGTAAATCATCCAAAAACCTGCACACATTACATTCATAATTATGAGCATTATTGTGCCAGGTATGACAAAGACACTTTCGCTATACATTTTTCCTACATAATTATGCCATATTTTGTCTTTCGATTGTGCTAACATGGTATGCAAAGACAAGCCTTCTATTATTGTACCAGATTAAAAAAATGGGGCTTTGGATACTCAACACGTGTGCACAACAAACCATCGCCTGCAACTGAGGTGTCCCCTCACAAACTTGAATCGCTACTTTGTTGCTGGAAATGGCTCCTAGGTTTAGATCAGATGCTAAGAAATCCTATCCCTCACAATTACACCGTGGTATGCATTGAATGAGATTCTTCAATTATCCCCCAACATTAGAGAAAGCCCATGGATTGGAGACAAAACAAGGTTTTCATATTTGTTTTGTTGTGATATTCTTGTTTTTAGTTACTGCGTTTATGTTATAGTTAGCAGAAATGTGTGGTCGATTGTTTAGAGTATATTACATGGCAGTTAAAACTGCGAATTTATCTACATGCAGAAGACATTTTTCGGAAACAATTGTTAACAAAGATATCAAACGACAGATAACATATATACCATATATACATGCACCACCATCATATTGTCCTTTGAACACTCAGTTGAGGTACGGTACTTTGGAAATAAATATAATTGTCTATTTAAAAAAGTCCTTCCTTTACATACCTCCAGTAGCCAATTTGGAATTGAACAGAAAAATAATTTTAGTTTTTTTATTATTATTTAATAGGTGTTGGTCCACCTTTATCTCCAGAAAGAACCAGAATGTTACTAGCTCTGCGGATTAATGTTCTAGCTAAAGGTTACAGTGGAGTGTCACTCGACACAATAAATAAACTCGTAGCAGCTTGTAATGGTAAGCAATTAATTTTACCCCTTTACCTAACATAGTGGCCAAAAATGGCGACAAAAGTACCCAAAATAAACCCACCACAGCCAACAATACCTCGGAAGATTCCCAGTGAAACCGTATAGATATGGATATCGTTAGTACCAGCTCATCGAGATGATTCTAATGATACCCATATTTGTGTGGATTTATTGAAAAATTGTAAAAGTTGTTTTCGAAAAATGTGTAATTTAATTTATTTTTTAAATATACTCCTTTAGGTAAAGGGTTAAGCATTTAGAATAAAATTGTACATTTCCATATTTGTTTCAAAAGAAATTTGCAAACAGAACATATGCATAATTTCCGGTCTCAAAAACACTCGAAAAATTGGAACTTACAGGTACCATTATAGGAATATAGTGAACTAGGTATTACTGGGTATTACCAAAACATCGTTTTGTTTAAAGGGAAGAGGCATTATGAAACGATTAAAGTGGTTATTTGGAGAAATACATTTAGGGCAGAAAAAAGACGATGTCAAGATGCATTAAATGACGGAACACAGTTAGTATCATTAATCATCAGATAGAAGAATAAAATTGAAGGATTGAGAAAAACGATATAGAGAGACCGGGGGCCAGCTGCCCACACTCGAATCAAGTCTTGTCTTGTACAGTAACACACTGCAATGCGGCTAAAGACAGAAACATAATAGGTTAAGTCCAGTTGTCATCTGTTTGCAAACACTTTTTTATACGCTTGTTTGAAAAACGGTCGTATTATTTATGTAAATGGGTTGTTCGTCCGGCGTCTGTCCATCCGTCCATCCGTTTTTTGTCCGGAGATTTTCTCGGCTGTTTGAGGACCATTCCCTTCGATACTATGCATGTTCATCACTATGAGAACCTGTGCATGTGCGACTATAATTCTGGTGAATGTGTTGTTCCAGAGTTATGCCACTTTTCGAATTAGAATAATTTGCCTCATCGGTCTGCATTTTATCTAGAGATTTTGTTAGAGGTTTATGAACCAATTCTTTCGAAACTTAATTTACATGTTCACCACCCCGTGAGCCTGTGCGCTAGTTCCGGTCGGATTATGTTTGCCAGAGCTCTGCCCCTTTTCGACTTAGAATAATTTACCACATTAGTCAAATTTTGTCCTGAGATTTCCTCGGAGGTTTATATACTTATTTTTCAAAACTTGGTATGCATGGTCACCGCCATGGGAACCCTTGCACCGGCGATTATAGTCCTGGTCGGACTATGTATTTCTAAAGTTATGGCCCTTTTCGACTTGGAATAATCAGTCACAAAAGTCTTTGGCTTTTTGGACCGATTCTTTCAAAACCTGATATGCATGTTCACCACCATGGAAACCTGTGCACCGGTGATTATAATTTCCTTCGGACCATTCTTTCCAGAGTTATGCCCCCCTTCGACTTTATAAATTGCGCATGTTTGTTAACATGTCGGTTTTTTGGATGATAATTTGAGTTTGGATTTGTCGATCAGCATCATTTGTATTTCAGTCATACTAAAATACAAGTTCAGTTCGAATTGCAGTTCTGCCTGATATTATTGGTTGGTCCAGGCACTAAAACAGTAGTTATGTACAATTCGAAAAAAGCCTACCATGTGTATTTTGCAATACCAGGCGGTCCTCTTGTTGATAATTTGTAGCAGTAACTAGATTTACATTTTATCTTCACAACAGTAATGCGTTGCATAAAAGGTATGTTCAGAAATTAAATATTTTTGAAGTCACAAATATGTTGGGGTGGGATGGAGTCACTTTCTGTGTGCTTCCAAGTGCTGTTGCCACAAGTTTGGAAGAGGAGTAGAAAGGTTTGCGAGCCCCTCTCCGAGAAGAGTGCAAAATCCCACTCATTAATTTTTTTAAAAATATCCCACCACCTCTCCCTAGAGATGCTTTCTGGACCTTTGTGCACTTCCTGGTGTATTTATGTTCTGAAGCATTACTAAATTTATGTCGATGTCCTGTTTGTTATCCATGTATTTTGGGACTGTAAGTCAATTATATTTATATTTATATTTAAGTTCATTATTCACACCCTTGCATATATCAGAGTTGAAAATCACTTCCAGAATACACGACTTTCGCTAAATCATAAACATGGTATACACGATGCTTATCAAGGCTTTAAAATTTACACTATAGTATTAATCCAGGACGTAGAATGGATGCCTCACCATACTACTTATGTTGTTCTGTCCGGGCTTGGTAGTACAGCATCTATATATGACCACTCGCAGAGTTGATAACAATCCTAATAATCATGCACTCGCAAATGTCATTTCTGGTTGTGGCACTTGACATACCCGAACACGGTCGCCACTTCACGTAATGTACTGCCAGGAAAATAAAGTGCTCAGAAATGTGGAAGATTATTTCTTCGAAGGTGTCAAACATCTGTACGAGCCACTGCTTTGACAATCATTCTTCCAACGACTCTCTGGCTCATATAAGGGATACTGAAGCCTGGCTGTTTGTCAAACATCGTTCAGAAAATATGGTACATTGGAAGTGGAGGAATGATTTTGTGGCAAGAGTCGGGAAGTAATATAGTTACTTGTTTACAAACATTTGCTCTTATCTTTTAATGGTTCGTGTGGAAAAAGGATTGCCGGGGCCGTGTTTTTTGTAGGATAGGGTTTAAAAGGTATGGTTTCTATAAACGCGAATAATGCCTTCTTCGAAAGAGTTGAAGAATCCTTCGTGTAGTCACACAAACTGACCACTTTTCAATTCTCAACTGTGGTAGAATCAGCCAAATCAACATGGCTCATAGGACTGCAGAGGTCACAGCTGGAAGAGAAGTGGTAAAAATAGTAGCAATAGAGAATAGTAGTAGTCATAGAATTCAGTAGTGGTGACAATATTAGTGATAGGCGTTAGCCGTTTTAATGAGAGTTGCCTGCAGAAGTAAAGCTAGTTCCAGATTTGCGTGACACTTCTAGCAACAGTGTGTTTCGGTTGATTGTCCCAGAGTGGTCTTCTTAATACTGGTTTGTAAAACAGTGGTAACCGTGATCACAAAGCAATGGTTCCCACTGATTCGAAAGCACATGTCTAGCTGGTAACTGTGAGTGTTAATGGTTCACAATTCACAAATACTCACGAGCAGTCACTCTGACAGAAAATTGTTTAAATGACTCTTGGACTTTTACTAGGAAAGAGTCAGACAGGGTCGTGATTCAGTAAAAAGAGCCAACTATTGCTGGGAGTACAGAGGTTCAGAACATGGTGAGATGATATTGACTTCACAACTTAACCATTTACACATGCTACCATGACAACCAGTTGCACACTGGCATGCATTGGCTATCACCTTCTTCCACTGTCTTGATCTAGATCGGCCGGAAATGAGATTAAAATCTCATGAGAAACTACTGGTCTAGTTCTGGTTTCTTACTTTATTTGAGGTAATGTTCGTGACTTTCATTTATGTAGTTCAGGTTGCACTTTCAGTGCCTCTGCCTGTAATAAATGTGCAAATGAGGAAATGATTTAAACGAAAATTTAAAAAATTGGAGAAAAAGTGTCAGATAGCTTCTGGCATTGATAGGTATATAAATAATGATGATTTAAAAGAAATCACTTACCTTTGAAGAAAATATATGCACTATAACCTCTTAGCAAAATTGCTTCATTGCACTTCTATCAAAGATAAACAAGCGTACGACTTGTTTTTACAAAACAGATTAAAATGAATTAGAATTTCCTTGTTGTTTACAACATATCAAGTGTATTGACCTGAAAAAAATAAAATAATTTCACAAAATAATGCAGTACAGTATTTCACAAAAGACAATAAAAAAATCTTGTCAATTCGAATTAAAAAAAAACCCAAACGTTTTCTCATTTTAAGTGATTTTATATTGTAGGAAGCTGTTTGCCATGGGTGCCACAGAAGGGAACAGTTGGTGCTAGTGGTGACCTCGCCCCTCTTTCTCACCTGGCACTGGGAATGATGGGAGAAGGAAAAATGTGGAGTCCTAAAAGTGGATGGGCCGATGCGAGATATGTGGGTATCATTTGTTACTATGTATCATTTACTTCCATTCTAACAAAAGATTATATCTCAAATCATCGAATATTGTGCAAAGGAAATTTGTTTCAAAGAAAAATCACTGTGTAATTGAACTAATCATGCTTAGCTGTTTGAAAATACCTATTTTTTAATTTATTGCCAGAGGTTCATCTAAGATAGAACCATGTATATTAAACGTCCAAGATGGTATTCATTGGGCGACTATTGTCCTCCATTCAAAAGAAAAAAAATGTACTTTTATTCTGTGTCAGGCGCAGAGTGGGCCAAAAAAAGTTGCCGGAAAATATACCAAGGGGACCCGGATCAGAATAAAATTTTGATATTTCGAACTAAAAGAATGCTGCTTCCTTACATAAGCGATCAGTGGCAGTTCACATAAGGGACATTTCGATGGCATTTTTGGGTCATTGTTGTCGCTCATTTGGCAATAATGGTTGCACCAAAAGGGGCCACAGTTCAACACAGTGGAAGAAACTTCTAATTTTTCAAAGCGAAAGAATGCTGTTTACTTGATTCTGACCGGTTAATGCCAGACTGGACTTCTGGTGTATTGCCAATGGCAGTCCATATAGAGGGCAATTCGCTAAACCGACAGACTATGCAATCAGCTCCATTTCACCTTTTGACATTTTCACGATATTTCTTGCTCCAACAGGTGTTGGGCTGCATCAGTTTTGGGGGACCTCGAGGACACGAAATAGAGGACACCACTCGGAAATTTCCCAGTGGACTATATGGCCAATCCGCCTTTGTCCTGTCCCTCCATTTGCCCAATCGCCTATGCTTGTGTGCCTTAGTGATACCATGCATGATGGCCACTATATCCTTCCACACAGATGGAAACATATGTTTCCAATTTTTAATAATGTTGCGATACTATGAAGATGTGAATATAAGAAAGTTAATTTTACTTGAAACATTAATATTATGTGCAGTATTCTTGTACATGGGAGTTTGGTGTTTCCCCGGTTCATGTCATACTGAAACAAGCTATGATAAATGTTTTGTCATAAGAAATACCTGGATCGAAAACAGGCAAGGGGTGGAGATGAGATCCAAGTGTGCATAAAGGGAAAAAACCAAGAAGATAAATGTACAAATTGACATAACAAAATGTAGTTTTTTGCTTTCCATGATACCCGTAATTACTATAAGCTAGTAAACTAAGGTTTCTTAAGGTTACAGACATGAAAGGTTTTATAAACTTGTGGTGAAACGTTTCTGCAGGATAGACGCTTGGCCCTTCACAAAACCTTATTGGTAATCTGTCACCCAAATGACAATCCTGAACTGAGAATGGTATCTTTAAAAGTGCAATACAAACGGATATGATCATCTGCAACGCTTAAAAGAGGACTTTCCCATATATAGGGATATGGTTGCAGAAAAGGTGTTGCGTCTGGTCGTGGCTGGGGGCATATGATTCTTTCCACTCTAATAAGCTAATTGTATTGGTAGGACACACCCTTGTTGCTCTGGTTCGGGCAAAATGGCAGCCTACCCTCTGGCCCATGTTCAGGTATCCCTGTTTTTAATGTTTATGAAGTCAATGGACAACTACAATTAGTTTTATTATTGATAGATCTAGGGAAGCTTATATGTGTGTTGATGTGAGTATGCATGGCGAAATTAAAATGTCGGTTGTTCTGCAGAAGGACTCTGAGGAGGATTGTTTTACAATTGCAAATATTCGTGCTGTTTGAGAGAAAAGCTTTAAACTTGGTTTGTCAGTAGTAAAAAGCGTTTACAAGTGAGGTCGCCATTGCTATCTTCTTCACCAGTGCTTATTAGATAAAAAGTTCACATTTGGGGCTGATACGTACAGTTTGTGCTTTGTTATGTGTAAAAGCAAATTACTAGTTGATCATACGGAGCTGTTCTGGGGAGTAGGCGGGGTTGATTATCATGGAAATACGACTTCTTGATGGGCTTATCTAAAGTTAAGGAGACTGATATTGTATGTCTATTCATATATTCCAAACTTCGGGGTAGGTGATAGCATGCCATCCGCACTGTTGCCTGTTCAGTACCACTCCACGGGTAAATATTTACACTATTGTCAGAAAAAACTTGATTTGTAAAATGTTAACCTGAACTATCTGCTCTTTTAAATCTTTTACTGACAGCCGTAGGCGGGAAGCATTTTTTTTTTAATACTTTACATCCAATTTTAATACTGTTTTAATAATGTTTTAAATTTTGTCTCCAAAGCGTAGCTTCTGCTCTCTCATTGGAACGAAAGCATTGTTATATATTTATCCACCATTACCACTGGTCTAGACATTGCTAATTTAGTTTATTCGAAGAATCAGTTCAAACACTTAATGTTTCTGGCTGCCCCCCCCCCCCCCCAAGTTAAGCGAAATAACAAAAAATAAAGGTCCTGTATAGTTCCCCATACATGAAATGTTTGGCTTCAACTCCATTGAAGGTGCTACTATTATTCCATCTGGGCAATTACTAACAACGTTAGTAAGTGGTTGTCAGTAGAGGACAACCAATAAGCATCTTACCTCAATCTTCTGGATCTCGCCCCTACGGTTGGAAGCATATATTCATGTTGTCACCCCTATGGTCACATTAAGATAACAAATGTAGATGAGGACCGAACAGCCTGTCCGACCTTAAAGTTCACAGACCTGGGCATAGTATTCAATATCATTGAGAAGGTTATTCAGTGAATCAGATTAAGAATCGACTTTTCTCTCTATCTCGATAGGAATAACTCAGTGGGTACTTTGTCATCACAATGCTGTCCCTCTGTCATCATCGTACAACCACCAATGAAGACATTTAAGACTAGGTTCACTTTAAAGTTCGTTTGCAAGCACCATAGTTGCTTTTGCTTGTGTTATCCGTGTTATCCGTGTTATCCGTGAGGGACATGCTTCCTAATCAGTCGTACACATCTTCCTCGAATTTGGGTAGCTCTCTCTCATATATACACTCGAACTTCCATTCGAGGGGCAGTAAGAAAGGCTTGTTTTCATCTCACACTCATTCAGAAGAGTAGTCAGATAACCAAAGCACGGGGGCAGAGGGGGCAGCTGCCCTCCCTGCCATCAGACCATGGAAGCGAGAGAAGGCAGGCAATGCTCTTCTCAGGTTCATCATTTAATTTTTTTCTATGATTTATTCTTTGAATAGAACTAAAATACACTTCAAATTCGTTTGGTGGCCTTTCAAATTTCAATTGTTTCCCCATATTTGAGAGGGAGACGCCCCCTCCCAAGCTATTCCCCATCTCGGGCCTTTCGCCCTCAAGACATGCATGCCTTCGGCATGTTATGACATGGCTACTAGTGCAAGTCAAAGTCCTTTTCCCGCGATCTGCCCCACCCCCTTACCCTGAAATGCTTCTGGCGCCGCTGGTCAGATGATCATGGCGGCTTATCTTTAGCAACATTTCATTTTGTGACTCGGAATTTGTTACTCAGAAGGACAACTTTTATAGGTATTGCAGAGCTCTCCTGTAATAACTAAGCTGTAATGTTCTTCATAAGACCGCCAGTGTCACAAATGAAGTACTAGTAGACATCTAAATGCCATTGTATTTAGTTTGCTATGTAAGCCTTAGTATTCAGGCCTGGCAACAGCGTTCCAGAAGTATGTAAGCATTCCCCTTATGGTTAATCGTAGCTTCCTTTACAATTACGCTTGAAGCTGTATATATTTTCTTTCTAGCGGAAAACAATAATTTTGATATGAGCAGGATTTTCGCATGTAGCATAATATACACGATCTTTCATATTGATAAGGTCAATCCGAACAGACTTGTCGTCGTGAAGGCTGACCTTTCCCTAATAGCCATCAGAAACAATGGTTTGGTAGAAAGATTTATAAAACTAAGTCACGAACATTGACTGTTCCTTTCTGTCTCTGCTACCACATTTTAATGCCTTTATTGGCTTTTCTTTTCTAAGTTGTAAGCTTGTCTGTCATATCAAAATTGATATGTGTAGTTCTATTCGGACTACTAATTATTATTTTCCTCTAGAAGAGGGTTTGATGTTCCAGATTTGCGGACGCGATCAGCTTAACTTCAGTGAGACAGTTAGAGGAAAATTAGTTAATGGAATCTTTTTCCTTTCCTCTTAGAAGATGGTCTGGGTCAAGTATGTCATCAAAACACTTAACAGCTCGTATTACTGCAATGTAAAACTATGAGACTAGACAGTTGTCTATTGTTTATTCAGTGGCGTATCTTTGATTCATTCAATTTGTTCAAAGCCTCTTACAGGTACAGTCCTTTCCAAATAACTAACTTACCTTGTTTAGGACGAACTTACTCAACATTCATAAATGATTCTGTACTACTCCTGTTTTCCTGGTCATAATATGTACGTTAATCCTTATTACTGCCATAAGAATAAACTCAAACATATGCACTGATGTATATGTCCGAGTATAAAACGTGATGGTCGTTTAATTGGTTTTGCAACCGGAGCATCTAAATTTAGCCAGTTAAGTTTCTATAGTCTTATATTTCACCTCTGTCTACATTGTTATCATAGGTCATTCTTTTATTTGTTCAGTCATAGTATATAATTCGGTATCAGAACCAGCTGTACCGTGTAAGGGTTGCATTGTTATTGGTTACGGCTCGTTTTCTTGTTGGTGAATTAAAAGTCTGTCATACTGGGTACGAAACGACTGGAGTACTAAACGGCTTAAGTACGAAACATTCAAATACCATGTTTTAATTCAGAATCCGATCATCCGAAAGTCTTGTTAAAGAAACCATTATCTGCATTTAACTGCGTCACATTTTTTGCCTTTATTACAAGTCGGAACCAGAGTTATACTGTCGTAGTAGTTGGAAGTTTATCATCTCTGTTTGCTTTTCACATCTTGAGATAAGTCTTATACATATAAATTTTGCCACGTATTCACCATATTTCAACATACTTGGTACTCCTTATATTTAGTTTACGCATTGAGTAAAAGGGTCACCCAACAGAACTTTTCAATTTTCAGTAGTACCCAAAATTCTGATAAAAGAAATAAATAAAGGCATATTATATACCAACATTATGACTAGAGTGCAAAGAAATGGAACATATTCACTTTTTCCCGAAGAAAATTTTTCATGAGTTTATTGAAAGACGGGCTTCCAGTGGCAAAAGTCAACAATCACAAAACATAACGAATAGATCGATAATTCCAATGATTGGGTTTCAAATAAACGACTTCAAACTCCAAATGCAGAGAAAGCATATGTTATCTTTTCGTCCTTGATGTGTTACAAATGCCCCGAAGTAATGCACAAAAAGAAATGGGCTTTGATTTTAAAAATCGATGCTGAAAATCGGTCACATGATAGTTTGTAACCATATAAGAAAAATCACGAACTTGCGCAAAATATTGTTGTCAGAGATCTAAAAAGAACAGAAATGATCAGGCTAACATTTGTAATTATTGTAAGAAACCAAGGCATTTACTTTCTTAATGCTGGCTGTGAAGAAGGAAAACTAGTTTTCTGCTTCGCAGAATGTGCCCCATGTCCTGACAATGATGTAATAAAGCTAGAAGCTTTAGAAGATTATGAGCCATTTATATCTGAAGGTTTGATTGTCCTTGAGGGGGATAAAAACTGCTCCTTACCAATCAAAATTCTGTGAGACACAGTTACTCAGTCTTTAATGTCAGAAGGCTTTCTACCACTTTCTGAAGAAAGTGCTACAGGGGAACAAGTTCTAGTTTCTGACATTATAAAATAAGTTTTAGAAGTAGTTTAATAAATGGGACTGTAATTGTAGGCAATAGACCTACTCTACCTGTAAAGGGTATTTCTTTATCAATAGGGAACAACTAAGCTGGAGACAAAGTCACTATAGATCATCAAGTGGTGGAAAAGCCGAGCACAGATGAAAATATTGATAAGTTGGAGGAATCTTTTCCTCTTGCCATTCCACCTGTGTTGATTTGAACAGTAAAGCTAAGGATAATAACAATCTTGAGGGGGTATTGATCCTGAAGACATTGATTTGTCTAAGACATTTTTGAGCCACTACCCATGAGAGTGGAAGGGGCACCTCCTTAAATGTCATTTTCAGGACCTCTTTAATTCAGGAACCGGAAAGTGATCCTAATCTTGCTGATCCACTTGAAAAGGCCCTATCAGAGGATGAGGCCAAACACTCCCCTGTTTGTTGTGTTAAAAATTATGGTGTTCTTTACTGGCCCAAGCTTTGACAGGATGTTGTTGACTTTTGTAAAACCTGTCACACTTCGTCCAATGTTAGGGAAACCCAACCAGAATATTCCTCCTGCACCCTGCATCCTTCAACCAATTCCTGATTTTGTGGAGCCATTTAGTAGAATTTTTGTTAAAGATTATGATGTTCTTATGAGGAAATCGCGTCCACCAGAAGTACCCTCCAATAGTGAGTGGGAGGTCATTTATCAAATAGTTGTCCCTCTAAATATCGAAATGAAATAATAAGCTTGGCTCATGAAAATCCCATGGCTGGACATAGGGAGTTAGAAAAACCTACTCGCGGATTCAGTAGTGTTTTGACTGGCTCAAGCTTTGACAGGTTGTTGTTGGCTTTTGTAAAACCTGCAACACTTGTTAAATTGTAGGGAAACCCAACCAGAAGATTCTTCATACACCCCTTCAATCCCTTCCCTGCTTTTCCGGAGCCATTTAGTAGAATTATTATTGATTGTGTTGGCCCATTGCCCAGAACAAGATCTGGAAATGAATATCTACTTACCATCGTATGTGCTTTTACACACTTTCTAGAGGCAATACTTCTTAGATAAATCAAAACTAAGTCCTTAGTTAAGGCTTTGACTAAATTTTTCACAACTTTTGGTCTACCCAGGTCTGTGAAATCTGACAAAGGCTCAAATTCCTGCAGGTAATGTATGAGCCTAAAATTAAGCAGTACACATCAAGTGCCTGCCATCCTGAAAGTCAAGAAGCACTAGAACATTTCCATCAAACATTGACGACCATGATAAAGGCCTATGGTGAGAATATTGAAAAGGATTGGGGTGAAGGAGTACATGTCCTTTTATTTGTAGTCCGTGAAACTGTTTGGACACATGGTGAGGGGTCCACTCACTGTTTTGAAGTAGAAATGGCTCGAGGAAGAGCCACTTCTCCTGCACTGTGTCCACTTTAAAGGAAAAAGTGAAAATGCGTCCAGGAAAATGGCACATAAACATTTACAGAAAGCCCAGAGTCACATGAAAGCCGGGTATTATAAAAAGGCGAGTTTTCGCACTTTTAAATCCGAGGACAAAGGGCTTGTGTTATTTCCTGTAAATGGCACTGCTTTAGAAGCAAGATATTTAGGCTCTCGTATTGTTAAGCACAAGATCGGTGATACCGATTATGTTGTTGAGACTCCTGATAGACTCAAACATATACACAGCTGTGCCATATAAATGGGTTAAAAACATATGAGAGGAAACCAAACGCGCCTCCAGTCTCAACAGCCGCCAGCTTGGATGAGGCGGGAAATGGTGAAAATGACGAAAATATACCTCTCAAGTTGCAAAACTCACCTGTTCTGAAAGATCAACATAGCAAAATAGATTATTTACCGTCTGATTAAGGATTTAGTTAATTTAATTTTGGAATATGAACATTTATTTCCTGATGTGCCTCGTGGGACAGCTGTAATTTTTCACGATGTTACTGTGGATCGGGGGAAAATGAGGCCAAAAGAGGAAAAAGTTGTAAATTTTCCAATACCAAGCTCTAGAAAGGAGCTTATGAGATTATTTGGCCCTGGTTGGATACTATAGAACATTGTGTTTAAATTTTGTTTCCCTGATGTTGTCTCCCCTTTGCCCAGCTTATTGAGCAAAGGGGTTAAGCTTGTTTGCACTGAGGGGTGCCAGAAATCATTAGATAGAATAAAAGCATTATAAAAACAATTCCATATCCTGGCCAGTCCCGATTATGAAAAGCCCTTCAAATTATTTATAGATGCACCTGACAATGGAGCAGGTGGGTATGTTACCCAGGACGATTCCCAGGCCATCAATTGCCTTGTGTGTTATTTCTCCAGAAAATTTCTCAAACATCAAAAGAATTACTGTACAGCAGAAAAGGAAATTTTCGTTTTAATTTTGGCATCACCCATTTTGATGTATATCTTGGAACCACTCAATTCCCAATTACAGTTTATACCATCAAAATCCCTTAACGTTCACCAATAAAATGAAAAACATAAATCAAAGGTTCCTGTGATTGAGCTTAGCCATGCAAGAATATAGTTTAAATCTAACATTACGCATATTTTGGGAAGAGATAATGCTATAGCAGATGCTCTTTCCCGAATATCCTCTATTATCTGATCTGTCTCCTTTTCACATCAGTATATTTCTGTTTATCATAAAGAAGATTTCCATGTGTGTATTCTGTAAATCAGTCAAAGTCTGCTAAAATTATTGTAAAAAAAGTTCTCAGTACCTTCAAACTTTGTCTTTCAGGGAGAGGTGTGTTATATGCCGCTATTATGATATCAAAATTGATATGTCTTTCGTTAATAATTATGAACAATAAATATTTTCTAAAATTATTTTGATTTCAATGAGTTCAAGGAGCCAGATATTTGGTTGGGCTGACAGCATATTTGCACCATTGAATCTACCTGTCAACATATTTACAGATACTGTCACACAGAATCTATTTTTAGCTCTCTCATTGTTTATTTGGGTCACGTTTGTTCACTTGAAATATGACAGAATTATGTAGGAACTTAATGAGGTGATTTAATTCAACCAATCAGAAAAATCAGTAAAATAAAAGAACACTGCAGAAAGTCCTCATTCTGGAACTTTCCATTTGAAGACGCATATAATTCTGTTAAAAGAAAAAAAATAAAGACATATTATATATCAACATTATGACTAGAGTACAAGGAAATGGAATATATTCACTTTATATATATGTATATATTCTTCACGAAGAAAATGTTTTCATGAGTTTATTGAAAGACGAGCTTCCAATGGCAAAAGTCACCAATCACAAAAACTAACGAATAGATCGGTAATTCCAATGATTGGGTTTCAAATAAACGATTTCAAACTCCAAATTCAGAAAAAGCATATGTTATCATTTCGTCTTTGGTTTGTTGCAAACGCCCTGAAGAAAATGCACAAAAGGACATGAGTTTTGATTTTAAAAATCTGTGGTGAAAAAATGATGAACTTGCGCAAAATATTATTGTCACAGATCTAAATGATCAGGCCCTTCTCATTTCTGCAAGATGATGGAATTGAAAACTCTCAATACATTCACAGTGGAAAGCTGCTTCGATAAAGCCATTATTGTGAGATAAAGTCGAAATTGCAAGGCGACTTTCCAAATTCCTTATCGAGGGTGTCATGGGCCCCTATTGTGATATCAAAATTGATATGTCACTGGGTAGTAATTATAAAGAATTAATATGTTCTAAAATTATTTTGATTTCAAGAAAGCATCTTTTTGTTTGGGCTGATAAAGTTTTTGCACTGAATGATCTTTGAAAATACCTTAAACTTATTTACAGATACTGTTACACACAATCTATTTTTAGCTCACTGATTGCTTATTTGGGTCACACTAGTTCACTTGAAATAAGATAGAATTATCTAGAAATTTAGTGAGGTGAGTTTATTAAACCAATCAGTAACTGGTAGAATAAAAGATGTTTGGAGAAATTTCTCATTCTGGAACTTTCTATTTGAAGACTATATAATAACCTCTGTCAACAGACTTCTGACATTCATTCATCTCCTTCAACTCATTGAGATGTGGCTATTATTCAGCATTCATTGAACACTGGAGATTATTATCACAGGGCAGTTCATTGTTATGGTCAGTAGCCGAGTTTATTATAAAATTGTACGGAATATTTTTGTGATTTGTGCATCTTTTGTGTACTGGAAAAGTGTTTCCAAAATTTGAAGAGAATTTATTCTTCTCGTGACACAGAGTTTACTGTTGCGAAAAGACATGATTCTACTGGATTATAACCATTTCTGGAGTAAATAATTGTTGGATATTAATTCCATTTGAATTTCACTGAGTGTCATTGACAATGATTAGGGGTAACTGCATTGTGTCCTAGGGCATAGAACTTAATCCCGATGGCCCACGTGAGGGCACGGTGGCACAGTATACTAAGACGTACTGCATGTCGATGATGCACCTCTCCTCGACCAATGATAATCCTGCTTGTGTGGAGTTACTACGTTGGGGGGTCTGACAGTTGCTCGCCGTTGCTCGTTGGTTCTCTCTGGGTACACCGGCTTCCTCCACTCGTAAAACTCTCCGATACGAGATGACCCTGGCCGTATTTGTCTCATGCATATTAAATGGTCTTGTGTTTCTGGTTCAATAATACAGTACTACATTTCGTTTGTAAACTAAGTTGCACTTCCTTTTTACTTTAAGGTGTTGCCTCAGAGTATGGCAATCGGATGTCCAGCTGAGAAACCTGATACAACTATTGATATGCAGTTTTATTTATACTTTGCCATCTTTTATTGTTCTTCCAGTTGTATCAGAACATATGAGAATAATTGGGTTATATTAAGGTCCAATTAACGTTTTTCCAAACGAAAGGCTACACTGTCACTCATAGTAACTAGCATATCCATCCTGTCAGGCATTTTGCAGGCTGTCTTTCTCAAACCTTTCTCAAACCTTCCATATTCTTTATTTTAGCCTAAAAAATCATGAATCGAGGATGAGGGACCATAAGACAATGTAAAGGCACATACTTCTGTCTGTGCACTTAACATAATTATGGTTTAGTATATTATCATTGTTGTAACACAATAGTGGCACAATAACTTAATAATGCTTCAGTATATTATCATAGATGTAACACAATAGTGGTACAATAATTATCTTATTGTGTTCTTGTTACTCATCTGACACATTTTTCATTCTGCTACAAAATCTGGGGTTGTGGAGGGGGGGGGGGGGCGGGTGTTATCATGTATTTGTGTCCCAATATTTCATCAGTTTTCTGTTCTGAGTCTCCATCTTTCCATGCGTGAAAAGAATTAGGGCTTATTAGTCTCATGAGGGCAGAGTTTTTCGTCCTCTTGGGCATTTTTTAAATTGTTACTGCTGGTTTTTTTGCCCGCCATTACAAAGCCTACCAAAGTTACGGAGTTTTCCGCTACCATAATTGATCATATATTCAGCAATAATATTACAAAGTTCACGTCCGGAATTATAATTACTGACGTCAGCGATCCTTTTGCCACGTTCTAGGAAGATGAACAAGACAAACGTCCTCCAGTTGCAACGCCTATTTATAGACGGTCAATGAAAACTGAGAATGTCATTCGTTTTAAAAGACTCTTAACGGCTTGTGATTTTTCTGATGTTATTAATGACGTTGTCCTAACTCGGCACACAATCGGTTCCTGGATAAATTTCACATAGTATTTGAACAAGCATTTCCCCTAAAAGCAACCCCCTCTCGAAAGAAACAAAAAAATTGAGAACCATGGATGACCTCTGGCTTATTGCAATCTTCCCGAACTAAAAGGAAATTGTATGTTAAAAAACTAAAATTTCCTACCACCCAAAACACATCGGATTACAAAACATTCCGCCAGGAATATAACCGCTTGAGGCAAACGTGCAAATCAGATTATTATAAGCAAGTACTACTTGAAAACAAACATAATATTAAAAATGCGTGGGACATCTTGCGAAAGGCAATATACAAGGCAAATAACAACCGACAACTTCCGCCTTCCTTCCTGTACGGGAATATTGAATTATCCGACCCTAGAATAATCGCGGACAGATTTAACACATACTTTGCTAACATTGGTATGAATATAAGTGTCCAAGTGCCTCCGACACAACGGCACTTCTCAGAATTTCTCTACAATAGTAATAATGGGGATTTATTTTTTATAACACTCACTAACACACAAGAAATAGTTACCTGTGTTGATAAATTAAAAGGCAAACTAAGTACTGATAGTATTGATATGTCTACCAAACTGCTGAAGAAGGTTATATACGAGATAGCAGACCCCTTGTCTCATATTATCAATCTATCTTTCGTGGTAGGTAGGGTACCAGACAGAATGAAGTTAGCCAAAATCATTCCTATATTTAAATCTGGAGATCCTCAACTTTTTACCAATTATCGCTTTATCAGTATTCTTCCAACATTCTCAAAAATACTCGAAAAAGTAATGTACTCACGATTATACACTTTCCCCGACGAGCAGAACGCTATATATAAGTATCAGTTTTGGGTTTAGGAAGGGCCATTCGACTGTGCATCCCATTTTGCGTCTATTAAACAGTGTCGCAGAAGCAAATGATAAAACTTCAAAGGATTGTACACTATCAGTTTTTCTAGATTTTTCAGAAGCATTTGATACCATAAATCACTCGTTTCTTTTGAAGAAGCTTGAAAGCTACGGTATAAGAGGTTTAGCTAACTCCTGGTTCGAAGATTATCTAACAAGCCGGTGTCAGTTTGTATCTTTCATGAACAGCACATCGGAAGTAATGGATGTCTCCATTGGTGTACCACAAGGTTCCGTTCTAGGCCCCCTTCTCTTTTTCTTATACATTAACGATATCAACCAATCCAACCCACTTAAGGTGCTGTCTTCTGCAGACGACACCACAGCTCATGTGTCGAGTGGTAAGCTAGATACTTTGTTAGATGAGACCAATACTGAACTCGATAAAATCAGTGAATGGTTCTCTGCAAATGGATTATGTCTGAATGCTAGTAAAACCAAATGTATGTTGTTACACCCACAGAACGACTCGTATAATGCCGCCAATAAAAAGATATCTTTGAACGACATAGACATTCCGTTTATTACCAGCAGACTTGAGGAAAACTCTATCAAATTCCTAGGGGTCAACCTGGACGAAAATTTAAAATTCAAACAACACACGTCTGCAGTTTGCCTAAAGATGGCAAGGGCAATATTTGCCTTTAATAGAGCAAAAAGAATCCTTCTCTTGAAAGCCCTGAAGATATCGCATCAGTCCTTGATACATAGCCGTGTGTTGTATTGTATACTTGTCTGAGGCCATGTTCCCTCAACCAGGAGAATTTCAACACTCCAAAAAAGGCTATCCGTATCATAACAAATCGAAAATGTACCTCGCATACCGAACCTTTATTTAAAAACTGTGGAATACTGAAGTTTAAAGATTTGTATAAGCTACATGTGCATCTTTTTATGCATGATTGGTACCACAATAAACTTCCCATGTCATTTGACAATACTTTCGAAATATACACTAAACCTTCTGGAATGGAAACAAGACAAACAGGGAATGTGCGCTCCCTCAAACCAAGAACTCGTTTTTCTGCTGATCTCCCGATTCATTCTTTCCCGAAAATTTGGAATGATTTAAATCTCGAAGTAAGGCAATATAGCAGGACTCTGTTTAAAAAGACAGTAATTAATTCATTCTTGAATGGATATTCTTCTGACATTACTTGAACTAATCCATTCTGTCCGGATTGTGGCCCAGCATAAAGTGATCTCATCCTCCCAACTATCGCTATTTGTACAATTAATCCTAAATTTAAGACTTTTTAAATCACTACTTGTTTTTTCTGATTACCTCCGAGCATGAGGAAAGCTTCACAAAAAGCCTCTCTAGGGCTTCACTTATTGTGAATCGGGGATGACAAAAAACTAAACGACTATGATGTCAGAACAAAATAAAGCATGTCTGGGAATGGCAGGAAGACAGCCTTTCTGGCTATGCCATTTTCATGCAGTGTACACCTTTTTATGATTATTTGTATTTATGTAAACTGTACATGAGTATGCTGCAAAATAAAGTTTCATTTCATTTATACATTATCATGCATTAAGAAGGCTACAAACTAGACCCAGTCATCTACACTCACCTCAGTTATATACAATAACTAATATCTGTGGCCGATAACCAAAGGCCTTTTGGTTCGCTGTTCTACAGTAATCTAACAGTTCATGTTGTTCCACGTTATGTTGTCATTTATTGTAGTTTACTTTTTCTCCGCTCTGTGTATTTTATCACAAAACAGGAGGGGGTGAGCACGTTACTGATTTTGTGGGTTATTTTCTCTGGGTAGAAAATTCTATCTCTCGTTTGTTTGGTATTCCACAATTAATGGCAATGTCTTTATATGGGTATATTTTAACTCATTACCAGGATGAAAATATATAGTCGTCTTTGGTTTTGCATCTGGACGAATTAATATTGTAATAACCTTAATCTAATTGTAACTGCTAGAATAAACATATTAGTTAAGAGGTAATCAAGGTCTCTCCAGAATAGGATTTTCTTATCCGTTGTTAGCTTTTGCTTCTTATCACTAATTAGTTGGTTATTATTGCTAGATGTAGACTATCGTGTTAACTAAATCTCTTAGAGATTTAGTTTACTGGAATTAATTATACATGCCTGCTTTATCTATTCGTCCTTTCCCTCCACCTTTTATTTATGCAGCAAAGTCTGAGACAGTTGTAGTGGTGGATAAATATTGGCGATTTAAAATACTTTCTACATTTATCATACCAACAACTGGCCCAGACCGGAAGTGTCCGCTAGTGAGTTGTTCACTCCCAAACAGGAAGTGTCCTCCTGTGAGTTGTTCACTCACACTTACCCGCACTCAACAATACACACTTTACAAGCACAACAAAGGAATGGTCAAGGGCAGAATTGGATGGCCCAACCTTGATCGCTGTGCACAGACTCCATGTAAGGAGGACTATTCGGGAATTTTTTATTTGGCTGAATTTTGGGGTTCAGAATTAAGTTTTTGTCTTATTTACCGAATGAGCTAGCTTAGAAATGTCTGGTGCAGTGATAGGTATGATAAATATAGAAATTATTATAACTTTTAATTTTCTAGTTACTAAGTAAAATGTTTTACCATTGTTGTCATCTTAACCCCCTGCAGACTGTCAAAATATCTAAATTTCAGGCAGAAAAAATTCCCATAAGGCAACTAGAAATTTAACCAATTCAATCTCGTTTGACAGAGCTCATTGAGTTGTGTCAAACGAGATTGAATTGGTTAAATTTCTAGATGCTTAATGGGAAAAAACAGCTTCCTGAAATTTTGGTATTTTGACATCAGAGTGAAGGGGGTTAATTGAAAAGTTCATTTTTAAGCATCTGTAAATGACGATATGTCAAACTGAACAATACTTTGGTCAATCCACTCCGATGTATAACTAAATGTCCCCTCATCCGTGTCTGTTTGCTACATCCCTCCCAAGCCTCGGCTGCCAAAGGGTGAATTATACTGTATCTGTAAATAAAATGGCAGCAAAGTTTACTCAGACACAACAAATTACATACAAACTTATTATCTAGGAACCAGCCACCACTAGTCTTAGATTCCGTAATGTATTTGGATTTAATCAAATATTTAACTAAACTCTTTCTTTAATTTATGCAATCAGGTATTAGAAGCAAATGGAATAGAGCCAGTTAAGCTGAAACCTAAGGAGGTAATTAGTTCAAATATGAATGTGTTTCTTCATTTACAAATCACGTGTTATTGAGGCCGATCGAGATATGAAAGCCACTTGTAGCTCATGCACTTCTGGCTCACTTTGAGCCAGACATCCAACTTT
Source organism: Pictodentalium vernedei (assembly GCA_031216915.1). Classification (NCBI taxonomy): domain Eukaryota; kingdom Metazoa; phylum Mollusca; class Scaphopoda; order Dentaliida; family Dentaliidae; genus Pictodentalium; species Pictodentalium vernedei. Next base: position 584,504,055 of record CM062296.1, read on the forward strand.
TCGGCTCACTTTGAGTCAGACATGATCTGAAACAGTGTCTTAAAGTGTGTGTGTGGGGCGATGGAGTGGTCTAAAACGGGGTCTGACTTTTTAGTACATTGTATTTCTGGCTCACTTCTATCATGTGATTTTTTTCCTCTCTCTAAATTCAGACTTAGAAAATTTCAGTGTATTTTTCTTTGATGGTATATACTTTTGATACCACTGATCTGGTTCGAGTGCTCAACAAAAAAAAAATATATGTGTGTACTTCTCTGTTTGTATTGTATTATACTGGACGTATACTGTGAAATAGATATCTAGCTTTCAATGCATCTATCTCTGATTTGCGCTCGTAAAAGATCAGTCCCCAACAGACACATCAAAAATATTTACGTACTCTTTAGCTGATTTTCATTTGTTTTTATCGTGCGAGAAAAAGTTCAATCAACCTGTTTACATATCATTCTCCACACATTGAAGTTTCTTTGCAGGTTCACCGTGTGTGTGTAATATATCCATTCACACTCGGCGTGTTTTAATGCATTTGCGAGTGTGAATATACTTATGCTGCACATTAGTTTCTTTGTGACATTGTACCTTTCTTGAGCATGCAGTAAACGTAAACATTTGACTTTTGTGGGTTCACAATTACGTACAACTACTAATGCAAGGAAAGGAGATTTATTCCCCAGAAAACTAAAGTGTAACTCATTGTTCTTCTCGAACTGACTGATTGGACTTGGATATTTTAAGGTCTATAGCATGAAAAAAATTGATATGCTTTCTTACAACACAAGAGAGATTTCTCCCTACAACCTACCACACCAACACAATGTGCCTTGCTCCTTAGAACTGTCTTCTGTGAAAATAACCGTTTGAAGCTTTTTCAAGGATAAACCTTGAAAAAATGGAAAACACAGTTAAAACACTCAAAAAGCCCAAACTTGACTGAATAGGGCCAGTTGTGTATAGTGTAGAATCAGAGATCCAGATAAGCAGCATGTTTGCGTCTTTACGTAATAAAAATATGCAAACCTGGAAAAAACAAATCAATTGAGTTGTGTATCAAAAATTAAAAAAAACACACAGTATGCAATTGATGGAAATCATCTAGCGTAATTTACATGACTGGTCTTTTTCATGATGTTCTGAATCCATGTAGCAACCCGTTTAACTCAATATTCTGTATACAGCATTGCGTGTATTTTAGCGTTACGACCTCAATCAAAATTGTGCACCCAGACTTGTCCAGGACCAAGTCTTTGGGTGTGAGCATAAAATAAAATTCTAAGCTGGGTTAAGCTTCTTTCCATCTCGGAGTGGAACTACGCGTTTTTGTGACATGCCATTAAAAGACCATGTTCGCAAGGAATAATGGGGGTGGGTGGGGGGGGGGGGGGGTGTTGTCGCACTGAAAGACGACTGTAGATGAGTGTATAAAACGTTCTGGAAATGGGAAAATAACGGCGTTGGGGTGTACATAGATCTTATATACAAATACTGAAACCCACAATTATAGCGATAGGATCAGTGTATCCCATTTTATAGAATCAAATAATAAAAATTCTACAGACGTCTTCTATTCTAGACTAAAAGTCAACCGTAAGCAGAAAACATAATTGACTTAGCGAGAGAGGAAAGCAGACACAGAACAAAAATTCTGTGGTTAGTTTCCAGTGCAATACAAAAAGTGTTGAATTGGCAACCATCAATGAATTCAGAAACAACACTTCACCCCTAAAACAATATTAAGCTATAACTGGTCGTTAAGTTCCCAAGCAGCATGCTTATACTGAATCACTCGAGATATTCAGGAGTACAAAATAGCGGTTTACTCAGCTGAAATAAAAAATACTCAATTCATCAGAAAATGGTGAGTAAATACCCAATGCATTGGAAGATTATCTGAGGCTGCGTGCAGAACCCAGTGTCTGTTCTTCCTCTCCCTCACAGTAGATCAATTGTCCATTTCTCAATCATGCACAATAAGCTTTCGTTCCTTATTTTCAACCATTTTGTTTAAAAAATGAGGTTATAAAGAACAATGCACATTGTGTTGTGGTATGTTATCCAGGGAATCTCTCGTGTTGTAAGAAAACATATGCACTTTTTAAGCCATTACAGAAATTATTAAGATGAGCACATATGCAAGGAAGCTCATGACTATCTGTTTCCCCGCAAACCTTGTGGGGGTAGATTCTACCTTCTGCCCAAACATCATGAAGTAGGAAAACCAGGTTGCCTAATTTCATCCCACTGAAAATATTTTTGAATTTGTTGATTTTCACCTCCCATCGCTTATTAAAAAGTTACCATCCTACTTAAGAGATACCACTCACTACCTCTGAAAAATGGACGAACTGGGTGATTTTCCTGACGACTATTTACTCTTACTGTAAATGTAGTTTCTCTCTACATTAATATCCCACACTTCAAAGCCTGCAGGGAGCACTGGATACACGGGCTTGCCTGGAACCGTTCTCAAAGTAATTATAAAACTGTCTTTACTTGGATGCAAAGAAAAGGTGCAAAACTGTCTCTCGTGTATTACCACAGAGTGGTGCATTGTTCGGTTTACATTTAAAATTATTATTTATTGGTGCTTTACGCCACATCAGCAGCAAAGGCTATATCGTGGCGAGACAGTCATGTATATGAAACTAAAAAAAAACATTGTAAAGTCTGTATGTAAAAAAGGTAGATGAACTATGAAAATGAAATGATAAAAACAACAATAGTTTAACAATACATACAATAAGAATCAACCTGTTGATGTTAAATCATGATTAAAAGTATAAAAACTAGATTTAAAAACTGTTAAAAAGGTTGATTTCTTTCAGAAAAGATACAATTTTGTGCGGACAAGTTGAATAAAAGAGGTCTCTAAGAGACCCCACGGTGAAATACTGCCGCCTAACATTATTAAAATCTATGCAATTTAAAAGAATGTGTTCCACTGTCAGTACCTGCTGGCAGGGAACACATTCAGGTCGCAACGTTCCCTCTAATAAAAAGCTGTGGGTGAATCTGGTATGACCAATATGACATCGAGTGAGAATAACATGATCTTTTCGACAAAGACGAGAAAGGGGATAGTAATCGGACACAATTGGTCTGAAACGGTGGAGCTTGTTGTTAGTGGCCCCATCCCATTCCGACTGCCACAAAGATCTAATATATTTAGAAATGAGAGGTTTGTGATCACTGTGTGGAGTAGAAAAAACAGTGATTGGCTTATTAAGAGCTTGCTTTGCTGCACTGTCGGCATTAGTGTTACCAACAATACCAACATGCCCAGGTAACCAGCAAAACACGATATCATATTGGTCAGACTTCAGTCTTGTAAGACGTTCACGGAGTGACAGAATTAGAGGGTTCTTCAACCTGGGGTTGAGAAGAGCCTGCAAACAAGAAAGAGAATCTGAGAAGATAACGGACTTACGTTCTTCTCCATCTGCAATCTTGTCAAGTGCTAGGGCAATAGCTTTCGCTTCAGCTGTAAAGATGGAACTATTATCAGGTATCCTGATTGAGGTGGTCTGATTTCCACTAACTACTGCAGACGATACCTTATCATTATCCTTGGAGCCATCTGTATAGAACTTTGTATATGCTGTAAAGTGGGATTTAATTTCAGCATAGCGTTGTTTAAAATGCAAAGAGTTAGTTTCTGCCTTTTTAGTAGAGGCTAAATCCAAAATTACCTTGGGTTTTGACAGTTCCCAAGGGGGTATATTTGGTTTACGGTTCTCTGCCACAGAATCAGAAGCAACACCAGCAGCCTCCATGTGGGGTTTGATTTTGAGTCCCAAAGGAGGAAACTGTTTCGGATTTTTATCAAAAAAAACTTTATTTTGAGGTTGAAAAACACAAGAATGAGCAGGATTTGAAGGATTAGCAGATAATTTTGAAACATATTGCAAAGATAATTTGATGCGACGCTTCTCAAGAGAAGGCTCGCCTGCTTCAACAAGCAGAGAATCTATGGGTGATGTAGGAAATGCACCAAGGCTAATTCTGATACCACTATGATGGATGGCATCAAGAGGTTTCAGATAGGATTTCCTAGCTGAACCGTAAACCACACAACCATAATCTAACTTTGAACGTACAAGAGCTCTATACAGATGGAGTAGAGTTCTTTGGTCACCACCCCAAACAGTGCTGCCGACAACTTTAAGTAGATTAAGTGCCTTTTTACATTTAATTCTTAGCTGTTTGATGTGAGACCTAAAAATTAGTTTCTCATCAAACAGTAAGCCAAGGAATTTTACTTCTTTTACAACTTTAATTCGAGTTCCATCCAAGAGTAACTCCGGATCTAGATGGTGTTTCCGGAGTTTGCAGAAATGAACACAATTTGTCTTACTTTTAGAAAACTTAAAACCGTTTTCAGTAGCCCATCGTTGAACCTTATTCAAAGACAGCTGAAGTTTCCGCTCTATAGCAGGCATTTTCTTGCCACTGTAACAGATTAAAAAATCATCCACATATAATGAAGAGGCAACATTTTGCTCAATAGCTGTAACAATGCTATTGATTTTTATTGAAAAAAGGGTAACAGATAGAATACTACCCTGAGGAACCCCCAATTCCTGGTCGTGAGGGCCAGACAATGTTGACCCAAGACGAACCCGGAAATTGCGGTCCGTTAAGAAATTTTCAATAAAAAGTGGCATTCTTCCTCTCAACCCCATGTTGAAAAGGTCTTTTAAAATCCCATACGTCCACGTAGTGTCATATGCCTTCTCCAGGTCAAAGAACACTGCGACCACGTGTTCTTTTCTGGCAAAGGCATTTCTAATAAACGTTTCCAGACGAACCAAATGATCAACCGTACTTCTTTGGTTTCTGAAACCACACTGAACATCTGCCAGCAGATTGTTCGATTCCAGAAACCAAACAAGCCGATCATTGATCATCCTTTCCATGGTTTTACAGAGGCAACTAGTGAGTGCTATTGGTCTGTAGTTGCTTGGATTGCTGTGGTCCTTATCAGGCTTGGGAATGGGAATGACTGTTGCTTTACGCCAGGAAGAGGGGAACTGGCCAGTCACCCATATATTATTAAAAATGGAAAGCAAAAGCTGGAGCGATGAACTTGGCAAATGTTTTAAAATTTGGTAATGTATTTCATCAGGACCAGTTGCTGTATCTTTTGCTTTACTCAACGACGCTAATAGCTCATCAATGGAAAATGGCTTGTTATAATTTTCATTATTGTCAGAGTGGAATTTTAGTTTCTGTTCCTCCTGTTGTTTTTTAACAGAGAGAAACTGCGGAGTACAATTTTCTGAAGAAGAATGTTTAGAGAAGGTAGAAGCTAGAGTGTTAGAAATGTCTTTTTTAGATGTTATTTTGATATTATTTTGTTCCAGGTGCTGTACTGTAGATTTTGATTCTTTGCCTTTAATTTTTTTAACCATTTTCCAAACTTTTTTAATGGGGGTATTTTGATTCAATTTAGATACATAATTGTGCCAAGATGTTTTCTTCTTTTGTTTGATGAGCCGTCGGGCTTGTGCTCGCCCAATACGTAATTGATCTAAATTGTTGGTCGTTGGTGATTTATTAAAATCCCGTTCAGCCTTTTTACGTTTATGTATAGCCTGTTTGCAATCCGTATCGAACCATGGCTTGTGGAAACGTTTAGGATTTGCCGAAGTTTTAGGGATGACCTTGTTTGCAATATTAAGTAATGTGGAAGTAAAATCTTCCACCGGGTCACAATCAGCGGTAAATGAATTTGGAGTAAGTCGCTCACAACAAAGCGATGAGAAAGTGTCCCAGTCCGCTTTTTTGAAGTTCCACTGAGGCACCCTCTCATCCTCAGCGGGAACAACGCTTTCCAAAACTATTGGAAAATGGTCACTTCCACACAAGTCACCTTCCACCTCCCAAGAAAAATCAAGGAGAAGTGAAGGGCTTGTGATTGTGAGATCAATTGAAGTGTACGATCCCGATGCAGGGTGTAAATATGTGTGTGACCCATCATTAAACAAACATAAGTCATGTTTTGTAATGAACTCTTCGACTGTTTTGCCCCTTGCATCTTCCTTGTTGCAGGAATCGCCCCAAAGAGGATTATGGGCATTAAAATCACCCATCAAAACATAGGGTGTGGGAAGCTGATTTATGAGTTGCTCTAGGTCGTGTAATAATAGAGGCTTATTAGGGGATATATAAATTGAACACACAGTAATCGTCTTGTCTAAAGTTAGGCGTACCGCCACAGCCTGTAAATTGGAATTTAAATTTACATGACTGTGGATAATATCGTTTCTAACTAAGACAGACGTCCCACGAACATGAAGATCAGCTTCATCTGCCCACGAGTTATACCCTGTATAACCCTTGAACGTACAGTCATCTTGGTTACTCGATCTTTGTAAAAGTGTTTCCTGCAAACAGAAAACAGCAGGTTGATGTTGCTGACTTAACAGTCCAAGTTCACTAAAATTAGCCCTAAAACCTCGGCAATTCCATTGTATTAATTTATGTTTGGATGTACTATCCATGTTTGGTTGGCGATTTTGATGGTGGACGTATAGGCGATATAGCTCCGGTCATTTTCCTTGGTGATTTTTGTCTCGGAGACCTACTCCGAGACTTTTGTTGGCTAACCGTTTGCCAGAACCCTTCATCCGTGCAGTCCATGCATTCAGCTTCTTCAGAAATGTTGCTGGCAACAGGATTCTGAAGAGCTTTCGGTATCCGGTCAGTAACTGGCTTTTTTTCCTTATCTTTCTTCTGATTGAGATTCTTCATTTGCTGTGATGTTTGCTGTTTTTGTTCAGGCCTTTTATTTTCTTCTGTTTTTTTCTGATTTGAATTTTTATTTTTATGTGTTGCTGGTCCTTGAGATGGTGTAGTTTGAGTAGATTTTGGTTCAGTTTCGTTAGCATAACCAATGGCGAAAGGTCGTATCAATTTAGGGATGGATCCTTTCAACCATGAGTATTCTGTTTGACATTCTATTGATTTAGTTGGCACTTTTTGTTTTAAAGCTGATGCATACGATGTACCGGAGCTCATGCCTGGCATAGAACTGACTAATTCCCTGGCTTCCTTGAAACTAATCTGGTTCTCGCATTTCACCTTTTGAATAGCCTTCTCCCGTTGCCAAACAGGGCAATCTTTCGAGGATGTTACATGATTGCCCTGACAATGGTAACACTTTGCAGGGTTGTTACAGGGCTCCTGGTGTTGTTGGCCGCACCTGAAACATACCGCTTGTCCTCGGCAAGTATTTTGGCCATGTCCATACCTTTGACATTTAAAACACCGGAGTGGATTTGGGATATATAAATCCACCCGGACGTTCATGTAACCAACCTTGATTGATTTAGGTGGTTTTGGTGACTCAAATGTCATAAAATATGTACTTGTCTCAATGATGGTATCATCTCTTTTAATCTTAAGCCGTCTAACATCGGTCACACCTTGAGATTTCAATTCTTTTTTAATATCCATTTCATCTATGCCAGACAGTTCTCTTGTTCTGACTACCCCTTTACTGGTGTTAAGTGTCTTATGAGGGGTAGCTTTTACTTTCATATCCAGTATCTTTTCAATTTTCAATAGGTTAATTGCCTGAAATTCTGAACTACACTCAACTAATAAAGCCCCTGATCTTAATTTTTTGCAATCTTTTACTGAACCAGCTATTCCTTTGATGGTTTTTTCTACAGCAAAAGGGTTTAAATTTGATGGGTGTTTACCCTCCTCAACAGCAGTAATTAAAATGAATTTCGGCCAGTTTCTATTTATGTTCATATCTTGTTCTTCTGTATCCGAATGGTTAGAATTTTCTAATCGACCACGTTTATTATTTTTTGGGGGGTTTTCCATGTTTTTGTTTTTTTTAATAGTTCACTACTCGGGCCTGGCACCCTGACTTCGAGCCCAACAAGGGGATGCACATCGTCGCCGGATATCCACACGACCGGCACCACCAGTACCCAAGTAGTATACTCAGCCAACGTTGATGCCGAAGCATAGCCGCTAACTGATTGACCCGTTAAGCCACGCTATCCAATAGTGGTCGATCAACTAACCAAACGTGGCTAGTTCAGCGACCACTAAATGCCCCACGTAACGTCACTGGGCTCCCGATTGATCAATCCGGGCCGAAAGACCAACATTCAACGCCATAAAGTATTGGCCGAACTGATGTATAAGACTATACCGTCAATACTTGCACAGAGGTCGACTGACCTCAGTGAAAATACCAAGAGCTGCCCAACCGGGGCTCTAAGTCCGCAACCAGCAGATCCCGTCCCCTATGACGTCATGTACGCACCTCACGGGAGAACAAGGTGCCTCTTTTACCGGACTTTTACCGGAAGCAGAGGTACTGCGGGCAATTCTGATCCGGACACCGCACGGACTGTGACCTGTTAAGACATTAGAAAGTTGTAAATAAAGTAAGAGCTGTCAAGACATTATAAGGTTTTTTTTAAAAAAGATTGAAACGGAGAAAAAATTAATGGAAACTGAAAGAAGGATGGAAAAAAGAATATAATTTCTCTAAGCTGGCTACCTGGTCAAGTTGAAACCCACCATAGCTGTCCACGGCTGCTTATTTGTTATTCGCAGCAATCCTGCAAACAGACTGTTTGCAGGACTTTCCTCCATCCGCAACCCGGAGGACGCGCCTAGTAGGGCCATGGTGGCGAGCCCCCCTAGGTTACATTTAAAAAGCTTTGAATTGGTAAATATAATACAATGCGGGATTTTATATTGCAGGATTTCAGATAATAATCACCAGTAAATGAGAATGACTATCTTTATATTAGCTGTCAGTCGTCTGGTGGCATGCTAAGACCTAAACAGTTATTCTGTATTTCTTGACTTTGAGTAGCTACTATGGCGAACACTTTAAAATATAGCAGGTAAAAGGACTGACAAACATTTTGACATGTTCTTAAAGTATCTAAATTTGAGCTATGTATTGTTTCTGAATTATTGCGTTCTTTTACAACAGCTTTCCATGAATTAGATATAGCATTGAGTAACCCATGGTACATAGAGAAAGCTGAAAGGTGTTGTTGTGTTGTATCTCCACAGATGTCTGCATGTGATAGAAATTTTCAATCGGTACCAAAAAGGTCTTTGACGAAAAAGATTTCTTTATCACACCACGTTTTGAAACAAAACTAATTTGTTGTCAACCTTTATGTTTTTGTTGTAAAAGAGCGGCTTTTAAAGAATTCCTGATGGAGTGTTGATTGTTTTGATGTCCAAGAGAGACCATGCTATTATAACATCACTCCAGAATGAGTATGTACAATCACTTACTTCATTCACTTAACCCCTCTTTATGCATGTACTTATCACTTCCAAAAGATTCGAAATTATCCGTGGTTTAAAGTTATTTTCTGTCTTGTTTCAAGTTCCTCCCTCGAACCCTTTTTATGTCCCATCCATATTGCTTCCGTTTTTTTCAAAATTCGCATTACAGCCTGATACTTTTGAAAACATGTTTATTGACTCCAATGCTTCACTTAGTGAGTAGTCATCGTCTTGAAGAAACAGTGTCGTATCGTCTGCATTTTAGTTTATTAAATACTCAGAGCAATGTATTTCTATTCCGTTTACATTGGGATTACATTTTGTGTAGCACTAAGAATTTTGGCGCAAAATATGAAGAGGTAAGGCGAGAGAGAATCTCCCTGTCTAACTTTTTGTTGGTCGAAATGTTCAGAACAGTGGTCATTATTTACAACAGAAATGAAACAAATGGTGTTAAAAGTTTGAGAACAACTGAATAATGGATGTGCCAAGGCCAGAGAAATTTAGAGTTATTTCCGTGAGCGGCCATTCTAAAGAATCAAAAGAGTTTTTGAAATCTAGAAGGATATGTATTCCAGACAGATCCTTGTTTTCACACTTGTCAATGAAATCCAGGATCAGTCAAATAGACTCCCCCAATAAATCTACCTTTCATGAAGCCTAGTTGCGTATCGGAAATTAATTTCGGATAAACTCCCTTAATGCAGTTTGCAATGACATTTGAGCCTATTTTAACACCTACATTTATTAAAGAAATAGGTCTCCAGTTTTTTATGTACAATTATGTTTTATTTGGCTTGGGTAAACAGCATATTATTCCATCCCTTTGTGTGATCGAGAGTTCTCCAGACATATAATCATAGTTTAAAGAATTCATTAGTTTAGAATTTTTTACTATCAGATTGCAAAAGCGCCAAATTTGATTTATCTGCTCCAATGGGGTATTTGTGAAAATCAATATATTGGTGAAACCAGTACTCTATTTCATAAACGTGTCAACGACCACAGATCATTCAAGAAATTGGAAGATGCCTTTTCCACCAATCGACAATTCCATGTCTATGGACTACTCATTCACTCCATTCCACTCATTTATTGATTCTAAACCCAACTGGACTAAAACTGAGCAGGTTTCTAGAGATACCTTTTGCATTGAACAGCTTTGTACATACTTACCACTCTGTCTCAACAGGCATTCCAGTACTTCATGATTCCTAAGAGTTTTCGAGGGTATGTAAATTTGCATAAAAATGGGTGTTTGGAAAATTTGGATTTTGTGTCTTGTTTTGCCCGAATCAGTTTCCTTCTATAACTTTACATTTTCCATTTTCTCAGACTACACATTGTTGAAGTCGGAACAAATTTTCCAGAGGTTCTCTCGCTATTAGGGCGAGCCGTCCTTCGACGCGATTTGTTGGATATTGCCCTGCAATTTAAACATCAACCAGTCATCATACTTTAATGTAAAAGATAGAGGTATCTTGACATTGCTCTGCAATTTCAACACTATAGTTTCTTTTTATTTTTGAAGGGAATGTTGATTGCATGTATTACTGGGAGTTAGGGGTTACTAGAATACTTTTCAATGTTTGTCTAACAGTATTTTGTACTTTTTGCTTTCCACTTTTACCACGTTGTTTTTTATTTTGGATGTATTACACACCCACTTAGCCAGTACATTGCTTACGAGAGTTTCTATCGCCACAGTTCATTTCTTTCGTCATCTGTGTGCCTTTTTATGTTGTGTCTGTACCCTGAAGAAGGTCTTCGTCAGACTGAAAGCTAGGTGAAAATTGTTTTTTTTCTTGTGGTATTTGAGCTTTGTATATATTTCTTCTACTTTAGGGTTTTGCATCTCTCACATCCAGCACTTTTGAAACAGCTTTGTTTTATTAGAATATAGACCTTTATATATATATCGCATATGTCAAGGAGGAATTCCACCTGGCATCGTCCTAACACCGCGCCACTGGGTTGAAAACCGTGACACTTTTTGGAAGGTGGCCTCGACAGGAGTCGATCCCGGGTCTACGACACCCCATCACCTAGCCATAAATGTTACGCCACCATACCAACTGAGCCAACGACAACCCCATAAAAAAGGTTGCAAATGACTCAGCCAGTATGTTAGTTTACATTTACATCTCGACCCCGAGACCGATATTCGAGAAATGACAATTACGAATTGTTTGAATTGTTATCTGTGATGATTGGTAATTGTCTACAAGTAGCCTCTGTGTTTTGTTGTGAGATTTATCCGTGGATCGTTTGCCTTAGCGTCCAATGCCACTGGAACAGATTACTGTTATAATGGTCAGAGATACACTGGTATTACAATCCTAAAAGAAAAGAAACCGGGGTAAAAGTAGAAACCAAAAGGTAAAAGAAATACTGTTGGACAAATTCTAAAAAGTATTCTAGTAAGTCCTATCTCTCGGTAAAACCTGATTTTAATATACCCTTCAAAAATTAAAAGGAACTGGAATGTTGAAATGTCAAGATACTTCCATGTATTACATGAAAATATGATAACTGGATGATTTAAAAAAAAAGAAAACAATTGCAGTCCGTCGCCTTAAAATGCACCACGTAGCCAACTTGGCGGAAATTTTAGAGTTTGGTGTTTTTCTAGCAGGTGCGATTGACTTGGGGATGTGCTAGGACTGCCCACGCTTTGGGATAGTGCCACTAAAGGCTTGTTATTTATTGTTACTTTTGTAGGAGAGCGACTAAGTAAAACCTGCATCTACAAGGCCATTGCTAGTGGGTTCCGACGCTGCTTAAATCACTTAGATGATCGCCAGAAGTTAAAAATGAACAGATTTCGTGGTAGGATTAAAGGCGAAAAATGTGGAAATAGGCTAAAAAGACATTGAAGATGATAAAACTAGTAGCGTCATTTCAAAATTCCAGTTCCTTTTAATTTTTGAATGCTATATTAAAATCGGGTTTTACTGGGAGTTAAGATTCGTGTAACAGTATGTTTTTTACCTTTTGCTTTCTACTTTTACCCCGGTTTCTTTTCTTTTCGGGTGGTTTTACACACCCGTTTAGTCAGAACGTGGCTTACGGGAACCTTTATGGCCACATTTCTTTTCTTTCGTCGTCTCTGTGTATTTTTTCTTGTTGTGTCTGTACCCTGAAGAAGGTCTTCATCAGACCGAAAGCTAGGTGAAAATTCTTATATACTATTCAGAAAATTAGGGGATATCCAAACTGATGTTGATATTTTCGGAAAATGGTATTGGATACGCTTGATTGGACACATCAATATATTACCAAGTTTAGTGTGGATCATGAATGTCACCGGCCCACGAAAACTTCGTGCAGGTTTTTCGCACGAGCGCCGCGTTAATGTCTGTGGGGTACGTTTCGAAATTTTCCATTGTACTGGACGGGCTTTTTCGAGGGCCTCGTCGTTCTTTTCTCGGTATAAACTCATTCATCAATAGTTTCTGATCGAAACGTAACTTTTGAGGTATGTGAAGTCCGACACCAGACGAAAGTTTACGTGCCATTGGTATGTTGGAAGCTGGCAACAGACAGACTGCAGAGGCTCAAATTCTCAAAGTTACTCAACCGGTGATTAGCAGGTTGTGATCACGCTACCATCAGGCAGGCAATATTGATGACAGACGCCGTTCAGGTTGTCCAAGCACGTGAACCACGGCATTTCGTAACCGCCATCAAAGTGCCTCAGATATTGGACAGCAGCTGCACCGAGCAACAGATGTGCGAGTTAGTGGTCAGACTATCCGCAATCGCCTACACAGCTGGAATCTGTACGGTCGATGACCTCGAATAATTCCACGTTTGCCTGAACGTCTCATCGCAGCAGGATGTAATTGGCGTGGAGCACGACAGCTCTGGGACAATCGTCGGTGGTGCAACGTCATGTTTTCCGATGAATCGAGGTTCGCTCTCGACTTCCACGATAGCCGAAACAGAGTGTGGTGGCGGCTGGACGAACGATACCATGACGTGACCATTAAGCAACACGATCCTTTTGGTGGTGGATCGGTTATGGTGTGGGGAGGCATAACCATGACAAGCAGAACAGCATTACATGTCATCCAAGGGCGTGCCACAGGGAAGTACTACCGTGACAATATGTTAGCAGCTCATGTGGTGCCATTTGCGCCATGTCACGGCCGTCGATTCATTTTCCAGAATGACATTGCAAGAGCACACATGGCCCGTGTCGCTACAGAGTTCTTCCGGGAGCGGAAAATCACTACACTGCCTTGGCCAGCACTAAGTCCAGAGCTTTCACCAATCGAGCACCTCTGGGATATTCTTGGCAGGCACCTACGACAACGCCAGCAGCCCCTCCTAATGTCCTTGAACTCGCCGCTGCACTGCAGAAAGAATGGAATAACATCAGGCAAGCTCTGATATTAGACGTTTGGTGAGTATGCCACGTCGTATACGACCTTGTATCGCGAACCGAGGAGGATTTACAAGGCATTGAGTCTTGGACTGAAAGTGGTAAATTCTCTGACTGACTGACCGACCGTGTCTTCTACAGCTCAGTGCGTGGACTGTGTGCTTGTCAGACACCCAACTATCACTGAACTCATTCACCAGATGTTACAGTGCAATGCTTCAACTGTCTTTCTGATGAAAAGATAATTATATTTCTTCATATACCTCACTTTTATCAAATATATTCTACTTTTCTGAATAGTATATATATAATTTTGTCAAACTGCCGTCATGCCCGGGAGATTACTCCCTTCTAGGCGGCTTTAACGTTTGACTAATTTATATTCCGTTACGTTAAGTGCCGTACCAGTGTATACCTCGTCATGTGAACGTAGAAATTATGCTTAACGCTCATCCTAATTGTTAGATGGGAATTAAAAAATTATACGAGATGGGCGTACGTCTTACAGGTTGGTTTATTACCTGGCAAGTGGCTGCCTAGATCCTAATCATGAACCCAGTTGGAAAATCACCGTTTCATATCTTCCTTGGGTGGCAACAAGTAAAGACTTGTTCAGCGTTTCTTGTTGTCCCCGTATGCAAGTGTCTTACACACAAAATAACCTATAAATGATGGTGCTCAACTTTTCATTGGTTTTGAAGATTTTATGTCTGGAAAGTTTATTTCCTTGGTATGATATTCCATAGTGAATTTCAGATTAGGGTGTGCATCATTGATTTCATTGTAAAATGTTTCCAATTTTTCCTTAAACTCCATCCTGTAAATAGGGTAATACTTTTTGCCGGTAAAAAGGACGGTATCCAGTAAAAAGGACGGTAAGTGTATAAAAACTATGTTTTAAAGTACTAAATGTACCTCGTAATGTGTGAAAAGTGAATATTTAATGAAGCGTACGCAATAATAAATATATAGAAGGAAGATAAAGTATTCTTTATTTTATTGTAGACTATTTTCAAGACAAAATAGATCATTTCGCCATCGACATTGATCGACACGCCATTTTGCGCAAGGAAAACAACGAATTCGCTGAGGTGCACGAAGGGTGAATATTATCATACTTGCTCGATGGAGGTGTAACTAATTCGTGTGCGTAACAGTCAGATGTTTCTGTTCTCTACGGGGGGATTTAACAGAAAGGGTTTGGGAGAGAAACAATTTATATTTTGAAAATAGTCTACAATAAAACAAACAATTCTTAATCTTCGTTATATATATTTAATATTGCGCACGCTTCATTAAATTGTCACTTTTCACACATTCACCTGTACATTTAGTACTTTAAAACAGTTTTATACACTTACCGTCCTTTTTACCGGCAAAAAGTTGTGTTCAAGCTATTTTTTTAAACGGGAGTTCATAACTTATTTTCAGTTAGCGCTTCGCCAAACACATGCCGAGGTGATAATAAATATTAAAACCAACCACACATCAGTGGATACTAGTTCTAGATTCCTGTATGTTCTACCCCAATGATACTCACAAGCGCATAATTAAAACTAGAGCGCCTTGTTATCACTCCACCAATTCCTATGTGTGAGCTCCCAGTGGTGGGCCCAGGGGGGGGGGGGGGTGGCTGAGGGCCCCCAAATGCAAACCATTATTAACTGTTTTCAACCCTCACGATTCCCCCAGGAGGCACCAGAATCGATCTCAGAGATTCAGAATATGAAGAAAAAAACATCCTGGGTGGGGCTCATAATTGTGGGAGGGAATACGCACAATTCCATAGTTTAGTTCAAGCTTTATATCGATCTAGTCACCCCCACCCCCACCCCCACCCCCCATTTCGAAAATATGAAAACATTTTTTTATCTAGTTGGGTCGTAGCCAGGATTCAATAATGGGGGCGGGGGGAGTAGCCAATTGTTTGAGTCTGGGGCAATCATGATATTTGGAAGATCGTTGTTGGGTTTGCCCCCCCCCCCCCCAACAAAAAATGCAAACTGTAACATACTGTTTTTAACCCTACCTTTCTTTGGGAGGCACCGGGATCGATCTTCCCCAGAGTCCTGCAACTTAACCCTCTTCCCAGTGGTGGGGTGGGGCTACCAAATGCAAACTGTCACTTTTTTTTTGGAGGGGGCCGGAAGATTTTGCTCGAAAAGTGATACTGCAGGCATTATTGAGGCAAGTGGCCCTTGGGTGTAGGTGTAGGAGGAGGTGTTCCCCTTCCACAGTTGGGGGTTAAGGCCAGTTTCTGTCTGGAATTAGCTTGAATGCCAACGGTGGTCCCGGTGGCAGAGCGAGGATCCCCAATCGAAGGCCTGCGTGAGGGTTAAAAACAATAAGTGACAGTTTGCAATTTAATGAAGCGTGCGCAATATTAATTATATATAACGAAGATTAAGAATTGTTTGTTTTATTGTAGACTATTTTCAAATTATAAATTGTTTCTCTCCCAAACCCTTTCTGTTAAATCCCCTCGTAGTGAACAGAAACATCTAAATGTTACGCACACGAATTAGTTAATATTCACCCTTCGTACACCTCAGCGAATTCGTTGTTTTCCTTGCGCAGAATGGCGTGTCGATCAATGTCGATGGCGAAATGATCTATTTTGTCTTGAAAATAGTCTACAATAAAATAAAGAATACTTTATCTTCCTTCTATATATTTATTATTGCGTACGCTTCATTAAATATTCACTTTTCACACATTACGAGGTACATTTAGTACTTTAAAACATAGTTTTTATACACTTACCGTCCTTTTTACCGGATACCGTCCTTTTCACCGGCAAAAAGTATTACCCTTTAAATATTCACAAACTGCGGGGCCATGGGCGTGACCCTAGCCGTTCCCGTGTTTTGCAAATAGAACTCAAATATTTATTTGTCATGCTGTTGCCACTCGTTTGTTGCACGAGAAACGTCCTGGTGCTACGAATAACCTTTGACCCCGATTAGCTTTCTTTAACTGGGTAAACTCCCATTAGAATTGTTAAGCTATCTCGTGTTTATATTCTTACTGCAATTAATAATACCCCCAAAATTTAAAAACACAGGAAACGCTCACAAATTACTAGTGCAGAAATGAAGTGAAAATCCTTATTCTATAATTTCCAGTTCCACTCACACTGTTCCACAGACATGTCCTGATTTGTGTCACAGGGCGTAGAAAGATGTCATCAGTGACTGATAACTTTTCTGGGGTTTCTGATGGTTAATATTAATAAAAAATATTTAATAGTATTAAGTGCTAATAACTCTTCTAAATTCCACAAGTGCCTGTCCATTTTTCGGCTTCAAATTCGAGCCGAGAGTATAAAATTACTCAGATGTCAACACAAATTGTTACAATGTCTCCCCTGGCTTGGTCCTTTATCAAAAATTTAGAGTTTGACAGCACATTTCAAATAACTTTAATCCACCAACAGACATGAATATTATTTGACGCAAAACATACATTCCTACATGTCTAATATGATGTAAAGTTAATCCACGGGAATATGAATTATACGATAGACATTGGAACGCTGAACGTACGCTGATTAAAATTTGTGTGAGTAACAAACTTCTCAAGGCGTGTAGCCTCTTTCATAAATAGACTCAATCTATTTTCAGCCCCCTGATAGTGTTTGTTTTTGTTTGTCGTTTCATGCCATCATCTCAATATGTGTTGAAATAAACTGATTTCATGGAGGGTAAATTTGAATCCTGAAAAAAAATCATTCTCCATTTTTAGCTCAACTTGACAAAGTCAAGCTGAGCTATTGCCATCACTTCTCGTCCGTCGGCGTACGTACGTACGTACGTGCGTACGTACGTTAGTACGTTAGTACGTACGTCCACAATTCCCTTTGGCACACCTCACAGGTCGCATTTATGATCAGATTACTTTGAAACTGGGTATGCTTGTTTGAGGTGACCTCTAGATGGGAGCTATCGATTTTCTTCAATTTCCGTCAAAAAATGTTGCCGCGGCCAACGTTCTTAGAACTTAGTTTAGTCAAACCACAATATTTCCCTTTGGCACACCCTACAGGGCACATTTATGATTTGATTGCTTTGAAACCTGGTATGCTTATTTAGGGTGACCTCTAGATGGGAGCTATCGATTTTCTTCAATTTCCGGCAAAAAATGTTGCCACGGCCAACGTTCGTAAAACTTAGTTTAGTCAGACCTCAATATTTCCCTTTGGCACACACTACAGGGCACATTTATGATCAGATTGCTTTGAAACCTGGTATGCTTGTTTGGGAAGACCTCTAGATGGGAGCTATCGATTTTCTTCAATTTCTGTCAAAAAATGTTGCCGCGGCCAACGTTCTTAGAATTTAGTTTAGTCAGAAGACTCAATATTTCCCTTTGGCACACCCTACAGGGTACATTTATGATCGGATTGCTTTGAAACCTGGCATGCTTGTTTGGGGTGACCTCTAGATGGGAGCTATCGATTTTCTTCAATTTCCGTCAAAAAATCTTGCCGCGGCCAATGTTCTTAGAACTTAGTTTAGTCAAACCACAATATTTCCCTTTGGCACACCCTACAGGGCACTTTTATGATTTGATTGCTTTGAAACCTGGTATGCTTATTTAGGGTGACCTCTAGATGGGA
This sequence comes from Pictodentalium vernedei, assembly GCA_031216915.1. Classification (NCBI taxonomy): domain Eukaryota; kingdom Metazoa; phylum Mollusca; class Scaphopoda; order Dentaliida; family Dentaliidae; genus Pictodentalium; species Pictodentalium vernedei. The sequence continues at coordinate 584,522,336 of CM062296.1, forward strand.
GCTATTGATTTTCTTCAATTTCTGCCAAAAAATGTTGCCACGGCCAACGTTCGTAGAAGTTAGTTTAGTCAGACCTCAATATTTCCCTTTGGCACACCCTACAGGGCCCATTTATAATCAGATTGCTTCGAATCCTGGTATGCTTGTTTGGGGAGACCTCTAGATGGGAGCTATCGATTATCTTCCATTTCCGTCAAAAAATGTTGCCACGGCCAACGTTCTTAGAATTTAGTCTAGTCAGACCACAATATTTCCCTTTTGTACACCCTACAGGGCACATTTATGATCGGATTGCTTTGAAACCTGGCATGCTTGTTTGGGGAGGACTCTAGATGGGAGCTATCGATTTTCTTCGGTTTTTGTCAAAAAATGTTGCCACTGGCAAAAAAAAATGACATTGGTACCAATGATCTTCAATTTTGCCATTTCATTTATAACTTACCAAGTTCAAGTTTGTCAAGTTGAGCTACAGTGTCATTGACACTTTCATTTCTCTTTGAAGGATGAGACAATCGACTGTAGTTCATCAGCCGGTTTGTCTTCTCACTATTTGATCTATGTTCGCATTGTTCGTATTGCAATTTACTTTTGAATTTTGGGATTGCTGCAGGATTTTAGCATTATCGTTTGAGGCTTCATTTATGATAGTTTAACATGTTTATTGAAACACACATTATTTCTGTGCTGGGAGACGGGACAATTGTTTTTTTTTATCTCAGGCAACATTCGGGATGCATGGTGATTTAATTCCTAGATGTCTCTTTTTCAACCCTTCAGCTTGCGCCTAAGGATTGAAAATCGACATCCAGGTATTAAATCTCTGTGTACCCTGTATGTTGCCCGAGATAACTGATGTGTATTGTTTTGCAGTTCTCGTGTTGACTTGAATTACTTAAAGTGTGTTATTCTTTGTTGGATTATTCTACTTTCCAGTTTTAAACAAATTAAAAGCACTTAACAGTTCGACTAAAACGTGGAAAAGCAGACAGCTTCTTAAATATTACTTAGGTGTGTAAACCCACTACCAATTGACTATTCAGCTTATTGTTTAGGTATGGTTGGTTGGGTAGAAATTAATTTTTAAATTGCAATTCTCTGTTGTTTTTGTCTATTTTGTTTTGTTTTATTTTTTCAGGGACTTGGACTCATCAATGGTACACAGCTAATTTCAGCTCTTGGTGCTGAAGGTGATTATTGTGATAATAATATAATATAATATATTTGTTTTATGGCATGGCAATTTCTGCTACCCAATACAAATTCATTACACTTTTGTGACTGCACACATTCCTCTCTTTCATGAAATACAATAGAGGAAATTGTTTTCAACCAACTTGCCGATGTCAGTCTCAATAATTTTGCCAGGAAAGCGGAACATTTAAGAATCTCCCAAAGAGAACCTTCAAGACGGCAAAGTATTAATAAAGTACGAGCCAAAATTGAAATTCGGGGGTTTAGTATGAATAGAATAAAAATAGCAATAATAATTTACTTTTAGAACACTGTTAGCAGCAAACGACTGCTCAAAAGTGCCCACAATGTAAAATTGACAATCAAAACAAAGACAATTCAGCAGCCAAAGACGATCCGAAATAGATAAGTCTTTAAACATTTTTTGAATATATCTTTTCAATATTTGAGGTTTTACTTAAATCTGAGGGAGTGCATTCCATAATGACGGAGCTGCAAAATAGAATGATCTTTTACATACAGTACATCTTATTCGAGACACGGTAAGACGATTCTTTGAAAACGATCTAAGATTCTGTACGGGGTATTTGTAAATTGACAGTCTGTTTTGAGTAGGAAGAGGCATGGTCTCCCTGGATGAAGTTTTGTGTTATCATTAATACTTTATATTTGATGCGAAACTCAAATAGATGTCAGTGCAAGGAATTGAGGACTGATGCTGTTATCATTTTTTTGGCACCAGTAATGATCTTTGCTGATGTATTTTGAATGTTATGAAGGTGGTTGATAAATTTCAGCAGAAGTCCAAAATAAAAAGAGTTGGAAGAGTCCAATCGGGACAGGGTCATAGACTGTATTGCGGTTTTCAGTGTGTTTTGATTAAGTCGTTTTCTAATTTTGTTGGTGTTTCTATCCTTTATGCACGCCTCCAGTCTTGTTCACAAGTCATTTATTTTGGCAGACAAATACAACTTGGTATCATCGGTGTACAGATGAAAATTTACAGAGTGCTTCCGGAGGAGATCATTGATGTGAACAATATGGGTCCGAGTACTGAGCCTTGAGGAACGCCATATTATAGCGTAATGGGATCAGAGCTGTCTCTCACGGAAAGTCGTACTATACTGTATACTGATCGAATTGCAAACCGTTTCAAATGCGGGGCCCGAAGTAATGGCCCTGCTACTTTGCACCTAGTCCTCTATACTACTAGGTATTACGTGGTTTCGATGCATTTTCAAAACAATGTTTTATGTTCTTTGAAAATACACTTTGAACCCTCCTTCACATCTTTCATTTCCAAGTTATATGTATTAAAGGTATTGACCAGTCTGTGCCAATAATATGTTTCAAATAACCTGTTTACAGGTTCCCTCTGGTTGACCTTTGTTTTTTATCTATTTTCGGCATTTGCCTATTTTTTTCCGTAGTTACTCTTCGTGGTGTCTTAAGGTTTCAGGATTATATATTCCTTATTCATTACCATTGCAGTGGTATAATCATAGCTTCATTAAAAATCATGTTGCTATTAAATCATGTAATTTTCAACTCAGCGTTCTGAAGGATTTGGGACTTCTTATGCCCCTATAGTCCTTTGAAATAATGTATGCATTCTATTTCAATGGCTAGTTTATGTGCCTTAATACATATATTTATGCAATTTGTAATGTTTTGGCCAATCTGCATATTTGGCTATACCCTTGCTGATTTCAGTTTAGTGTTAGATTCCTTTATGTTCCTTTAGTACTGCAACATAATTTTTCTTACTTACAGTGCTAATTTATATGTATGTGAATGAGTTTAAAATAATATATTTAGGTTAACTTGACAAAGTCAAAAATGAGATATTGGGGTGGATTGCGATCTGTTGCCTGTCTTACGTCCGTCCATCCATATATCCACCCATCACCTCCATCCCTACTTACTTTTGTCTATCCACACTTCCTTGAACCCACCCTATCTCTCACCTGATCAGTTCCAAATTCCATAAGTGGATTTAAAGCAATGTCTAGAGGGAGCTGCCAGTAACATATAAATTATGAACAATTTCATTAACACACCGTATAGGCTGCAATTCTCATCCGATCTTTTTCAGATTTTATTTAGCTTTAGTGTCATGTCTAGATGGGAGCTATCAAATGTTTCGGAATTTTTTTTAAAAACATGGCCGCCAGTAGTGATCTTAAATTTGGCATTCCAGCTCACAGGGCTGGGGACTATCTGTCCTCCTTCCGTTTGATATGGGTAACTCTTTGTACAGTGGTACAAGCGGGAGAGAGAATGTATCCTCGCAGAGATCCACCGGCCATGCCATCAACTGGTTCATTCGGTTTAATCAATCACTCATATGTCGACAGTAGCACTCCTTCCAATGGAAACACAGCATTTTTCCTTACTCATCTTCAGGGCACCAGCGACTGCCAGCATGTTCGCCGGCTATACATTTGGACAACAGGTGTCATCACTCACCATACAGTTATCACTACCATTCATTTGTGTCATAAAGGCAGAGATATAACACCCATTTACCACTCAGCTTCCATAGCTTATCAATCACGCAAGCGTCACCATTCGATCTCTCCGCGTAGATCATCATCATTACGATCCACCTCTATGTCATGATACCGAATGAGCTCAATCTTTCCCATGAGCTCTCAATTTGCTCTCGCGTGTAATCTCTACACGAAATGCACCTACCGAGCAATATTATCATATCATTGTCGGGTTCAAATTCATCCAATTCTCGATCGAACAGTATTCGAGACGATGACTTTGGTCAATAGAAGTAAAAAAATACAGGCGCACTTTTTCAACCATCTATTGACATGTCTATGGAATATAACAGCGGTATGCTTTGTATTTTCTGAGTTCCACGAATCACAAGGAAGGTACATTTCAAAAAATCAATTTTTAAAATTACGTTGAAATGCCAAAAAGTAACACCAAACCATCACCTGAACCACAGCCCAGACGAATTGTTCGTTGGATAAAAACTGATTGCACTTTTAGATATAGTTTTTATTGGAGAATATATTTCCCAAATTTCAAGAGTGAACGTTCAACAGGTGGGCAGATTATGTTGAAAAATATGTCAAATTGAAAATTGGATAAAGCTTTAAATTTGAAATTTATTTAATAAAGCCACCATGAAAGTAAAAGTGAGTGGAATTTCAGAGCTATGTGTATTTATATGGTCCGTTATTGACAGTCCCCGTGTTTTCAAAGGGAAATGCGCAAAAAAACACATAAATTTCAAGTGACGCAAAAAGGTAAAAATGGCAATAAATACCCCCCCCCCCCCCACACACACCCAGGTATCTCCTAATTTTTTGGAGCCCTACAGCATACTAAAATTTCAAAAACATCTGACACATTTTAATTTTTAAAATCACCTTAGAGTTCGGTCATAACTGAATTCTTCGGACGTTATAAGATTTTTAGATATGGTTTTCTTTAAGATAATATTCCCCAAATTTCAAATGACTGATGCCTAATATGAGGTTGAAACTAAAAAAGCTAGGAAATCACGTAAAATTTGCATCGCTGGCATCTGCGGCGACATTTTAATTCCAAAAATGGGTGAGCATGATTTCTGGTGCTAAAAGAACAAAGCTGTGTCATATACAAGTACAGAGATAATGGAATCACAAAACGTTTTTTTTCTGAAAATAGTCTTAATTTTGAAGTCACGAAAAAATTGTGATGAATGGAAAACTAAAAACACCTACCTCCCATTTTTATGAGCTCTACAACACATTAAAATTCATCAAAATTGGCAGGCATTTAACTTTTGTGACATTGATGTGAACTATATCACTCAAATATTCGGCTATAACCATTGATAATTAGCCATGACAGCAGCACATTTTTAGACGTGGTTTTCAATGGAGATGGTATATTAAAAATATGAAAAAGATATGTTTGCTACAGGAGCTGGTATTGAAAGATAGAGAAAAAAGTTCAAAGGTGACAGTGCTTTAGTTAAAGGTTGGGTATCAAAAAACTAATTTTTAACTCTGTAACTGGAAGTTCTCTTTAAGAAGTGTACCAAATTTTGTTGATCAAATCAGCTTACCCAGCCCCATAGGGAGGGGGTGGGGAAAATGCTAAAAAATGTTAAACAAATCTTTTTCTCATGAGCCAGTAGGTACAATGACTTGATATTTGGTGTGGGACTTCCCTTTGAGGTGTAGAACCAAGTTTGTTCAAACGAGGTTCGTGGAGCAACATTTGCCTTTGTGATGGTAGGGAAAAGATTTTTGGACCCGCCCAAAATTTCTGTTTTCTGAACCGCTGAGCCGATTTGAACTAATTTGGTATGTGGTATTATTGAGTCATAAGTACTTGATTCATGCAAAAAACAATTGTGGGAACCCTAGAAGGTAAAAATAGAAATATTTTCAATCGCCCATATTGCCCATTCCTCACGTAACACAGAGCTATTATTTGACAGGAATCATTCTTGGGGCCAGTGGAATGGGATAGTAAAAAAACTGCCACCACTTGTGTCATGGTGTTCTTTAGGGAGTGTCGAAAAAATGCTAAGTGAGGATATTTGTAAAAATTTAAAAAAAAATTTTCTCTAGAACCATTGACCAGAATCTTTGGATATTTGGTATACACAATCTTTAGAGGGGGCAGATAGAAGTGTATTAAAAATTAAACCCCGCAGTTCATATTTTTGGGCTCAATACAGGAGCCCGAATTTTAACTAAGATCAATTTGGTGAATACTTTTTAATAAACTACTTCAGAACTACCATTCAGAATCTTTCAATATTTGGTATACATCAATGTTGCGAGGGTCAGATTCAAGATTGTTCAAATCAAGACCTTCAGTTAATATTTTGGCTTCTTATACGGTCTCGAATGTTAACTTAATGCAGTAGGGGTAATAATCTTCAAAAATCTTCTTCAGATCCCGTAGTCAGAATTTTCTGATATTTGGTGTACAGCATACTTGGGAAGGTTAGATCTAATTTTGTTGAAACCAAGTCCTTGGGTTAATATTTGGGCTCCATGCTGGAGCCTGAATTTTATCTCAATCCAATATGTGGAATGGGACCGCGGTGGCTCAGTGGGTACAGCATGGACTTCAAACCGAAAGGTTTACGGTTTGATCACCACCAGGGGCAACTGCGTTGTGTCCTTGGGCATGACACTTAATCCTTATTTCCCACGTGGAGGGTCGGTGGCTTTGTACTTAGCGTACTGCACGTCGATGGTGCATTGTCTTCAGTTAATGCTAACCTTGCTTATGTGGAGTTAGTACTTTGGGAAGTCTGACAGTTGCTCGCCGTTGCTCAGTGATTCTCTCTTGCTACTCCGGCTTCTTCCACCTGTAAACCTGTCCAACTCGAGGTGATCCTGGCTGTCGAAAGTGTCAATAGATAAATAAATATGTGAAATAATCCTTGAAACTCTTCTTCAAAAACACTTTCTAGAATCTTTTGATATGTCGTATGTAGTGTTCAAATTCAAATTTGTTCAACTCAAATCTTTCAGTTATTTATTTATTTATTGGTGTTTAAGGTCACAAACTTATGCACAATGGCTAATCATGGCCGTGACAGTTTTACGGGTGGTGGAAGCCAGAGTACCCGGAGAGAACCACCGAGTAACGACGAACAGCTGCCAGCACCCCAACATAGTAACTCCGCCCTCTAGCACAGGCAGGGTTAGATTGGTTGAAGACATGCGCATCAGTGACGTGCAGTATTCCTTAGTACATGGCGTCATCGTGCCCCCATGTGAACAGTTGGGAGTTAAGTAAATCTCTCAGTTAATATACTGAGTCCAAAACGAAAGTATAAAAAACTTTGAGGAGCAATTTTTTAGTATTATCGACTTTAATCAGCAACAAAATATTGTAAATTCATATTTCGAGTCTAGCTGTATGAATCTGCATAATTTCATGCTCTTACTGTTGCCAGCGTCTCGTCAGAACGTCGCAATTTAGACAGGGGGTGGTGAAATGGAAGGTTCAAACATGCAGTCAATAGCATGTATGTCCACCGTTTGCCTCTTGGATGGCAAGACATCGACGGCGCATGGGCCTGATAAGACTCTGGATGTCATCCTGTGGTATTAGTTTACACTCCTGCCTTAGAACATTACGTAAATCGTCTAACGTCTGAAGATCATGAAGTCGTACCCGTCGGTCCAATTGATCCCAAAGATGCTCGAGTGGCGACAAATCTGGCCAAAGTGGGGGCCTGGGAAGACGTTTGGGGCTCTGCTCCTCAAGAAAGTCACGACAGATGCTTGCCACGTGACATCGGGCATTGTCTTGCTGGAATAACTACAATCCGACGTTAGCGTTGAACAGCAGCATTAAGAATTTCATTCCTATATCGCTGTCCATTCAGATTACCATCGATGAAGATGAACTGAGTTCGATGGTGCAAGTGAATTTCTGCCCAAATCATTACACTACCCCCGCCGAAACGGTCGCATTCCCGCACGCAAACATCAAAAAACCGTTCTCCTTGTTGGCGATACACTCTTGCCCTACGATCAGCGCGGCGTAAACAAAATCGTGATTCATCACTAAAAAGAACTGTCCTCCCACGTACCCATTCCATTCTGACGGTACGATGACGTTGGGTAAGGATTGGTCCGTCGTATGGACACCTACTTCGGATGCCGTGTTCAGCGAGTCTGTTGCGGACAGTTTGTGCACTAATTCTATTGTTAGTTCTACCAGGAGTAATTGCTGCTGTCCTTGTCGCCGGAAGGAAGCGATCCCGCAAATGAGACGTCCTGATGTGTCGGTTTTGTGCAGGGGTCGTAACTCTTGGTCGACCTGAACGCGGTCGGTCGGCAGTAGATCCAGTGGTTCTATACTTTCCAATGAGACGATAAATAGTGGCCACAGTGACCCCGAACTCAGCAGCGAGCTCATCTGGAGGTATCCCAGCCTCATGCATACCAATGGCAACCTCTGATTTTCGGTTAACCTTGGCATTTTTTAAAATGTCGGAAGACAAAACTAACGTATTTTCTCAATAACCCAGGCTCTCTAGCACAACATAACACAAAGAAAATCGTCGGTCACCCATTCAATTTGACATTCTCGGTAGCACGTGCTATTTTGAAATCGTTAGCAAAATTGTATACGGTTGGTGGACAACAGCAACATGTCGTTAAACTCTTTGCACGACTTCTTGTCCACAAACATGCAACATAAGAACTATTATATTTCATCCTTTATGTTACTTTTGAACATTTGTTTCCATTATACTTTCTTTTTGTCTCAGTATATATAGAATAAATAGGTACTAGGACCGTGAATCAGATTTAAAATACTCAGAGAATAAGGGTTTTAACCACCTCGTGGTTAAATCCCTATCCTACTCATGGTTTAAATCTGATTAACGGCCCTGTACCTATTTGTTTTATTTATACCATGCTCTTAATAAATAATAGACTTTGTCACTTAAAATGGAGAAAACTGATATTTTCCATCGCCAACACGTGAGTTTGTTTTGTTTACATCTGCGACAGTTGACGGTAATTCCGGCTGCACGTGAATGCTTGATTGACAGCTATACACATCATCAAAGTTGATTGAGTTTACCTTACTTTTTCGGTCAAATTATTATTACCAATTCTTAAATTGTATATTAAATATTTAATTGTAGGTATTTTAAACTTAATAATTTATTGCATGTAGTGGATAGTACCGCAAAATATCGTATGTTTAAATAAAACATCGTGAAGTGTGAATGTATCGAAGTCAAGAGATTGGGTCATATCAAAGGTCAAGTTCCTACTTCCTGTTTAAAATTCACCATTTCGAATCTTTTGATATTTCGTATGCAGAAGCCTTAGGGAGGTCAAAACTAAGTTTATTCAAATCAATATTAATATTTGGGCTCCCATTTGGGGCACGAATTTTAACTTTGTACAGTATGAAGAACAATCTTTAAAACGATTTTCCAGAACCACTGGTCAGATTCTTTTGATATATGGTATAGAGAATCCTCAGAGTGGTCAGTATCACGTTTTTTTCAAATCAAGTCCTTCGGTTAATAACAGGTCTCTCTATGGGAGTCTGAATTTTAACCTGATGCAATATAGGGAATAATCTTTATGAATCTTCTTTTTTAGATCCACCTCTGAGAATGTATTGATATTGGGTATACAGCATCCTTATAAGGCTCAGATTTCAATTGTTTCAAAGCAAGTCCCTCAATTAATATTTGGGCTTCCTATGAGGACTCAAATTTTAACTTAGTGCAATATGAGGAAGAATCTTTAAAAATTTTCTTCAGATTCACCATTCAGAATCTTTTAATATTTGAATTACAACATCCTTTGGGAGGCAAATCTAATTTTGTTCAAACCGAATCCCATGGTTAATATTTGGGCTGAATTTTAACTTAGTCTAATATTAAGAGTATTCTTCAGAACTCTTTTCCTCCAGAACTACAAGTCAGAATGTTTGGGAAAATGGTATACAGAATCCTTACAGGAGTCCGATTCAAGTTTCTTCAAATCAAGTCTACCGGTTAATATTTGAACTCTATGGATGCACAAATTTTAAAATAGTGCAATATGAGGAATAATCCTTAAATATCTTCTTCGGATTTACTGGTCAGAATATTTTGATATATGGTATACAGCATCCTTAAGGGGGCAGATTCAAGTTTCTTCAAATCAAGTCCTTCGAATAATATTTGGGCTCCCCATTGAATTTTCACCTGCTGCAATATGAAGAATATTCTTTACAAATTGTCTTCGCATGAACACCCAATCAGAATATTTTGATATATGTTATACTCCTTTCTTTCGGTTGTTAGATTCAAATTTGGAAAAATCAAGTCCCTAGGTTAATATTTGGGTATCCTATTGGTTCCCAAATGTTAACATTGTCCAATATGAGGAATAATCTTTAAAATTCTTCTCCAGAACCATTAGCAATAAACTGTTGATATATGGTATACAGCAGCATTATGGGGGTCAGAGTGAGATTTCATAAAAAAGTCTTTAAATTAATATTTGGGCTCCCTATTCGAGCCCGAATTTTTACTTGTTCAGTATGGGGAATATTCTTTAAAAATCATCTCTTCACAACCCCAGTTACAATCTGTTGAAACATGGTATTCATCTCACTTAGGGAGTCAGATTCAAATTTGTTAAAAGTCCCTGGGTTAATATTTGAGCTCCCCATTGAAATTTGAACTTAGTCCTATATGAAGAATAATCTTTAAAAAAAATGCTTCTTGAAATACAGTCAGTATCTTTTGATATTTGGTATGCACTATCGATAGAGAGTTCAGATTTATTTTTTTCAAGTAAAGTCCCTGGGGGTTGATATTTGTGTTTCCTGGGGGGGGGGGGGGGGTGTTACATAATGCTAAATTGGTAATATTTTCAAAATCCTCTTCTCCCGAACCACCAGCCAGAAACTCTAATTTTAACTTGGTGCAAAGGATGAATATTCTTTGAAATCTTCATGAGAACCACCATTCAAAATGTTTTGAAACTTGGAATACAACACCCTGGCCAGGTTCAGATTCATGTTTGTTCAAATTGAGTCCCTGGATTCATATTTGGGCTTCCTCTTCTCCAGATCCTCCATTCAGAATCTATTGATACTTGGTATACGGTATCCTGGGGGTGGAGGGGAAGGGCTCAGATTGATGTTTGTTCAAGTTAAGTCCCTAAGTTGATATCTGGACTCTCTGGTTTTCCATTACTGGAAATCTGGGCATTATTTCTGTGGTAGCACCCCGATACTAGAAAAAAGTTATTTGGCATGGAAAACAGATTTAGAAATGATTAAATAACTTCATTCCTCTGTAGTGTTGATTAACCATAGATGCTAACTAAACAACTTTGGTCAGGTGAGGTCCTTTGGTCCCATGGCATATCTTGCTTTTTCTGACATTGAGATTGCTTTTTGTTTACATCCCGCTTATTTTGTGTAATGAAGCCTTAGTTGATTTTCTCTTATTTTCATTTCAGTGTTAGAGTTAGAAATTAATTACTGAAATTGGGGAAAGCGTGTATTGTTCCTTGGAACAATGATGTCTAGTGTTAAATAGTTGTATCCTTCAGGGCCAGCTGAAAGAATTCATTACAGCATCATGTGCTGCCAATCATACACTGAATCAGAACTTTGTTACAGAGGATTTAACTAGTTCTGTTTTCTCAATCAATGCCATTTAATGTCGTATAGTATAATAATTGTCACCTTTTTACTCAGAATGAAAAGTTAAGTTACTTATCCTTCATCGACAGAGATTTTGCTTACGCTGCCTCTAAGACGTATTGAAAGCCAGACAAACCGTTGCCTTTCAAAATTCCATAAAGTTTCTGAACGATTTTAAATTCAAGTATAATTTAAACCTGATATGTTAATTCAAAGTATGATGTGCCATTGCCTGACTGATAGATTGTTTATACTTTAATAAATAATTTTAATTTTCAAGCTGTGGAGAGAGCTGAATCCATCTGCAGACAAGGAGATGTTGTTGCAGCGCTAACTTTAGAAGTATTGAAAGGAACAACAAGGGCTTTTGACAGCAGTAAGTACAAAATAAATAACTGTTTTGTTTCTCAAACTGCCTAAATTATTGTTTCGGAGGTTTTAGTATTATCTTATTTGTCAAATAGTAGTTCTCTAAGTCTGATTATTATTCTAATCATAGTTTGTATGTAGGATTTTATGGCATTGATAAACATTGATAAAAAATGTTGTGAAAATTGTTCATCTCTGCACATATCAAGTAAGTTTTTGAGTCTCCCACGAGTGACCCTGAGGACTCATGGATTGCAGTTTGTCCATCTGTTAGTCAGTCTGTCTGTCCTGTTACCACTTGTATCTTAGAGAAGCTTTGACGCTTTTGTTTTAAAATTTCAGCAATGATCAGATATTATTTAAATTTGATGCGCGTATTATTTTTTAAATTCAAGATGGCCGACTGGCAGCCATTTTTTGTTTTCCGCCTGTAATTTCTAAACGACATTCCCGATTTCAATAGTTTTTGGTATAGAGATGTAGCAGCACAAGGCAAATAACTATCATATGGGGTTTTTCTTATGCATAAATTATGTAAATTAGACGAATTTCAGCTTTTGCTCAGTCATATTTCTATATATTATGTTGGTGTGGCCTGTTACCACCTGTATCTCAGAGATGCTTTGATGCATTTGTTTCAAATTTTCATCATATCAGAAATTCTGTAAAATTGATTCATGTCAATTTTGTTTTTTAAAAATTCACGATGGCCATTTTTGTTGGAAATTGCGTGTAATTAGTTTTCTGCCCAGAACTTCTAAATGACATTTCGGATTTCAATAATGTTTGGTATGGAGGTGTAGCTGCGTATGATAAATAACATAGCATACAGGGTGTTTTCAGTCATATATGTTTTTGTGTCCTGTTACCACCTTATCTTTGAGACACTTCGAAGATGTTTCTAATTTTTACCAGTGATCAGACATTATACAAAACTGATGCATGTGATTTATTTTAGATATTGGTAAAACATATTCAAAGCAATGTTTCAAACTTTGGTGACTCTGCTTACCATGGGAGACTGTTATCTAATCGCGGGCGATCGGCGTTGCAATTGTTTTTCTGGGCCACGTCTGTCAATACGCTATTAGGAATTTAATGAACTTTTATGTACATGATTGAAAGGTAGGTAACCTACTATACCCGTGATCTTCAAGTTATCCATAGTATTGATATAATCCAAATCATAGAACACACAATGTGATTAAAATTAAAAAAAATTCAAGGTGTATGAATCGCTTTTGTGTAATCTATTATGTATCAATCGATTGTATTAACATTGTAAACATTGCCGACATGTTCCCATTATATTTTCAGATATTCATCGTGTCAGGCCACACAAAGGACAGATAAAAGTTGCACAGAGATTGCGGTCTCTCTTACATTCTGATACACACCCTTCTGAGATAGCAGGTGAGAAACATAAAACAGACCCAGTGTCTAAATTTGAATTCGTTTGGAAATTATGCAAATAACTTTACCGAATATTACCATATTCCAGGATATTATCTTCAAAAGCCGGTATCTGATAACTGATGGCCATATGCTAGTAAGTGTTGCTCATGGCTTCAGATTCACATTTCACAACTCTGTCTCCCGAAAAATACAAAGTAAGTTCAGATATAACGATTATAGGAAGATGTTGTGCGACCAAAGTACATGTATGAATAAGTTAAATCTCTCACTATGTGTTGATCAAGAAATTTGTTTCAAGCCTTTATGGTGTGTCTATTACGTACCATCACTTGCCCTAATTTAATCACCGTGATACCTAATATTAACACCATCTCGGCTTAAAACGGGTTTCTAGATCAACACATAGTGGTGATGACATATACATCGGGAAGCCTTTGTCTGATTTGATAGATAAAGTTATAATCAATGATCATTGAACTGGGATGGAATTAATACAAATTTCAGATGTGTGAACATTAGTTCAATCAAAACTTGCATCCCTATTACCAATGAATAGTATCGTCCTATTCACTGTATACAACTACTTGGGTGTGTCTGTTTTGTATTTGTTGGGAGGTTCAGTAATAATTTAACCCTACAACCAAAAGACTAATTTATCGCTGATATTCCATTCTAGTTTAAGCATAGTTCTAGACTTTTTTGGATGATTTATTTATTTATTGAAGTGTAACGACATTCGACACACAGGGTACCCCGTGTCAGATAGAAAACCGGATATGAATTTCTAAAATAGTCTGTTAGTATCTCATTGGCAACTTCAATCTGTGTACTTCTTAACTGCCAGCTACATAATATAAGATATTACAAGAGAGTACGATACTGCATATTTTAATTTCTTTTCAACAGACAATGTGTAATTTGATTGAAAGAAAACGGGTAATACATTTTCTAAGTTCGTTCATTATCAATCTTGTTTTTATAATAATAAAGGGTATCTTTTGAATCATTTTACTGTATGGTCTCTAAAACTTATATTCCTTATGTAGGGTAGATTAATCATATACAAGATTCAAACTGACGGATTTCGGTTGGGATGGACACTGTACCCGCCTCTCTAAACATTTGCCTATTTTTTAGAGTACGGCCACGTGTGTGCAATAGAGTATATTGCTATTTTTATACCCCTACTTCTGTGAAGTGGAGGCTTTATTGTCAACGCCATGTATGTCGGTCTGTCCGTGCGTATATCCATCAATCCAACCGAACATTCAGGTGCATGCAACCCCTCCTACATTTTAACCGATTTTGATCAAATGTCTCAAATATTATGACTTGGAAGTGAACGTGCACATAATCTAAATTCTTAAATCTGGGACAATTATAACCAGGTTATCTTCCCTGAACATAGATTTATTATGGATTTTAAAATGAGATTCTTGTGTGCGCAACTCCTCCCACATTATTGGACCGATTTTGATGAAACGTCTTATGCATATCGACTAATGAGTGAACATGCGCAAATTTCCAAATTTTCTATTTGTGATGATTTTACCAGGTTATCTCCCTTTCAACTTCGAAGATTTAATACATATCTGTATATGAAATTTTTGTGCATGCAACTACTCCTACGTATTTCAACCTATTTCCATCAAACGTCTCAAACATTATGACCAGCAAGTAAACATGTACATAATCTAAAATTTTTCATCTGAAACTATTTTAACCAGGTTATCTCTCCTGAACTTGGATTTATTATGGATTTTCAAATGAGATGCTTGTATGCAAAACTCTTCCTACATTATTGAACTGATTTCCATGAAACTTCTTGAACATGACGACTGAAGAGTGAGCATACGCATATTTCCAAATTTGTCATCTGTAATGATTTTTACTAGGTTATCTTCCCTTCACCTTAGAAGATTTAATATAGATTTGTACATAAGACATTTGTGCATGCAACTTCTGCCACATTTTGTAACTGATTTTGTTCAAACATCTCAAACTTTATGACTAGCAAATGAACATGCGTATATTCTAAAAGTTTTCGTCTGCATCAGTCTCAAGCAGGTTATCTCCCCTGAACTTAGATTTATTATGGATCTTCAAATGAAATTCTTTTTATTGGTATTTCAAGCTCAACATTCAGAGGCGCATTTTAGTAAGACAGAAGTGGGAATGTTAATCACCTGCAGCGATCATTCTAGTTTGGTAAACTGCATAATCATATAATCTTGACATTTATTTTCAAAAACAACATTTTAATCTTGTATGATCTGTTCAGTGAGAACTACATAATGAATAATTACGTCGAAAAAATGAAAAAAATGGAAAAACTTCTGAATGAATGGTCGTTCAGAAACCTTAGCCTAATTGGAAAAAAACTACTGTTGTAAAAACACTGGCCCATCCAATACTGATACACTGTCTATCGGTTCTCCCAAATCTACCTGACAGCATGTTGGATTCTATACAATCGCGTTTATTCCAATACCTGTGGGCCGGGAAGCGTGAAAAGATCAAACGTAATGTTCTTATTAACGAAACGGACGGCGGGGGTCTTAAATTTCTAAACATTCGGTCATACAGTTATTCTTTAAAAATGGTTTGGATTAAGAAATTAATGGATCCCGGCATAATAACACCCTGGAAAACTCTTATTTTGGACAACTTCGAAAAATATGGAGGTTACAAAACTTGTTTTTTACACAAAGAGGGATTAACAAAGGTTGGGGAGCACTCAAATAGTTTTTGGAAAAATGTCCTTAAGGCCTGGTTTCTTTTAGACAACAAATCTCCAACTGAACCTGAAGAAATTTGTTCTCAACCTATTTTCTACAACAAAAATATAAAAATTAACAACAAACTATTTTTTAATCAAAGATGGTGCGACAGAGGTATATACGATCCTGTTACAATTTGCAGCTAGATTGCAGGAGAAATGTGGTATTCTATTACCACTGACACCGCATTTTACCCTCATTGGCTATAATAATAATAATAATAATAATAATAATAATAATAATAATAATAATAATATACCCTCATCTTAGTCATTCTTATATTTAAACAGTTCATTTATTCTTGCAAAGTGAGAAAATGTCAACCTAGCTTCCACGGATTCGTCGAAATGCTTCGTCAATACCGTGACCTCGAGCTATACTCCCGCCACCTGTACTCTAACAAAAAAAACAACCTAATAAATACCAGGTGGGAATCTCTAAAAGCCCTATTTTATCCTCCGACTTAACACCACACATCTCCTGGACAATAGCCCTCGATCTCCTGGACAATAGCCCTCGACGTTTTTTGTTTTGCTTTTTTTGCTCTCCATTCTCACGAGAAGGCTACATGCAACACAAGCCGGATAAAACAATAACAATCTTATTTCTGTGCATCGATTAAACCTAGAGTAGAAAAAGTTATATATTATACTCTGTATAAAATGGAATTCAATGTGCACTCAGACTATATGTATAGATATATGTTTATCACTTTTTATCTGAATAAAAAAATTTAAAAAAAAACAAAAACATTTTAATCTTAAAAACAACAGAAACCAGAGGCCTTACTGAGACGAGATGGCTGTGCATGCTCAAGAGAGCCTTGTGAAAGGTTTCCTTGGTGCTCCACGAATTGTCCCAATATACCCTTATGGCAATGACGCCATGTCTCTGCTAAATAGAGTAAAATTTTTAATATTTTTCAATTTTTTATTTGGGATTATAACATTCATAAGTACTAAAATGTTACTCAGTTAATTTGAACGCCGACACTTGGTCGGTATGAACATCAGATTGTTAAATATATTTCGACAATGTGAATAAAAGTGGGATAATGCATAATTTAAAGTATTTCTTTAGCTGCCTTTGAAATATTATACTAATATTATTTGCAGTTCATGGGGTAAGGTTGCCACTGTTTGTGAAATATTATTATTATTATTATTATTCGCAGGTCCTACAAAAGCGAACAAAATTTGGTAAATATCGAACTTGACAAGCTAATTTCGTGAAAACCCATTACATTTGTTCAAGTTATCGAGTTCACAAAGTTATTATCATTTAAATACCAAATTTCAACAACAAGAGATATAACTCTTATAAAGATTGAGTGCTGAGTATCGCACTCTGTCATATCGCACTTGACCAAGATCATCTCACAGTATATGCCTGGGCAGGTTCAGTGAAACTCCAATCACAAATGTCCAAGTTATTGCGTTCACAAAGTCATTATCACACAAACAACAAATTTCCAGCAAAAGGGGCATAACTCCTACTAAAGCTGAGGACATTTGATAAGTATCAAACTCGATCGAGACCTTCTTACAGTTTATACCGATAGCAAGTTTCGTGAAAATCTGACTGCATATGTACAGGTTAGGGTGTTCACAAAATGTGCAGATTCACTGGAGCACGAACGAATATTTGCATACCTGTGTGAGTATATAAACAGTTGTCTGCATGCAAACTTCACGAGAATTGGGTGAACAAACAGCCCATAACAGCATTGAATTCTGAAAAGAATTAGACTAGGCGACTGAGAGCTTGCTTATTTGCGCCTGTGATAAAGTGTGGTGTGTCTATATGGCAACGACCGCTGCTGTAAAACAAAACAGATCACTATATACAGAATGACACGCACGTGTAAATGAGTTAATCGATATGCTTCGAGTTTTATCCTCATGCGATGGCACAAGTGCCATATCGATTAACCCATTCACATATGCGTGTAATTCTGTGTTTATTACTTGTCTTTACGGCTATAAAAACAAATTATTAGAAGGGCACTCAGCAATTCATTTCACAACCATCAACAAGTTATTTTGCAATCGCTTCAGTTTCGGGTGATAAATCGTCTGCTAATGTTTACAAACGCATATGCGAATTGTGGAGGGGAGGGGGGGGGGGGGGCGGGGGTGTCCAATGGGCAGACTTATTTCTAGGCCAAAGATGTGGTGTACTTCTGTTTGTACTATCGTAATACGTGCATATATGAGCTAGTTCTATTCAATTTGTTATCACACAGCTAATAATTATTCGTTTGAACTCTCTTCCTTCTAAACTTTAGAAGTAATTCTATACACAAAGATGTTATTTAATTTATTGTCTTTGCGGTTGCTTATTTGAACGCAATCGCCTCGTTTATACTGTATGGCTTTCCTGGTTGTAGGTCAAA